>JADMLD010001404.1:1422500-2622500 GCA_017589585.1 Phylloscopus whistleri
GACACGCCCAACCCGGCCTGGAACACTTTCAGGGAAGGGGCAGCCACAGCTTCTCTGGACAATCTGTGCCGGGTTCTCAGAACCTTCACAGCTAAGAATTTCTGCCCAGTATCCCATCTAACCTCACCCTCTGGCAGGGGGAAGCCATTTCCCCTTGTCCTGTTCATCCAGGCCTCATCCAAAGGCCTTCTCCAGGTCCTCTCCTCTTGCAGCCCCTTTAGGCACTGGCAGGGACTCTAAGGTCCTCCCAAGGCTCTAAGGTCTTTCTTCTCCAGCCTGAACACCCCCAAGGTCTTCCAGCCTGTCTCCAGAGTAGAGGTGCTCCAGCCCTCAGAGCAGCTCTGTGTCCTTCTCTGGACTCTCTCCAGCAGCTCCATGTCCTTCTGATGTTGGACCATGGAGTTGGAGGCAGCTCTGCAGGTGGGATCTTACCTGAACAGAGAAGAGGGGCAGAATCCCCTCTCCCCTTCTGCCAACCTAGCACATAGTGGGTTCTGGGTGTCAGCACACACGGCTGGGGCATGTTGATCATCTCATACTGCAGCATCCCCAAATCCTTCTGCTCAATGCTGGCTCTGTCCCTTCACCCCCCAGCCGGATCCTGGCTTTTTACCACACATTGCTGTGCCATACATGCTCTGAAATGCACAGAAAAGAGAGGAAACATCAGAGGGAGCAGAGCAAGGCCTTCTCACTTCAGGTAACTTCATTGTGGACATACTGCCTGTGTAAACACTGTCATGTAAATATTGATGCCTCATATGTGGTCTCATAATTGTTACAGCCCAGACTCACAGGGAGTGAGAGACTTGTTTGATGTGAGCAGTATGATACGATTTGGGGAAGGTGAGGAGGATTCAGCCACATGAAAAAGAAGCTGAAAGCAAGTTTGGGAGTGAGGCTGGTGACTCTTTTAGAAAAAGAAGACAAAACAAAATCAACTGGCAACTTAATGCCATAAAAGTCCCTCTATTCCAGAAGCAGCATTTTAAAACTCAAATACACCTCAAAGTTTTCTGGACATGGGGACTCAGTGCCAGTTCCCAGCACTTGGTCCTTTTCTCAAGCACAGTCAAGCCTTTGTTTTGAGTTTGGAGAAAAAAGCCCTAACAAACTACACTATTTGGAGACTCTTGGAACTTGCTGCCTTCCTGCTTACAGGGATGCTGTTTGAAGGGTAGAACTTGCATTTGGCATGTCTGTATTTGTGCATGTGTAACAAAAGAGAAACACGATCAGTTTTCACACTGATTTTGATAATTTTCCTTTCTACAAACAATCCTCTCAGGCCTTTATCTCAAAGGAATTCCCTTGAGTACATCAGTTTAAACAGGAGGCATTTTCACCAGCATCAACAACTCCCCTTGGGGAAGATTTGCTTCATATTTCTCCATATCAGCTCCACATCCATATGTGCTTCCTAGCAAAGTTCAACCACTTTGTCACCCAGTCTCATTTTGAATCCAGGAGATTGAGTTATTATTGCAGTGATGAACTTTACCCCCCTTTAAAAATCTTCCTCTGTTTAGTGACTACCACTGGGCCAACGCTGTTACACTGCCCTGGCTGCTACTATTGCTTTGGGCAAGTTCAGCTAGACCCATAATTGGCTGTGTCATAGACTTATACCTTCCTTTATATAAACTAAAAGTTAATTATCCCCCGGGGCAGAGACTTTTCCAGCATTTTAAATCACATCCACCCTGTTTTCTCTCTCCTGCCTTTATAGTTTGTTCAGCAAAACATCCATCTATCCATCCCCTCCAGCTCCACAGGTATCCAGCAAGCCAGAGGGAAATAATCCAGCAAAATGAAGTCATGAGTTCTATCTGGCCATGGGTCTCCCTCTCCACCTTCCCCCAATAATACGTTTTGTGATGTGGATTTCTGTCGACAGAGCGAGACGCCGACTCTCTCCTCCTGATGAACATGTCCCACGAGGACAATGATGGAGTTCCTGTGAAATTTTTACCACTGACCTTTTCTCCACTGGAGATGCAGGAATGCATCTCCCAGTGAAGGCTGGGGACAGCAGAGAGAGTGTCATAATCCTGGAAAATGTGACTCTGTCTTTGTGGAATGCCATTTCCTGCTCCCCCTTCCCCTTCCCTTCTCTTTTGCTCCCTTAGAAAAATGTAGCACAGAAACCTTGAAAATTTAAGGCAAAAAATTGCAACTTCCTCCTCCCCCTCCCTTTCTCAGCTCTGCCTGAGCAAGCAGCCAAGCTGTTAAATGCTTTTACCTGCTGTGTCCAAGTCAAAAGTTAAATAATGTGTGAATGAATGTGGAAGGAAAACAAGAGGCAGCGAGGGAGCACTGGAGAGAGCCCCTCTTACAACAAGATAATTGCTACATTATGAGAAACAAATAATATGCTGCTCCTCTCCAGGACTGTGTCTGTGACATCTTGACAGGTACATCTGAAGTTAATTACGTGCCTCTTGTTGAATTTTGCCCTGATCCGGGCCTGGATCCTGCAAACATGAGTTCCAGAGCATCTCGCCCTGGCAGACAGTGCTCACTTTTCAGAAGTTCAGAGTGGGTTTCAACAGGGTCAGTTGCCTTTCCGTGAGCTACAAAAATGCCTTTGCCAAGAGATTGGAATTTCCCAGCCAGCCATGCATGACAAGGTAGATGCTGGAGGTGTGGGACTCGCCTTTCACCCATGCCTACAAAGGAAAATATGACTCCTGCCAACGGGAAAGCAGTGTATTACTCTTTCTACCTACATAGTGCAGTTGCCACATCTTTTCTTCCTGCAGCTTGTTTACTGCTCCTTGATGTTGGAGAGCTTTTGCTCAGACAATGCATTCTCCTTTACACAGAGATGCTGGTTTAACCCTACACATTTCCACTGTTGCTGAATGTCCTTCACTGCATCTCGAGTCCAGCACTCCCTACTTCTGCATATACTCCACAGGCTCACCCATCACACCTTCATCCATTTAATGGAGTGTCTTGGGTGCCTAAGAATAATTTTTAAGTGCTAGTAGTTGAGGCAATGTTGTAAATGAAAGGGTTCTTGGTTCCTCCTGGGCATGGATTCTTCTTACCTGCATCAGCAATCAGATGTCTTTGGTTTGGAGAGTTTCTTGGAGAGCAGTTCATCTATCTAGTCTCAATGCTGCATGTCAGAGAAAATGTGTGTCAATATCCCTCTTTCTATGTTGACTCTAAGATAAGCTGGGCATGACTAGTTCAAACACAAGGGGACATGATGATGACTGCATTTGGTCAGATATCTCTTACACCATGTGTGGTGCACTCACTAAGGATTCTAATTTAGTGTCCCCTTTGTTTTAATATTGGTTTTATTGTGGTTCATGTTCAAAGAGATAAGGAATTTGATGAATGGAGGAATGATATGAGTTTTCCTTCAAACTCTTTCCCCAGACCTGAATTTGCCATGTTGCATTTCTGTTTCTTAAAGGTTGGAAGCAAAGACAGGAAGCTGTATGTGCAAGGCGCAAAAGGAACAATGTCTCTTTCATCTGCACTTAATACATGGGATGAACTCAGAGCCTCCATGGCTCACCCAGCAAAAAGAGTTTGTCTGCATTGCTGACCGGAAGAACACCAAAAGATGAGCTTGAGACCATCCTGATGGTCCACCTTGCTCACTCCCCTGCCACATACCCAGCCTGAAGTGAATTTACTCAAGAGTCCTGTGGTGGTTTAGGACAAATTCGGAAGGAAACCTCCTAAGGGGCCCTCCCTCCCCTCCCCAGACTGGTTCGGGAGAGACCTCCTCAGAGAGAAGTGTAAAGAAACCTGTTTATTAAACCGGCAAAGCACTCCCCAGCACAATAAATTGAACAATACCAGATGACAAGAACTTCATGCTGCTCTGAAGAGATGACAAATTAGGAAAGAAGTCCCTCCTGTAGGTGGTTGCTCTGCTCTCAGTCCCTCCAGCAGCTGGGAAAAGTTGCTGCGCAGGGTAGATCTTGGTGGGTCCCAGGTGCAGGCTCCCCCTGGTGCTTCCCCATGTCCTCAGTCTGGGGAGGTTTGAACAGTTCCAAAGAAAGGTGAAAAAAGGGAAAAAAGAAAAACAGGGGAAAAAGAAGCCAAAGCTTGTCCACCTCAGCTAGCTGCACTAACTAACTAAAAAGAAAAGAGAGGGGAAAAAAAACCCTCTCCGTCTCATGTCTGTGTGTTGTTGACTCCCACTCTCAAGGCCAGTCTGGCGGAGAGAGGTTTCTGAAAACAAACTGTGCGCTTCTCCCCCACTTTTACTCTCAGACCTAATATTAAAGGTACAGAGTGTACTATCCAGAATAAACCCAATATATTATTTGGGATACAACGTCGTAACGTCACCCTAGGACAAGTCCTCACAGGCAGTCATGTCAGTCTGACCCTATTTCGGCCTTGCTGGTCCCATGCACCATCCCAACAGGCTTCACACCCTCAAACAGTGGTTTCCTGCTAGAAAACATTACTCCAGTGGTCTGCAGCACTCCCCACATATTATTGCAGACAGTTTAACGTGGCCAAAACACACAAAACATTTCTATTGTCTTAGGGCCAGAGGGGCAACACCTGAGCTGGGAGAAGCCACGTGCTCTCTAGGAAGTGTGCTCAAGACAGGGACAGCCCTGAGCAATGTGGACACTGGTCCTTACCTCTTGGTCTCAGGGTCAGGGGCACTCACTAGACTTTGTTATTTGGCAGTATAGACGTGGCTATGACTTCAACTCCTAGAAGCTTCTGTGTCTCTTTACACAGCCTTCACCCATACCCCAACATTAACCACAGCTCTTTGGTAAAGGTGCCTGGCTATATCCACTAGGCTATGCAGAGTGAAAAAGTGCTGATGACTTGCCATCCAGTTTTTTTTTTTTTATTAGCTATAACCTGATCCAGTCTTGGTCAGCATGTGGTAGGTGCTGACCCAAAGCAGGTCTTTGGTTTGGGTTTGTTGTGAACTGAAACAGGAATGCAGATACAGACCCCTCCCTTAGAGAAACACATGGGGAATGCTATGAAAAGCTCTGCCTCACAGGCCCATGTTCTTTGACTTTTGATTCCGTTTTGAAGTTCAAATAAAATTTAAAGTTGAAATCAAACCTCATCCCAAAGCTTCCCAGAAGCAGCTTCACCTTGCAGCCATATTGAGGCCACAAACTGTTTGCTTGGGGCGGGGTACCTTACCCTGCTCCTTTGCTGAAACTCAGAAGAGCCTCATCTCCATCTCAAATCCCAAGTTCTTTGTTTGCCCAGAGTTTTGCTTTTTTGTTTGAACCCTCTAATAATAACATTACTATTCCCCTGGTCATCTTGATTTATTAAAATATGAATATCAATCTAATATCGATACCCAACTGTGATGGACGAAAGACTCTCTAACTGTTAAGTTAGAAAGTGTATGTTTATTATGACAGCTGGGCAGCGTGTGGGATAGCTCCCCAATACGCACTGCAAAGATCACAGGTAATTACAAAGCCTTTTATCCACAAAAATGTTGAATACACAAAATACAAATGCATATTCATACCCCTGTCACCTCCTCTTCTCCGCTTCGTATGCTAATTGACAAAAAGGCTATTAAGTGTGTGTAGTTTGTTCTCTGAAAATGAGTCCGGGGGTCTTATGTGGGGAGTGGTCACCAAAAGGAGGAAGTAAAACTAGTCTTCCTCCTTCTAAACTTTCAAACTTTTGATGCATATGTGATAAATGGAAAAACCTGTAGTTTCCTGTTCCCAAGACTGTTTCTAGAGACAGAGGGTTTGCAATCATCTTGTGTTTTGGGGGTCTATTGATCAATTTCCTTGTTTTTCGTTACAAGCCCAGCTTACACAAACATAAACTTGACAGGCAATGAGTTATTAGATCTGGGATAGCTTATCTAAAATCCAGTCTCTCTTAACCATCCTCTGAATTTTAACTGATTTCAGCAAAGTTTATTTTTTCCCAGCTAAATCAGCAATATAACCTTAGTTTTTTTTTAAATCTTCAAAATTAGTGTCTCAATCTTCATTGATACAATTCATACAATCATAGAGTAATAAATGGTTTGGTTTGGAAGGGACCTTAAAGATCATCCAGTTTCACACCCTGCCATGGGCAGGGCACCTTCCACTAGTCGAGGTTTCTCCAAGATGTGCCCAACCTGGCCTGGAACACTTTCAGGGATGGGGCAGCCACAGCTTCTCTGAACAGTCTGTGCCAGGGCCTCAACACCTTCACAGCTAAGAATTTCTGCCCAATATCCCATCTAACCCTGCTCTCTGGCAGTGGGAAGACTTTTCCCCTTGTCCTGTCCCTCCAGGCCCTTGTAAATAGCCTCTCTACATCCTTTTTGCAGGTTCCCTTCAGTTACTGGAAGGCCACAATTACGTCTCCCCAGAACCTTCCCTTCTCCAGCCTAAACACCCCCAGCTCTCCCAGCCTGTCTCTAGAGCAGAGGTTCTCCAGCCCTCAGAGCAGCTCTGTGGCCTCCTCTGGACTTGCTCCAGCAGATCCATGTCCTTCTGATGTTGGGGACCCCAGAACTAGAGGCACATCTGCAGGTGGGGTCTCACCTGAGTGGAGAAGAGGGGCAGAATCCACCCTATTCCCCCCCATCCCCCGCCCCCGCCATCTGCCCAAGATGTGGGATCAACTCAGGATGTTTGAATGAATGGCTCTTGTATCTTTTTTTCCAAGGATAAGTTTTGGTGAGTACCTTCAGCTATTACTTAAAGGTATATCATGAATTTACTACGATCAGCATTTGCTGGCTTTCTAACTTGGCTGAAAAGCTCCCAAAAAGAAAACAATCACTTCGGAGTAAGTAAGTATTGCCACACACCCCAAAACAAATTTATGATCCAGATAGCCTTAAGACTTGTAAGTAAAGACCACATGTATTTTTTTCCCCAAACATTTTATTTGGCACATGTTCCTGGAAGACCAGGACTCAGTGGTGGTGTTAGGAACTGACTAAACAAGACCTGTAGTCATGCCCTAAATTTTTAAGGACTCTTCGAGAAAACACCAAACAAATTAGTTTGAAATTAGGTTGAAGATGCTTTCTCAACATTTTTTCCCACCAGAGGCAAAAATATATCATACAAGACTCTTGACCATTTATTGTTCACTGATAAAAAGGTGGGGATCTCATTTGATGTTCATTCCTCTGAGTAGACCTGCCTCTAGTCTACTATACACTTTTAATATTAGTCCTAAAAAGATTCCAGGTACAGTTCTAGATACTGGAGGGATTTCAGAAATGCTTTTGTGCTGCATGCCAGAATGCTAAGAGCAGGGAGAAATTGTGTCATCAGTTTTCAGTCAAGCCCCTCTGTGCCTCTTTCTCTAAGTTGCCAAAAAAGTTACACATAAAATCGTGAGCAAAGACTTTCCATACAGCTTAAAAAATGGGATTTTTCTTCACAATGGCTGTAGGTGGTTTGGGGTGTTCTGATGAAGGACCTGGTCCCCTCTGGCTTCGTGTGACAGTGGCAAGAGGAGGAGTATAGTTTTGCTTGGCTTAGCTTGCACATTTGCTCTTTTTTGCACCAGATTTGATCATCATATTTTACAATTCCACTCCAAGCAGGAAATCTAGACCATGGATCAGTGACCGCCTTAATTTTTATTGACAAATCATGATCTTTATTGGTGGAATTATGAGCTGGCTTGATCTTACTGTCATTGTGTAATGAGGCCAATATATTGCTACCAGTGTGGTGTTTTAAATTTAATGTAACAAGGAACAAAAGTAGCTTTCTTCGTGCTTTCCCTCTCCCTCTCCCTCTCCCTCTCCCTCTCCCTCTCCCTCTCCCTCTCCTTCTCTCTTTTCTTCTTTTATTTTTTCCTTCTCTTTTTCCCCCACTCTTGTTCTTTTTCCTCCTTCCTTCCTTCCTTCCTTCCTTCCTTCCTTCCTTCCTTCCTTCCTTCCTTCCTTCCTTCCTTCCTTCCTTCCTTCCTTCCTTCCTTCCTTCCTTCCTTCCTTCCTTCCTTCCTTCCTTCCTTCCTTCCTTCCTTCCTTCCTTCCTTCCTTCCTTCCTTCCTTCCTTCCGTTTTCTGTTTTGCTTTTTCCAAAACAGAGATCCAAATATCCAGAATTCTCCTGCAGTGCTGGTGATTATGCTAGTCTGAAATGGGAAAGGCTTATTCCAGACCCCTGCAGAGCAGTGGTTTGGTAGGGACCACACTGTCCATCACCTTCAGAGGAAGGAGAGCCAACTGATTAGACATCCACTTCCTTGAATGCTGCAGAAGGGTGAAGCAAATCAAACCTTTTGTGGACAAGGCTTCATAGTTAGGGTGGGATGGTGTGTTGGTTTAGGATTAATTAGGGGGAGAACGTCTAAAAGGGAGTCTCCTAAAACAAACTTTCACCACCCCTCCCCCCCAGCCCTGGGTTGGGAAGGAAATTCTTTGGAGGAGAAAAGTGGAAAAAACTGTAGATGGATCCTCGGACAGTCCAGGCAAGGTATTCAGTTGCTGGATGCCCTCTGTCACTACAGCTGCCACCCCAAATGCCCACCTGAGTCCCTTTGGGTCTTTGAAATACCCACTTTGGAGGTAATCTATGCCCAAAATGCATGGGGCCTCTGGGCCAGTCACAATGGGGTGTTTCTTCCACTCATTTCCAGTCAGGCTCACCTCTGCTTCTACCAAAGTAAAATCTTGTGAATCCCCCCGTCACGCCAGCGATAGAAACAGACTCTACCCCTACATGTCTTGATGGAATTAATGTACACTTGCCACATGTATTAACTAAAACTTCATATTCTTGTGGTTCTGATGTGCCAGGCCAATGAATCCACACTGTCCAAAAAACATGATTTTCCCTAGCTTCTACCTGGCTAGAGGCAGGGCCCCTCTAGGCCTGGTTATCCTTCTTTCCTTGGGCATATGTCTTAGAACTTCCTTCAAGGGGCTCGGACATGTCATCATCATCACACTTGGCAGTTCGGCTACGGGCAACTGGAGCTGCTTCCCTTCTAGTGGAACTTCCTCTCTGAGTCTTGCCTTCTTTCAGTTCACGCACCTGTTGTGCCAAAGCAGCAGTAGATTTTCCGTCCCATCTCCTCATGTTCTCTCCAGATTCACGCAGGAAAAACCACAACTCAGCTCGTGGGGTGTACTTCCTCTCCCCATCAAAGGGGCACCTGCGTTGGATACCGGGGCCTTTAATTTGCGCTGCTGAGATTTGGAGAAGGTCCTTTCTAATCTTTTCCCTAAGTTTCTTATGATTCTCCTCCAGCTTATCTTCTAGTTTCTGGAGACGTGTTTCCACTGCTGCGATTCTGGCATGTGTTGGGCCATGCACAGCATCTGCATATGCTCGGAGCTTCTTTGCCATATCAAGTACAGTCTCCCCTGTGTCCTCCCGCTTCATTACTGCTAAGGCAGAAGCATATTCTAATGGCCCAAGCCGTATAAGTTTTCGCCACATCACAGACGTACACGGTACCAAGTCTGGGTTCCTAATATTTATGTCATCGGAGAAGATCATCTCTGCCACTGCCATTTCCCTCAAGCGTTGAATCCCTTGTTCTGTGGTCTTCCATGGGGTTTGCTGCATATAAAGATCATCTGCACACAGTTATCTTTTTGCTACACTTTGTACAACCTCAAAAAACCCTAGGGACCAGAAATATTGGCAGGCTTTCACCCCACGATTAGAACCACTAATATTATTATTAAGGTTTTTTCCACTTTCTTGGGTTCACTTCCCAGCCAACGCGCCAAAAAATGTGTTGGTTTAGGATAAATTAGGGGGAGAATCTCTAAAAGGGAGTCCCCTAAAACAAACCTCCACCACCCTCCCCCCCAGCTCTGGGTTGGGAAGGAAATTCTTTGGAGGAGAAAAGTGGAAAAAACCGGTTTTATTGACAAATGAAAAACTCTCCCCACCCCGAGTGGAAGGAAAAGCTCAGGTTACTCAGGAGGAAGGGCACAGAGCTTCTTCTGAGGGTCCCAGAGATTCTCAGACTTCTCAGGTCAGGTCAGGCTCCAGAGCCGGTCCAAATCTTCGGGGGGGGGGGGGGGGGGGGGGGGCGGGGGGGGGGGGAAGAAGGGAAAAAGAAGGGAAAAGAGGGGGAAAAAAACCGGAAACAGTGGAATGCAGGCAGCAGCAGCAGAAGCAGCAGAAGCAGCAGCCGAAGCAGCAGCCAGCCAAAGCGGCAGCAGCCAAGCAGCAGCTCAGCCCAAGCAGCAAAGCCGCACGAGCAAAACAGCCGCTGCTAGACCTAACAAAAACAGTCCACAATATGGGATAGAGGCACTGTCAACCCAGAACAGATGGGACCAGCCATCACCGAAAACACAGCAGCTTCCAACCAAAATGTCAGTTCTGACCTCAGCTCCAGGGCTCCCAATTGCCCTTTGGACCATCTTCTCTCCCTCCACTGACTATAGAAGTTCCAAACCATCTTAGACAATTACTCTAAGTGCTTTAAATTATCTGGTGTGAATAACACCCATTCCTTTATCTCCACCCAGGTTCTGTTGGAATCCAAACAGGTAAGTGAAAGAGAGGAATATGGACATGAGGTGAAATCATGTGCTTCGCAACAAATTATTCAGTAGTGATAAACTCCAGCAAGATTTGGTGTTTCACTTCCAAAAAGTTTAAAAGAAATAAAGAAACAATCAAAGAAACCACCAACCTTTTTGGTTATTTTTTAGGTTTTTTTTTTTTCAGGATAGGAGTGATCACAATGATATGCAAAGGATGAGAAGGATCAGGCCCATGATGCTGTCGGAGGTGGTGCCACAGCCAGAGGAGCGCATCTGGCTTCTCAGAACCTGGGATGGGTTGGCAGCATGAGCAGCAGGAATCACACTTTATCTGTAAACAGTGCAGTGTCACTGCAGTGACATTACAGTGCACCATTACAGTGGTGTCACTGCAGCACAATAAACATTGAGTCCCATGATACCAGTTTTACAGTCTCCATGAAGACCAAAGCCTTGCTTTAATATTACTTGCACTTAATCTTCAGTTTGTAATATTTATTTAATTCCTTCTTGTTAAGAACCCCAGAGGAAGGATAGGCGAGTCTAACCTCTCCTGGATTGCAGTTCTAAGCTATTAATCTGTCATGTCAGCATATTTTATTAATACTGTTTTCCTGTATACAAGTGGTGGAATACATCATAAGTCACTTACCATCTGCTGTGTAACTGTGTTGTAAAGTGTCTTTCTTCCATAGATTATTGCTTTAATAGATTAGAGTTTTGTACAGTCATGCTACCTCATCCCATCAATTTTAAATTCTCAGGAGGATGTTCATGGCTGAAGTATCTGATCACTGCAAAAGTCTTTAACGGCCTCTCACTGTCCCTGCAGGCTAGGGAAGTGCTATTACGCTTGCTTTCCAGATGAGAACACATGTCCAGGTTTTGTGCTGCATTGCTTTAATGAAGTATGCTTTCTTCTTCTCTTCCACCCCTTCCATCCCAGGCAAAGGGGAGCCATCCTTTTCTCCAAACTGAATTGGGGATAGATCTGGGATTGGATGCTTTCCCAGGTGTCCCTTGTAGCATCCTAGGCACCGAGACATCTATTGTGTCCTTTGGAGCTTGAACATGTCTACACCTTTTACACACAGAGCTGCATGAGTGCCATGCGAGACCATTGAAGAGAAGCAGCAGCATACACGGAAGAAAAGCTCACCTGCTGCCATCAGAATCAACCTCACGCTGATGCAGCTGTATTTAAACCTGTGTGCTTAAGTATAAACAACTATGTTGAGATTAAAAAGAAAAAAAAATAGATATAGGGAGGCACCACATCAGAAAGGGTTTATTTCCAGGCTAGAGAAGATATCTAAAGAAGGTGGGCTGAACTGGAGCTGTGCTTGCTCCATCCCACCATAACTGCAGGACAGTGTCACTCCTGCTATAAATTTAGAGAGCCAATTCCGTCGAAAAACAATTTATTTGCCAATGAAAATTTTGGACAAGCAATCAACAAAGCCAACGCCCAAGGAGCGGTGCCGGCACTGGGTGAAACTGCAAACGTGACCTCTATAGCTCCACATTTCCCCGAGGTTTCACAAAGTGTGCCTTTTGCTGCTGGTTTTTATACAGTGTTTCGCTGTACAGTACATGATCTCAGTCCTGTCCGAGATACATATTCACGTATCTTTGTTTCCCTGCTGCCGACCTTGTTGAATAGATTTCCGGGCAGGGAGATGCCCCTGAGTAGATTTACTGGAATATGGGCATTGGGATTCACCATCTTGATGATGCTGATAAGATACATATCAGTTGTTAATTGCTGGGTCGTTGGCCAACTCATCCACGGTGAAGATCCATCTCCACCCAGCTGCACCCTCTTTTCTTCTGCTCATGTGGTTTTCTTCTGTGCTGGCAGCAATTGTCACAATCTTTCAGGACAAGTTTTTCAAGGCATTTGTGACTTTGGCTTTAAGGTTACAGTGTAGATTTTTATAAAACATATTTACCATAAAACCAAATAACATACCATATTTATCACATCACGCAAACATTATGAAAACATGAATTATTCCTTATTACACTCCCTTTCATCAGGCCTTTTCTCTTTAGCATTTCAGAGATAGGGAATCTGTGGGCAGCTGATACATCAGCAGTTACCATTCTGCCTTCCCTGATGCGGTGTGTCCTCATGGTAGATATTTTTTTCCCCCAGCAAATCTTTGTCCATGAGTCAGCTGTGTCTGTGCTGTCTGTGCTCAGGATCTACAGCATGAGTCCTATGAAGGGCAGCTGGGGAGGCTCTCTCTGGATAAAAGGAGGCTCCTGGGGGATCTTCTCACTCTCTACAACTACCTGAAGGGTAGAGGCAGCTGGGGACTCTACTCCCAGGAAACAAGAAAGAGAAAGGAAGAAATAACCTCAAGTTGTGGCAGGGGAGATTTGAATTGGATAAGTGGGAAAATTTCTTCCCCAGAAGGGTGTGGGCCTGCAAGGCCTGCAGCTAGAGAGCCGAACTGCTAGTTCTGCTCAGCTCTTGACAGAAGTGGATTCACTAGGCCTCAAGCCTTGGCAAAGAGAAGTGGGATTTTGAGAAATATGCTGTGTTAGTGCATTTTAGACATACCTGTGTTAGTTAGTACGAGGCATATGTTAAGCAATATTACCTGGCAAATATTACTTGTTATATAATGCAACAGTATATAAGCTCAGCTCGTCAGATCAATAAACAGCTTCATATGAGCAATCAATGGAGTCCCGTCTCTTTCGTCAATCGCCATCAGAGGCAGCTGGGGACTCTACTCCCAGGAAACAAGAAAGAGAAAGGAAGAAATAACCTCAAGTTGTGGCAGGGGAGATTTGAATTGGATAAGTGGGAAAATTTCTTCCCCAGAAGGGCTCTGAAACCCTGACACAGGCTGCCCAGGACAGAGGTAGAGTCCCCATCCATGGAGGGATTTAAAAGCTGTGTAGATGTGGCATTTGGGGACATGAGTTAACAGAAATGGTGATTGTGTTGGCTGTTTAGTGGTTGGATTCAATGTTTCTAAAGCTCTTTTCCAGCCTAAATGACTCTATGATTCTGCTGAGTTCTCGCCTTAGTTTCTCCTGAGGAGACAACTGAAAGGCTTTCTGATCTGGTGGAACATATGAGCCACTGATTGGATGAGTTTGGCCCAGGTTTCCTGGAGACCAGTGGTTTCTGGTGGGTTGCAGCTGCTGTCAGATTAAAAAACAACCTGAACTTAAGTGGTCTTTCGGGAAAATTCAATCTCTCTGGAGTGGGGCTTAGAAAACAAGGACTGATAAAAACCTGATTCAGTAAGATGTAGAATAAGGGGTTGAAGATACTTTGAAGTGAGAAATACCTAGTAAAACTTAATGAATGTGGGGTTTTAAATGAATATATGCATTAAATGCACTAAGAAATTCAGTGTCAAGAGGAACAGATCATGAAAACAGAAAATGAAAACAGATCATGAAAACTGAAGCATGAAATACCCATGAGGATCTGGAATGAAGACGTCAGTCAAAGGAGTATCAGCCTGTAGCCCAAGAGAAGCTGAGGAGACCATAGCAGTTGGGATGTGGCATTGGCCAGCTGGATTTTCCCTGCATTTTGGCTCTCAGATACCCCAAATCAAAGTGGACCACCCCTTCTTGCTGCCCCTAAGGACTCATCTCCCACACCTTGGCATGCCGAAAGCTGTCATCTACCTGAAAGCAGTTCAGCATCCTCAGGGTTAAGTCAGATTTAGTATTCAGGACCTGGCAGCTGAATTTTAGCCCAGCATGAGTTTTTATGATCAAATAATAGGCCCAGTGAAAAGAAAAGAAAAACCCAAACTCCCCACCCCCCAAGAAAGTACAGTCTGAGGTTTATAATGGAAATCGTGACAGAGTCATGATTGTAGGGAAAGGGAAAGGGAAGTTCCGGGAAGGGAAAGGAAGAGAAAGGAAAGGAAAGGAAAGGAAAGGAAAGGAAAGGAAAGGAAAGGAAAGGAAAGGAAAGGAAAGGAAAGGAAAGGAAAGGAAAGGAAAGGAAAGGAAAGGAAAGGAAAGGAAAGGAAAGGAAAGGAAAGGAAAGGAAAGGAAAGGAAAGGAAAGGAAAGGAAAGGAAAGGAAAGGAAAGGAAAGGAAAGGAAAGGAAAGGAAAGGAAAGGAAAGGAAAGGAAAGGAAAGGAAAGGAAAGGAAAGGAAAGGGAAGTTCCGGGAAGGGAAAGGAAAGGAAAGGAAAGGAAAGGAAAGGAAAGGAAAGGAAAGGAAAGGAAAGGAAAGGAAAGGAAAGGAAAGGAAAGGAAAGGAAAGGAAAGGAAAGGATGTGCACTTGGTATGCCCAAAAGGCCTGAAGAGGGGGGTTTCCATGGCTGGATGGAAAAAGGGCCACTTGCCAAGATGAACTTTCAGAGATTAAGTATTTGCCCTGGTGAAAACTGTATCCATGGTATCTCTGCAGCCCTGTGCTAGGGAAGGTGCAATGCTGAACCAGCCCCTCTGCAGGATTCACCATGACTCTTTACACCCTGAGATGGGAAAAATTAAGCACATCCATTTCCAGGATGGACAACTGTTTATATGTGGAAAAACTCAAATTACATAGAGCAAAACAATGCTGGACTGCAACAATTTTTCATAATGTGGGTCTAATAAGGTGGAAGTGCAGCCTTTTCCAACATGATGAAGTTGGAATTACATAATTTTCAACATTAAGAAAAGAAGTAGTAGAGCTTCTGGATCTCATCTTTGTTATTATCTGGCCATAAAGGGAGGCAAAACGTGTGAGCATCTTGCAAATCTCAGCTCTTGAACTGCCAGTCTAGACCCTGGGTTTGCAATACGTTTGGTCCGTTGTCTCCGGGACCTCTTAAAAAGACAAAGGAAAAATAATGTTTGGCTCCAGCAGAAAGTGAGAGCTGAGAATAAGACAATAAAACAAAAATGGTCACATTTTATTGCCTTACTCACCCCTGGTTTCTTGAGTATGGTATGACTTATGGAAACTTTGATTTACACTGGTGCAAGTTTTATCTGTTGCTGTCTTGGCCAGTTCATTCTTAATACTGAGACCTATGGGCCTCTACTGACTTTTTTGGTTAAATAAATTAGAGGAAATATAAACATTAATGGGAGGCAGTTAATTTATGGCTAGATTGGAGCATTGTCTTTCACACCATGGGTCCAATCCAAACCCCATTAATCCAAAACTTACTGACATCCCTGAATCAGGCCCTATCTTTGGGCTTTTCCTTCTCACTATGAAAGGAACAATTAAAAATAATTTTAAATCAGATTATATTATCCGTCAAAAGCTGCCCTGCACAAAATTTTCAACCCTTGTCATCTCTGGAGGGCAGAGCATTTGGGATGTTTTAGTGGCTGTTGCTTGAAGGCTAAAGATATTCCTCCCACAGTGATGCCTCCCCCCTTTTTCCTCTCCATGCCAACCATCCCACCCTTTAAATATCTCCACTTGAAGCATTTTGCAATGCATCACATGCTGTTTGTGGCCAAACATATTTTTGGCTGTTCTGTATGATACGGAACCTACTTCCAGCTCTTCAGGCACTTTCTCAGATTATTTCTTGCCAAAATTTTACTTTTTTGTCCTGCTTGAATGAAAGTAAGCTTTCCGCTGCTTTTATTTTTATTATTTTTATTTTGTTAATTATTGTTCATTCAGAGATGATTTCTGCCACATATATATCTGCCAGGAGCAAAACTGCTGGCTTGCCATTCCAGTTTCTGCCTTAAGGTGCTCTGATATCCTTCTTCCCTGACTCACCTTCTCCAGGTTTTTTGTTTGTTTGTTTGTTTGTTTTGTTTTGTTTTGTTTTAATACCAAACCACCAAAACAAGAAAGAAAATTAAACAACAACCAAAGAACTTTGCATGCACTTTTTGTGCTGAAGGAAAAAAAGAGCAGAAGACAGAAGAACAGGGAAGTACGAAATGTTACAAAAGTGTAAAAATGTAGGAGTTGTCCCACAGAGTATTAGGATGAGTCAGTAACTGAAGCTGTTATGTTTTCATATGGAAGTAGCAAGTTCTGAGTTGTTCTTGTAGCAAAAATCTTACTGTTATCACAGCTGTGGGAGGGATAAACAGAGCAGTGAGAAGTAGCTCCTCAGTGAATATGAATTATTTCAGTTTATCAGGGCTGTGGCTTTTCACAACTGATCATGTCCTGTTGATATTAGCGGAACTTTCCCCCTGAGCCAATCAGGGACTAGATTCAGAAACTGAAAGACAAGAAGAAAGCATTGGCTTAGATCTTCATTCTGGAGAGGGTCGGGGAATATATCCCGAATGGTTACAGCCTAGAGACCTCAGCCTCTGTGCGAGTATGTCCTTTGGGATGACATTTAAACATCTTGGGCTTATAGGCAGGGTGGTCCTTCCCAGCAGTGACTGTTAAAGCATGTGCACACCCATGTGCTAGCTGTGGCTCTGTTGGATTAGGCAGCTATACCAATCCAGCAGATTGGAATAATTCACAGAAGCCTGATGCTTTTGTGTCCATGTTTAAATACTATTTACTAGCAGTTCAAGGGAGGAGATTCTGCCCCTCTGATTGGCTCTGGTGAGACCCCATGTGCAGAGCTGCTTCCAGACCTAGAGACCCCAACATCAGAAGGATGCAAAGCTACTGGAGTGAGTTGAGAAGAGGGTGTGAAGATGCTCTGAGGGCTGCAGCCCCTCTTTTCTGGAGCCAGGCTAGGAGAGCCTGCGATGCTCAGCCTGGAGAAGAGAAGGCTCTTGTTGACACCTCATTGCTGTCTTTTTGTACTTAAAGAGGGCTTATAAAAGATTTGAAGAGTAATTTTAACATGGGCTAAATAGCAATGGAAGAAGAAAAAAACTTTTAAACTGAAAGAGGGTAGATTTAGATGAGATATTTTCAAGAAATTATTTACTCTGAGGGTGGTATGCTGTTTGATTGCATTATTTCTTATTTAATTTAGTATAACAACCTTCACTTCCAGGGAAACAGCATGTTAGGCAGGTGGAGTGGGATGTCCCCTGTAGGACTCTTGTCCCAAGCCTCTGTGAGCTGATGAAACAGCATTATAACCCCAGCTCAGTCATGCCAGTATGACCACCCCTTGTTAAGTGCATCCTATAGACACATCCAGACTTCTGCTTAACTCAGCTCACAGGGGTTGGTGAGGACAAGGGATGGACATGGGATCAGAAGAGACAATTTTGTTTGCTGTCTTCAGGTTTTTGTGGCCACTCCACATTGCAGTTCAGCTTCCA
Organism: Phylloscopus whistleri; assembly: GCA_017589585.1. Taxonomy (NCBI): domain Eukaryota; kingdom Metazoa; phylum Chordata; class Aves; order Passeriformes; family Phylloscopidae; genus Phylloscopus; species Phylloscopus whistleri. The sequence continues at coordinate 1,440,159 of JADMLD010001404.1, forward strand.
TGTCTATCAGCACTGGTGGCTGAGAGGATATGTCCAAGTAAGGTGGCTCAAACAAGACCCCATTTCTTTTCCCCATATTTCACCTTAATGAACTTCCTGTTCTCATGCTGACAAGCACTTGACTCTGTGAACAAAGTGACATATGGCTTTCAAATATGCCTTGTATTTGGCTCAGGAGAGAACAAGCTTCATGAACATTTACCCCACAGAGTTCCTCACTTAAAATATCTTTGTGAGTATTTGTTCTGTAGATTCCATACAATTGAATGAATAAGTGATATGTAGCAGGCTTTGTTACTCAAGAGCGATGACACCTAAGCTTTTGTGCCAGCCTATAATTAATCCTTGATATGGCTCTGAAATAAAATTCAAGTAACTCAGTGTGGAGTCAGGCCATGAATCCATATTACAACCTTAAAAGTGTTATACTTTGCTCAGCACCTATTTCACGTTTTTATGACGAACATACCTCAATATGGAAGACAAACCAAAACCTGTTTGTAGGTAAACAGAAAACCTGACAGAACCATAATGTTGAATCAGAGAGAAATCACATCAGGATTGCAGAGAATTCACTCAGGGGAAAAAAAATCACTGCTGTCAACAAAAAGCATTCATCTTGGGTGTGTTCCTGGCAGTTTAGGATAAGAGCATAACAACCAAGTCTGGTTGCTTCTAGGAAAGGATGAAAGGTTTTCATAGCATCCCCTTAAAGATCATTCTTTAATGAAACCAATTGAAAAAGAAGATACCTCAGGCTGGATATTTCAAGAATGTCTTAAGCATGTCTTAAATAATGCCTACATAAATCAGAGAGTGTTTTTGTATGCTAGTCTCCAAGCAATGCAAGCAGATGAGGAACTCTGGGTATCCACAGTTGTGTCCCAGCAGGGAGAAAATAGCACCTAGAGTATTAGCAGGGACTAAATGGATGCTTGAAAAGTAGACCCCACTTGAGATGTGCAGATTTGCTTCAAAATCTATGGTTCCAAGTCAGCAAAGGATTGAGTGAGGCAGATGTATGAATTGACTCCTGTGAAAAGCAAAGATTTCAGGTAAAAACATAAAAGTCTGGTGTTGTCTATGGTTTATGATTACATAGCCCAGGGTACATCTGGGAGAAGTTTTCTGTTATGGGTGGTCATAGGTTGGAGACAGAAATCATGACTCGAGTCCTCTTGATCATAAAACAAACAGCGTGTTTTATTGTTCAGAACCTTCTTACATAGTGGGTTCAAAACTCCTGGGTCCAGACAACTGATTGGTCTGGGTTTTAACACCGCCCAGCTCCTTGATATGCAGTGATATGCCTGCTTTCTGGATTGAGCATGATTGGCTGAGGTCCCTGCTTGGATTTGTATCCAGCCTATCCCTGCTTCATCTGAATACTAGTTTTGGTTCTAGGTTGGTTGTGAAACGGGGCAGAAAGAACCCCACAACTAACAGTACTTATTAGAGCGGTATGTATTTATTCGACGTTGAGATGCGTGGGGAATAATTTCACCAAAGACACGCATGAACTCCAGAGAGCTTGCCCTCCTTATTATTCCCTGAGGTCTTACATTTGCATGTCATTGCACAATCCACCTCATACATATTCATTCCTTGGCCCTGCCCATCCTTGCCTCATTTGGTAATTAACTCCACACTCTCTGGGCATGCTCAGTCCATTGTGGTGGTCTCTGGGGGTCTTCGAGGGATGAAGGAAACAGAGTCCTCCTCAGTGAACTCTTCACCTTTATCTCTTTCATGTGTGCTTTGGCCCTTTTGGCACTTTTTCAAGGAAAACCCCAGTTTCTGCTGTCTAAGAGTCTGTGTTCTTCTCTTTATCTGCATTCTTAGCCTTGTTATCCTGTTGTGTTTGGGTTAACTCTTCTCGTTGTTACTGAAGGGCCCCAGATGCTTGTGGTGCTTTAAAATATGCAAAAGGGTAATAGAGTGTTTGGTATTCACTACATGCCTTCTAAAATGCGATTCAATACAGGTTCTGAAACACATTCTAACATACAGTGCATGTTCTTAAGTTTACTATAAAGGATCAGCTAGAATTTTCAAATCTCTGTCTCAGTTGAGTTTGGGGGTCCGATACGGTCATATTTATCTGTCCAGCTATGGACTAGTGTACTGTGACAGTCTTTCTTATCCAAATTGTTTCAGTCTGGGTTTCAAAGAATGGTACCTTCTTTGCTACCTTCTCTGTTACCTTGCCAGCTCTTGTTAAGCTAGGCCATAAGGTGATCATGCCATTAATCTCCTTGTTGTCCTAAGTTTCCATCAAGCATTTTTTTCACAGTTGCAAACAGAAATACTTGGCTGAGCTCGGGCACCGTGGGTTGCTTTGAGATCCTTCTCCAGTCAGGGGGTTGTACATTCTCTGCTCAAGGCTGTGGACTGCAACTAACCAAGGTGACACATGGCCCATCTCAGTCTTGCTTTGCTTTGCCTAGTCTAAAAATGTGTCATAGAACCATAGAATCACTGAATCATTTGGGTTGGAAAAGATCTGTAAAATCATGAAGTCCAACCATTCTCCCAGCACTGTCAAGATCACCATTAACTCATGTCCCCAAGTGCCACATCCACACATCCCCATCCCTCCGGGGATGGGGACTCCACCACTGCCCTGGGCAGCCTGTTCTGGGTCTTGGCAACCATTTTGAGGAAGAAATTTTTCCTAATCCCCAATCTAAATTTCCTCTGGCACAACTTGAGGCCATTTCCACTTGTTCTATTGCTTGTTACCTGGGAGAAGAATGTCCTTTCAGTATGGAGATTTATGTCTGGATCTTCAGAAATGTTCAGCCTCTTTGGTCACAGATGAGTTCGCAGAGATGTTCAGCTTCCACTTAGGCTACAGAAATCTTATTTTTGAACCACTGGAAGCATTGGAATATCTGCTTAGGAGATATAATAGCAGGGATGGCTGCCTTAAGCCCTGCAAAAAGTCCACCCTCTTTTTTGGAAGTCAGTCTTGTCTAACTGACAGTGAGCCTCTCCAAAAGCCCTTTGGGTAACCTGGCCCTCATGCTGCCTTGCATGAGATTGTCCCAAGACCCATGACTCAGAGCAAAACCTGGCACAGCTTTCTCCTGCTCCCTGCTTCACATGACAGAGTCAGAATGAGTGTTGGGATCAGGGACTAGAATAAAATTGGGCAGAAACAGGCATGTCTAACAAATATTTTGCTTATGATGAGGTGTTTCTACTCTCAGCCAGCAGCTGCAAAGCAGGGACCATAATCAAAGGCATCCCCTTGAACATTTTACATTATTCCTCCTATTTTAAAAAGACTATTTAGGCATTTTATGCTTTCCAGTTGGTGTCATTCTCTCCACTCTTGCTATTAATTATGCACCCACAGCTAAGCCCCGCCCCTGCAAGGAGGACTCCAGCTCCAGCACTGCAGCAAAGGAAGGGGTTACTGGACTTCTTCAGGGAAGGGAAAGCACTCCTCCACCCTGAAGGGAGCATTCAACTTTGGAGGGAGGAGTTGACAGATGGTTTTTATTAGCTTTTAAAAGGCAGTGTTGGGGCAGGTGTGGGACCTTTGGAAGAGAAGCCTTTTCTGGTCAGGCCTAGGGGCGGAAGGTCAGGCTTACATGGTCTCCAGCCAAAAGGCACAAAAGTCAAGAAACTGCTTTGATTTTTCTCTGGCTGGTGATGGGAGCTGGGCTGGTGCAGTAGGACAAGAATTGGTCACTGCTGTGGCTTGGACTGGGCACGGACTGGGCACTCCTACAGCATAGGTGATGAGTGATGATATTAAAGACAAGGCAAGGGAGACAAAACACATTGAAATTTAGGGAAAATGGATTGTGGCCATACCTTTACAGGTAGGTAATTGGGATGCTACTGCACAAAAATGTCTGCTATTTAGGGGTAGGAAGAAAATAAAGGCAGAATAACTTCAGGCTTGCATTTCACCCTGGAAAATGCCATAATTTTCTGCAAGATGTCTGTTGGAGGAGAAATCTCAGGTTATTTCAATCTTGCTGATTTACAGAGGTGTGCTTGTAAGCCAGAGGAAGGACAAAGAGTGCCCTCATCCCCTCGTAAAGCTGTCCATGCCATAGGTACAAGACAGTTTGCATATGGCTTCTGTGGGATCTGGCCTCCATCTATAGGGTTTGGGCACTGCAAGAAGAACCATAGAGCTTTTGCCTCCCTCTGATTGCAATGTCTTGGGAAAAAAGCCTTTGTGTTATTTACCTTAGAGCTGCCAGGCATTGGTGAGGCACAGCCAGAGCTGCACCCCCTCCATGCACGATGAAGTGTGGCTGTGATAGATGCTCACACATCTCTTCTCTGCATGTGCAGGGACACTCCTTGGCATCCCAGTCCCTGCTGGGTCCCTGCCAAAGTGTATTATTTTATTAACCTGCTGCCTGGCTTCAACCAGATCAACCTCATGTTAAAAAAAATAAAAATTAATAATCATATGTCAGAAGCTGTCGTCCTCTTCCCAGAGTTGTGGCACTTCTCCCTGAATGCTGCACAGATTAGTCTTGTACCAATGCATTTGCCCCTCAGAAGTATCAATGTCTGCTATGAGGCAGTCCAAAGACTCCTCAGTTATGTTCCCTAGTCTTAATTCAGTTTGGAAGAACTTCACTTTCTGAGTCCTTATTTTTCATATATGCTCCTGCTCTTCAGCATTCTGCAAATTATTTTAGCATCAAATAGTCTTTGCTTGTGCTCCCTGTCAGAAAATAAGGTACGTGGGTGAATATTCAAAATTCATATGATAATAATTTATCTTATTTTAGTAGGTGGCAGAGCCTTTAAAAGTGTGCCATGACTCGGCACACTGCTGTAGAGATTTTTTAAATGAAGGAGCATGGGCCTCTGCTCCAACAGAGTTTACAGTTGGGTCCTGGATCTGCAGATGTACAGTTATCTCGAGTCATCCATGGAGAGTCTTCTTCTGTGGCAGGGATGGAAGAAGAGACAGTGAGGAGATATACACATAAAAACAAATGATAATTGAAATGCTACTGAAGGGTGCATGGGTGGTCCCAGGGCATTAGTAACAAAATGTGCCTTTTTTGTGTCTGTGTGGTTGGTTGAAATCCAGTTGAGCTCAGCACCTGTGTGGTATCTTGCTCTCAATAGCAGAGTTATGGTTTATATAGCATGAGTCTGGGAAAGTTCTGTAACAGATTTAGGACCTTTGCAAGGGATTGCAGGAGTTGAGTGAGAGTCACTCCTGCTTAGTTACATTTGAAGTCAGGGACAGGTGTAGCTGAAGTCAGTGCAGGGAGTCTCACCTGTGCTGTCCATGGTAGCTTTTAAGACTGGTGTCAGTCTTCTAAGGCTCAGTGGATACCTTATCACTCTCTACAACTGCCTGAAAAGACACTGTAGGGAGGTGGGGGTTGGTCTTTTCTCCAAGGTAACAAGGAATAAGATCAGAAAAATAGAATCAAATTCCAGCATGGGAGGTTAAGGTTGGATATTACAAGAAATTTCTTCCCCCAAAGGGTTGTTTAGCCCTGGCATAGGCTGTCCAAGGCAGTGTTGGAGTCCCAGTCCCTGGAGAGATTTAAAAGCTGTGTGGATGTGGCACTTAGGGACATGGGTTAGTGGTGGGCTTGGCAGTGCTGAGGGAATGCTTGTACTTGGTGATCTTGTAGGGCTTTTCCAACCTAAATGATTCTATGATTCTGTGTCCCAACTTCATAGACACTCTTTGTAAATCCTGCAAGGACTTGCTGGTAGATTTGGAGAGGTCTTCATGTTTTGGAGGTTACCTGGAGCAACAGATGACAATAAAGCCTTATTTTCCAGTTCAGTTATCTTTCTTACATGACAATAAATTTCTTACAGCATCCCAAACATATTTCTAAAGATTAGCAAGAAGATGATTTTCTGAACATTTAAGTCTAATAACTAGGTCAATTAGGAAATGCAATCCAGAAAATCTCATCCAGATGCCTCCCCTTTTATTAATGGATAGATACAGCCACACTCTAAGTAAAATCTTTCTTTGCAGTCTGCAAAACCAAAGAGGATTTTTTGCTCAACATCCACTTGCTTCCCCAGGGCTTAAATGCCAAGTAACAAATGGAAATCCCCAGCTCTGGTTTGTTACTTGTCATACTTGTGTTACCAGCTCTGTTTTAGAAAAATCCCATGAAAAATTGTGAATCATTGTCTCCTATTGATGAAAATGGTAATAGCTTTGACCCACAGAAGCAGTAGGAAAGGTAATGACTGCTAAACTTTTAGATTTAGGATACTGGTTCAGCACCCAGGTCTTGTGAAATAAACCCTCACATGCACACCTTGGAGCTCCCTTACCTCCCAGGTGTCCCAAAAGCAGCCTTGCTTTGCCACCAGGCCCACACCCCAATGTATGCATGAGGAGCAGGAGACAAAAAACTGCAACAATTCAACAATGGACTTCCCTGATTCATCAAAGTACTTAGAACACAACATGTCACATAAAGAGTCTTTAAATATGTGCTGAAATAGTTAGGCATTTCAAGCCTGGGGGCTTGACTGTGGACAACAGTTTCTCAGGTTAAAGGTTTGGAATGGTTTTAAACTTCCCAAGGCTCTTCCTGAATAAATCCCTGTATGCATGTAGATAGTGCAGAGTATATTTATCCTATACCCTTTATGTATGCATCCTTATGGTTTCTTAATCTTTGTCCCACCTTTTCACTTGTATCTCCTATGACCTTCTGTCATGGTGAACACATGGACAAGCAGCTCCCATGGACACTGCAGTGAGTAGATAATTGTACTCCAGTGCCATTTTTTAAATGATTCCTCTGCATGTCAGACATGGTACAGCGGTGGCCCTGGCAGTGCTGGACTCAATGATCTTACAGGGATTTTCTAACCTTAATGATTCCGTTATTCTGAGCCTTAACAAACTGTTAGCACTCAAGAAAACCATGCAGATTGGAACCGTCTCCTTCTTTCCATATTCCTCCTTCACACCATCACCTCTCAGCACCTGTTAAGGCCAGTTACCTCTCAGCACCAATATTAAGACCATGAAGATCCTATGGGAGGACTCATCTAGCTGTGTTGTTTGCACAGTCCTGAGCACAGCAGGTTCCTACTGCATAAGCATGAGTATTACAACTGCCACAACTTACTACTTCAATTGCATTTTTGCTACTGCCTTTTAAAGATTAAGGTAATTTGGAAAAAAGGCTATTTATACAACAATCAGAACATTTGTCCAGCAAATCAGACTGCAATAGATATACCAGGCAATTTCCCCATGTAAATAAGTCCTCCTTGGAGAACCCTGACAAAACCTCCTTCTCATAGGTACACATTTTTGGGGGTCAGTGGGATGGGAGAAGGAACAGGGAAATGGAAGTTTGGAGCAGTTTGAGTACTTCTGGGCAACTGTCACACAAAGAAAAATGGACTTACTGTGCAAAGCTGCTGGCAAAACCTGGTCTTAAACAAATAATATAGTCACACTGGGAATTTGGGATTGTGTGTACAGGGTTCTTTGCAGTTCACACAGGACCTTTTGTGACTTGTGTATATGAATGAAATCAGCACAGGGACACAGACATAAAAAAAAAAAAAATATCCTATATAAATAGCTGTCCTGAAAATAGACCATAAGGAAACTGTTCTGAGTCTCTTGATCCAGGGACTAAAGCATTTATTATCTTCTTTCCTTTCACCTGAAACCCACAATTAAACCAAATGAAAAAAATACACAAGTACTTTTGCAACCAGCATCCATTTTTTCAGAGCCCACAGCTGACAGATGTTTTAAATTCAGACTCATGAAGCCTTATGATCAGAAGCCAGTTGTGCTTCTCTCTTCTCTCTTCTCTTCTCTTCTCTTCTCTTCTCTTCTCTTCTCTTCTCTTCTCTTCTCTTCTCTTCTCTTCTCTTCTCTTCTCTTCTCTTCTCTTCTCTTCTCTTCTCTTCTCTTCTCTTCTCTTCTCTTCTCTTCTCTTCTCTTCTCTTCTCTTCTCTTCTCTTCTCTTCTCTTCCCAGAACTTCCCTTCCCTTCTCTCTCGCCTCGCCTCGCCTCGCCTCGCCCTCGCCCTCGCCCTCTCCCTCTCCCTCTCCCTCTCCCTCTCCCTCTCCCTCTCTATATTTTCCTTCCTCTTTCTCTTTCGCTAGCAGGCAATCACCAAGTCTCCAACCCCGAAACCGACCTGAAAGCAAAAAACAGATCTCAACATCTGCTCTTTCCACCGATTACAGACAGATCAAGAAGAGATTGTGGAACCTGCAGGCTGACAGCAGGACATGGTGAGGTACGACATGAGCAGGGACTACCCCGCGCGGTGGTTCCTTACCCTCGCAGGAGAATCAAATCTCCCTGACAGAACGTGACAAGTATCCTTGTCCTTTTCCGGGGCAGCCAGCGGTCACCCAGTTCCGGCGCGAAGCACCCTCAGGAACGCTCACCTTCCGACGAAAACACTAGCTCGCTGGTTTTTGTTGCTAATTATCGTTAATCATTAACTGCTCATTAGAATAACACCCTTGAGTCCCGCCGTGTCCCCGCCATCCCCGAAGGCCGCTGCCGAGCCCCCCCGCGCCGTCCCGGCCCCGCTCCCGAGGGGCTGTGCCAGGATGGGGCGCGGGGAGGGGGACGCACGGAGCCCGGCGGGGCCCCGGCCCTGCCCGCAGGGGCATCCGCGGGGCGCGGAGCCTTTTGTTATGCTAATCCGAGCTGACATCACTCCGCATATCAAAGCCGAGGGGGCTGCATATAAGGCGGCTCCGGGGGCCGCCCCGCCAGAGCGGCCCCAGTCCCCGCGCAGCCCGGCCCGGGCGGAGGTAAGCGGGGACCGCAGGGGCTGCGAGCCACTGCCGGGAGAGGTAGGAGGGCGACAGCGGCTCGGGGAAGCCCCTCGAAACGCCAGAGGTGCGGGGCTGGCCAAGAATATGGGTTTGCTAGGCGTGGCAAGAATTCCAGAGAGAGGGGATGCTTCCCGGAGGATGCATGGGAGGAGGAAGATGCCGGGGGGTTTGGCGGAGAGCGGATTCTTAGAGGCTGCAAAGCAGACCGAGGAGATGCCAGGGAGAAAGGCGGCTTGGAGACTGCAAGGGAGAACGGAGACCCGGAGGACTGCAAGGAAAAGGGAGACCCAGGAGGATGCATGGGGCAGGGAGAACGGAGGGAATGCAAGGAAGAGGGGAGGCTTGGAGACTACAAGGGAGAGGGGGTACCGGGGGAATGCAAGGAAGGAGGAGACTCGGAGGCTGAATTAAGAGACCTGAGATCCGACGAGGGGAAGTATGAGTGCAGGAGAGAGGGGAGGACCCACGGGAGAAGACCCAGAGGGTGGACAGAGCCCTGCACGATGAGCTGCAGGGGAGAGGAGACAGCCAAGAGTTGGAACGGAGGCTGGAGACCCAGGCTTGGAGCTGCAAATGTGCAGGGCAATGCAAGGAGCTGCAGAGGAAAGAAGAGTCCGGGAGGCTGCAGGGTGGTGGGGACACCCAGGGGCTGCAGGGGAGAAGGAAGATCCAGAAGGCAGCAAGGGAGTGGTGAGACCCGGCAGCTGGAATCAGCTCCACCACCCTCTATTCCTTTTCTCTGCTCCCACTCCTTACTGCAGGTCATCTGGGGATGTGCTACCCCTAAAGCAGGCTACTCTGCTCCTGGAGAGAGCTGAGGCTGGCAGCAGTCAGGTGGATGTCTTTGTTTCCTGGATGGGAAAACTGGAAAAATGTGAACTGGATACTCACAGGTTTATGCACAGTTAAAATTGTCTGTTCCCATCCCTGAGTCCAGAGTCTTTGAGGTGTCTGATGGTAATGTTTTCTGTGTGCCAGAGTGGGGCTGGCTGCAAACAGCCTTGAGGTGAAGAGCAAAGACAGCTCTGAGACAAAAACAGCTCCTGTTTTTAGGAATCCACAGGCCACTTGCTGTTGGTTTGATCAGTGACCCAGAGCTCACTAGAGCTGTAAACATCACATCTGCCCAAACTGCGTCCTTCCCGTCCTCTTGCAAATTGCTCTTGAAAATGTAATCTGTGCTGGACTGAGTGGAAAAAGGCATTATTAGCTCTGCAAATAAAAGGGTGCATGCAAAGCTTGCAGTTCTTTGGGTAGGTATGGGGGAATTAGACAATTTCTCTTTCTCTCCAGGGGTTGAAAAAACTCCAATCTGTGACTTTTTCAAGGTGGGGGGGGAAAGTAGAGAATGGTGTTGGCTGGTCATGTTTAATGAGAGCTTTTTAGACCATCTGAGACATTTTGCCCTCAATTCTTGTGTTGTCCAGCAGTTCACAGGAGTGAGATAAGGGGTCTGAAATATCTAAACAGACACTGAAAGGCATGGACAGGATTAAGGGTTGAAGCTTTCCAGTATGCTTGTAGAGCGGTGAGAAGAAAAGGGCTCACAAAGATTTAAAGATACAGAAATACTCTGAAACAAGAAGCGTGTATTCCTGGATGCTCATGGGAGCACTGCTTTCAAGGGATGCATCAAACCCAAATCCAAGTGGGCATTAAAGAAAAACAATCCATGGCAATGAAATCCCGCCTCCCTTGTAAGCAGTCAGTTTTGTCTCAGACTTCAAGAGAGCCAGGAACTCACCCCTAGAGGTTATTAAAATCATTTGTAATAACAGCACTTCTCTAGTAACCCTTTACATCAGGCGCTGGGGTTGGGATAGCCAAAAAGCAGCCTGAAGAGAAAAGTATGCTGCAAATGGCAGAGAAAACACTCAGAAATATTCATTCCCCCCAACCCAATTGCTCCCCAAATGGGGATATTTAGACAGAAAGCTGCATCTGGGCAAATCCAAAGCTGGGGATCAGGTAGGATACCCTTTTTCCAGGGTAAGAGGTTTCCCAAAGTGAAGCTGACTGCTCCAGCCATTCCCAGTCCCTTCCCAAACCCCTTTGAGGGGGTAATGTGGGGGGATGCACATGTACAGTTTGGGTATGCCAGTGTGCTGTGTTGTGAGACTCCAGAGATGCAATGTGGTGGGCAGGTTTTTCTGTTTATTTTACTGTTGTCTTTCTCATGGGATGGGAAACCTCTGCAAAGAACACAAAAAGCAGCCCATACCAGCATCTGAAGTGATTAACTGAAGGGAAACCCATTTACTGCTATTAATACTGCTGCTAAAATAAGCAAGCCATGCCCTGGAGACAGAGAGGACCCCTCTAAGGATTTAAGTCCTGCGCCTGGTTTGTTTATCTGTTTGGCCCGAAGAAGGAAAAAAACAACCAAAAGAAAAGGGGTGTGGGGGTATCCTTGAGAGCTTTTTTGTCTCCTCCAGGCTGTTCCCTGGAGACAGAAATGGGATTTTATGTTTACAAAGTTGCAGCCTTTTCCCTGAGCTCCAGGTGCCAAGAACATGGAAGAAGTGAGAGGCAGAGTTAATGAGGTGAGAAGAAAAGCAAAAGGTAAAGAGTAAAACACATTTATTGTAACAGATCAGAGAGAAACATCTGCAGGGCAAGGGCACCTGCATTAAGTGGGAAATGCAATTTTCATTATTTGTCTTCTCTGCAGAAAAAGAGAGAGGAAAAAGAAATCTGGAGAGAGGAAAGGGAGACTTGAATAGCTGAAGATTTGGGCTAATCTAAAGATCTTTTCTTTCTTCTCCCTGAGCAGTTGCACAAACTTTTTGGAGAGGGGAAGAAAAAAAAGCCCCACTAAAGTGAAGCAGCGAATGAAGTCTTGCCATGTGCAGGGTTAAATGGAAACACACAATCAGACCATAACTCTGTGTAATTCAACCCATACGGTTTGTCTGCCTGTTGACTCAAAAGGTTGTATCAAGGCTTGGCAAGGGAGGGGACTGAGAAGGGATAATCCAAACCTTTTCATGATTCATAAACCACTGCTTTGCAATTTGGATAATAGATTTCTCTCTTGCAGTGACTCAATAAACTTCAGTTAACCGTAGCTCAAGCTCTTTCTCACTCTCCTTTCAGGTTGTTCGTCTCCAAGAACGAGCAGTACCCAAACGGAAGGAAAATACATTGCACAAAATATTAAGAAAACTCCTTTTTAAAAAAAAAAATTCTTTGGAGAAGCTGATTTCCTTTGGCTAGCAGGAGAAAGTGGAGAAAATGAAGCCAAATCTGCGATTTTTCTTAGCTGGTTTTCTGTTGTTGATTCTGCAGACAGGGCTTTGCTACGGGATAAAATGGATGTAAGTACCTGGGTCAATCTCTGCATTTTTAATGCTTTTGTAGGAATTGCTGGTCTCTTACCTGTTTGTACAACTGCTGCTTGAGGCATGCTGTAAAACTGTTTAAAGAGCAGCAAGCACTGCAGTTCTCCAGGCATTGATTGATTTGAAGTGTATGTATTAGGGGCTTATGCTAACAATGTCTCCATCTTCTTTCTAAAATATGCATGATTTAGGCTCATTTGGGTTTTTTTCTCCTCATTGATACCGAGGGAAAGGCACACACTTGAATGCTCACATGAGCCACTTAATGAAGTTTCTAGCATTAGCTCCTGCTATGCTGCGAAACTCTCCCACTTGGACCATTGGTTTTGCTGAGTACGAATTGAGAGCAGTAGGGATGGTAGCTGAGATTATGCTGCCCATCTCAAACCACAGGGGATGCTTGACAGATAACACGGGGTTTTTATGGACCTTTTAACCTTTGGATTTTGTGAAAGTTGTTAAAAATCAGGGTGGGGGGGGGGAGGGGGCGGGGAGGAGGGCAAAGAAATACCAGGGACTGCAGTCAAGTCAGGATTGAGTTTCCTTGGAGATAATGTCACTGCAAAGTGAAAATATCACTATCTCATTTCTTTGCTTAAGCAAGCAATCAGTTAGTTGCTTGCTGCAAAATAAACAAACAGGCCACTCCAATGCCAATCTGGTTTCATGCCCTTGATAAGTGATCTGTGTTTTCTATTTGGGTTTGGAGCTGGGCACAAAATAAATAAGGGAATATGGGTTTGCCTCAAATGAGCATCTTCGGCAGGGAGCTGCTAGAGATGACACATCTGCCTTTTATATCCATAAAGAGAAGCATAGTGAATCTCTCCATAGGGTGTTTAAATGCACATGGTCAGGTGGGGGGAATAGTCATCTGCTTTAGGGAATCTTTCAAGGTAGCATGCTTGCCTATGGCAGGAAGGTAGGAACCAGGTGATTTTTAAGGTTCCTTCCAACCCAAACCATTCCATAATCCTTTATTTGCTATCTCCATACTCTAAGGACCATCTTGGAAGTAGAGGAGAGTAAGGATCTGGTGTGCTCTTCACTGTGTTGGCTTTATACCTTACAGTAGTTAGCAAAGCTCAATTACATAACCCAGCTGTCCACCAGCTTCCTCTAGTATTTAAGCTCTCAGCTCTGCCTATATCCAGCACCAGGAAAGGCAGGCATCTCCTTTCTACAGGACATTTAGCAACATGTCCATGGGACTCCTTAGCATTTATTTCTATGCAGCACAGAAATAAAGCTGTTTTGTGGCACCCTGATTCAGCAGGGCTTTTTTGTGTAGAACCATCACTGACTGGAGGGACTTGACCATATGCTTGGCACTGGTGTCCCACTTAGGCAAGGTGCTTAATCACGAGTGGAAGGCTTGGGTTCCTCTGAAGGGCAGGGGTGAGATGAGCTCTGGAGGGAACCTGGTTGTATGGTGACAAGCCACAGACATGAAAAAATGATGGGAGGCAGGGCAAGGTCCCTAATAGCTTTGCTGTCAAAAGCAGCCTTTTGCCTGCTACGTGATTAAGCTGCAAGGGTTGCTTTCAGGGATGAGTGGGGTGAGAAGCAGTTGGAGGCAAGACACCACAGTTGCTGCTCCTCCTCTTCCCAGCAGACATATCCCTCCTATCAAAAAGCGAGTGGGAAAGATGAAAGCTGGGATTAAAGTGGTATTTGAAGCATGAACAGCATGCAGATGCACCACCGAGCTCCCCTCACACCTGTTTAAAACCTGGCAGAGACCTGCACTCCCTGTCCACAGCACTTTGCAACTGGGATGCTGGCAGCTGGGATTTCACAAAATTATGTTTGTTTTTTCTTTCATTTGCTGTTTCTTCTCATTTCCTTACCCTTATTTTCTTATGGAAACACAGGCTAATTTTCCCCACTCCTCATCACTCTTTTTCCTTGGGGCTCAGGGACTGTCCTTAGAAATTGCATGGTAAGTTCTTGGCAAACAGAGTAATACTGAGTAGTACCTCAGACCTGCTTATCCCAGCCCTGGACTCATATTCTGGGTGACATACAATTGAAATCTGCTCTGTCCTTCTCTTGTTTATGAACAGAGAGGTGGGGAAAAAAGATGGGATGAAGAAGGAGGAAAGTGCTATGTGATATTTTCAGTCGTGGGCTTTTCTCAGCAGTCTGCCCACTGCATCTTTTTTGTAAGCACTGTGCCAGAGGCAAGCTTCAAAGAGGATTTGGGAGTGGAAGATAGAGATAAGGAGGTGGGTTTCACCAGCCTGGAGATGAGGGAGTGACTGATATGAAAGGTGATGGGAAATTTAATTTTGATTCAGTGCATGATGTAATTGCAGGGGGACAGGAAGAAGAAAAACACAATTTGCAGCAACTTAGGACTTCTCAGTAACACAAATATGCACTGAAAATTAATAAAAGCAGGGAGAAGGTAAAAAAAGGAATTATTTATTTTATTTTACTTGGCTTATTTTTATGAGTTCTGTGGTCCAGATTCCCCGTTGTTGGAAGTTGGTGCTGAGCCCCACCAAACATCCAACATGCTGTGTGGAGAGTCAGCATCTTGTATATGTGCTCTTGCTCTTGTATACATTTCTCTTGCTGGAGAAATTTCATATCTCCTGCTCTTTCATCTGAGCTCCAGGGAGCTACTCAGGTGTAAAGCCAGAGTATGGCTCCAGTGTATGGTCCCAGATCTTTATAGGTTCAGGATTGTCATGAAGATGCAACCTTTCTCATCAATGTATTCCCCAATGTATTTTTGCAAACACTTTCCCATCCTTAGAACAAAGCAGTTATGGGGGAGGTTACATCATTTTGTGGTGCTCAGTGTTGTTTTGTCACAGTGCCTGGGAAGGTGGGACAGCCATTGGTTTCCATGAGAGATGTCTTAGGGCCAATGCAGCTAGTAATTCTATCACCTTCCCCATCTGCTTTTGCAATCCATTTTGCTTTCCCAGGAGAGTTTGGGTTTGACCAAGCAGGTGCTGGAGTAACTTATTTGGGAAGAACTGAAAAACAGATGAGCACTAGAGGGAGCTGTAGCCAGATGTGCATGCCCCAAAGATCTTTAGATGTTGGGATATCCAGGCACAGAGTAGCTTCTGAGGCATATCTGCCTCCACAGGGGTTGTCATGTCCTCTGTCCCTCTGTATGGAATGTCCCCTTCAATGTGGTTGTAAATAATCCAAACACAGCAAGTGATTTGGTTGGTGGTGGGGGGGGGGGTTGGTTGTTTTTGTTTGTTTGGGTGGGTTTTGTTTGTTTGTTTTTGTTGTTGTTTTTTATGGCTTGCAGAATATGCCCAAGACAGCAAGTGCTGGCATTAGGAATACCATCATTTTTAGGTGGGGCTTGGTCACTTTGGAAAGTCTCTGTCTATCCCTGTTGTGGTGACCCAATCATGTCTCGTGCTCTGGAGCAATCCCCAGCTGAGCCCCATTCCCAAGTATTGCTGCACAATTCCTATGGTTAAATTGCAGCCCTTCAGAAGCAAAAGGTAGCTTAACCACACCTTTTGGTGAACACAGGATGTTCTCCAGCCCACCAGCCTTGAGCAGCCCTTCTGCAGCCAGCAAAAAGCAGGGGAGAAAATGGAAAGATTTTGTGCTTCCTGGCAGCTCCCTCTTCTCTCCTTCAATCAGTAGTGGGAGGGAGCTGGGACTTGGAGACATGGGCACCTCTGAGGAAACTGTCTGCCTGGCAAAGGCTGCTAGATGAGCTGCTGTGAAAGAACTGCAGGATGGGGATGGCAGGAGGGGAGTTGGCTGGGAGTGAGGAAAGGGGGGTACTGTGTCTTTGAAATTTGCTCTTCACTCCATAGGCAGCTCAGGAAAAGTTGACAAAGCTCCATGGCCTTCCTCAGCACTCAGTGAGCCAGCTCACTGCTGGCATTGACTTCAGTCAAGCTTGGGCTTGAAGTCAACAGCCTTATGCCCACGTCTGCCAGCACTGAATTTGGCACTGTATCTGAAAACAGCTCTTATTTTAAGCTTTTAGTTCAGGGTAGGTTTCCCCACACACACACTTCTCTCCATCTTCCTTTCCTTTCCTTTCCTTTCCTTTCCTTTCCTTTCCTTTCCTTTCCTTTCCTTTCCTTTCCTTTCCTTTCCTTTCCTTTCCTTTCCTTTCCTTTCCTTTCCTTT
The DNA here is from genome assembly GCA_017589585.1 of Phylloscopus whistleri. NCBI lineage: Eukaryota > Metazoa > Chordata > Aves > Passeriformes > Phylloscopidae > Phylloscopus > Phylloscopus whistleri. Next base: position 1,456,424 of record JADMLD010001404.1, read on the forward strand.
CCTTTCCTTTCCTTTCCTTTCCTTTCCTTTCCTTTCCTTTCCTTTCCTTTCCTTTCCTTTCCTTTCCTTTCCTTTCCTTTCCTTTCCTTTCCTTTCCTTTCCTTTCCTTTCCTTTCCTGCCCTGCCCTGCCCTGCCCTGCCCTGCCCTGCCCCTCTCCTCCTACATAAATCCTACTTCTCTGCTTGAAAAGCCCTTGCAGAACCAGGGGAAGCATTTACCAGGGGATGTGGTGTCTTTCCCAGGACTTGTGGTCCCCGAACTGGAACTGATGCAGGGCAGAGTGGCAGGGGCATGGGCTGCCTCTGACTACCAGGAACTTAGACAGGGTTATTGTAACATCCCTGCAACCTTTTCCAGATGAAAACCTGAGAAAATGAGGCTCCTGCAGATTAAAAACCTTCAGTGAGATCAAATATAAAAAGAACCCTTAATCTCTGCCTCTATTAATGTTTACCACACACTTCACTCTCCACAGCCATGTAGTTTTGTCTAAACATTTTTGTGTCACCAACATCCCTGCAAGATTAAGGGGTTTAGGAATAGGCATTAAAAAGAATGCCTTTTCAGAAAGCAGAGCTGGTAATTTGGAGTCTGCCAAATGGTTTCACCAGCACTCCCTTTGTGAGACTTTCTCAGATCATGTCACAGAAGGGAGGGTGGGGAGATGCCTCCAGAGAGAAGATTCTTCCACCCTTCAAGGGTTTTTTAAAGGACACCAATGCTTTGCTGCTCAGTTAAAAGAGGTTTTCTCCCTTTGACTTGACCAGGAGCAGTGTCCTACTCACAGGGTACCTTGCAAACCAAGTAATGTATGACTTTCTGCCGAGATCTGAAGGTGCTTCTTCCTAACCTGCAGTTCCTATGAATAGTCCTCTCACGGGGCCCAGACATGTAGGAATGGGCCCATACCTCTCAAAGGACCTAACACTGCTGAGTATTAATGTTTTCAAATGAATTTAATAACTGCCTGAGATAATTAGAGGAGTAAACAAATGTCATGCTCCATCTATGCATATTTCCTCTGTAATTATGTTCATAGTTTTCTGTTAGTATCCAGAACTTCAACTGAAAGACCTGCTGTGTTATATATAGATCAGGAGATGTTTCGTTTAGGCCTTGTTTATGTAAAGGGATGGATCAAATATGTATATTTTAAAAAAACCCTGAAACAACCACCCCTTGGTTGTCTGGAGAATGAAGGATGACAGGGCAGGAGAATTAAGTGAGAAGAACACAATGTTATCAGGAGGAAACAGTGAAAAATAGCATTTCCACGGTGAAAGCAGGTAAAATCCCTTTTTCAGATGAAGGATGTGAGTCCACAGAAAGATGTTTGTCAGGGTTGTTTTTTTTTTCCTCAGGTTGAGGAATGAAGGATGTTCTCCTAATCATGCCCTTGAGGGCTGGATTTCCAGGCTGGCTGTGCCCCATTGGCTCCAGTTTCCCTCCCAGTGCTGGTGATCAGTGGTGACTGGGTAAAGATAGGCCAGAGACCCGCCACCAAATCCTACCATGGACCAGCCTCTCCTGGGGGGAGTTTTTCTTTCCACAAACGGACATTGTTTCCCAATAATGTCATTGCAGGCAGTGGGTATCTGCCCCCTGATGCTGCCAGAATTTAGGAAGCAAGGGGAGGTGGTGCATTTCCACTGGGAGGGCTTAGAGTGGTATGGAGTGGAGAAGATATTCCTAAATGTAGGACAGAGACTGGGCAAACCTAGGTTGTCAGGGCATGGACTAGATGACCTAATAGCCTCTCACATTCATGATCTGTGATTTATAAATGCACTTTTCAGCAAGTGACTACAGTAACTGAGTTTTTTCCATCTCCATTACCTTTTAATTTTTCCTGCTGACACTTGGAGATGTTTCCAATTATAGGTTCTCATAAGCAAAGACATGAAGTTCAGGCCTGGGAGGTGCTCAGAAAACACCTTCCTGCATCTTGCAGTTTTATTCTTGGTAGACTTCCTGGAGCTCAACTCATTCTATGAGAAACAGCCATTGCTGCCATTTACTTCTCAACAATTGGAAGGTATTTTCTCTCTTCCATGAAGTAAATGGTTTTCTTGTTGCATTATAAAACTGCTTCTCTAATGGTGATCACTTCAAGCTATCTGTAATAATACAGTCTCATTGCATTACATTCCATTTTTTCACACTGTGGATGAGTTTCGCTCTGAATTCTGCTTTCATCCCTACCAGTAGGTGGTTATTTGTGATTTGTCTGTAGTGGTGAGATAGAGGTACCTCAATGTAGCCTTCCAGGTCCTTTCAAGAGGCTGAAGATCTGTATAAAGGATCAGAAAATGTGGTGTAGGACCTAGGAGATATATGCATCCTTCTGGAGGGCCAGCTAAAACATTCCAAATGCCATCTGACACGTTTGATTAGAAAACTGAGCTGCTGCCTCATAGTACAACCTCTCAGAGACTTAGAATGTTCCTCATTTGCCTGAAGCTCAGGCTGTGAAGTTCTCTCAGTGCTCCTGACACACCCTGCCTGCTTCCCTTGTTGGTGGGACATGCTGTGCTGGAGTATTTATCATTTATACTGTATTATGGATGAGCTGCTTTGGCCTCTTGCCTGATTTGTGTTTCAGCTCATTCCTGGGAGTTGCTGATAGGCTTTCTGGGATAAGTTTTCACAGATTCCTGGTGTCAAGTGCTAGGGGTTGGACATACCTCATTCAGCTCTGTGCTTATACCATTCTGATGTCTGTGTCGCTGCTCTGTGTCTGGGTTTCCTACATAGAACAGCAAATGAGCACTTCTAAGTCATGATGGTATCTTACTGTAGGTCTCAAAAGCACAAAAGGCCAACTACTTCCTAGATGTGGCTTTTTGCTTTCCATGAGCTAAAGAAGGATCCTGAAGGACTACTGTGAGGTCCACACTGTAGAGGTTTGCAGTCAGGTGACAGTCATACTATTCAGAGACTCATGTCTCTACCTTCAAGGACATGATCTCTCTGAGATAACTGAACACCCAGTATATCACCAACAAGTTTTTTTCTCCACCAGCTCAGGTTCACATCTAAGGCAGGATGAGTTGCCTTCCGGAGAGGCCCCTCTCCGAACAGGAACATTGCAGGAACACCAGTGTATATGGCACCAAGATGAACTGCCGGGCAGAATTTCTGACGATTAAATCATAGAATCATTTAGGTTGGAAAAGACCTCTCTGATCATTGAGTCCAACCAATAACTTAACACTGCCAAGCCCACCACCTTTTCCTTTCCCTTGAAATTCACTGGTGATAACTTCTGCTTGCAGTATGTTTAACAGACCTCTCAAATACATGTATGAAGTATATATTTATATGGCTAGCAGAGTAGTGGTTTCCCTGATTATCTAGTGCCAGAAATGCCAAACTCCAGTCACATGGGAATTTGTCAGTGCAGGCTTATTCATCCCCAGTAAGTATTTAATACCTCCAGTTTTGGTTAGGGCTCAATTTTAGCTCTGTTTCCATCTCATTTAACTTCTGAAGAATGTGGATGTTACAGTAATAAAGTGAAATGCACCTCAAAATGTCTTTGCTAATAAGCCAAACTAACCAAGATGTCTTGGGATGAATCTGAAAGCCAACACATTTAACAAAGAGAGAAGGAAATATGTGTTAAAATTGTGTTGCCAGGATCAGATGCCATCAGATTATTGATGCAGCCAGCTAGAAAAGTTGTTTTATGGGAATGAATAACTTTTATGACTAAGCCATAAAGATACAAAGAGAATTACACACCGGGCTTCTGCTGATCATTGCAAGTGCTCAGGGAAGAAGAGTACAGACCTGTAAGACGCATGTCAGCATTTTTTTTTTTTTTTTATAACCTGGAAAAGTTGACAACTGGACAGTTAGAAGAACCACCACTGTGAGATGTTGTTCTTTTTTCTGTGATAATGTATATGCTGGTATTCATGGATCCCTTCTCAGATTTGACTGTGGTACTCTCTCTGCACATATTCCCACTGAGCTTTTGCACTATAATTTTTGGAGACTAGAGAAACAGACTTATCTATGTGCAACAGTGATTGAATCATTGGAGGGCCTTGGCATTAACTCTAAGTGAAAGCATATGTTTTGCAAATTTGGTGATTTTTCCCTAGGCCTTGCAGGGGATTTTCTCCATAATTAATTACATGACATTTAGCATAATCCTTTGAGAGTGTGTGAGACAGATGCTGAATGCAAAATACTGATAACACCAACATTGCTTTTTTCCCCAATACTACAGTCTTGGAGGATCCAGATTTCTTTTATCATGGAACTGATGGGTCATTTTTCACTCTGTTGGGAGGTCTGTGCTCTTCATTCTTCAGCAAACAACCTTCTCCACAGGATTTACACATCCAGTTGACTTGACATATGCCCCTGGAGCTTTGCGCAGATTCCCCTCAATAACAGAGAGAATTGCACGCTGCTAAAGGGTGTTTCTTCCCACCTTCCTTAAATGCCTACTTTATATAAATAACTCTTCATAGCTGCTCATTTTCTCACCATTTTTCTAGGCACCTATTTACAGAAAGCTTTAATTAAGTCAGGTAAGCATAGGCAACTAGAATGTGTTTTAATGCTTTTTTGCATGTGCTTGTCTCCTCAGAGCTCTATCCAAGACTCCTTTGGCTTTGGCTCTGAATCAAACCCAGCACTGCAAGCAGCTTGAAGGCTTGGTGGTTTCTCAGGTGCAGCTGTGCCGCAGCAACCTGGAGCTAATGCAGACCATTATTCAGGCAGCGCAGGAAGTGATAAAGACCTGCCGTAAAACTTTTTCAGACATGCGGTGGAACTGCTCTTCAATAGAACTGGCTCCTAACTACCTGCTGGACCTAGAGAGAGGTAAACAGCACTGCTGGGCTGGAGTCCCAATTGAGCCTTTGTGTGTGTGTGTGCGTGCGTGTGCGTGTGTGTGTGTATGTGTTGCTGGAGATAGGAAAGATCTTGCTCCTGGGAGGCCATGGACGGACTACAAAGCCTACTTGTCCTGTTCTCTGAGACCACTCATTACAATGCCAGTCATGCCCAGAGGCTCTTGGGTCCAAGACCTGGTCTACAACAACTCTTACAAGGCAGACCACCATTCTGGTCAGCTCATCCCACTGGGAGTCATGGGACGAACACAGGAGTGAAAAGAGGCAGGATAGTCCACAGAAAGACTTATCCACGTGCTCCAAGAGCAAATCACACACAATGAAAAAGATGCCTAAATCTGTGTGACTTCTTGCCCCCCTGGGATGTTGTCTTATGTTGAAAAGTTCACTTAGGAGATGTGCTCCAAACTAGTGGTGCCATGGGACATCTCAGCTGGAGTGAGTTGGTGTGTTGGCTGCTCTGTTGGACACAGACTGTGTGAGTCTCTTTTTGGGGAACATTTATCTGGCCCAGGAGGCTGAGCTGGAGTTCTCGTCTCTTTCAGGCACAAGGGAGTCAGCATTTGTGTATGCCCTCTCTGCTGCTGCCATCAGCCACACCATTGCCAGAGCCTGCACCACCGGGGACCTCCCTGGCTGTTCCTGTGGTCCCATCCCAGGTGAGACACCTGGACCTGGGTATCGATGGGGAGGATGTGCAGACAACCTCAACTATGGTCTTATCATGGGGTCCAAATTTTCAGATGCTCCCATGAAGATGAAAAAATCAGGATCACAAGCCAATAAACTGATGCATCTGCACAACAGTGAAGTAGGGAGACAGGTAACAAATCCACAAGAGTTATTGTACTTGTACAATCATCTGTAGCGTTGATCACTCGGTGAGAGTCAGTGTCTCTATCAGCTAGCAAAAGGAGCACATTTCTCCCAGATTGTTCTGAGCTCCTTTGGCCTGCTGAAAATGGTGGGTGTATAACTCACCCCATGACTCAGGAAGTCCCAAATGCTATTATCAGCCCTGTTTAACCATGAGTGGGACGTCTCATTGCCACCTGTCGCACAGCCAAGGTTGGCTCCGGCTTGCCTACTCCAGGAGGTGTGGTGGGGGTGGGTCCCATTGTGCTTTGCCTAGGGCATTGCGTGGGTGAAGTGCTGTGTAAACGTGGAGGATTATCTGCCAGATGCATCCAGCAGCAGTTGCCTCCAGCCATCCCTGCAGCCAGGAGGGAGGATTATTTTTTTCTTTTAAACTGCTATGCTAGTGATTATTCTCATATCTGACACAAGCTGCTTTTAACAGCTTGACTTCATTGGAGGGATAATATTTACCATGTGCAGTGCCTGGTGTGCATTGATGTGCAAATTCCTGTAACAGCCCTCCATGAAACTGAAGAAATGGATTGGGGGAGGGGGAGGGCTATAAAACTGACATCTGCACCCATCTCTGGAGTTCCAGTGATTCCATAGACAGCTCCTGCTGCACAGCTTGGTCCTTCCAGGGATACCTGTGCAGACAAACGTGGAATATGCTGAGCTCATTGGGAGCTTGCTGTGTAGCAGCTACAGGCTGAGTCCACCTTTGCAGAGCACAACCATGCTGAAGTTTCCCGCCATGGCTCTTTTTCTTTCTACTCTTCCCACACTATTCGGTTGGTTTGCTTGGGGTTTGGGCTTCTTTCTTTTTATTTTATTTTATTTTTGTATGTGTTGAGTTTTTGTTTCAATTGCAAAGGGCAAATTTTTGTGTGGGACATTGCGTTGCCATGACTGGTGCATTCAGCCCTTCCTGGCATCATCCTGCCATGTCCCACTGAAATGAGAATAGCGCAGAATCAAAGTAAAAGGCTATTTTGGCCCTATGACAAGCAGAAAGGGAGGGTGAGAGTGCACTGAATTCAACAAAGCCATGACATCTCTCTTACCAAAGCCCAAAGCTGCTGGATGTTGAAATTAATGTTAATTATCTATTTATGGAATGCTTTGATATTCATCTCCTTAGGAATTTAGAGGGTGGAAATGCAGCCCAATATGATATCTGATCAAAATTCAAAATACTCTTCTGATTCTGGCTGCAAAGGAGCCCTTGTAAAAGTACTCCTGGACTGATAGCAATCATCAAGGAGCCATAGGATCTCATTCACTTTGTAAAGTAGCTACTCTAGATTGCCTGTGCAGAAATGAGAACAGCAGTACTTTCCAATAGCAGTTTCTGCTAAGGAAGTACCTTCATTAGCAAGCTTGTGGGATGTTTGGCTGTAAGACAAGGGCGTTTCCTAACTCCTGCATTCCTTTTTTCAGGTCTTGAAAGCCTCTCTTGAAATGAAATGTAAGTGCCATGGAGTTTCTGGGTCATGCTCTATCAAGACCTGTTGGAAAGGCCTTCAAGAACTGCGAGACATTGCATTGGACCTCAAAACCAAATATTTATCTGCCACCAAGGTTGTTCACCGGCCCATGGGCACACGCAAATACCTTGTGCCAAAGGATATTGATATCAGGCCAGTTAAAGAGACAGAGCTGATTTACCTGCAGAGCTCACCCGATTTCTGCATGAAGAATGAAAAAGTGGGGTCACATGGGACCCAGGACAGGTGAGGACCTCTGCAGTGGGTGCTCAATGTGCTCTGACCCCAAAGAGGAAAGGGCAAGAGGGGAACATGTATGAAAAAGGGGCAATGGAGGAGGTGACATATACACACAGGTAAAGCACATCTCTAACAAACAATATGGTTTACCAATGCCTAACCCTGTTAATGATGGCTGTAGCCAAGACAGAGCTTGCTGACACATTTTCCATTGCACAGTCAGGCATAAGATACATTTCAAAATTCCCCGGGAAGCTCACCTCCAAAGGAACTTGTAAGGATCAAGCAGCTGCTTTATGCTGTGTTGAGTCTCCATCATTTCTTGCAGTCACTGGTGATTAGAAGAGTTGTTACTCTAAGGCTCCCCTAAGCAGGCAAATATGAACCCAGTTAGAACCAGCATTCCTAGATTGCCTTAAAAAAACCCCCAAACTACAAAAGTTATATATTTTTTTTCTTCTACTGCATATTAAAGGTCCAGGTGTGTTTGTATTGCTTATGACTCTGCAGAGGAATTTCTTTATTGCATTAATATTAGGTATTTAAGGTCATTATGGCCAAGCCCAGCCTCCACTGGGCAGCATACTGTCCCCTTTTACAGGCAACAGACATGCCTTTCTCTTCCCACCATTTGTTTGATTTCCTCCAAGACAAACTAATTCAACATTTCAACAACCTGAGCATGGGCATCTGATCTCTCTAGAGCAGGACCCATCTGATCTCTCTAGAGCAGGACCCATCTGATCTCTCTAGAGCTGACCCATTGACAGCCAAAAACGTGTGCGTTTCCAGTATTTTCCTAATTTTTGTAAGGTGGCTGCAATGGCTGGATTTCTACCTCTCTATTTAGTTGCTATCTTGCTGGCTTTCCTTAGATAGTTCTCATAAGTCTTCTTTGCTCTTTCTGTTATTTTATGGTGGAGGCTCAGGCAAGTGGCAAGGAGTATGTGCCTGGCCTTTTTTGGGCTGCCTTCTTTTTAATGTAGTGGATGTAGTTGTATTTGGACCATTATGGTTCAACAGGGAGAAGATTTTGCTGAAATGAAAGGACCCAAATGCCGACAAGATAAACAATATATGCATGTGGGGATGTTGCAGCTGGAGACATGGCTTAGTGATGGGCTTGGCAGTGCTGTGGACTTGATGATTTTAGAGAGTTTTTAACAGCCTAAATGATTCTGTGATTCTACATCAGCATTTAACTGGTGGAGCTGATCAGTAGATAAGACAGCTGAGTGAGACAAGACTGTCTTTTTTGCCCCCTGATGTTTTATGACAGTTAATGTCCTGTATCCTCTGGCATCAATGGCTGTACTGCTCTACAATAGCACTTATCTGACAGCTCTGTGGTGGGAACACTAGGCTGACCTTTATCGCCAGTTCAGCAGCGGAGCATTAATAATCAATTGAAGATGTTTATGAGTCACTGAGAATAGCATGGGAAAAGCATGTATTGAAACTGATTTCTGAAGGAAAATGTCATCAGAGTGGAAGTGAAGTTTTGTGTATTTGTATGGATTTTGACATACTTGTGCCTTGAAAAAGACCTCTTTGTTGTGCCTTTCTGTTTTGCAAGGAAAAAAATTGGTGAAGATTATTTGGAAATTAGTTTTATAGGAATTGCATTAAATGAGCAGGTTGTGTCAGAACAAAGTTGAATTCATTACAGATTTGCCAAGTAAAACATTTTCCACGAGCTGAAATCCTTTCTAGGAACAGGGAGGTGTGACTTTGCCATCTGATCTTATTTTACAGCAGATTTCAACTTTTTATCCCATCTAGGGATGAAAAATATGTCAAGGTCCTGAATGATTTTTTTTTTTCCTTCTGAGGAAAAGAAAATGTGTATTGCAGGCATTCATTTATCCTGAGCTGGACGACAGCCGTGATTGTGAACCTGCCAGCCAAGGGTCCACAGGAAGTGAGATTGAGTGATATTAAGATATTAAGTGATATTAAGATATTAAGGCAGGAGGGGATGACTTTCAAAAGGAGCTTATCAAAAAATACTCCTTGTTCTCAGATATGGAAGATGGTGCTGGCCATGGGAGGGAAGGAGGGTGAGATAGTCCTGTGTTGAGCTTCAGGCATCATTCAGGCCAAGTTTTAAGATCATGTGTATTTGGGCTTCTTTTCATTACAGTCCATCTGCAGGCTCTCGAGAAGATGCCTGGTGTCTCAAAATTGGCATGTGTAATACAAGCCATAGCAACTCCTTTCCTGAAGTAAATTACTAGAGGAAACAACTGTAAAATACACACAGTGTGGGTGAAGATTGTTCCATGCTGCTGGGGGGAGGAGGGAAAGGGAGGGGGTCTTTCCTAGCCTCCCCCTCCCATGGATGCCTTTTTCTCTTTGCAATTTTTCTCTCATGAAGAAAGTGTCTAAATGCATTTTAAGTGTGGTGGTTCTGTTCCAGCCTGCCGCAGGGCTGCAGAGATAATGCCTAGTGACAGGGATAAGGTAGAAGGAGTACAAAAAGAATGCTTTTAGAGGGCATGGCAAAATGTGGTTCATGCTTACTTCAGAAAGATGTAAAAATGTTCACATGGGAATAGCTCAAACATTTAATGAGCCATGTCCTGAAGGCATTTGAATATTTTATCTTTATGCACATCAAAATTTTCTGGAGGTAGATCCCGTTGTTTCCAAGTAGTCTAGTTTTTAAAGCCAGTCACGGCAGGGAAGTCAAAAAGGGTGTGGGTTTTTTGTTGTTGTTGTGGTCTCTCATTTGGTCTACTTTCTCTTCAACCACCTTCCCATTTCCTTTCTGGCCTTTTTCTGCGTGCAGAGGTCAGTCCATGCCTGGGCTGTTACAGTGTAGACCCCTATGGCCACAGCTTAGAAGACTTTGATCTGGGCATCATCAGTATTTTCCAGCCCTGGTTTCTGCTTCCAAAGGGATTCAGAGGGGGGAATATGCCATTAACACACCCTTTTCCTGTTCCTTGATTAAAATATTCATATTGATGCATTTTTTTGTGACAAAAATTGAGCAGTTTTGCAGCCTATCCAGGGAAAGTCCTTTTCTTCCTCCCTCTCCCCATGGTCTGGTTCTTACTCATAGCATGCTGGAAACAGGACAGAAGTTGATGGTAAAGTTGCAACACCTTAAATATGTTGGATTTTGCTACATGCTGCAGGAAACAATCCTGCACTGCCAGGTGGGTATAAGGGATAATCTAATTAGTGATCCTTTTCTAATGTGAGGGATCATATTATGTAGACTTATTGTGTGCTTTTCAGCCAGGAAATGGGATTACTTTGTAGATGAACCATATGAAAATCCACTCAAAAAATGAGCCCTCAGTTACTCAAAAGCCTTTTAGAGTCTTTCCTCAAAGGATTTCAAAGCCTCTTTCAGAACAAGCCTGAAATATTTTCCAAGACACTTTGGACTTTCTTAGCTTGTTGAAATTTAGAAATGGTTTGGAAATCTGCATGCCTCCAAGTGCTCAGGGTATATCCAGATTTCAAAGTCAGGGAACTAAACTCAGACCTGAGGATTGAGACTTCTTTGAAGTGCTAAAAAGCTGATTAAGGAGCTGATTCTTGCAACAAGTATCCAAGTCTCCTGCAAACAGGACTTACTGCCACATTGACTCCAGCCAAACTCTGTGTGCCTACATACCACCACCATGCTTTCACAACCAATTAAAAATGGTCTGGAGAAAAGTCTAAAGAAGCGATAAGCTGCAAGTAAAACTTTCAATACAACAAATCAACTAGTGGGAAAAAATGTAAATACTCCCCTTCTCAGAGATTTCTTGGACAAAAGAACTTTTTCATCTTTTAACAAAGTCGTTCAGTTGCTCCTGCCTGAAAAAAATCACTACCAGCTTTGACTAAATGAAAAATAATGGCAAATTATAAAATTGAGATCTCTTTTGTGAGAAAAGAAGCAAAAATATGAATCTTCCTTATAAGTGGGGTGCAATGTATTATGTTTCAAAGGCTTTTTAAGGCCCCCTAATGAATCCAATGAAAGGGAAATTCTGCCATGCACGAAGTCTTGCAGAGATAACAGAGCTGTTTATTAGTGATCTTTCCCAGAGCAGTCTTGGAATCAAGCCGAATGTGGGAAGGAGCTCTCTTAGGCTGCAGAAATCAGGCTGCAACAATGTGCTGCAGCTTAGCTGGGTTGATCAGCCACCACTCCTCAGTTGACTCACTATAGCAAGGAAAGTGGCCACTCTCTGGTGGCTGCTCCTTGCTCACAGATCCTTTCTTTACTGCAATATAAAATATTAGTCATAAATGTCTTAGGCTGGTATGCTTTCTTGGATTGAACATACATGACATTGGCTGGGCATGCACCTGCTGCTCAGTTTTCAGTGTTCAGTGGCAGCCCTTGATACGACTTCTTTCCTGCTATCCCAAGAATATGCTTTCTATTGTGTGATAATGTGGAGATTGTTCAACCTGTGGAAGAGAAGGCTCTGGAGACCTTAAAGCCCCTTACAGTGCCTAAGAGGGCTCCAAGAGAGCTGGAGCAGGACTTTGGACAAGTGCCTGGAGTGACAGGACAAAGGGGAATGGCTTCCCACTGCTAGAGAACATGGTTAGATGGGATATTGAGAAGAAATTCTTCCCTGTGAGGATGTTCACTGGGATGGGTTGTTTAAAGAAGTTGTGGCTGCCCCATACCTGGAAGTGTTCCAGGCCATACTGGATGGGGCTTGGGACAACCAGTGGAAAGTGTCCCTACTCATGGCATGGGGGTCGGAACAGGCTGATCTTGGACTACATTGCCTCCCCTGTACCAAGCACTGGTGAGGCTGCAGCCTGTGTACTGTATTAGTGTGGTTCCTCTTACTCCAAGGCAGACATTGAGGTGTTGGAGTGTGTCCAGAGAAGGACTGTTTGAGGGGTCTGGAATGTAAGTCCTATGAGGAGTGACTGAGAGTACTGGAGAAGAGTACATTGTTGAGTACTCAACATTGTTGAATCTGGAGGAGGCTCAGAGGAGACCTTATCACACTCTACAACGCCCTGAAAGGAGATCGTAATCAGGCCGTGGTTGGTCCTTTCTCCCAGGAAACCAGCAATAGGACAAAAGGAAATGGCTTCAAGTTGTGCTGAGGGAGGTTCAGGTTTGAGATTAAAAAGATTTTCTTCAGTGATAGATTTGTTAAGCATTCAAACAGGCTTCATTGAAACACACAGGTAACAGGGAAGTCAATGCCTGAACAAGGCATTTTGTGATATGGTTTAGTGGACTTGGTGGTATTGGGTCCAGGGTTGGACTTCATGATCTTGGGGGTTATTCCTGACCTTAATAATTCTATTCTATGATGCTATGATCTCCAAGGTTCCCTTCCAACCCAAACTACTCTGTGATTCTTTGTTTATGTAGGCAATGAAGTTTTTAAGCAGAAGCACTCATATGTAGCTGGGGAAGAGTAGTAGTTATGGGTTGACAACAGCATTTGATGTTTGTTTTTTGTTACAGCTTCTTTTAGTTTCTGTTAGTGAGGGCACAGGATAAGATGAGCTCTGAGTAAGTTATAGTGTGTTCAATGATAGTCGATTTTGGAACAGTTATCAGATGTATTACCCTTTATTTGATAAGAGCCAAAAAACTCTGAATAAGAAATAGCAAATAATGCTTTTGTGAGTGTCCCAGAAGAACTGGAGGGAACTTGCTCTAAATAAAGATGTCCTTGTGCATAGCAGGAGGGCAGGTGGACTAGATGGCCTTTAAAGGTTCCTTCCAACCCATTCTATGATTTCATGAAAGTCAGAAAAACATTAGCTTTCTGTTCCTCCCACTTATTTGGGTGTTATTCCTTCTTTCCCAGGGCAACATGCTTGCATCTGGTGCCCATTTCAGTAATTAGGCCAGCTGTGCTTTTTTTTGTTATCTTAGTTAATGTGTGGGGAAGATTGAATTCTTTCTACTTTGAGAGACCTGATTTTGATTATAAAGTTTCCCAAACAGATTTGTGAATAATAAATTTATTTGTGAAAAAAATAATTTCACACATTAAAATTGCAATGGATAATGAATCCAGCTCTCTTAAACATATCTAGTCCCTCTGCAACCAAATGGCATTTCAGTTAGAGAAAAATTGGTCTGGGAATGATTTTCCATGGACCTTCATCTTTTCAGGAGAAAGATTGAACTGACACCACCTAGGCTGTTACTGAAGACATTTCTCTACTCTGCTCTTAAAAGCAGCTTCCCTAAACAACCTGTTCCAGGGTTTTACTATCCTCAGTGTTGGGCTTTTGTAAATTTGAAATTTAAACTAAATATAATCTAAAATAAAGCTAGTAATTTTTTGTCCTCTTTCCTTGGCATATAAAGAACATTTTTTTCTCTCTCCTTCTTGCAATAATCTTTTACAGAGGTTAAAAGACACCTCTTTTAACATACTTCTCTAAATCAGTTCCTTCATTGTTTTCTACTTTCTGAACTGCACCTCTGGCTCCCCTGGGAACACTCCCACATTTAGCTGGATCTTTCTCAAAGTGTGTTGCTTATTACTTTGCACCTTAATCTACTGTCACAAAATGTCCTCAACTCCTTCTTCCCTAGCATTATCCCCAAATTTTTAAGCTTATTCTCAACTCCTCATTAATAAAAATACAGGCTAGTTCCAGGATCTCTCTTGACATCTCCTCACTGACATATGCTATTGATAAACCTTTCTTGTACAGTTGTTTAATATCAGTCTTCAGTCATTCTTTGTGGATGAGAATGCAATTTAAAAGTAGATAAGATTCTGCCCTCAAAATCTTATATGAAGCTGGGACCTTGATGTGTCTTTAGGAACGTCCATTGTGTTGTATACATCCTGAGGGATTTGAATTATTTTTCTCTTTCTTTCTTTTATATACTGCTGCATTACTTGACATTACTAGAGCAAGGGGCACCAAAGAAATAAAAAGGAATTTGATTTAAAAGAGAAAAGAAACTTTACGTATCAGTACTGTGTTCTGGGATTTGGGACTGCTGGAGTTCATGAAGGCAGATGGTTTCCCTGTCATCAGAAAAGGTTGAGGGAATCACACAGCTAAGGGGATGAGAGCTCAAGGAAAAAACATGCCTTCTATCATTCCTAAAGCAACAGCCCATGTGCTGGCAGTGTATGAGAAAAAAGAACTACAGAAAGTGCTCAGATTTATGTTTTACTCCTGTAACAGCATCTCCCTCATCCACTGGGAGATGCACTCGGCCAGGAAGGCAGTTGCTTGTGCCCCAGAGTGACTTTTTTAATGTCCTCATAAAAAAAGATCTTATTAATAGAACTGATGGAGTGAGGTTCCAGTGGGTATCTTGTCCCTGTCATCATATGTCATAATCGTGGGTGACGGTACAGAGTTGGCTTCAATTTGCATCCCAAGGGCCAGCTGTACAACCAAAAAAGTATGTATACTTCTATCTGCTGATGGGACATAGTGAATAGGGATTCACAATGAAGTTGTGTGACGTTGCTACGTTGGACTTCATCAATCTTAGAGGTCTTTTCCAACCGAAATAATTCTATTATCTCCCCCTAGCTTTTAAAATTAAAATCCCCTCTCTCCATCTGGGGGAAGACTCTTAGAGGTTCCGGGGTGTCCTTCACAACCTCTGCTGAGGAGCATTCCCCATGATGAGGCTGTATGGTGTATTGCAGGGCTTCTGCAAATGAGAGCTGGGAAGGGGAGATTTTGGACAGGCATACTGAGTGGGATTTGTCCAGCCAACACTGCTGACCTCCTCCCTTCTTAAAGAATAAAAAAGCACTGTGACAATGTAAAAGCTTGTTTTTGAGCCAGAACTTCGGCTGGAATTATGGCTGAAGCATAATTTCTCAACAGTCTTCCAAGTGCTTCTAGAGGTTACAGTGTTGTGTTACGATGCAATCGCCTGCCTTCATGTTTTCTCTCCAAGACTCAGGAGAAGGGCATTTCTCTGAGTTTCTGGAATTGTGCTGGACCAGGCCCAAAACAAATGAGATTGAACTTAACCCATCAGTGGGGAGCCTGGTGAGATCACAGCCATAGGCTCTGAAATCTGATGTTCAGGGCAGCCTATGTGGGTAAACTTTGGTCTTTGGAGTTCTTTGTCTTCCCTCACCGGCTACCTGCTTCATCTTGTTTAATGAAAAATGAATCTAATTCATATCCAAGCCTATGCTTTAAAGCACAAAACAAAATCTCTGCTTAGTGGCATTGTCAGGAGAGTTTTCTAGAAGCCCATATATGTTTAGGATGGGGTCAAAACTTTGTTTTGGCTATTCAACCCACCTATTCTGAATGTCCCCATTTGCTGACACCAAACTGAGAAAAACTTGAGGATTTATTTAATAAGATTTTTCTTTTTTCCTTTCTTTGTTTCAGGCTATGGGCAATGGGGAAGGCATATGGGATGGCATATCTCCTACTAGATTCACTTTTTGGGGGGGCGGGGTTTGGGTTTTGGTTTGGTTTTGTTTGGTTTTGTTTTTGTTTGGTTGGTTGGTTGGTTTGGTTTGGGTTTGTTTTTTTGTTTGTTTGGTTTTGGTTTTGGTTTTTTTTGGCAAACCACAGGAGTGGATGGAGGGAAAGAGAGAATCCCAGGTCCCAATACAGCAGGTAGAAGAGTTTTGCTTTCTATTTGAATGGGGTAAATATCACTGTTGTGTGCTCTGTATGTTTGGGGAGTGAATGTTCTCAGTGGTGAGATGGAATCAAAGTGGACCTGTATTCCTTTTCTTGGCCATTTTAGTCAAATCCCAGCATGAAGTGACATGGATGCACCGCACATCCCTCACCACGCTTCTGCAGATTCCCTGTCCTCCCTAGATGAGCCTCCAGGAGACATTTCCATCCACTAGTAAAGCTGAGTAAGGTTGACAAATACCCTCCCCTCTTCTAATGTCAACACACCTATATTTGAACCTTTGCTCTGAATACTTAATGCATTTATTAATACATTTATGAGGAGTCACTTGGAGGTTTCTCATGGAGGGGCCCCAGCTCACAGCAGTACTAACAAGGCCTTTGGTTCAGTGCTGGGCAAACACATTCAGTTTGGCTGCACACTTCAGCTTCAGTACAGGCTTTCAAAGGTTTGTAAATACTTACACACACTCCTGAATGAGAGTGGGTTGAGGGGGCCTTTAAACACTGAGCCTGGAGAGGAATGTGAATCAGAATAACAAACAGGAGGCAGAAAAAGAAGAGCAAGAACAAAATCTCAACACTTCACTAATCCCATAACTTCTCCTAAAGCATTACCTCATGAGCAATTCCTATAATGCTCATGGATTTGTTTTCATCTATTAACAGTTGTTTAGCTCAAGGGTCCAACTTATGCTCCTCTCTCCTCTTCCTGCCCCAAAGCAGCCTTAGAGTGTTTCTGTCCAAAATAGACACAAAATAGCCACACAGAATAAGAAGAGCTGTCAGCAATTACCCCACTCAACAAACCACCTTTCCTACAGTAGTTTCATAACTCCATCAAGTTCACAGCCCCATGGTGTTGGGTACATACCAAAAAAGTGCAAGCATCTGACCAAACATGAACACTTCCATTCTGGGTTGTCTTTACAGTCTGTGGAGAAATGGTGTCTCAAGGACATGGTTCATCTCATCCAAAATTCAATGTCTGGTGCACTTTCATATCCTGTGAATATTGGACTATTTTAGGAAATGGGATAGATGGTTTTTGAGGACAGATTTGAAATGGTAATCAATGGATCAATGAAAGAGATTCCTCAATTCAGGAGTTGCTTCTGAAAACCTCAAGCCGATGAAATGAGGGAACCCAACACAATAGCTGATTTATCCCACTGGGTCTGGCTTTAATTAAACCAGAAGCAAAACAAGCAGTGGAAGTCTATGTGACATTTGGTGGCTTGTCATCCTACCTTGTGCTCCTGCCACATTTCCTGTTCCTGGGTCAGGACTCAGGGTGTTTTGGGGCCAACTGCCCAGCTGCTCATGCCGTGTTGGGAGAAAATCAAAGGGAAAAAGGTGCACAGTCCAGCCCTGCTGGTACTAACTGTGATTTCCCTGATAGGATCAGTGCTGCATAGTGGCTGTAAAAGCCTGTTCAGGATTTTTTCTGGCCTGGGATCCTTGGCAAAGAGCCTGTTCAAATACTATCTCCTATAGGGTTCCTCCTTCGCCCTTTTCAGGTTAGGCAGTGGTAGATAAATACCAGTGTTTGTTCTTTAGGGCGTCATCTTCTTCCAGCTCCTTTCAGACAATTTTGGAGCCTGCCTGGGAACACAGATTGTTTGGAATAATTAGTTCTTGTTGTGGAGGTATCCCAATAGCTTTGCTTGTCTGCTCGTGTGGGAGCAGCCTGCCCGAACCAACAGGCAGCCTGGATGCTGCCAGGCCCAAACTGAGGGTCAGAACAGGAGTTTAATGTTATTTTGGGTGTCATAGCAGGTTGTGTGATTGCAGCCCAGGGCTTCCTCTGCCACCCTCGCAGGTGTAGGGGAATGTTGGCTGGGTGCTCGCTGTGCTGGCTTCACCCAGTGCCTTACAGAGCTGTTAGGCCCAGCAACACCACACAGCAGTGGTTTGGGAATCTCTGCAGTAATTTTCACTCACTCACAGCATTTTCCTTCTTCCAGACAATGCAACAAGACTTCCAATGGGAGTGACAGCTGCGACTTGATGTGCTGTGGCAGAGGCTACAACCCCTACATGGACAAAGTGGTGGAGCGTTGCCACTGCAAATATCACTGGTGCTGCTATGTAACCTGTAAAAAGTGCGAGAGGACTGTCGAGAGATACGTGTGCAAATGAAAACTCTCCTCTGCCCACCTGGGAGCTGAGACAGCAGTGGCACCCCAGCACTGTTCAGAGAAAACATTTCCTTGACTAGACATCATTTATCTTGTAAAGAAACAGACTTGAGGAGAGATGGTAGGAGGAAAAGCAACAGTCATACCAATAAAAATAAGAACACAAAAAATCTCCCAAAAAGCAACAAATCCACAAATGTTTACCCCCACCAATAAAATGCTCTCTGAGAAGACAAAACCTCATTTGGGATGGTATGTTCTTCCAAAATATTTCCTGTGGTTGCCAATGATGTCCAGCCATCTTGTGCTCTAGCATTCTGAGAAATAAATATAGAAACTTTCCTGGGGCGGGGGGGGAAGCAACATTTGTTTGACAGTAACTAAGGCTCACACCTGCCTATGCCTTCTAGCACAGGTACCAAGTCTCCATTAGGACCATCCCAGAAGGGAAAAATGCTACAACTTTTCAACAATAACTGCCTTTGTTGCAAAAGACTTAATTTTTAGCAGGGAATCATCTGAGTGATAAAAGTGGAAAGATTTCAGGTCAATCCCCTGAAATGAACAACTAATTTTAATCTTTCTTTTACACAGGTCCGTGACTTTGAACTTATTGCTGAAGGAAAATATGTCCTTGATTTGTCCAGGCTGGACAAAATTCAGTCATGAAAAAAACCCCATGGAATCCTGGAGGCAGGGAGAGTAGGGTAGGCTGAGAAGGACTTTATGGGGTCCACAAGACAGTAGTTGAGTCATTAGGATAAAATAACAAAGCGAAATCCAAGTCCAGTGGGAAAGTAAAGAAAAAAAGCAAGCTCCTGCTCTCTCTTTGCCCTTTGGGTGTGATACCCTTAGTTATGGACATTCTTCCACATTGACCCATCAAGTCCTTGGGGAAATATGCCACTGGCTTTTTCCCCCACAAAACTATTGGTCCAATCTCAGGAAACTGCAGAGAGTGGAGCAGTCCTGGCTGTAGGGAGTACAGCTATGGAAGTCAGCAGCTATTCCCAGCAGGAAGTAATGAGAATGTGTCAGTCCTTCACGTGGCCCTGCCCTGACACAGCAGAGAACCACTATCTGTGGCTGTACATATTTTCTTTTATATGCAGATATACAGAAATATTTATATCTTATGCTTTCATCTACTTTACTTCCTACGTAAATACATCTTTATATTATAAACAAGCATTAACAATAGTACAAAATAAATGCTGAAATTACTGGTGCAACAGCAAAATGTTAGATTATTGTTTCACTCTTCTAGTTGTAAAGCAACTCTGATTTTCCTCCCAGGGATGGGAAAAGAGCATGATTTGAGGCACTCACTGGTGTAGGAAAGATAAATTTCTTTATTCCCTGCCTCCCCGCCCTCTTAATTTTGAGCAGAATTAGCCAAGAAACAGTCAAGACAATGAAACAGAACACTTGGAGAAAGGAAGAGTCACCATTGCTGTTTTGGTTTTCTTTATCAGCGATCACCCTCATTGGTAAAATTTTCTAGTGCCCCTGAGGAACTTAATAACATGACTCATACCTCTCATGTCATGAGTGGTTGGCTTCTGGCTCCTGGAGAGGAGTTGCTGTGCAGGGGAGGTTTAAACATAGCCTAGGCTCCCTTATTTGCTTGTTTGTTTGTTTTTATTTTGTTTGGGGTTTTTTTTGTTTGCTGGTTTGTTTGTTAGGGATTTTTGCTTTGTTGGTTTTGGGGGTTTTGTGCTTTTGTGGGTTTTGTTGTTTTTTTGGGGGGGGGTTGTGTTTTTTGTTTGTTTGTTTTTCTGTGTGTGGGGTTTTTTTTTTCTTTCTTTTTTTGGTTGGTTGGTTGGTTTGGGGTTTTGAGGGGGATTTTTTGTTCTATTTTAGTTAGATTGTTTGTTTTTCTTTTTACTGGCCATCCAGCTCTGTGTACTTATTATCAAAGTAAATTATCAAAGGTGATGTTGGAGAAGGATGCTGCTCCAGGAACAGAAGACAGCAGAGCTTCTGATGTCTTTGAGATTGTTCTTGGGCACCCCAACACCATGCAAAATGCTGTAGACAGCTAAAAAATAACTCCTACACAAATGTAGAGGGACTCTGTCACTTTCCTAGGGGGAAATATGTCAGTAACACTGTAATCTTTCTCCAAATCCTCTTTTTTCCCCACTCAGACACTCCCAAGGGGGCTACTGCTTCTGATATGCCTGTGAGCAGCCCTGGGGAGTTGGAGGACAAAAGCATTATGTGCTATAAGAGCAAAATTAGAGGTATATTATTCTCTTCAGCTACTTTGCTTTGCTGTAATGGGTTTGATTTCCTTTCCTCCTTCCCTCCCCCAGTAATGAGCAGGCAAAAAAACCCTTTCATAGTTTGTCAGTGGTTTGTGTTATTGTCACCCCATAAAAGCTGATGGACTAAAATGTCTCTGCAGTGCAGTGTGATGAGTGGTGGGTGTCTTTAGGCTGACATTCAGACAGGCTGGTGGCACAAATCCCTCTGCTCTCCAATGCCAGAATTTGGTTTCATTTGATATGTAAAGAAACAGTCTACTCTCATTCTTATAAGGAATTTTATTTTTATTTCCATTTTCTGATTAAGCCAAAAAGGCATGGATGTTCTGACTGAAGAAAAATTGGAGCATTTCAATGCCATTCTGTAATGACTCTTTTTCTTGCTCCCTTGCTTATGTCATGAGTCTTTCTGCTTGATGAAAAAATAGTAAAAAGGAAGAAATGGTCTATACATACACTGTTTTCAGCTTCATTTCACTCCTCCTATGTCAGACCTGTCAGACCTTCTTCTGACTGGCTTCCTTATGTCAGAAGAAATCATCCCCTGGAATTAAAAGAAGTGGGTAAACCAATTAGGCATCTGCAGGTTCATCAGGTGGGAAATGAACCCACAGCAGAACTTGAGCCACGGTGGTAACTCACACTTTGTCATCTCATGTCACGGATGTCTGTTGCTGAAATGGCAGAATTGTTTGAAGTTTTGCAGTTCGGGGCATCCATGTTCAAAATCCCTGCTGGCTTCTCTAGATAATCCATCATGGGTTTCATCTGAACTTCACTTTTTGGAGAAAAGAGTCTGTGTGGCCTCAGTCCATGTCTTAGGCTGTTAGTCTATGAATTTACAGTGTTACATTGCTTTTGCCACAACTTCTAAAATTCAGGGCCCTTTTCTTCTCTGGAGCAGCTCCACACTGTATTAGGAGTGTGCCTAGGGTGATGTGCCTTCCTAAGGTGAGAGTCATGCACAAGGCAAGGTCTGATAAACTGCAGCCTCCCTTGCTACACAGGCTTGTTTCATCCAGCAAACTAGGGTCATCTCACCAGTTCGATAGCTTTAAGCTGAAATAACGTAGGTTTAGATTTCCTGTTAGGAAGAAATTTCTCCCTGTGAGGGTGATGAGGCTCTGGCACAGACTGGCCAGAGAAGCTGTGGCTGCCCCATGCCTGGAAGTGTCCAAGGTCAGGCTGGACAGGGCTTGGAGCGACATGGTCTAATGGAAAGTGCTCCTGCCCATGGCAGGGGGGGTGGAACAAGATGAGCTTCTAGGGTCCCTTCCATCCCAAACCATTCTGTGATTCTATGATCTCCCTGTGGATGCTCTGGCATTTTAAAATTATTTATGAAGATGTCTTTCTATGAGCAGTAGACAGTGCTTTCAGCTTTCCGTTCCTTTTAATAAGAACTAGGAATAAAGACAGTACCTGTAACACAGGGCCATACTGGCAGAACTACTCATAGTGCATCTTTCTCCTTGCAACCTGTCTCTGATGCTTCACTCCTTGCATCACCAGCAAAGTGCAGAGAGGCCAGAAGAGAAAAGTGTTACATCTCTCAATTTCTATTATTGATGCAACAGGGATCAGATGTCCAAGTTATTTTTGCAGTCTAGAGGAAGGTGTCCCATGACAGAGGGTTGGAACTGGGATGATCTTGAAGGTCCATTCCAACCCAAATCATTCTATGATTTTATGTTTTGTGCATGTGCCATTGTGAACATTTGTCACAAACGAGCTTTGCAAGGAAAATACATCCCTCCTTCCCTTTCTCAGGCCTTCAGCAAGCAGTTTTCAAGTTTTGCTCTGAAACACTGAGATCCTTCAGCTATTGCAGACAATGGCTTTAATTACTGTGAATGTCTTTGTCAGGTGATGCTGTAGCTCCCTTCTTATAACATGTCGTACCACATCCCCACAGCTGATATAATTTGGCCCAGCTCCATGTCATACTACACGGAACTGTTGATTTACACTAGCTGGCAAAATACATCTGATTTATTTCCACAAACACTATTATTTCACAGCTTTACACTATTACCCCTGATGGAAACAGCCAAGCAATCCTGAAGAGTATTATGCTGGTGGCCTTGTAGTATTTATTAATTTGAAAAAAATCTGTGATTTAACAAAACAATTTGGACTTAATGCTACTTTCAAATCTGATGGTTTAGACCATGTATACATCTGGCTGGCTTTGTATTTTTTGATTAATTCTCCCTTCCAGTTCTATATCATTTAGATTTCTCCATAAGGTAGGCAAATGCCATTCATTATAAAAATCTCCCATCTGACTGTGTATTTCATTCTACAAAAATAGAAAGTATCTTAATTATACTAAAGCAGCCAGCCCATAATGTTTCATAGGCACTAGGAAAGCCCCTGGTGAAGGGAAGTGAGAGAAGAAGAAAAAAAATCTGAATACAATTAGAAGTGTCTCTGTCAGGAAAGTGATAAAGGAGTCCCTGAGGGACCATCCCTCTTCCTGCTAGAAAACAGATCTCTGTAAACAACCATTATCATCCTCCAAGTGAGATAGACTTGTGCTGCCCAGCTCTGGGCTACCTACTTTGGGAAAGGTGCTGGGAGGAGGCTCTGGAGGTACTTGGGAATATGGTGAACAAGAGGAAAATCCAGGCCTGGGATTGATTGTTGTTAGACCTCCACCCCTTGAAAAAGGATTTGCCTTTCTCTGCATCAGACAGGGGTTTGTGAAACACCGTTGTTTTGTTCACGAGAGCAGATAGGAGCTATCACAGGCATGACGTTCTCCTCTGCAAGGGAGATGAAGCAGAAAACAAGATTTGGGAGAGGGGGAGAAGGAACAGGAAACTTAAAATCCACCTGGGATTAATGACTTTAACATGTACAACATGTTTTGTTTTGTTTTCCTCTCAGGACCTGTTTCATCAGTCAGACAGAGTTTGATTAAATATCTCAGCAGACCTATGGTTTATTCATCTAAAGCACAAATTACCCCCCTGTTCATGGAAGCAGCATTAGCTGTGTTTTCTAATTGTGAGAGCAACAATAATAATAAATATAGTAACAATAGACTATATTGTGGATTGTTTTTACTTCCTCTTTTGTTAAGTGTAAGTGGACAGTATTTTGTCCGTATTATAAATTAAATGAGTTTTAAATTTTAAAGATCCTTTCTGGGCTGTGTGGAAAGTTTTCTCTTTTTTTTTTTTGTTCTTTTAAGTGGAATTTTTCAAGGTATTTACCAGCACCACATTGGCTTGAAATTTCTCTTAGTGCAGAAAAGGGTATCATCTAACTGCCCAACTGCAGGAGCTGGGATATAAAGGGACATGCTTCCAGGACAACAGAGCTGAGAAGAAAGCCCCCAGATCCGTAACATAGTGCCAGAATTCTTGTGCTGTTGTCAATGTAAGGATGAGCTTCAGACCTAAAAGTTTTCATTGGTTGACTTACTCTGTGAAGTGTACCCACTCGCATGACACAGCAACAACTCAAACGGGGATGGCTCACGCACTTAAAGCTAAAGATGTGTGTGTTTTCCTGAATTAAGGCCAAAGCACTGAAAACCTTGGATAATTGAATCTTATAAATGCCAGTTATCAACAGACCTCTGTAAGCGATAACTGCTGACAAATGGACTTCTAAAAATAGAGACCCATGTTTCTTTCAGATTTTCTAATTTGCTCAGTCTGGGATGAGGTTTGGAGTGTTGCTCAGTGGTGATGAATGATGAATTGGAGTGAACGTGGAAGCATAAAAATTAATCCAGGTAAAGTTGGGTGATCACAATCCTGTGTTTGTCTGAAGCTCTAGAGTGTGTAACAGCATAATTTCATATCTTTGAGGATTGGCTGCTTTCTCAAAATTCATGCTGTATTTCAGAGGTAAGAGGTATTTAAGATCCATTATTCTAAGAGGCATCCTTCCTTTTCCATTGTTTCTCATACTAAATTTCAAGTTTAAAATTACCCTAAAATAGTTTGAAATTTAAGATAAGATTCTGTAATCTGTGTCATTATGAAAGCCATTAATAACAGCAACTGTCATCATCAAAGGAAACCAACTGGTAGGCATATTTCAAATCATAGAATAGTTTGGGTTGAAAGGAACCTTAAAGCTCATCTCATTCCAAACCCCTGCTATGGGCAGGGACACCTTCCACTAGACCAGGTTGCTCCAAGCCCATCCAACCTGGCCTTGAACACTTCCAGGGCTGGAGCAGCCACAGCTTCTCTGTGCAACCTTTGCCAGTGTCAGTCAGATATCCCCAGGTCAGTGAGGTCCATTGTGCACAGGAGTATCCCAAGCTTTCTCTGCTGCCTGCAAACACTGAAAACACACCCCACCTGCAGCTACTTTTCCACTCAAGATGCAATTAATTTGACAAAGTGCTGCACATGTTGACCAGGGTCAGGCTTGTGCAGGAAAACTGTTTGCTTTTCTAAACTTCTGCTCTGCCCAGGGCTGCTCTCCTTACATGGCTCAGACAGATTAAAACCCCACCTCAGTGCTCATCTCTGCAGGTGCTTCCTTCCTTGCTGCCAGCAGCATGTGAGCTGGGGGTGGTGTGTGAGCTGGAAGTTACCTTTGCTTTTGGGGGGAAGTGGGAGACAACAGCAAGCAACTCCCTGTGCATCCACATTTGAGTAGCAGCTCATGGGTATGACATAAAATTGTTGAGACAACACCTGCAAAGAATGGCCTGATTTAAGACAATAACTCTCTAGCTCGCCCTGACTCCCATACACAACTTTTCCTCCACTGGATGGAAGACTCCACTCAGCCATTTGCAGTGAAGCATGTGGTACCATTTGAGACACTTCAGAGTGACCTTGTCCTCATGAGAATTCTCTGCCCATCAGGGCTGGAAGATGAACATCCAAGGGACACCCACAGGCATTTCAAGTAGTACTGTTGTTTAAGCAATTCATTTGCGCCCCTGCATCTGGTGATGCAAGGACTTGAGGACAGTTTCTTCCCTTCACAGCACCGGTCCCAAAGGCTATTCCAGATTTACAATGGACCAACGAAGTGGATGACACCCAAAAATTAGCTGTGAAAAGCCATCAGGCTCATTCTGCTTCATAAGTGCCATTGGCACTCATAGTCCAGGTCTGACCTCCAAATCACCAAGAGGGGCTTCTGAGTTAAACAGGACTTTAGTATAGAGTCACAAGTTGTTAAATGAACTGCCTCAGCAGGAATTCATTGGGCAGGTTTTGGAGCAAGCTGTTCTTACCACTCTGCAATAAAGATATTTTCAGAATGTAGAAATCTGGAATGCCTCCAAAGAGGGTATTGGGATAAGATTAATTATGTCTACTGGGAATTAGTGTGACCCTTTTCATGTAGATATCCATTAAGCAGATGTTGGAAGTCAGGTGGGGCTTATCCTTAGCCTGATGCTTGTCATAGGGGTCCTTTTGTTTTGATGTTTGGTTTTGTTATAAACCAAGCTAATTAATTATTAAGTGTAGCTGGACTATTAGCATCAAAGAATGAGTCTATATAACTCCCATGCCCAAAATGATTATAGCTGTTATCTACTATGTTACATAAATTGCTTAAAGACACTTCCAAATGAAATGACAAACCAATGAAACTTAATGAAAAAAATCAAACATTGTAAACATGTGAACTTAGCTGGTTAGACTTTTTCCTTTTCTCTCCATTAGAGGGAACATTTTCATCTTGGGATTTGCACTAAATTCCAAGAAAACTAAAAAAGTTACTTTTCATGAAGTTTGTAAAGAAAATCAAACCATTCAAGCACACTGTCCACATCACAGTCGCAATCAAATGTCAGACTCAAGGCCCCTGAAATTGACTCATATTGATAATTGCACTGGTATAAACTATCTTCCCTTCCCGCCCCCCCCCAACCATTAAGGAGAATATTTCAGATAATAAAGTATAAACAAAGAAACTTCAAAGAACAAAATGAATGCCATACATTGACTGTGTTTTACATGAACACTGAATTGCTGGCAGAGGATTTCTCCTTGCAAAATATTTTCCATTACTCTATATCATCTGGTTAATAGCCTAAGTGCACAAGCTTACCTTCAGGAGATTTAGATAAACTGAGAGTTCTTCCTGCGTGGAAAGACACTGACCATTCTTTCAACATCATGCTTTTTCTCCTCAAAATGATCTTAGTCAGTGTAATAAGATTGACTTTCTTCCCTTTTGATATTTTGCTGGTGTTTCTGAACATTTCTGTCAGTGGTGTGTGTATTGGATGAAATACATGAGAATAATGGAATCATGAAGAATCATTATATACTCCAAAGGCAAAAAAACCGCAAACCCACAGCTGTCAGGGGTTGATATACTCCAAAGTGCCTTTTAGACACCTAAATTCAGTAGTGAGAATTGAGTCTCATGATTTATATTTTAGCTTTGTTTAATCCAGAACAAGTGTTTTTCCCCAGTTTTATAGCTATTACAGATGTATAAATAGGCTAGGTATAAAGAAATTTGGTATGGTAATTCACCGACATTTTTATTAAATAATACTCACACCCTCTTTTCGCATAATCAAATATTACTCCACAGATCTTGAATCTCATCCGTTTTCTCCTTCTGCATCATATCCCGCACATTTTCAGGAGCTCTCATGCAGAGGCACCTAGAGTGAGAATCATCTCATCCTGGAGACCTCACACAAGAGCTAACCCAGCACTGTCTCCATGATGGATGAATGTAAGGAAGGGATGGACCGGCTGTGCTTCCTCTGTCATTCTACATTTTAGCCCAGGCTAAAACAAGGAACATATGATCTGTGTTTTAGCTGGTTTGCCTCTGAGATCTCACCAAACTCACACAGTTCTAGGTGATAATTGAACCCAGGACAGGTTCTGCTGTGTTTTCTGTTAGGGGGTTTTTCTCTGTTTTAGCTGAGGGTAGGTAATGAAGTTATGTTAGAAATACAGTGGAGACGGGTTTATGTTTATCATCACCCTATAATGACGACTGACACAAAAAAGATTAAAGCAATAAAGCCCAAAATAGAACACCTCGCAGTTTTCAGGTTTTTTTTTTTAAAGGCCCAAGTTTTCAACTAGGATTTGCCTTGACAGGATAAAGTACATTTTCAAGCTCAGTTTCTTGATGGGCTACATCTGCTTAATGTAATTTTGTGTCTGAACTGTGTGTCTTGTCAGAGACAGGCACAGTCAAGGCTGCATTCAGCAGTACTCACTTTCCCTGGAATCAGATAAACTCAGCCCAATAAATTAGTTTTACTGCTCTGGTATCACCCTGTTATCATTGTGAGTTATTTAGTCTGGGCTTCCCAAACTTTCCCATTCTTTCACAAATGAAAGGAACTGAAGTCTCAAAATATATAAATTATTTTCTCTCACTTTTTCTTTCTGTCCTTCTTTATTTTCTTCCCTTTTATTTTTTCTGCTCTCTCTTGCTTTTCCTGGCTTTCTTTTCTCCTTGCATTCTCTCTCTTTCCATCAAATGGCTATATAAAGTAATTCACAGTTACACTTCTATAAAGTCTAGCTTTCTGCTCAAAGAGAAGCTATTTAATTAGGCAGCTGTGACCTGCCTCACAGTGTAAATCAGAAGCAATGCTTTATACCAGCTGAAAATAGGAATTCTGGTACTTGGTAGCAGATTATTGAGGCTCTGTCTTGTAAAGTGCATTGGACTGTGTATTATACTATCTAGAAGAACATTTTGTAAAACTACAGCTGTATTTTATGCCCTGATTGGTTTTGGGTTTGTTTTTTTTTTCACTATCCTTTGTATTCCCGCATTGTTTGCATGATTTAAAAAGTGTAAAGATAAACCTGTCTTTGCAGAACAGATGGGAGCTGGGTGATAATGGCCTGAGTTCCCTCCTACATCATGGCCAAGCTGAGGTGCTGAATATCCCATACAAGGCATTGACAGCTGGAAGGCCTACTGGAGCCCACAGTACTTTACAGGGATCTAAGGGTCCTCCAGAGGCATCTGGAACTGTGATGGATGCAGCCCACAGGCTGGATACTCAGGTAGTAAGAAGGTGGAAACAGGTGTCCAACCAGCATATGAAAGGATGGAAAGGACAGTACAGTATGAAGGAAAATAGGATGTGGCATTTGAGGTATTTAATTTTCTCACAAAACTGATGGATTGGTCCATGGGACAAATGAATTCAAGGAGTAAGAATCAATATATGTACCTGTGATTAGGAGCATCTGAGAACCCACGAGAACTTTCTGCTCCTCACATAGGGTAAGCTTAAGCCTGGCAGAGAGTTAGGAAAGGAATGAACTCTTGGTATGGCAATACCCCAAATCTTCCAGCAAACTTGGCCAGAGTTTGCCTCTCAGAGCCAGGAGTGTAGGAGAGGTGGCAAGTTCTAGTAAGTTAGCAGAACTGCATTGTGAATCCTAATTTTCTAAGGATATGAGTATTTTTTAACATTACTCTTCTATCTTCGTGAATGTGGAATGTTTGTCCAAACTCCATCCTTTCAGATGCTGCCTTTTCTCCATGTCCAGTTCCGGCAAACTTTGGCAGTGAGTTGAGGTTTCAAGAAAATCCAAGGTAGACAATATCCTATCTGCCTAGATATGCTAGCTCTCTCATTGAGCTAGTTCATCCTGGATTGCCCTTTAGAAATTGGCATCAGGGACATGTTTCATCCTTGTGTAAAATAGCCCAGATCTTCTCTGATTAAGGTAACACACTGCCAGAGAAGTTCCACATTAGTCTACTAAATGACCAGTTCTATTTGGGATACTTAGAAGAAAAAAAACAAAGTAATTGTATTTCTTGTGGAGCTAGGTGAATTAACTTCATGATTTGAATTAATTTAGTGACAATAATCCCAAACTCTTGGACCTGACAAACTCAGAGAATTCTGGCTAAGTCACCTTTGAAACCTGCTAAATATATGGGCATAGGAAGACAAAGAAAGGCATTTCTGTGAAACAGCAATTAATTTTCCTGCTGTCCTTTGCACTTGGTTACAACTATGACTTCAAAAGAGTGTGCTTGAGAGTGCAAAACCACAGTATCCTTTATATATGGTATCCCAGCTACGGCTGAACTTTCTGTTTGGACTTTGACCAAGCTGCTGGGCTTAAATCCCAGCTCTGGAGCTACCAGATGGACATATTATTCTCACTTGCAGGAACCCCATCAGACAAACTGTTTCTACCAGAACAGGTCTGTTGGTCACTGGAGGTGTGAGGATCTAATGGGACACTGTGTTCCTGTCACGGGTGTCATGTTCCTTTGGGTATCCATTACAGCTTCTGTTGTACCTGTTTTTAAAACTGCCTGGATCAGAAAAAGAGGGAAAGGTCTACTGGAGGCACAGCACTGCAAGCAGATGGAACAGGGCCAGATGGGCATGCCTAAATGAGGACCACTGGCGTCTCAGCATCACAGAAGCCTGAAGTGTTTCACAGGGGAATGTCTCAGTCCAGCCAACAGGCACTGCCAAAGAGAGCGACACGTGTTGGAAATCACACTTCTTTTTTAATCTCCTGTGCTCATGCACAGCCCTGAGATACCTGCATCTTTGTCTGCCTCTGACTAGTAAATAAACCAGGATGGATCCTGTTCACTGGCTGCCCATGGCAAGCAGAACTTGCAACCAGATGGGTTTTATCACCTAAACAGATTACTTAACCCCTATTGAGTTTTATCAATGATCCTTGCCCTTTGCTAGTATGGCCATGCCTGGATGTTGTCTGGGAGTCACTAGCACTCAGCCATGATGGGAGAGTAAGCTAAGATTTAAGCAGTCTATGCGGTCACGGAACAGAGCTAGGGACATTGCTCTGACTCTAGCTGACTTTTTAATACAGATGTAGCCTTGGAAGCTTAAAGCATTTTGT
Source organism: Phylloscopus whistleri (assembly GCA_017589585.1). Taxonomy (NCBI): domain Eukaryota; kingdom Metazoa; phylum Chordata; class Aves; order Passeriformes; family Phylloscopidae; genus Phylloscopus; species Phylloscopus whistleri. The sequence continues at coordinate 1,486,711 of JADMLD010001404.1, forward strand.
AACCCTTTGATTTCTCTTCCTGAAACTGTACATTCTCTTCTTTGACTCCTGTCACCTTTTTCCATCCCAACAGATGTTGGCTAAAGACCCTAACTACTTTTGTGTATCCTGAACCTGTCTCGCAACAGCTATATATGTTGTCCCTCAGTCCTCCTTCTACAAGAGAAGGTTCTTGTACTCAAATAGATCCTTTTTTATCCCTCCTGGATGTCCTTCCCCGACATCCTCTCATTTTCACGTAGCCATCACCCTTAAAATCCTCAAGGATGCATAACAGAGGCAGAATAGGGATATCCTGTTATAGCTGTCGCCTGAAGTCAAGCAACACACAGGTTGCAGGTCTCTCCTTTTATCCCTCCTCAGGGAACATCTGCACTTCTATTGTGCTTGTTCCTCCTTTATGAAATCCCTTTATATGCTGTTCAGAGAGAGGACAATACGATGAGGATCAGGGATTGATCACAAAATGCTTCAGAAGTGGTTAGTTTCCTTGTCTCAGCAGCTAGCTAACTTTGGAAGCTGTGGTTTCAAGAAGAAACTTCTGAGAGTTTAATTGCATGAAGATTACCTGGGCCACAGAGGTCTGTGCCTCAGGTGGAGGTCTTAGCCCCACCCCTGAGTGCATGGAGAAGTTCAGGTTTCACAAGAAGAAGTCTGCAGGGGAAGTAAAGGCCTATCTGTCTTGAGAAACTAAGCAGGAAGCTGGTGATTCAGCCTTCAAGACCTTCATGGCACCACCAAACCCTGCCAGTTTCTAGCACCCTCAATTCCTGTGCATGGATAGGAGAGTGAGGAGTTGAGCTCCTCAAGCATCTGGGGAAATGAAAAGCCAACTGGCTTTTCTGGCTTCTCATCAAAACAGAAAATAGATGGGATCTTTGTACTGTGGTTTTCTTCCTCACTGGCAAGCAGATGTTGTAAACTTTTCTAGAGTGGGTTGGAGAGACAGGCCCTCTTCTCTAAGATCTGGCCAAGCTCCCTGCCAGGAGAAGGAATATTAAAAGTTACAGGCCTCTTCTTAGCCTAGTTCACAGCCTGTGGACTGCCTGGCCTGCGAAGAGGGTGGAAGAGAGTGTGGGGGGGAACAGTGACATCACTTCATCACTGCTTTGGAGCCCTGAGAAAGGATCTGCAAAGGGAATCGGGAGTGTCAGTTGGCTCGAGGCAGAGTTCCTGGCATGGCCTGTGTGAGGTTTTGCTAAGCAGATGTAGTTGACTGTGACCTAGTTGTAGAAATGAGTGGGAAGTCTGGGTCTTTTGTATGCACAAAAAGTAGGCAGTAAGTTTAAGGGTGACCTGGAAGGCAGAGGATTGGAAACTATGTAGAAAACTGAGTGGAACAATCAAGGAAAAGAAGGGAATAAAGTCACTAATTGCTTCTCAAGTCTGTATTTTCAAATGTCATCTGATTGGTTTTCAAGCCAGAAAAGTTTCAGGTCCAGTGGGCTTCCAGTAATGATGGTAAAATAAGGAGGAGCATTAAAAGGAATTCGTAAACTTTGTACTTCTTTCCCAGTTCTTAAATTTTCATGAAAAGGACTTTTGTCCTTCCTGACTTAAAATCAATCTTGGGAGTGAAAACCTGTCTATCTTCACCAAAAGAAAAGACCTTTACTCAGAAAGATTTCCAATACTAGATTTGTGACATTGGAGACTTTTTAAAAGAAAGAAACATTTCTATGTTTTTAATGGCGTGACACATGGTATGTTTCTTGGGGTGGTCTTGTGCAGGGTCAGGAGTTGGACTTCAATTATCCTTATGGATCTCTTCCAACCCAGGATATTCTATGACTGTATGTTTTGCAAAATTTTATATTGTCTTCACTCATCTATGTATCTTACCTTATGTGCATGTCTTATGTGAAACAGCCTTTTCACAGGCAAAGTCCCCAAAGTGACATGTCTTGAGCCTCAGGAACAGACTGAGACATTTACAAGGAAAATATGACCCCGCAACCTTGACTATTTGAAATATAGCATTGCAAAATGCATGAGCATCTCCCAGTTGATCTGTGCTCAATCAGCTGGAGCAGTGCAACCACAGTTCAGGGGTTATTCTGTATCTGCTCTCTTCCAGCCATGGCTACTGCCAGAGCAGCCCACAAAGGTGTGTGTTGGTGAGGTTTTGGAGCCACCATTAAGCCATACCAATGTATTGGATCATGGGCAATTCATTGCAGCATTTTTACCACACTACAGAGCGAAGGCAACTAGAAAACAAGAAGAGGAATTAGTGGGTGTTTCATCTCATGAATAAGAGGACAGGTTTAGATTAGACATTGAGAAGAAATTCTTTCCTGTGAGAGTGGAGAGGCCCTGGCACAGGCTGCCCCGAGAAGCTGTGGCTGCTCCATGCTTGGTGGTGTTCAAGGACAAGTTGACAGGGCTTGAAGCAACCTGGTCTAGTAGAAGGTGTTCCTGCCCATGGTGGGGGTGTTGGAAGGTGATCTTTAAGGTCTCTTCTAACCCAAACTATTCCATGATTTTGGGATAATTAGAGAGCCACCAAGTCCTTATTAGCACTAAAACAAATACCAGAACTGTGTCTTGACCTAAATCCTTTGTTAAATAAGTCACAGTCAGGCCTGGTGTTTCTTCCTTTCTAGAGAAGAAAATATGACTTCATCATGCTAGCAAATACCAGAGAAGGAATTGTGCCCTGGGGTCCCAGGGACATTCAGGAATTCAAAATGTGCAGAGCCAGACTCAGGGACAGAATTTATGGATTAGGGAAAATTACATAACTCTAGCCTGGCAGCTTGATCCAACTCCTGGAGACTCACATGCAAACAAAGTGGAGCGCCATCACTTGTGCAGACTCTGAAACAGAGGGAATCACCTCTTATGTGCTTTATGTGGAATGGTTTGCAAGGGATTGGGTGAATCCAGCTTAATTTCCATGTCTCTTCTGGCAAAATCTGTATTGAAGTCGTTATGATAACACAGACTCTCCAGATGTGACAGTAAATGTCTGCAGGCATACATTTTAACAGTCTGCAGGACTGGGAAGACATTTTATGATCTAGGTGGATGAGGCTGTTTAATATCTGAGTAAAAAATTAATGGCGAAGAGCTGCCTAACAAACCTGTTTCTGAGTGATAGCTAGCCAGGCTAATGTGTATTTGATCATAAAACATCTGGAACATTTGGGATGTATTAGCCAACTTTTGCATAGCATAGGAAGGAAGATGCTGAGAAATAACTGGTATGTTATGATGCTGTTTAAAACTGTTGAGTTACATGGTATAAAATTTGAGTTTCTTCAACAAGGTGGCCTTTGTCAGTGGTGTGGACAAGATTTACTTGAAAGGCACAAGTGACATTTTCTTGTGATATTTCATGTGTATTTCCCTTTTATCTTCTACGTTCAAGACAGTATTTTTGCTTTCCTATCTGCTTGAGGGTCATTCAGATATAACAGGAATGAGAAACAGACACCTCCAAGAATGTGGGTCCACTTTGTTTTAGTGGCAGGAGATCAGTGAATGTTTTCTCATTGTCTGAGAAGTTCTGAGTCTGATGCTCCCATGTGAAATTACACGTTTTAATTATAGCCTTGTTTAGTAATGATATGGTCTGTGTGAATGGCTTATGGAAAGGGCTATCAGAAGAAGTGGTGATCTTCTCTTCTGGAGTGTCCTTGTTCTTGAACGTGAACAGTGCTGCTGCTCTTGTGTTTGATGAAGGAGAGCTGGGCAATCATTAAGTTTCAGATCAAATTTTATAACACAATCTGAAATCCTTAGCAGTCCCCATAAGAAGGTCCTTGATGCTTCTAAGTCATAGAGCAGTTGGCTTAAATATCCATGAGCTCATTCCTGACATTTAGAAAGTATCTTTACTGCAAAGTAAGAGAGGTTCTAGGGTGTAGGCTCAGGTAGGGTGTAGGCTCTAGGGTGTAGGCTCAGGAGCACCAGCTGTCCAGGCAGCTTTGCTGTTAGCTCACTCCCAAACCCTGAGAAGAGCCAAGGTGTTCTTGGCTAGGCCTCAGGGCCATTGAATCAGCCCTGATCAGCTAGGCCTCAGGGCCATTGAATCAGCCCTGATCAGCTTTATTTAGTAGAGTAGGTGTTGCTGATGAGACCATACCAATTTTGGCTCCCTCTTGGCCTGCGCAGTCCTTCAATACTGTCCTGGCAAGCTCTGCTCTGCACCTTCAAACACCCCAACAAGTCTTTATGCCACATCTCAGAGCTCATAACACCTACCCTCAAATTCTTGTTATAAAAACATAGCTCTGGCAGGCTGCAGCACAGACCACTTAATTTCAGACATTTAGAACTGAACCTCCCTCCACTCCTCCTTCAATAATTACTGTGAACTAGGGCCATGAGGCATCACACAGGACTTGGAGGAGGCCAAATGCCAAATGCCATGTGCTGTAGAGCAGGCAGTCTGCTGGCAATCCTGAGCTGTGTGTGACAATCAAAACCAGGCTGCGCAACTGGACTTCAAGGCAAATGGCAACACAACCCTTTCTGCTTTAGCACTACAGAAGAAATTATTGTGGATGTCCTTAGAAGAAAACTTTTGCCAGGAAAGATATTGGAAATAGCTTGTAAGATGTATATTCATCCAACTTCCTACTTCCCTTTTATGTGATGAAAATTGTAACTCCAAGAAATCTTCCTTTGGTAAGACACAAGGTGAAACTCTAAACCCAACAAGTCTCCAGAAATACCCCTGGTTCAGTCCTTAGCACAACAAAGTTATATAATAGTGTTATCAAATGCAGGCAGCCAAATGTGAGGTCATTCACAGCAATCCAGCTTACTATGCAGAAGTGCCCAACTTCTGCTTGCCTTGCATGGAAAGTATGCATTGGGATAGTTGCCTAGACCTCAGCCAACATGTGGCAATGTCATATAGGCTCCCATAACTGGGTGGTGACTTTAAGCCCCAGCATCAAACTATTCACAAATGGTGAGTTTTACCTCCAGAAGGGGACAGTAGATGTGGACTGCTCTTCAAGAAAGAAACCGAGCTTTTCTTTAAACCAGAATGCATGGGTTTCCCATTCTATGTGTATCTTAACATTGCTGCAGGTCTTATAGCAAACCTCTAGGCCCCATGCAGCATGAGCACAGATATGCTATTATATATGTGAATGGGCCTTCTGCCATAGTGCTTGTTACCTAAATCAGTTCAACACCCTGGATGTGGTCTACAGGAAGATGAATGACTTGACTATGAAGGAAGAGGCAGGTGGGTAGGTAGGAGCCTCAGGCAATGAATTGGTATAAAAACATGGAGACACTTTAGGCTCTGTTTGCTTAATGAGCAAACAGCTGAAAACTCACTACTGGAAAAGCAATCCAGGCTGTGACTTGATCAATTTGCATCTTTTGCACAATGTTCTTGCCTGGAAGAGACAGCCTCTGGAGGTGTGAAAGCCAGCAACTCTTCTCCCAGTCAGTCTGCTTCATGACCCTCCTCTTTTCACCCCTGAGAATGCAAGGACACTGCTTCCCATTTCTGCAAGTGTTGGTACAAGGCTCCTGAAACTTGCATGGCCCACCTCAAAGAAGACAGCTGTACCCGTATTTTATCTTCAGGCATCCTTGTGGGAAAGTGTCTCTGGATAGCCCTGGTCAGGTAGGGCAAACAAGGCTCCTTTCCAGCTGAGTTCATCTGCAAGGGTCAGAGTGGTGTGTCTCAGTCAAACGATATGAGAGACTTTATATGTCTTCAGAAATAACGTGAAAGAGGAGAAGCCTCTCTTGCCTGAGGTGGCCTGAAGAAAGCAGTTCCTTCAGCACCCATCCCTCTGCTGACAAGGAAATTGTGCAAGGTAACTCTGGCTTTTATGAAATGGACATACGTCTCCTTACTGACTCTAGGTAATGAGGGGATGGCAGGTTTTCACTGCTGACAGACCAGGTTGGATTTGAACTAGCATCCAAAACATATGCCAGCAGGCTCACAAGCCTCTGAATGTCTGCTTTCTGTAGAGTGCTCTGCTCTTGGAGGCCATGTGTTATTACTATAATAAACATTGAAGTTCATGCTCTATCTGCCAGATATGTTGCACTTCAGAAATGCCACACATACTCTCAGTCTTTAGGAATTTCCCCAAATCCTACCCATTCAAAACAGATCCCACAGCTGCTTCCCCTACAAAAGTCCAGCTGCATCTTCTATTGTGTCTTTACAGTGATTATCAGATTTTCTTCTGTTTCAGCAGACCTGCAGCTCATACAATCTTGACCTCTGAAGCATGAAGAGAAATGAGCAAATAACAGGGCACAGTGTTTCTTTTAGCTATTATTCCACCAAGGCCAGCCAGGCTACCGAAAGGGAAATCCCTGCACAAATTAAGGAAATTAAGATATTTCTTTCACGTTAAGTGGCATTCTCAATAGACCCAGGACTTGTTTTCAAAGACACGATTACATTCTAGCATCAAATTAACTTTATTATACTAATATTGACCAGCATTGAGGGAAACAGCAATAAAAAGCTGTCAAAGGTGACAAAAGCTGTTGTGTTTAAGTTGCAACATTTGAAGCCAAATTTTGAATGCACAGAATCTTGTTATTGTCCAGGCGTTAGTCACACAACAATCCAGATAATGATCTGACTCGCAGACCAAAACTAATAAAGGCCTACCTGGCAGGAGCATGAAGAGGAATGTTATGTATTATGGACTGGTCCCAGGAATTACAGAGCTGGGTGGAAGAATATTGGAAAAAGATGGGAACTCCACTTCCAGTGAAGCTGATGGAAAAGTCCAAAGGAGGCTCAGGAATGATGGGACAGGAACTCAGTAATGATATACAAGTTGTAAGGTTTGAGGCAAAAGTCAGAGGTCACACAGAAGAGGGTTTAAGTTACACATCAGTGAAGGAGAGCCAAGAAGTCTAAATATTGGCAGCTTATGTGCAGAGGCGCTGGAGAAAACATGAGCATAGAGCACAGCCCTGCAGGCTGTGTAGGTGTGAGCTGGGGCAACAACTTGTGCTTAAACTGACTTCATCTGCCTCCACAGGAGAATAAAATTAAATCTTCACAAGCTGGGGAGAGACACTTTAAAAAATCATCTCTACACAGAACCTTGTCCTTACAAAAGTAATGATCAAGTATGACTAAATTAGACCCTATATACACAGTTATTGTCAGAAACAATTGTTTGAAAAGGTATTTTAAAAAGCAAGTAATTACTCTTTCTTTTGCAATACCATCCTAGCTTCTGACACAAGCAAGTCAGGGGTACAGTTCTATTGTATTCAAATGCAAAAGTACCAGACCTACATTTCATTCTCTGGAACTCCTGCTGAATCTGAAGGAGCTTTGAGCCTTAAGATAAGAACTATTTTAACAAATATTCTTTTTTTTTTTTTTTTTTTTTTCTGTTTATCTCCCTCTGTTAAACATGTACTTCCTTATGGCTCTGTAGGATATCCTCATTTATTTATGAAGACATCTCTTCCTTTTTCCTTCAAGTTCCCCTCATCATATATATTATAAACAGCATGGACAGTGTGAAAATAGTTTATATCACATCCCTGAGCTCATATAAGTGAGAAGCCAAGGACAGGCATTGCTTCTAATCACTGGAATAGAGACAAACATGTTCTCCACATTCACATAATATCTCATCTTCAATATCTGTCTGTGGTGAATAAACTGTCCTCTTGCAATTGCCCTCTCCTTCCACTGACTGTAGAGGCACTTCCACTGACTGTGGTTGGTGCTGCACCATATGCTAGTTTGTTATGACAATCAGCAAATTGGTCCAAGAATTCACAGGGACATGAGTTTTCCATGTCTTCTGTTCTCTGTGCATGCAAGGGTGCCACCTTGGTCAACACACGATATTTCTCTTTTGGGTTTGACATCTGGGAATGGTATCTTTATAAAATGTTAAATGGAGCCTTTGGGAATGTCACAGGCCTTTCAAAGGTCATGGAGTCTGGCTCCAAAACTTGTGTTGTGGCTTCATGTCACTCAGCAAGCAAGCACCACACAGCCAGTGGGATAGGAGAAAGGTGAATGGGAAAGGTGAGGAAACTAATAAATTGAGAAAATATCCCTTCTAACCCTGCCTTCTGTCAGTGGGAAACCATTCCCCTTTGTCCTATCACTCCAGGCTCTCATCTGAACTCATCTGAACTGTCCCTCTCCAACTCACTTGGAGTCCCTTTAGGCACTGGAAGGGTCTCTCAGGTCTCCCTGGAGCTGCTTTGCCTTGCCTCACCTCGCCTTTCCTCACCTTGCCTTTCCTCTCCTTCCCTCTCCTCTACCCTCTACCCTCCCTCAGCCTGTCTCCATAGGAGAGGTGTTTCACCTCTCTGGTAATTTTTTTTGGCCATTTCCTTTTTCTTCCCTCAGCTTTATATGCTGAGGATGATGCCATACGGTCTGGGATATTCCTTGGGTCAGCTGGGCTCAGCTGTCTAGGCTATGTCCCCTCCCAGTTCCCTGTGCATCCCCAGTCTTCTCATCAGTGAAGTGGGGAGAAGAAAAGGCCTTGATTCAAAGTCCTTCTTAGCAATAATGAAAACATCCCTGTGTTGTCAGGACAAACTGTTTGCAGGACAAATCCAAAGCATAATTTGTGCTACTTTGATGAAAATTAACTCAACCCCAGCCAAACTCAGCACATTATGACCCAGATGTCCCTGCTCAAAATATCTGAATCAAGAATTCACCCCAGGAAAATCCTTATCTATGACTCTGTGCAGTCACTCTGTATTCAATTTGCTTATTAAAGAAAGCTTTGGACTGGTGCACAAGTGAGATCTGTGACTTGCAGCACTGATTATCTCATGATTCAGGAAAATGTGGTGAAAAGTTGAACAAGTTTTGAAATACATGTTGGTGCTTCTTTTGCAACTTCCAATATTTCTCAGTGCTGCACCTTCCAAGCTGGCAAGTGGAGACCACATGACAGCCCACCACCTCATGTCTCTCCTTCCCTCATTTTGTTTATTAAGGTGCAGAGAGCTGATGTGGCTCTGAGAATCCTGTCTAACCCAATGTGGTCTCAGATATGCAAAATATTTTACTTTACACTTGATGGGAGGCAGACACTGAACAAAACCCACTGGATGAAACCTTATCCAAATGGTCTGTAATGACAGCAAGCAGGGGCCAAATTGGCAAGCATATCCCCAGGACAATGCAATTTGGAGGGGAAAAGGTTGTAGTACGGGTATTGCTTTTTCCTATGTGGCACAAAGTGGTCTAGGGAGATTTAGCAGTAAGAACAGTACACACACACAAGATCCAGTGGAATCTAGACTTGTTAAACCTTTTTCCTTGCTGGCTCTGTCTGGAAGAGCCTGAGTTTTAAAATGCCAGTGCCTTTTCTTGTCACTCTCAGCTTTAATTTATTTTTTTTTAATCAATAAATATACTTCCACTCCTACATCTGGACGATTCCATCTTCATCCCACCACTGCAAAACTAATCAGAGCCACCTATGCAATGCCATTTGATCCAGAACATATTTAAGTCTTGGCCCGTTCTCAGCCTCATAAATTCCTGACATGATTCAGGAGGCGTTTCTGTTGGAAAGAGCTCTCTGCTCCGCTGTCATATTTATAGAGATTGCTGCTGCCTCTGATCTGAGGCCAAACATTAGGAATAATTGCAGCAGGAAGCAGGACATGTTTGTCTGGATTGTTTTAATTTTAAGAGTGTAGAAGTAACCCCACATACTGATGTTACAAGAAAAAACTAAAAAATTGCAATAAAAAATTGTTCAGGAATTTTCTATTATTATTATTATTATTATTATTATTATTATTATTATTATTATTATTAATTGCTTTTTTTAGAGGCAATGAGGGAATCATTATGCTTGCTGCTGAGGACAGGGAGGTGAATTAGATATTGAAGACTTCTTAATTCAGGGATCCTGTCCCTGCAGATTAGACCAGAGGTTCCCACTTTGTATTTTCTGCTTGTTGAAACAAGGCCAGGAAATGCACATGGCTCTGCATACACATATGTGTTTCTACATGTGTATGACAGGAGAGAAGGGGGTGCAGAGCAGTAGGTTGGTCCCCCAGAAAACTCGTCCACATTGCAGCTTCAGTCCTGATCAGCACAGCCACATTGCTGCACTGACCAGGGTTAAAGTTGCATATGGACAAGGTGCTGATGCTGGCAGTTTGGATGGAGACACTCATTCAGCCAGATCATGACCTGTGCTCAGGATATGAAGTCCTTGGCTACATGGCTCAGAGATCAATAGCTTTTGGTGCAGGACATGGGTGCCAGGAGCTTTCAGACACACTGTCTCTGAACTGGGTAGCTGTGTTTGGAAGTGAGAGACGCATATACTGGAAGTCTGAGCTGAAGACTGTTAAAGTTGATAAAAAAACATATTTCACTTCAGTAGGCTATGGACAACACTGGAGGTTCATCTGAGAGGGAAGATGGTTAAAAGGACAGCAGAAGTAACCCTACTACAAGGAGGCCAGGCAATATGTGAAGTGAAGTGGAACCATGGGGCTCCTGGTGCTCAAAAACCCAATTGTAAACATCTCCCACCCCTGTGTGACCATTGACAAAACTGCCAGGTTATCTGGAATGTCATTGAAGCACAGAGTGAGGAGATGAATTGAGACCCAAAGCAGGGGGGACTTTTTACAAGGACATGTAGTGACATGACAAGGGGGAATGGCTTCACATTTACAGAGGGCAGGGTTAGATAGGATATTGGAAGAAATTCTTCCCTATGAGGGTGGTGAGGCCCTGGCACAGGTTGCCCAGAGAAGCTATGGATGCCCCACCCCTGGAAATGTTCAAGGCCGGACTGGACAGGCCTTGAAGTAACCAGGTCTAGTGAAAGGTGTCCCTCCCCATGGCAGGGGGGTTGGAAGGTGATCTTTAAGGTCTCTTCCAACCTATATCATCCAATGATTCTATGACCTCACAGCAGAGAAGCAATAGGCTTGTCTTCTTTCACTGCAATGTTTTCTGTGTAGCATTAGTCTGATATAGCAGGCATTTAACCTTGCCTTGGTCTTACCTCAGAAGAGAGTACTTGAAGACTTGCTTAAGTACCCATTGTTCCAGGTAAAATACTTAAGAGTCTTCCTCTAGGTACATGTTGAAATATATTCCTGAGTAGAAATTCTGAATTTGTACTATTGTCTCCTGAGAAAGAAAACTGATTTTGAGTTCATTGCTGGGTAAGAGCTTTGGGGAAAAAAAAAAAAAAAAGACATCTCTTTTGACAAATTCTGGGCTGTGCTGGTTCAAACCTGCCCCATTTTGCTGATTGTGGAACTCTTAATTGAGCATGATATGGGGTAAGAGCTGTTGTAAATTCAGAGAAGAAAACTGCTTCCACATTTCCAGCAAGAGCTACAGTCACATTAGCCCGACACAAAGGGATAATAAAGGGCTTTACTCATAAAAAAAAAAAAAAAAAAATTAGCAAGAGCCAACAGCTAGGAGCTGAAGCCAAAACACCATTGGTTACAAGCAAGTGAGCATTGTAAGTTGAAGGGGGAGGTTGACAGCCTAGGGCAATCTATCAAGGAATGGTTAAAGTGTTGGCCAATCATTAGGGGTGCTTTCAGGAAAAGATACTTTAAGTAAATCCAGGTCACTGGGCTTAGTCCAGTTTTGAGGTGAAAGCATCTGTTCTGTCATATGCTCAAGTTCAAATTAGGAGTTCCATAGTTTCTGCCACTCTTAACATCTCTGAATAAAGAAATGCCAGAAGCAATCATGCGCTTCTTAAACTAATAGAAAAAATGGAAATCAAGTAATCTCACGTTGTTTCTGGGATTGTTGGTGATACTGTGCATTTGTATTTTGCTCCCAGCAACCCAGGAAATTGCTCAGACACAGTTTTGGAAAATATTCCAATGGTGGAAAAGAGATCTGGAACCAGCTGTGCTGTATGTCTATCTTGAAAGGAGGTGAAAGCAACTGACCCACTGGCTGCTAACGTGAAGGTACCTTTGGGATTCTCCATTACACTTCTTATAGGAGCACCCTGTATACAGTCACAGAATCTCCCTGAGTTAAAAGGGACCCACAAGGATCATTGAAGTCCAACTCCTGGCTCTGCAAGGATAACCTGAAAGTCACACCATGTGCCACCACCATTGCCTTAGATGTTGAGTCTACTGCCTCAATAAAAAATGCCAGCAATGGAATGAGGATGGAAAATTAATGTCTTTTAAGGTCCTGGAACAAAATGAGGGCAACACAAAATAGTTTTTGCTGTATTCATGCTTGATCATTCTTGCCATGAGTTCTTATATCTTCTCAGAGATAGAAAAGAAAGGATAACCCAGTGCAGCCTTTCCTACATTACTATTTAGGGAAAAACCCATAGATAAGCAGTAAGAAGTACAGCTGAAAAGGTGGAAAAAGAATGGATTCATTCTGGTTCTCATCTGTGGAGCTGAGACAGCAGAAGCTATAAAGGCAAGTTATAGCAAAATGGGGAATTAAGCAATTATTTTGAGTCTAAACACGTCTCTGTGATTCCAGTAGCACCTTCCCATGAAATTGTCCAACTCGACCCCAAGCTGTGGCTGGCAACTATGTTACCCTGAAGTCTTTGCCACAGTTAAGTCACAATAACCTCCCTGTGGGAAAAGAAGTAACCCTGAAAAAGTTAACAAGCTCAGCCTTGCCTTGAAAAATTTAAGTTACTCCTGATATGCTCAGTCTCCCTCAAAATCTGAGGCTGCTAAAAAAAATATTCCTTTTGTTTGAAAAAACTTAAGGATAATGAGAAAATGGAATTGTAGAAAGGAAGAATGGGACAGATGACAGAAGGTCTGATTGCAATCTAATCCAGATAATGCCCAAGTCCAGTATCACCTTCCCTGGGGGCGATACCCAGGACACTGCCAGGAGAATGTCAGTGCTGAGACTCCAGTGCTTGCCCGCACCATCAGGGAAAGGGAATCTGCTAATATTTAGTCTGCCAGAAAAACTATTCCAATTAGTGGATGTCAGATCAAGGCTTGAATGATTCTGAAACATGTAGGGGTTTGGACAAAGCGTAGTCAAGTCACACAAGGGTCATCACTTACTTAAAATTATTAGCATTTGACAAGCATGTACATCTCCGGGCACTTAAACCAGAAACTGTTAAATTTACACTAACAGTTGTGGAATGGATCCCATTTAGCAGGAATTTCTGTGTCCCCAAAGAGCTGAGCCTGAGCTGATTTCACCACTACTTGTCCTCTGGGAACTTGCTTATTCATAAATAAAAACCCCACCATTGTTACCTGAAATGAGGGAAGGAGCCTTTATCACAGAAGACAGGGAGTCACCACTCAGCTGTGTCATTGCTGGCTTTAGTCAGACCCCTGTCCTAATATGATTACAGTTAATTATTTTACCAACAGCTGTGGACAAGCCAGGACTTTTTTGGAAATGAAGGGAGAGAAGCCATAGAGCCCAATATGAACATTCAAGCAAAGAGAGTCATGTCAGCAGATGCAGCACTGCTGGAATCACACTGGTTCTGGGAAAGGTTCTCCTCAGACCCTTTGTATTTTTCCACACTCCAGTTATTTCTTTTCCTTCAAGTAAGGGCAGGGAAACCTTGCAGATCAAGGAAATGACCAAAGAAGAGACCCAGAGCAACTGGCAGGGTAGAATTTAGGTCTCAACCTTAAGTACAGACATAAGTTTAATCCCTGTCCCAGCTCTAGAAACAGAATGTCATCAGGCATTACCCATTGTCCTGTCCCTCCAGGCCCTTGTCCAAAGTCTCTCTCCAGCTCTCCTGGAGCCCCTTTAGGCACTAGCTGGGGCTCTAAGTCTCTCCAGAGGCTCTTCTTTTCTCCAGGCTGAACACCCCCATCTCTCCCAGCCTGTCTCTAGAGTAGAAAGGCTCCAGCTCTCAGGCCACTTTCCTGGCCTCCTTTGAACTCACTCCAGCAGATCCATGTCTGAGATATTCAGTCAAGATGTTGAATACTTTGTGACAACAGCTCTTGATTTTACTGTTATTGTCGCAGAAAGGGAATGAAGATGAAGCACTTTGGCCAGCCAAGGTCACCCTTGAAGTGACTGAAAAGGTGAGATGTTGAGCCTGAATCTTTGAAATGCAAGCTGGTCTTCACACCATCCTAGATGCAGAAAGAGAGCACTGGGGAGATGGAAACAACCCTATCTCAGTGGTGATGTTCTATCCAGACTACAGACAAGTACGGTGTGTGCTGAGCTTGCTTTCCAGTGACTGCCTTTCAGGCAGCTCCTAACCATGGTATTTAAAAATGGAAGTTTTAAATAGCGTTATACAAAATACCTGTTATGAAATATGCTTTTTTATGTCTGAGATAGGAAGAAAACCATCCAATGGTGACACCAGAAACTGTTCAAACAGAAAACTAGAGCAGGGTGCATCTCCATAGGCAGCAATGCAACCTCCCTGCTTCATATCAGCTGGGAATATGGACCACCTACAAACCTCTGCACACGACCACCAACTTCTCCCAGATAGGAGCTCCTAGAGGTATTGTCTTAAACACTACAGGGACAGAAATGGACAACAACAGACTAACTTAATTTTTGCTCATGTCAGCATTGTGTGTAAGTCAAAGTTGAGCATTACATGCATTTCTCATGTCCTATTGGAGGACCTCTGGCTTTGGAAAACATGGAATTTATGGGCTAAAGCCCACCAATTTTATAAAAACTAGAACTGAATGTATCCTTTGTGCCAGATAATGTTTCAGAATATTTCACTCAATGCAGTTGCATGAAGTAAGTGTTGAAATGTTACATCGTTGTTGTTCAAGATGATTTGGGGACTACTGGGATTTACTGGCAGGGACAGTCCCTTCTACCTGGCAAGCATGAGCCTAAAAAGCATCCCAGGAAGCCCTGCTTTCTAAAGTCCAGCTGGACAAAAGCAGCAAGGCAAGGAGGATGACTGAGTAATATAGGTTTGCCTGAAATTAGTAAATTAGCAGCAGGTAGGAAACAGTTTCATTCCTTCTTCAGTGAGGTCAAAACAGGTTTTACAACTATCTGCTGTATGACCAGGGCTGTGCTGCTGCCCTTTGGCATATATTGCCTGTCTGAAATAAGAAGGTTATTTTCAGAAGACTGGTTTTATGTTCTAGATGTCTGCATTATGTGGACTTAATTGAATGAAATAAGTAGAACCAAACTGGAGAGACTGATTGAAGCTGCATCATGTTCAGAGGTTGAAACTTCCACTTTGTACCATCTGAACATCAAAGCACCTTAAATGAGCGTGAAAAATCATCATTCATGGGCTTGCAGACTTTTGCTTCTTCACTTTCCTGGTAGAGTATACACAGTCTTATAGAGGAGGATTTTCTGAACACTATGTTTATTAATGGAGCCAAATCCTAGCTGTGCTATCCTCACACCAAGTAACAGCAGAGTTCCTTCAGGTCCCCTCACTAATGCAGGCTTTGGTGTTTGTGAAAATGAGACATCCTGAAGGGAAACTTTCATCTGAATTTCCCAACAGATGGGACCCAAACGTGTTTCATGTTCCATTACCACTAAACACACACAGCCAGGATGATGGATTCAATATCCTTTCTGGTCCATCAATCTAACAGATTGGAAGGGAAAGGGATTTTTTTTTCAATGCCATGCAGCTTTCAGTGCCTTGCAGATGACCATTTTCCTTTGCACCCCACCCTCCAACTGAATAAGGAAATGATGTTTAGATCTAAAGACCACGACTGACAGGCAGGCAGATAGATGCATATACAAAAACCAGACAGAATGTTGGATTATTTTTCTACAGCAGCCTCCAAAAATCTGCACTTGGAACAAGGAACTTTAGGGAAGAAATCTGTCAAATCTCTTCAATCTTAAAATGCAAGCAATAAATTACTCCCAGCTCATACATTTTTCCTCTTCTTTTGTACCGTAACCCTCTTCACTTGCCCTCCAGCAAATCTGCTATACCAGATGTCAGAGTTCAAGTATAAACAGGGAATTTCAATAGTCAGACCTAATCCTTTCTTTTTCCATTGCTGTCCTTCCCTATTTAACCATTTCCGACAATTAGAGGTCCCTCCACTCCCAAAACTGCTTGAAGCATGCTATCATGTTACATTTCCCTAGGCAGATGCTACCTTTGGTAAAGTCCCCTTCTCCATGTGGTTTTGGGTTTGGAAGCATTTTGTTTTGTTTTATCTTTATCAAGAGGAAAATTGAAAATACAAATAGGTGACACTAATAAATCTCATCCATCGCATTTCACTATGCTCCCTTTTTTATCTCTTTTTATGTTATGCATTGTTTACAGCAACAGCTTTTGGAGGAAGATCAGCTGAATACTTAATACTTTTGAAATATAACATGACTAAATGTCAAGTTCAGAGAGGTTTCTCAATCTCTACATAGTCTGTAGTTTAGCTATCGAATGTATAGGTAATGTAGAGCCCATAGCTTGCTCACTGAGTAAGAAAAGAGAGGTAAGGTCTAGCAGTGGGCTGGACCAGAGATTTAACCCTTTGATGTAAAGACCTTGACTGTTTTCATCACTTTCTTAGAGCGAGCTGGGACTGACTTTTGCTTTTAGGGCAGGAAACTCTCAAGAACGTTTTTCTTCTGGGAGTATTTTGTATATATTTCTTTTTCCACTGCTAGCTCATGGCCCGTCTTTCCTCCTCTGCCCCTCTGGTCAAGTGTCAGCAGGCCTGTAATATCTTATATCTGCATCTGAAGCTTGTACATGCAACAAGCAAATATACTTGTGGCTTCAAAGAACTGCTTTCTTATATGCCTTTTACATGTCAGTATATGAAAGTCTGTTACACATTCATGTTTTGTCACAAGAAAATAGTCTGGTCCCAGAAAAGGCCCCAGTAAACTATTCTACAAGGTCTCTGGCTTGTGAGAAAGGTAAGCTCTGGGTTTTGGCTCTCTTCCTTCCCATCTTGTACTTTCTTTCACTCTCTTTGGTTCCTTCAAGCTGTGCAAGTATTTGGACTCTGATGATTGGATTGGAGAGTCATGCTGCCCTTTAATAAGTGTATTTCTGCCCTAGAGAATGACTCACCATGCACTGTTGTTTGTGACAGCTGCAGCTGGTCTGAAGCTGCACAGATAAAATTGACCATAACTGAACCCAACTCGACAAGCCTAACTCGTCAAAGACTAGAAGTAAACAAGTCCCTGGGTAACACAATGATAGGTTGGATTCAAACTCAAACAGGGGACCCCAGCCAGTCCCATTCAATCCTGAATGCAGACATCGAATTGGCCGGTGAGCTGGGGGGTGTTGAAACCTCATCACCTGACCAATCAGGTGTTCAAGCATGGGAAATTTGAATCCCCTATAACCCCTATAAAAGGGTCATCAATAAACATTGGCTGTTGTTGCATGACTTTCAGTGTGTTCAGTCATGTGCCTGTCTCCAAAACTGTGACAAAATGTAACAAGTGGTGAATTTCTGATGTGATGACAGCAGCTTCCACGGGTAGAATGGGTAGACAGAAGGCAAGTGTGTAGGGCCTGCCTGCAGCAAAAAAAGCTGCCAAAAAAGGTCAAGAAGATCTGCCTGCAGCAAAAAAAGCCACCTGAGTCCAGACTCCTTTGTAAATACCCCTGTAAATAGAAGAAAACTGTGCCAAGAAACATGGGAGGATGGGTTTCGTTGGAACAAAACCCAGTCGCTAAGGTATAGACCCTCTTTATACCTGAACAGGGAGTAAAGTATGAGCAACAGGCTCTGGAAGCCACTATGGATGTTGTAAAGACCTGGAGGCTGGTGGAACAGGCTCTGGAAGCCACTGTGGACATTGTAAAGCCCTGGGGGCTTGTTTCAGACTTGCTGGGGTGGCTGGAAACCAAGTGAGATGCAGGGATGGCAGTGGAGATGCTACGGGTGCCACCCACCAGAACGTCCAGCAAGGATGGAGAGCAGGGCAGAACGGCGGGGGGAGTGGATGCCATCTCGCACATGCAGGTGGAGAGGATGGGTGACAAACTGTGCTGATTTTGCATTGGTTGAAGAAAGCTGTGGCAAAAACCAATTAGTGACTGGCTTTGAATGTTGACAGCCTGATTAACCAATCAAATATGGGATATGCCTCTGGACTACACAGGTTAAAAATTGAGGAAGCCTGGGAAAACTTCTCTTTTCTTCCGGCCTGGTAAGAGGTAACAAGGGAGTCTGGTTCTCTCCTTGCCTCAGGGGCTGTTCTGGCCAGGACCAGGCCCCTTCCCAGGGAGCTCACTGGGCCCTGGGTTGGGGCTGGGCCCAGTGACTGCCAGACAGGGGGAGGGGAAGAGAGAAATCCCTAACCAGGCTGGATTGGCCATCCAGAGGCTGTTAATATCTTGCTGCTAAAGCCACTCCTCCATCACGGCATTGGGAGGCCTAGCCCGGCTAGGCAGTCCTTGCCGAGGGGCCAGGCCCCTTTCCCCCACTCCCAGCAGCTGTCAGGCAGAAGAAGGTGGGGGAAGCCCCAGTCATGGGCATGCTGCTGTGAGATCTGAGCTGCCCCATCCCGCCTCAGTGCGCTCTAGCCACCACTACCAAGAACCACCATGCCCTCTGCAGAGCTGGGAGAATATTAACTCTTTCCTTGACAGATGAAACTTGCAAAACATTGAATTCTCTCTGAGTGTGAGAAAAGACAGAGTGAAAGCATGTAGAGAGACAATATGAAGACATCAAAGTCAGTGAAGAAAGAGTTACATTTTAGGTGGAAGAGAATGAGAAGATGCCTTGGTTTTAGGCTGAAATTCTTTTGTGAGCCATGGTAATGGACTGTAATATACTAGACTATCCCTTTAAGTCATGGAAATATGTATTGGGGAGATGATGAGAATATTTAAATTAGATCTGAGCAAAAGTATTTGTGGTGGACCTAGTAAATACTGAAGTAGCTGTGATCTTATGAGAAGTTTGAACAGAGAGAGAGATGAGATGAAGATGCCCCTAGAAAAAGAAAAGATCTCTGTTCCTAGAGATGAAGAAAACCTTTGCTTTTGAACCTTTCGTTTTTAAAATAGTACCCCATGAGTACATGGACCATATGCAGTGTAGTGGTTTCAAGTTCGCCCATTTCTCTTTCCTGAATTATGTGTAGTGGTTTGAGGGTCTACTAGAACTATTTACTCTTTTTCTGCTGTGAGATAAGATTACGAGAGAAGCAAAGCAGGCTCTAAACTTGAAAGGGTATTAACAAAACTAAGAGCCCATGACCCAAATGCAGCTAGGGGAAGCCTGTCTAATACTGGAGGGACTTCACAATTGCAGATACCCAGGCAGCTGCTTTTGTGACACTTAAAAGGCCACAGGAGGACTGGTTTTTCTTATCTTGTGGGAAGATCCATGGCAGACCAAAAGAGACTTCCCTCTCTAAAAGAATTGATGCAAGATTATTTTATAAGTGGCAAACTGACTTAGAGTTCCAGGTTTTGTCTTTTTACGTTGTCTGTGAGAAAGAAAAGAAGCTGTTGGGGGAGATGAGAAGTTTTGAAGGTTTTATTCTGATTCTTTTTAATTTTTTTCATTCTTGCAGTTTTGTTAATACATTAACATTATTCAGACTCCCTAATCCTGTGATATTATCTCGCTGCGCCACCGGAGTTCCCCCGCCGGCACTGGCAGTGGCTGCATCACACGCAGGTTCACTCACGCTGCAACCGCCCAAACCACCGCTGCCGGTGTCAGGTGCATCCTCTCAGTGCCCAGGACCTCCCGCGCCCCAGCTGCAAGAACCATTGCTTTCCAACATGCCCCTCATCACCATGGATGCGCCTGGCACACCCACTTACAGCTTTTGCGTGCAGGCGGGAGCCCAAAGTAGGCCCCCCCTCCCCTTCCCCAGGACTGGGGAGCAGGGCATGGGAAGGTGCAGGGAGCAGGGAGCAGCAAGCGGCACCCTCTCAGCCACCACAGCCTGCCACAGCCCACTCACCCGTAGCAATGCAAGTGCCCAGCATGCAGAGCAAGCCCAAAGCAACTACCCACATGTTGCAGCAGCCCTCTTGTTAGAGGGTAGAAATGAGCCAAGACACAGACTTCTTGTTTATCACAGTGTGAAAAGGGTCCTGGTTTATTCCTCTTTACAATCCAGTTATCCTGACTCTGTTCACTGAGTCTGGATGCAGCAAGCTCCTACTGTAGGTGTCTCTTGCAGCCTCTGACTGCTGCTTATTTCCTGCTAAACTATGACTGCGTGTATTACTTCACAGACTCTGAATGCAGGCTTTTATCTAGCTAGACTGTGACTGCAGGTTCCAATAACACACTTTAACTGCAGACCCAGACTGACTTCACAACAGTGATTCTCTCTCCTGTTTTGCCCTGTCCTTCAATCCTTCTTCCTCAGGATCCTTCCTCATTCCTATTCCTCTAGATCTTCCCTCAAGGTCCCCCCCTCCTTCATGATCCTCTCCTGACCAGCTAACTCACCTCTTTTATCATACTTATCTTTATTGGATATAGTTGTGACTCATCAGAGGCGAGGCTGTATTAGGTGATTAACACAGCTGTTACTTATCAGGGGTGAGGTTGCCTGTGCTCCCTTCTAAACCCATGGAACTGAGACACATTAAAAAGTTAATGTGTCTCCTTTGTTAATCTCCTTTGTTAAAGTTTTCAATAATCAGGCAGGACAAATGGTTGCCATGGAAGCAGGCACCCATTCTAGTACTGGTTTCCGTGCATGCCTTTGACAGCTCTGGCCCTCATGCTATGATGGTCTGGACTCTTTTCAAATGTACATTGAGGTTTCAATATAATACTGTGTAATATTTAAGGATTTCAGTCCAACTTAATAATTTTCTTCTGTATAGAACTCACAGTAATTTTCCAGGCTGTTTTTACCCTCCAAAGGAAAAGAAGTATTAAGGTATTTATTTTCCTCTTCCAAAAATCTTACACTTCCAGCTATAAGATCTCCAAATCTAAATTTAGTTTTATTCTCAGTCATTTAAGGTGTGCAAACATTTTATTCAAAGATAAAGCTGTTGACTATTTTTGGTTTAACTGACAATTAACAAATCTATAGCAAACCAGCCAAAGTTACACAATAAAGCTTAGAAGGTTATTGGCAACACCTAAAGGAAACCTATTAAATATACTTGTAAAAGGAAAGCCTTATTATAAAGCATAGTGAGTTTGGAATGTTTTTCCCAGACTCTTCATAGTAAACTGTTTTCGAAAAGGACTCATACTGATATTCATACAATACTGATGGTAATATTTACCCGGACTTCATCACCTTACAGTGTTGATGCTTACAAATGGAGATACAGATGATGAAACCTGATGTTTGACTGAACACACTTCGTAATAACTCTGGATAATTGCAATGTAACAATTAGTACATTTGTGACATTTTAGAATTCAAAGACATTTAAAACATGTTCGTTTTAAAGGTCCTGAAAAGAACATTCTAAGTTCATGAAAGCAAACAAAGAGGTACTAATTTGGTGTAGAACAGAAGTGTTTCATTAGCAAATTTCAGTTGCAGAGTTTTCTGACTGAGGATCTGCCACCTATCATTTCTGTTTACAATGTCTGTAAAATCATTTTCATGCTGAAAATCATCAACAACTACTTTTCATAGCTAAGCACTCATGCTAACTCCTGTTGAAGTCAGTCACAGGATTCTGAATATAGCAGGTCTGTCACTGCTATCACTAAAATACTAATTTGAATGTTTTCTTATTTTTGAACCAAAATATAACCATGGCTTTTAATGCTGGGTTTTTGCAGCTAAGTATGCAGATGGAAGAGTCACAGAATTGAGGTCATTTGAAATTACAGAAAGGTTAAAAACTATGCGTGAGAAGGTAAGAACAGAAACTTCTAATTAACAAAAATGGTTTGTCCTGCAGCCTTAAGGTCATGTCCTTATACCTTTCCTGAAGAAAATATATTAATTGAAGATGCATAATCATCCCCAAAAAATGTTTAAATTAATTAGAATTGTTCATTAGCCCATGTATACTGCAAATTAACACCTTCCTTTTCTGTTTTCACTAACTTTGACTCAATTTCAAAAGTCTTAACAAAAAGAAAAAGCTCATTATTTACACTACTACCATTAAGCAATAATGTTAAGTATACTATTGATAGTACAATAGCTGTGTGAGTAACTAAATTCCCTCCAATCTCAAAAATCAACTTCATAAGCGTCCTTGGATAACAAAATGATCCGATTTTGTTGACTCTGTTCTGTAATGCTGCAAACTATCTATATTTATAGAGATAAGCCAACTGATTTTGCACTATGTTTTAGTATTGTGACTATACAAAGAGATTCTAAAAATACAGCTAAATGATATTATCAAATAGTAAGCTATCATGACCAAGCAAAGAAGCCTTCACAAGAGAAATCCAAAAGCTCCAAATATACACCTTAAACCATCTATAGGACCCTTAGAGTGACAATTTATTTATGACTTTACTCAAAGACCTCAAAAATCAAATATTTTAAGGACATTACTAACACAAGGACATGTCATTTTTAATCATATACCAGGATATGACCTGTAAAACCTGAGACAAATAAATGTTTCCTTTGATAGTTTTGAATTGGTTTGTTTTTGACAAAAAGGTAAATAGTACTTTCAGAGGAGTTGTATATATATGTGCATAGTTATAGTTATTTACAAGTTATTTACAATAGCATTGGTTATTTAGCTAAGGATAGATGACAAAGCTGGCTGTTCTATGAGTCATTACTGACAGATTTCCTTTAAGGATATGATAGGGAAGCCCTCCCAACCTGGGTCTTAGCTCTGGCCAAGCTATGGCCTTGACTGGCAGGAAAACTATGCCATCAAACCCACGTGTTTCTGTGCTAAAATTGAAAGCAAGTCATTAACTAGCTGATTTGGCTTTGCAGAAGCTGGACCACTTTCCTTTGAGGTAGACATGGGAGCCTTATATGGAAAAGGCTTTCCAAGTCCTCATTGTGAAAAGAAGGCTCCTTGGCAGACCCTGGGTGGTAGCAAAGCATATAAGCAGTTGCAAGTTTCACCTTGTTAGTTTCGTTCAAAAGTGCATGTTTTGTTATGATTGAATTATGTTCATGTTAAGTTGTTAAAACAGAGAAAGGGTGAGAGTGGGGTGGATCCCCCTCAAAAGTCTTGAGTGTTCTCATGTTTTTCAATCAAATCACAACATGACCTAGCAAGCTGACAGCTTGTTGGCAGCAAAAAATTATCAACAATAGTAAGACAATCTACCCAAGACTCAAAGATTCAATCTTTGAATCCCAAAACTCAAAGGTTTAGGACACATCAGTGGCAGAAACGTGTGTTTTTAGTTGAGATGTTTTCAGTAGAATTGTTTCTGGTTTGTAGTATAAAGTTGTAATTTGTAACTTCTAAGTAATGAGCCCGGGGCATGCCATCTTGAAAACTTGTATTGCTGGCAATCCCGTTAGACAGCTTATAGAGGGCAGTTTCCCCGAGAAAAAAGAAAACCCTGGAAAAATGCATTGGGAAACCCTGTTCTCAGTGCCATAGGCAAAAGGCTTATTGACATGCTCTCTATGCAAATTGTTACTAGAAAGTTCTCAGTTCTCTGTGTTATCATAAGTTGATTTTTGGTGCAAGAATGTTAATATTCCTAATCGTTGTCCCCCATAGGACCCTTCCCTCAGACCACACCTTAACTCCCTACCCACACCGAGGTGCATAAGTACCCCTGTCTGACCCAAGACCACACTTTTGGCCTTGAGCCTTGGTCCCTTGTACCACCTTGATCCAGTTCACTCCAATACAGTCGATGCCTTATTGTCTGTTATTTTTTGCACTATTAAAATTACTCTTCGGACAATGGATCAAAGCTCTCTTTCTTTACCATTTAAGTCGTCATCGGGCCAGACTCCCAAGGAAACTCAAAGAGAGTCTGATAGTCCAGGCTCAGACTCCAGGATGACTCAACAGCTCCTGGGTGTGAATGTTACAACTCCAATGATACATGGGATGCATCACTAGCTGGGAGAGACTAGGCTTGTTAAACTGGGTGGAAAGTCTTACTCTAACTAAGCTCATCATTTGTGTCATGATGCTGTCTTTGTCATCCTGTTTGCAAGCTGCTTGCAGAGGATGACAAAGAACACTTTGCATTTTTAAACAGAAAATGGGCAACTGTGACAGCTGCAGCTGGTCTGAAGCTGCACAGGTAAAATTGGCTATAACTGAACCCAACTTGACTGCCTAGCTCATTAAAGACTACAAGTAAACAAGTCCCCAAGTAACACAATGATAGGTTGGATTCAAACTCAAACAGAGGACCCCAGCCAATCCCATTAAATCCCGAATGCAGACATCGAATTGGCCAGTGACCTGGGCAGTGTTGAAACCTCGGCCAATCAGGTGTTCAAGCATGAGAAATTTGAACCCCCTACAAAAGGGGGCATCCATCAATAAACATTGGCTGTTGTCGCATGAACTTCTGTGTGTTCAGTCATGTGCCTGTCTCCAAAACTGCTACCAAACATAACAGTCTTTGCCTCCTTCAGCACAAACTTGGCAAATTAAACCACTTGTTCAGATTTGCTGTTTGGTCATGCTTAAGGGGTGATATACTGGGACAGGATTTCTCTTCTAGGGTAAGTCATGCAAAGTTTCTTCAAGCCAAACAAGGTGCCTGCTGAAATGCTCCTTTGCTTTGTTGTGTTTCATCTGACAGTTCACCTCCCGCTTCATGGTCTGAATACTTGTCTGCAACGATGAGGTAGTTTGTGTGGCTTGTGATGAAAAGGTCCTTTCCTAGTTACTTCAAAAATCTCCTGGGGATGCTGTATATTTTGGTTGTCTCTGTTTGTTGCATGGCCAGCACTTCCTTGCCTGTATAGTAACATCTGCTCACCAGACCTCAAATATCCTTGATTGTATTTGGCCAGCGTGAGGCACTTCTTAACTCTTTCTGGTGTGTTCTTGAGAGTACATCTGTTCTCAAAAATCTGGGTGCTGGGATTCAGCTGCATTTCTGTGTGAGCCCTCTGTCCCATGCAACTAGCTAATCTCTGTATTTCCAGCTAGTAGCATCTCTCTGTTTTTTTTGTTGTTGTTTTTGCTGTTGTTGTTGTTGTTGTTGTGTTGTTGTTGGTTGTTTTGGGTTTTTTTTCCCAAGGTTTTTTTGGCATCCTATTGGTATCTGGTAAATTTTCTCACTGTTCTTCACTTTCACATAGGTAGGAATTCACTTTTCTTACTCTCATAGTTCTTGGTAGAGTTCTCATGGGAGCACAAGGGTTCACAATTTACAGATTTGGACACCTGGGGACGGCTGTGAAGAATTGTTATCCTCTTAACCAGGAATTCACTTAAAGAGCTTTGCCTCCTGTCTCTTTCACTACCCAGCCACATTATCTTACCTTGACTTCTATTCTATCATTCCACTTAGGACGCCCTCCTCCTCCAGCCAGTCAGTGACCATTTCTACTTCCTCTGCTCTACTTCAACTTCTCCTTTAGTCTCTTAATTTAGATCTTTGGATTTTAGATTTCATTTTACAATCTCAAGTAGCTAACTTTAATCAGGAGCAGCCTTGACCCAACAAAGACAACATCAGAGGGCATTTCAGCCCACCCCTTCTGAAAATACCTCTTTCTTTCCATGAACCACAAAAGGGACTCTCCAGGGATGTGCTCCTACATATGAGCTTTGCTTCTGTGCTGAGCATCAGAGGACAAGCCCAGTCCCTGTGCTTCACTGTCTGTCAGACAGCCTGCCCTTGATGCAGTGGGCAGAGTAACTTCTTCCACTTCAGTTCTGGGGCACCATCCTTAGCTTCTTCACCTGTTTTTCATAATTCAGAAACTCTCCTCTTTACAGTTTTACCTGCTGCGGAGCAATACTAAAATCTGAACTGACCAGAGGAAAACCTGACTGTTGATAAATAACCTGAACCTTTTATTTTGGACTCCTACATCTTTCATTCCTATTACAAATTTTGTGTCATTTGGCAGTGGTTTGACCCATAATTTCTCCAGATTATTGACCTGTGTCACAGATATTTCATGCACAACACTTTCTGTGTGCTGACCGTGATTTTGGAGTACAATAAACTTTTGTTTGGGTCCTCTGGTGAGTTGTGGATGAATCCAGATGAGGGCTGAGCATGTGACAGCCATTGCCTACTAGAGGTAGTGTTGCAGCAGTTTGTATTTAGCCTGTATTTTTTAACCATTGCAATGACAGGGCAAAGAACATCTACGGGTTTGTTGGGGGCCAGGGCTATAATTCAGTACCAGGGATATGATTTCTCTCTCCTTTTCCCACTTTGAATTTTCTAAATTTGCTCTTAGGACCACAGTCATAATCTAAGTAGAGAAGCAGCAAGCCCAAACAGTGATACAACCTTATTCTATTCCTCCTGCCTCAAACACAGGCCCATCTCATTAAATACTTCACCCAGGCAGAGCTCTCTGCACACTCAGATGAATGTCTGAATGTAAGTGTGCTGCAATGGCCCCACAGTGCAAAACACACACCATAACCCTCCAGAAGTGATTTTTTTCTTGCCTGGCCTTCCTACACCCTGACATCACTACTCCCCTGTGCGTAGCAGGGATTGCAGTGTCTCCTGAGGGTTAAGAGTGTGTTGGAGAGGTTGGAAATAACCCACAAGAGATTTCCCAGGGAAGAGATCTGGGCTCTGGCTGCAAAGCCAGTGTATAGATCAGCTTGTAGCTCTTTGGAGGTGATGAGGAAATGTAATTGTAACCCTCTGTCTAGCCCTCTACCAGGAAGTAGAGGCCATGAGATTGAGTAGGTCACTGAACTGGACCCCAGATAATTCAACTTACTGCTTGATGTAAGGCAGTAACCAAAGATGAGAGCATGAAAACCTCTTCTTCTTTCCCCCCGCTCCCCACTCACAGCATGTCTTTTCCATGTAGAGATTATGTCTCACTATGTGTGTGTGCAGTGCATGAGGGGCCCATATCCTCTACTTCCAAACGATGCTTAAATACAAAGGAAATAGGAGGAATCCTTACTCTGTGCCTGGGACTGTGTTTGTGTGCCTCATCTCCTTCAAAGCTCTGATCAACAGCTTTCATTGGGCTTGAATCCCTTTCTCCTTTGCAGTGTTTCTTTCTCTGGGATAATACTTCATTAATTTTTTCCTAAATGTCTTGTTACAAAATTCGTTAGTGAACCACTAAGGGTAGCCAAATGTGTTTGGTTGCATGCAGGACCTTGAGAAGGGATCTTGGAGCAAATTCACTGCAAACAGCCTCAGCTTGCTTGAAAATGAGCAAGCCTGACTAATCCTCCTTCCTGCCTCAGTGGAAGAACCCTCAGGACAGATTACCTCCCTGAACTCAGAACTTGGGGAGACATGGAAGGACATCAAATGCTCCAGAGTTGAGAACTTGGTGCAGCAGCCTGAACCCATCTGGACCCAGCACACATCCAGCAAGATAAATGAATGATGCTTGCCACATAGCTGTCACACACCTCAGCACTAAAGCCACCAGTCCCCCATTGGGGCTATAAAACATGCACTGAAGAACACTGGGAATGAGAAACTTCTCCCTTCGGTATATGTGAAAATGATGGAGAATGAACTGCAGAAACTATTCATGTGACCATCTCTCATGGCAGCTTTCCCTCTTGTGAGATGCTGTTGTGGTTTCACCCCAGCCAGCAGCTAAGTGCCAGGCAGCCACTCACTCACTCCTCCATCAGCAGGATCAGGTAGAGAACTGAAAGGGTAGAGAACTTATGGGTTGAAATAAAGACTGTTCATTAGGAAAAGCAAAGAACATGCACACAAGCAAAGTAAAGAATTAAGTCACCACTTCCCATGGACATGCAGGTGCTCAGCAATCTCCAGGAGAGCACGGCCCCATCACATATAACAGTTGGGAAGACAAACACCATCACTCGAAAATGTCCCCCTCTTTCTTCTTCTTCCCCCCACTTTATATTCTGAGCATGATGCCATGTGGTCTGGAATACCACTTTGGTCAGTTTGGGTCACCTGCCCCAGCTGTGTCTCCTCCCACCCTCCCACACACTCCCAACCTCCTCTCCATTGTAGTACCAAAAAGCAGAAGAGGTCTTGGCTCTGTGTAAGTTTCGCTCAGCAATAATAAAAATATGTCTTTATTATCAGCTCTGTGTTCAGCACAAATCCAAAGCACAGCCCCATACCAGAGGAAATTAACTCTACCCCAGCTGAAACCAGCAGAGATGGTAACAAGAGGAATAGACCAAATTTTGTATAGCTCTCTGTCTTCCATCTTCACCGTGCTTCAGGCTCTGCTCCATGTGCTGTTTCTGTAGCGTCATTAACTGCTGTTAATGACAGAGTACAGTAAGGAAACAACAGCTATTGTGGCAGTGCAGAGCACTGATGGGGAAACTACCTACACTTAATGCTTGCCTGAGGTCACTTAATACTTGTCCTTTGGGCAAGAGATGTACCAAGGTCCTCAAGCATCCCACTTCAGTGCCTTGGTGGGCTTCTCCTTCCCACATGCAACTGCTTGGACAAAACCCGAGAGAGTTAAATGGAATGAGCATTACCCTGTTCTGCTGGAAAATCAGACCAAAGGCAAGTGGCTCTGACGGTTTGGGTCTCAGTGGACTTCCATCTGCTTGCTATCAGCTGGAGGTGGCCTGCAAGATAAGTTCCTTATACCTCAGCTGGGTTTGCAGGTCTTGAACAGAGGCTATGCTGAGTTACTTCAGCATGAGTTTGGCTAATGCAGTCAGGAATCAAAGCTTTTCTGTGATGATGTGGGTAAAATGCAATCTCCTGCTAGAAACTGAGAGCTAAACTGCCACAGATACAGCTCTGCCACTTCCCTGCTGTGCCAATTACACTTGCAGGAACCCAACACACAGATTGGCAGGATGATAAATGAGTTTTTTTATTTCCTTTGGGACTTTGGGAAAAGTTCAAGAACAAGTACAAGAAAGGTATGGACCATTTAGTGGGTCGAGAGAAGGACACAAAAATTATCAGAGGGCTGGAGTACCTCTACTATGAAGGCATGCTGAGAGAATTGGGATTACTCAGCCTGGAGAAGAGAAGGCTTCAGGGAGACCTTACTTCAGCCTCTCAGTACTTAAAGGGGGCTTATAAGAAAGATAAGAATAGACTCTTTAGTAGGGCCTGTTGTGATAAAACAAGGTGTGATGGTTTTAAAGAAAAAGAGTGAAGGTTCAGACTACATATAAAGAGGAAATTTGTTACAAGGAGAGTAGTAAAACACTGGCACAAGGTTGCCCAGAGTGGAGTAGATGCCCCATTTCCAGAAACAGACCAGGTTGGACAGGGCTCTGAGCAGTCTGATCTAGTGGAAGGTGTCTCTGCCATGGCAGGGTTTTTGGACTAGATGACCTTTAAAGGTCCCTTCCAACCCAAGCTGTTCTATGATTTTAAGACCAGCACCAGACCAGCACCAATATTCATCCAAGGCTCTGAAGGAAGTGTCTACCTAAACTATGCAATCCCCTGCAAGAACCAGCCTCCAAAATAGTAATTTGATGGTTTGATAATGCTGTGTCTGGTTAGGATATTTTGCAAATTCTGTGTGAGTCATTGTTGAAGACAGCCATAAATGTTTCCCTGGACAGCTTTAAAGGCACAACACACTGTACACTAAAAAGTTTAACTCAAGACCATGCATAGAACATATACTTTACACTTGTACCTGTGTATTTCCTCCAAAAACCCATGCTGCTAATCAGCTCAGCAAGAGAACATCCCCCCTTGATTTCGCTGACCAATGGTAAGAAGAGTAGTACAGCTTGGCTTTATGAATCCTCATCATTTACCTCTTAACATCCTTCTCTGTTCTAAGCTCCTGGATATGCAAGATGTGGTTTGTATACAGGTCTAAATTCAAACCCCTCCAAGCTGTGTGAGAATTCAGATTTCATATTGCACCTATCTTGAACATGAATCCTTTTTAATAAACCAGAAATCTCCAGTTGCACACAAACAAAACCACCAGCAAGCCCTTTTGGAAGCACTTCTGATGCCCCTCCTTAATTGTCACCTCACTGGTCTCCATCTTGCCATCTGTTAATCCCATGTAACTAGATCATTGCTTTGTATCTTGCTCATGCCCTTCACCTGATACAGCCCATTCCTGCTTTTCAATAAAGGTAGAAACACAGAGAATGTGCACCAATTCTGTTTCCAACCCATCCCATCCTTGGAGCCCCATGTAAGCCATGCTATGAGTCTGTCAGTCTCTGATGGTGGAGCCCACATAGGAAACTTAAATAATGGATTACATTGAAAACATGTATTTTTAAATGTGTTAAAGATGTCTGGCAGTTTCTTAAGAAACAAGAGAAGAAAAATAAAATCAAATTCAGGGGAGAGAAATGTACCTCAAATCCATGAGAGCTTTTCAAAAAGAGAACAAGAAAAGTCCTCTGTCATGTTGTACTTCTTCACTCATCCCAACACTGAAGGTGAATGGTGAAGGCATCCTTAAAGCAGAACTCCCACAGATGAAGGCAAGGAGAAAAACATGATAAGCTTTGCACATGGTTTAAATTATCATTGGTAATAAAATCATTCATCATTGACCCCCGTGCTGAGATAGCTATTGCTCCTGAGGCTTCAGTGACTGAAAGAATGGAACATTTGCTGCTCTCTTGCTCTCTTATTTTCTCTGGTCTCCATGGCTCTGGCTCAAGGTCTTGCTGCAGAATGACAGGATAGCTGTTCTGAGCTTGGTATCAAACATGATAGCCTAGGATTCAAAGGTACTCGGATTCAAAGGATTCAAAGACACTGCTGCTGTGTCTTTCTACTCAATGAAATAGGGCCTCCTGTAGCATGAGGACTGAATTAGTTCTCTGCAGCAAAGACTAATCACTCAGCATCACAGCTGAGAGAGATGGATATGCCCTATGTGTGACTTCCCTGAGGTCTGGTGGTGACAGCAAGTCTCAGACAGATCTCAAAAGGTTGAGGTTTCCTCAGTTGACCATGAAAATTCTGCTTTGTATGGTGTCTTTGTGCTACCATGTGCAACATGAGGGTTGTAGTTTCTGGGAAACAGAGTGAGATTACCTCTGGAGATGGACACAACCAGCTTCTGCTCACCCTGCATGGTCTCTCAGAAGCTCAGGAAACAGGGCAGAGTCTGTGTTAAGATCATAACTGAAAAACAAGCCATTAAAACCTTTCCAGCAGTGTCTAGCTCCTCATCTCCCTGACATTCCCTCTATCACTTCTCTTCCAAACAAATTGTCTCCACCCATAAATTCACATATTCACTTCTCCTTTCCAGCTTGGTGAATTTGTACTTCTCTCCATGTCAGTTTGCCCAAAGCAAAATCCGTCTGGTTCAACATGGAGTGTACGCAGGGCTCTCCCCAGTCATCAAACCAAAGCTGGACTGGGAGGATCACTGTCAATTTGGTGTATATGTTCTGTCAAGGCTGGGGAGGGAATAAAATGCTTGCCCTACTTGGGCTGGCTGGAACCATTCCAGGTTTCTTGCTTCATGCAGGGCTTTCTTTAGGTAGTATGGAACTGTTTGAATAATAACAATAGCAGGTTGCTGTGCTGGACTTCTTTCTGCAGCCAGCAATGCTCTTTGGGTATCCTTTTACCTCCTTGTCCTCAGAAGAAGAATACATCCTATGCCATGTCACAGAAAGAAAAGTGAAAAATGCAGTACTTGGTTGCACCATGTGAGGATTTGGGTGCTGTATAGCAAATATATTAAGTAAAACTGCTTAAAAAGAAGTGCAGCCCTACAGGTATCACTGGCTTTAAGCCATTTTTGTACACACTGAGTTTTGTATTACAGGGTATTTTATTGCAGATGAGGACACCATACAGCTCAAATGCTTTTCACACAAGGTTTGGGGTTGTTTTATTTTGTATTTTACAAATAGCTTCATTTACTTCTTTCTTTGCATCTGTTTTAGACTGCTGCATCTTTGCAATTGAATATTGTTTAAATCAGCGATGATCACAAACCCTCTGCTTCTGGGAGAGCCACAGCCCTTTGGAGGTCAAGGTTGTGCTCATTTGACCCAGCTGAGAACTTGGCCTAAGGCCATTACAAAGCTGTGATGCTGGGACGAGTGAGGTTGGAAAAAGGCTTGTGGTCATCCAGGGGTTTACTCTGATGCACAGCTCAGATATAGTAGAGGTGAGCTCAGACTCACAGCAACACCTGGAGTTCTGCAGGAGCATGGTCACTGTGAACCTGAAAGGGGAGGCATATAGACAGCCAAACACCAGGAGCACCACATAATGAAGTACAAGCCTACCCTTGCAATGTTTTATGAACTGCTCTGGCTTCAAGTGAATGCAACAGCACATGGACCACACCACATTGCTGGAGAAAGAGGACAGGAGGAAAGTGGAGTCTGATGTGGTGTCCTGTCAGCACAATCCGTCTTTACCCATATCTGCCTGGCGATTAGTTCTGTCCTTATCATTTCAGCACTGCAGCAGGTAGGGAAATTAACAATAAAACAATGGTCGCAAAGAGCCACAGAGTTGCAGTGTGGTGGCTGGTCTCTGCCCAGCTTGTTAGTTTCACTATAAAATCCCTCACTGCTCTGCTGGAGACAGCAGGTTCCAGATATACAGATGTCAATGCAGAGCTTTTGTTTCAGTGCTTTATTTGGTATTGAAATGAGTAAGAAATAAGGTGCCTAAACAAGAAGTCAGACACAGAAACATCTTTGTGGATTTGGCCATGCAATTCTGGGCAATAAATACCTGAAATGTCCCATCCCCTGTTGAGAGTCTGCTCACACAATAGCTTTACATTCAGCTCTCTGAGCCCTTGGTAATGCTACTGTCTACAACACCAGGGTCTGGGTACCAGGACAACGACCACTTTCCATAAATCTGCTGCTTTAAAAAACAGAGATTATCTAGCCCCTCTTTATGATTTGTGGATTTGTTGTTATTTAACACATTGTCAATCCTGTAACAAACTACACAGCACAGTAAGATTTGCAAAATTAGTAAAATTTTATCTAGCAAATGAAAAGCAAGTGGTGGGGGGATAGCTTGTTGTCTGTAGCTGTGAGGTTTTTTGATGGTTTATCTTTAGCTGATGCTTCCTACTCTGAAGTCAGAAAGGTGAACTGAAGTTCCATTGGGCTTGTTCGGATGTCAAAAAATTACAAAAAGTGTTACAATAGGGAGTGTTTTTTCCTTGAACAAATACAACTGAAGCAATGACAACATCTCCCAGGGAGGACTGCTACTGCCTTGGCAGTGTTATTTTTGGGAGCAGATACAAAGCTGAGGTCTTGTTCTATGAGATTTAACAAAGACAGTGTCCCTTTTATTTTCTGACTTTCAGTGCCCCAAATGCTCTGGGAAAACTCCAGCCCTAGTAGGTACAGTGGACATGAATAGATAATCTCATACAGCTGCGACAGATAAAGATGCTCCTAGTCTTGGCTTTTTCTTTCCACCCGTCCTTCTCACTATACACATCTGTAATCAATGTCAGTGCAATGCCAAACCTCTGTTATCCTGCCCTAAGTGTGCAGGAATGATCTTACCTTGGAAACCCCCCTGCTTCATGGAGGCTATTTCACTGGAGCCATATAACTCTTGCACCTGTAGTTTTGCAATAGCTTAGGTCCAAAATCCTTCCACTAACTAGAAGAGATTATTTTTGCATTTATCCTTGTGTTTTCTCTGAGCCTACACTGAAAGCAGAGAACCCAGGAGGCACTTCACTCTCATTACTCAGCTTCCTCTAAAACTTCAAAACGCAAGTCTTGAAAAACAAGTTTCGAGTTTAAATTTTCATTAAGGCATTTAGGCTCCCCTGTGGCCCTCCATCTGCATTCCTGAGATTTAATTATTCTCCTCTCACCTTCCTTTTGTACCATGTGTGATTTGCCACAGGGTAAGGCAATGGCAACTTATCACTGGATGATGCTACCTTTCAACATTCTCTGCTCGGGCCTTAGGAAAAAGAACTCCCCTCTGATGGCTAGCCATGATCTTACTTGACCTGTATGGAGTATGGCTGTGTCATGGGCTAACACAGCTTGGTTTTTAGTTAAAGGGAAATAGTTCCCTGTAAAGACCTTAGAATTTCCTTTGGAAAGGACAGGAACCTATCAGAGGCCAATTTTTAGACACTGACACATTGTTTAACCACTAAGGAAGCTGGATGCAACTTTGCAAATACCCATATAAAAAGCTGAGCTGGGCCCAGGATGTTCCTTTTCCCTTCCAGCTTGCCAGCAGGTAACACCAGCCATACAGGCGGGTAGGCCAGGCCCTGCTGCTCTGCTGGGCCAGTGGGGCCAGGCTTGGCCAGACCCGGGCACCAGTTGGTGATGGCGGGAAAGGGGAGGCTGCAGCTGCTAACATCCAGCTGACTCTGAGGCCTGCCCCGCCACTGGACAGGCTGAGAGAGATGTTCCCCTGGGCCCCGGGAGCAGCACCGAGCCCAGGGTGGGCTGGGCCCCTCCATGAGACCAAGGGGTGGGGGTCGGCGGGGAGAAGCCCAGCCACACGAGAGATCCTGGCTGCCCTTTCTGAGTCTCTCCAATCCCTGTGGCTTTGAAATCCTACTAGCATCTGCAGGCCCTGGGTGAAGATGTTTACCCTTTCCTTGACAGATGACTTACAAAAGCATTGGCCCTTCTCTGAGTGAGAACAGACAGAATGACCCAACCATAAGAAGACTCAGCATGAAACTGAAGTCAGTGAGAGCAAAATTCCTAAATTGAAGGAAGATTAAGGAGTTGCCTATTTAGGCTGGACTTCTCTTATGAGGCCATGGAGAATAGACTAAAATTTCCCTGTAATATATAGAATGCTTTTTAGGGGGATGCAAAGTTCTAGTTGTAGTTGTGGACTGATATAATTGAGATTTAATGGAGAATTTTGAACGGAGGAAGACTAAGAGAAAGTGATATGAAGCCCTTTGCTCCCAGGGAAAAAGAGACCTCTGTTTCTTGAGATGAAGATGATTTTGGAGGTAGATGAAGGGAACCTTTGTTTTATACTAGAAGAGTCATCCTTAAACAGTACCCTAAATAAGCTGATATAGCCCATGAGTGCAGCTAACGGGAAAGCTGCTGAATGAGAGGAACTTCACTGTTTGCAGAATTCCCCTTGGGTGGCTGTAGATTCATGACATGGGAGCCACCAGAGAACTGTTTTCTTGTGGTGATGTCTCCATGGGAGTTGTAAGAGAGGCTCCTCTCCCTAAGAACTAATGAAAGATTTTTTTACAACGGTGAAACTGACTGAAAACCACAGGTTTTGTCTTTTTATGTTGTCAGCGGGAAAATGAACAGTTTGTGGGGAGGGAGAAGTGTTTTTGAAGATTTCATTTTGATCCTCATTCTTCTTCTAAGATGTGTGAATAAATCTATCTTTATACCCTTCAAGTTTGAGTCTGCTTTGCTTTTCTCCTAATCATATCTCACAGTAGAAAAAAGAGTGAATGATTCTGGTAGACACCCAAACCACTACACAAACGGTACATTGGCTGGGAAACCAAGACTGGCGAATGTGAAACCACTATGGGCTTCCAATCCTCCAACAGGACACAAACATGCCAGATGTTGTTGCAATTGAGAGACATTGTACTCCAAAGCCCTTGTTTATTGCTATGATGATTAAATTAAAAACTACTGAAATTTATTGGGGGGAGTCTGACAGGTCAGCCTGCTCCCCAGCTTTATCCCATTCAGCTGTGATAATTTTTTTTTTTTTTTTTTTTTTTGGTTAAAAAATTAGGGCTTGGTTACAGGAGAAAGAGTGCCAATATGGGTATAACCAAACTATTTATTCCTGGAAAACTGTTAATGGTGGGTCATTTGCAACAGCCACCCAGTGCACACTCAAACCCTGCAAGGGAGTGTTTCCCCATCCTCACAATGACCCAGCTGTGATACCAACAGTCACACCCACTCTGAAGGGGGTCATCCCTGTTAATGGGTCATCATGAACACACAGCTTCAAGGTCTCCAAAAACATTCTATTACTCATAGAATTACATTGTTACACTGTGCCTTGGAGGAGGAGGTACCACCTGAACCTGGTTAATTTCTCCCCTGCTTTACCTTCAAACCAGCACACATTTGCAGAAGGAAGAAGAACTAATGAACAAACTATTTCTCAGCTTCTAGAATGACAAGTCTGAAAGCGTTTCCCTTACAGTCAAGAGCAAAAGTCCTATAAACTCCAGAGGAGGAGGCTATCTCTGAAGAAATTGAGATTTTGGGGGGAAAAAAACCCAAAACCAGAAAACAAACTCTACAGAGTTTAGATCATCCTCTTAAGCTCCAACTCCCTGCTTTATAAGGATCCCTCTTCTTATTCTAGCTCCATTTTTGATGCACCCCAGATGATACCAGACATGGAGGTGTGTTTCTTCACACCCTCACCATCCTCTGTGATATTCTCCTCCC
Organism: Phylloscopus whistleri; assembly: GCA_017589585.1. Classification (NCBI taxonomy): domain Eukaryota; kingdom Metazoa; phylum Chordata; class Aves; order Passeriformes; family Phylloscopidae; genus Phylloscopus; species Phylloscopus whistleri. The sequence continues at coordinate 1,523,022 of JADMLD010001404.1, forward strand.
TGCCTCCACAGGGAGTTTGCATCCAGTATATTATGCCATGTGTCTCCTAGGAAGAGGTTCTCAGTTTTGACTGAGAAGGTAAATGTTACCATCAGTGTGACAATAATACTGCTGTTCAATTAATGAGGAGCTGGAGTTTCAATATTGCCATGTGCAGCCTTCACTGTGTCATAAATCAGTATTAAGCAAGTTTAAATTACTTAGGGTAAAGGTTTTCGAGCTCCAATTTTTATTTCACTGATCAGCATTCTATCAAGCAGGAATCTCGGGGAACTGGAGAACAACGGAAGGGAGAGCAAAACAGCACCATCAGATTCTCAAGGATCTATCAGTAAACATCTTCTTGGCATATGGAAAGTCTTGGAAGACACTCTCCCACTGCATGTTGTCATTAAAACCTACCAACCAACCAACCAACCAAACAAACAAATGCCTGAAATCTATGGAGTTCAGAAAGTTACTCTGGGTAGTCTCAGAGACAGGGACAGAACATTGGATCTCCAGAAACCCTCTGTCTCTTTGGAAAAATTGCTTGTAAAGAGCCACTTGGGATGAAGGTTTACACTTCATTGGTGATGAATCCCACAACAGTGGCCCAGCCTCCCTCCCCTCCAACACCGCACTGACTTCCACAGCCCTGCTCTTTCTTGCAGTTCTTAACCCAAGCCAGGTATTTCAGCAAAAACTGCTGTCGTGGTTTGACACTGGCACAATGCGAGTCACCCATGAAAGTGGTTTGCTCACCTTCCGCTGCCACAGATGGGCAGAAGAGAGAAAGAAAAATTAACAAAGGCTTCATTAGTTGAGATAAGGACCGGGAAACAACACTGCAAGGGCAAAACAGGCTCAACATAGAAGTGCAAAGAGAATTTATTACTAACAAAATCAGAGGACAATAATGAGAAGTAAAATGAGCCCTTAAAACACCTTTTCTTCCCCCAGCCCCTCCCTCCTTCCCACTAACACCACAGGGAGACAGGGCATGGGAGTTTTGGTCGGTTGATCAGTTCAGTTCTTCTTCCACTGCTCCAGGAGAGGAGCCCTTCCCCTGTGAGACTGTGCAGTACCTCCCATGGGAGACGGTTCTTTGTGAACTTCTCCAATGTGGCTCTAACCTCACAAGCAGCAGTCCTTCCAAAACTGCTGCAACACAAGTTCCCCCCATGGGCAAACAATCCTCCCAAAACAGCTGCAGCTGCAGCATGGGTCACTCTTCCACAGGGTGCAGTCCTCCAAGGACAGGCTGCTCCAACCTGGGAGCAGGGGCCCCCTCTCTCCCATGTCTCCCACTGGATCACAGCCTCCTCCAGGCATCCATCTGCTCCGGGGTGGGCACCTCCTCCACGGGCTGCGGGTGGATCTCTGTATCCCACATGGATCCCCATGGCCTGCAGGGGGACAAGCTGCTTCACCATGGGGATCACCATGGCCTGCAGAGGAATCTTGGCTCTGACACCTGGAGCACCTCCTCCCTCTCCTTCCCCACTGACCTTGGTGTCTCCATGTTGTTTCCTCTCACATATTCTCACCTCCTCCTTCTCTGACTAGAAGAAAAAACTGTGTGTGCTCCCCTTTGTTTTGATTTTCTTCTTAAAGATGTTATCACAGAGGCATTGCTAATCTTTTCTAATTGGCCCAGTGGCATGTCCATCTTGAGAGCCATCAGGGCTTGGCTCTGCCAGACATGGTGAAAGCTTCCAGCACCTTCTCACGGAAGCCACCTCTGTGGCCTCCCCCACTACCAAAAACCAGGCTGTGCCAAACCAATACAACTGCTCTTCAGCAATGCAACTTAAAGTGGAAGTGACCCCTGACACTAATTTAAAATTAGATTCGATGAGCCTTCAACCAAGAAAATGTTCCCCCAGCTCCCTTTAAACTTCAACAAATGAAAAACATTTGGTTGCTATTACCAGTGATCATGATAAGCTATGTTAAAATATGAAGTGGGGGAATTTATATTTATTTCCCGGGATAATGTTGATGAAAAATATGCTGTTCCATCTTGATTTTTGATCACTCGAATGAACTTTGTCATGCATTTATTTGGCTTGATGTGCCTAACTGATCTGGGGAGGGAGTGAGGGCAGGGAGCAGAGACGGTAGGTTTGGCAATTTAATCTGATGCAGATAAGTTTATTAGCTGCCCTCAGATCTGTTCCTGACTGAACACGACGAAGAAGACTGCATGTTGGATATCTCATTATACTCCTTTGGGGAGAAGGCACAGCCTTCATCATGGTGTAACCATCAGCAAACAGTTTACAACAGTTTTCATCACACTTAAGTCTTCTAATAATTTTCCACTGGAGTCTGGGGGCTGGGTGGGTCCTTCTGCCCATAAGGACTTCTCCTCTGCAGAATGAAAGTAAAAACTTGGACAAGAAACAAGGTCAAAACTAACATGCCTCCCTCCCTCCCCCCTTTCCAGTAGGTGAGATTCAAATATTATCTACCAGATTTCTTGTGCCTAAAGCACTATTAGGAGACTTTCAGTTCTGGCAAGATGAGGTGAAAGAGGTTTGACAGGGGTTTTTTTTGTACAAAAGTTTTACTAAGTTTTTTTGTAGCACAAGCTGGTCACTGATCTGCAGTTCTACTGTTAGATGCACCACAGGGGACCTAAGAAAAACCTGACAGAGATTTACTTAGGAAAAATACAAAGCAATTTTCTGAGAATAGGATTAAAGCAGGGATAGCAAGTTCACACTGCTGTATTGCCCATGGAATCAGTAGCTTTGCTATTGACTGCTATGGGCCTGGACTGCAAAGAGCAAATTATATATGTGCATATACATCTGATTGAGAACAGCTCTTTTTAAGCATCCAGGGGTGAGTAGTTTTTCAGCTGGTGCAAAATTTGTGCTGTAATCCTGAGATCATTCTTGAGTTTCACCAGCTAAGAACCTGAGAGCTGAGGGGATTTTGTGGCTGAAAAACACAGAACCATGAGAAGAATCTCTGAGCAATCTCTGAGCAATTAGCACTCACTGACCGGTCCTGAAAAACATCTTTTTCATAAAAACTCTTGTTGTCTTGTGTTGTAAAGAACTGAGCTGAAATGAAGATGTTTCCCCCAGAGCAAAGCACAACTCATTAGAACAGATCAGTTCAGCCTCTTTCCCCTTGCTTTCTGTTTCAGACGCTTAACTGAAGTGTTTTGCAAATTGTAAATCAGTGTGCTGGGTTTGGCTGAGACAGAGATAATTTTCTTCATAGTGGCTAGTATATGACTACATTTTGGATTTGTGCTGGAAACAGTGCTGGTGACACAAAGATGTTTTCATTATTGCTGACCAGGACTTAGAGCTAAGGCCCTTCCTGCTCTTCACCCCACCAGCAAGGGGGTTAGGGGTACACAAGGACCTGAGATGGGACATGGCTGTGACAGCTGACCCCAACTGGCCTAAAACTATATGACATCATCCTCAGCATATAGAGCTGAGGGGAGAAGGAGGAATGGCATCACTGACACACATGATGGAGCCCTACTGTCCTGGGGATGGCTGAACACCCACCTGCCCATGGGAAATGGTGAATGAACTCCTGGTTTTGCTTTACTTATTAACCTGTCTCTCTCCCAAGACACAAGTATTCTCTCTTTTACCCTCCCTAATCTCTCCTGTCATCGGAAGAGAGTGAACAAGTGTCTGTATGGGACTGGGCTGCCAGCTGGGGCTAAACCACAACAATAACCCAATTCCTTGCCTTCACCTGTGTATTCTTCTGCTGCTCACACACTTCTGCTGATCACACACTCAATTTTCTTTTTGGTGGTTTTTCCCCTTTAAAAGAAAAAACCCAAAACTCATGAAGTACAGTTCAATTTAACAGATATTTGTTCATTTATGACAAAATCCTGGTTACAGGATGGGGAAGCTTGATGGATTCTTACACAAAAGCAAGTATATTACCTTGATGTAAAACCCTGCCTCATATTGGGAAGAGGAAACATTAGAAATAACAACAGGTGAGACCAGACAAGAAAGACGTAATGTCTCATTTTGCAGAATGTGCCCAAATTGATCCATTATTTACAACCATCTCTCTCAGCAGAGAGGAAACTTCAGGAATGATTTCTGTCACTTGTTCTCTTGTTTCATACTTTTATACGAGGTGTCTGTGTTCCTACCATTCAATGTTTGCCCTGTTCGTGCTGTGTAGGAACATTTCTTCTCTGAGGTATGCTTCATCCTATATTTTTGCAGATGCCTGTGCACATGCGAACCAGAAGAAATAACAGGATGAGTTCCATGATCAGATCTAAAAGTACCACAGGAAAGAAGTCATCTCCATCAAGCAAAGAGGCATTGATGCAGGAAGACATGAATTTGAAGTCACCCTAAAGCTGAGCATCTAAACTATGCAGCCTTTGGGGATGGGGTTTTTAGTAGCACCTGAAGTGACAGGACAAGAAGTAATGGTTTTAAACTAAAAGAAGGTAGATTCAGACTAGATACCATGACAAAGGTTGTTTTATAATGAGCATGGGGGCACATTGACATGGGTTGCCCAGAGAGGTGATAGATGCCCCATGCCTGTAAAGTTTTCTAACTCAGTCTTCAACGATAACCTCTCTTCCTGCACCTCTTGAATGGAGGGACAGCAGGATGGGGACTGGGGGAACAAAGCCCCTCACACTGTAAGACAGAGTTCATGACCACCGGAGGAACTTGAATGTGCACAAATCTCCGAGATGCACCAAGAGTCCTGAGGGAACTGGCTGATACAGTTGCCAAGCCACTCTCCATGATATTGGAAAAATCATAGCAGTCAGGTGAAGTCCCAGGTGATTGGAAAAGGGGAAGCATAGTACCTATCTTTAAAAAGGCAGAAAGGAGGACTCTGGGAGCTACCACCCTGTCAGCCTTACCTCTGTGCCTGGGGAGATCACAGAATAGATCCTCTGAGAAGCTGTGCTAAGGCACATGGAAGACAGGGAGGTGATTTGACAGCCATCACAGTTTCACCAAAGCAAAGTCCTGCCTGACAACCCAATGGCCTTCTATGATGGGGTGACTACACCAGTGGACAAGGGAAGAGTTACAGATGTCATTTATCTGGACTTTGGTAAAGCCTTTGATGTGGTCCCCTTACAACATCCTTCTCTCCAAATTGGAGTGATGAATTCAACAGGTGGATTGTGAGATGGGTAAGTAATTGGTTGGATGGTCACAACCAGACCATAGCAGTCAATGCCTCAGAGTCCTGATGGACATCAGTGACCAGTAGTGTCCCTCAGGGGTCTGTACTGGGACCAGTGCTATTTAATGTCTTCATTAATGACACAGACAAAGAGATTGAGTGCAGTCTCTGCAAATTTACTGATGACACCAAGCTGAGTGGTGCAGGTGACACTCCTGGAGGCTGGGGCCATCCAGATGGACCTGAACAGGCTCGAGAACTGGGGCCGTGGGAATCTCATGAGGTTTAACAGGACCATGTGGAAGGTGCTGCACGTCAGTTAGGGCAACCCCCAGCATCAGTCCAGGGAGGTATGAACAGATCAAGAGCAAGGATGTGTCCTGGGAAAAGGACCTTGTGATGCTGGTGGGTAAGAGGCCAGATGAGCCCTAGCCATGTGCACTTCAAAGGCAGTGTGGGCAGAAGGGGAGGGAGGGGATTCTGCCCTTCTGTCCTGCTCAGATGATATCCACCTGTAGACCCACATCCACATCTGAGGTGCCATGACAGGAAGCACATGGAAGTGTTGGAGTCAGTCAAGAGGAGGCCACCAAATTGATTAGAAGGATGGAGCACCTCTCCTATGAGGAAAGGCTAAGAGACTTTGATTGCTTAGCTTAGAAAAGAGAAGGCGTTGCAGTGACTTAATTGCTGCCTTCCAGTACCTGAAGGGAACTGTGTTGGTTTAGCTCAGCCTGGTTTTTGGTAGTTGCAGGGCGGGATGGTACAGAGGTGGCTTCCGTGAGAAGGTGCTGGAAGCTTCCACCATGTCTGGCAGAGCCAAGCCCTGATGGCTCTCAAGATGGACATGCCACTGGGCCAATTAGAAAAGATTAGCAATGCCTCTGTGATAACATCTTTAAGAAGAAAATCAAAACAAAGGGGAGCACACACAGTTTTTTCTTCTAGTCAGAGAAGAGGAGGAGGTGAGAATATGTGAGAGGAAACAACATGGAGACACCAAGGTCAGTGGGGAAGGAGAGGGAGGAGGTGCTCCAGGTGTCAGAGCCAAGATTCCTCTGCAGGCCATGGTGATCCCCATGGTGAAGCAGCTTGTCCCCCTGCAGGCCATGGGGATCCATGTGGGATGCAGAGATCCACTCGCAGCCTGTGGGGGAGGTGCCCACCCCGGAGCAGATGGATGCCTGGAGGAGGCTGTGATCCAGTGGGAGACATGGGAGAGAGGGGGCCCCTGCTCCCAGGTTGGAGCAGCCTGTCCTTGGAGGACTGCACCCTGTGGAAGAGTGACCCATGCTGCAGCTGCAGCTGTTTTGGGAGGATTGTTTGCCCATGGGGGGAACTTGTGTTGCAGCAGTTTTGGAAGGACTGCTGCTTGTGAGGTTAGAGCCACATTGGAGAAGTTCACAAAGAACTGTCTCCCATGGGAGGTACTGCACAGTCTCACAGGGGAAGGGCTCCTCTCCTGGAGCAGTGGAAGAAGAACTGAACTGATCAACCGACCAAAACTCCCATGCCCTGTCTCCCTGTGGTGTTAGTGGGAAGGAGGGAGGGGCTGGGGGAAGAAAAGGTGTTTTAAGGGCTCATTTTACTTCTCATTATCGCCCTCTGATTTTGTTAGTAATAAATTCTCTTCTCACTTCTATGTTGAGCCTTTTTTGTCCTTGCAGTGTTGTTTCCCGGTCCTTATCTCAACTAATGAAGCCTTTGTTAATTTTTCTTTCTCTCTTCTGCCCATCTGTGGCAGCGGAAGATGAGCAAACCACTTTCATGGGTGACTCGCATTGTGCCAGTGTCAAACCATGACACTAACTTACAGGAAAGATACGGTAAAACTATTTACATACCCTGTATGTCGGAACAAGGGGGAACGGAATCAAATTGAAAGAATAGGTTTAGATTGGATGTTAGGAAAAAGATCTTAGAGCGAGGGTAGTGAGGTCCTGGCACAGGTCAGTCAGGGAAGTTGTGGATACCATCCCTGGAGGTGTTCAAGGCCAGAATAAATGGGGCTTGGAGCAACCTGTTTATCCCTGCCCATGAATAGGAGTGTTCCATCCCATTGTAAAAGGAGAGTCAGGGAGGATTCTTTTTGATAACCTTTTCAGACGAAAACAAAGCTCAAGTATAACAATGTTATATCTGAGGATTGTTTATTGATATAGAAAGATAAGTGTTCCTTCTGAAGGGGGAGAGAAAAGGGAGCAAAGAGGGGAAAAGAGACAGAGAGAGAAACAGAAAGCCAGGACAGATCTTTACTGTTAGCACCAGCTTGGCGAGTGGATGCTGCAACGCTGCGATGCGATGCAGCTGCAAGTGCGATGCGCTGGGCTCAATTTCCAAACAGCAGCAGGCTGCATATCTCTCCTGGTGCCAAAGAACAGGTTGTTGTGGCTACGGGCACACTCGTGGAGCAGTTACAGGTTGTCAGGGTTGGGACAGGTGGCTGCAGCTGCACCGTTGGGGAAACAGTGGAGCACTGGGAGCCGTGATGTCAAGCTGACTCGGAGAAGCAGAGAAACAGGGCAGGTGGACACATGTGGACAGGAAAGCAGGACTGCAGGGAGGAAAAGTCGAGGGCAGAGGAGGGCCAAGATGACCCTCCAGGTGAGCCCCCACTCCCTCCAAGAAACCCAAAGAAAAATGGCCAGGGGTTGTGGTGCAGTTAATTGGTTAACTGCATTTATGTGCTAAGGCTCCTCCCATAGCCTGGTTTCCCAGGCATTTTTTCCTGGGCATCTGGTGATATGTCCCAACTGGTAAGGAGGCGGGAGTTGGGACAGGGGAGTACTTGCAGACTCATCTTGGACGCTTTCTTTTCCCTGATTGGCAGCCAGGGAAAGTCTCACCAGGGACAGGGTTCCCAGCATGTGTACAGCCACTATAGTAATTTTTTACCTCATGTATAACACATGTTAAGGCATAAATAAAATCAAATTGGTTCCTCTCGGGCAGGTGTGACTAGATGGCCTTTAAATGTCCCTACTAACCCAAAGTATTCTGTGATCTGTGATCCTCGTGTTATAGATGAGTAATGGGATGATTGGCTCTTGCAAATAAGAGATGAATATTGTGTGTACGTTAAGAGAAGTTTTATTGATGTATAGTTATGTTACTGTGGTTTGTTGTTTAGATGTCCTCTGTTCTCTCCATAGCCCCCTTTCCCCCACTCTATATTGTTGCCACCAGACAGCCTGAGTTGTCCAAGACATGTGGAGGGAAAGCGTGTACATGAGCCCCTCCCATGAGGCAGTTGGGAACAGGGAAAGCTTGTTGCTGGGGCAGGGCGGGGGCAGCAAGGCAACACCTGACCTCCAATTAAGTTGCAAGAAGTAATCTCCACCACTGGACGGCAAAGAAGAGTTGACTGGCAGACTTTGGGAGGGGCAGGGTTGGCTGATGCAACCTCAGGGGTATAAAAGGCAGAGCAGCCACTATGTAGATGAGCACATGACAGCTGCTCACGCACTCTCAGCAGCGCTGTCCTTTTTCCTTATTCAGTCCTTTGTTGTATTAAGGCTTAATAAACCTTGACATTTTTAAAAGTGAGGGTCATTTATTACACTCATGAGTGGGAAGATGTGTGCTAATATCTTTACAAACAGTTCCATGGGTGAGGGTATGGGTGTTAATGTCTTTGAAATAGGTTTTACTAACTTTATGCTGCAGGTTTGTTGCAGAGCCCAGACAGCTTGGTTCCTGAAACTGACAAGGGCGTCTGCAGAAGCCTGAGTTTCTGAACTTCGGGGTAAAATAACAGGTTCAAGGCGGGATATGTGGTAGGTGCTTCAGGAAGTCTGTACCTTCTTAGTACCTCAGCCAATGGGGAAAGGAAGAGGGTAACATGCAGCCGGGAGTTTAGGATAAAAGGAGGCTGTGCCCTCTGAAACCTCGAGACAGAAAACCCCTTGGGGCACATGCCACAGTTGACTCTCTCCCTTTATTTGAATAAAATTGCAGGACTTCTCTGTTTCCTTTATGGACACTGGCTTTTCATAGCACCATTCTCCGTACACTGATGGAGAAAGATAGCCTTTCCAACTGCAGCGTGACATGCCTGACTCTGCATCACAAATTCCCTTCAACTCAAATTAACTGCAGTGGATTCTGAGCTTGGCAGATATCAGCTGGTTTCTGTGGCGTTGTGTATGTGCCGTAGAGATGCTTTCAGCCCTTTTCCACTGATAGAGGAATTTTGATGACAACAAATGTTCCCACAGTGAGGACAAATGCACCCACCGTAGATTAGCAGTGAGAGGATAGAAAAGCAGTGTCCCACTGTCCTGGTTTAGGGCAAATTTGGGGAAAACCTCTGAAGGGGTTCCTCTGGAAGAGCAAACCCAAACGGCCCCTCCCCCCAGCCGGTCCAGGAAAAGAACTTCCTCGGAGAAAAGTGGAAAAAACTATTTATTTAACAAACAAAATGCCCACAAATGCAAAGAATCAATAATATGAAACAATAAAACCTCTGCCCGCTCCGAAGAGAGATGGCAAACAGAGACAGTCTTGCTGTGGGTGTAGCTCAGCTCACTCAGTCTCTCCGAAGGTCCAGGCCCGGCGGGCCGCAGGTGCCAGCCCTCGCTGCTCCTCTGGGTTTTTCAGTCCTGAGCAGATGTAAACAGTCCCAAGAAAAAGGAAAAAAAACAGTCCAGGGAGTCTTCTCTGCCTAGCTAGCTAGCTAAAACTAACTAAAAGCACAGGAGATCTCTGTCCCACCGCTGTCCGTGCCTCGGACGAACACTGGAGAGAAGCAATGTGGGGGAGTCAGGCAGTTTTCTCAAAACAAACTGCGCGCTGCTGCTTTCTCCCCCCTTCACTCCCAGAACAAGTTTTAAAGGTACAGAACACAATATACAGCACAAACAGAACAGACGATTGGGGATAAAAGCAGCATAAAGTCACCCTACCACATTCCACCCCTTATCCCCATATCGTCAACTTACTATCAAAACTAAAATTCTAACTCTACACACACATACCTTATTCATGCATATATATACAGTATACAGCTATATACAGAAAATGGTAGTAACATTCAGTAAATGATATTTACTCATAGTTTTCACCCAACAATCAGATCTCCCTGAGGTACACATCGTGTTGTTCCATCTTTCTGCATTATCCACCATGTGCAACCTGGTCCCTGAGCAAAAACAATCCCACGGATGGGTTTGTCTGTACTTGAGGCAGATTTAATCCAAACTGTCTTCCCTAACAAACCTCTCACATGTACCACTGGAACTTTATCTCCATCTACTGTAGATAGGAGCTCAGACTGGGCAGGGCCTGCTCTGTTGGTGGAACCTCGGGTGTTAACTAACCAGGTGGCCTTTGCTAAGTGTTGCTCCCAATTTTTGAAAGATCCTCCACCTAATGCTTTCAAGGTGGTTTTTAACAGTCCGTTGCATCTCTCCACTTTGCCTGCAGCTGGTGCATGGTAGGGGATATGGTAGACCCACTCAATGCCATGTTCCCTAGCCCAGGTGTTGATAAGGCTATTCTTGAAATGAGTCCCATTGTCTGACTCAATCCTCTCAGGGGTACCATGCCTCCAAAGAACTTGCTTTTCCAGGCCCAGGATGGTGTTCCAGGCAGTGGCATGAGGCACAGGATAGGTCTCCAGCCACCCAGTGGTGGCTTCCACCGTGGTCAGCACATAGCGCTTGCCTTGGCGGGTTTGGGGCAGGGTGATGTAATCAATCTGCCAGGCCTCCCCCTACTTATATTTGGACCACCGTCTACCATACCATAGGGGCTTCACCCGCTTGGCCTGCTTGATGGCAGCACACATTTCACAGTCGTGGATAACCTGAGAAATACTGTCCATGGTTAAATCCACCCCTCGGTCCCGTGCCCACTTATAGGTGGCATCTCTGCCCTGATGACCTGAGGCATCATGGGCCCACCGAGCTAGGAACAACTCTCCCTTGTGTTGCCAATATAAGTCTATCTTTGACACTTCTATTTTTGCAGCCTGATCTACCTGCTCGTTGTTTCGGTGTTCTTCATTAGCCCGACTCTTGGGAACATGGGCGTCTACATGACGAACTTTTACAGATAGTTTCTCTACTCTGGTGGCGATGTCTTTCCACTCATCAGCAGCCCAGATTGGTTTTCCCCTATGCTGCCAGTTGGCTTTTTTCCACCTTTCCAGCCAGCCCCACAGAGCATTAGCTACCATCCACGAATTGGTGTAGAGGTAGAGCTTTGGCCACTTCTCTCTTTCAGCAATGTCCAGGGCCAATTGAACAGCTTTGAGTTCGGCAAGCTGGCTTGACCCACCTTCTCCTTCAGTGGCTTGTGCAACCTGTCTTGTGGGGCTCCATATGGCTGCTTTCCACTTCCGGTTCATCCCTACGATGCGGCAGGAACCGTCAGTGAAAAGAGCGTAGCGTGCTTCTTCTGCTGGCAGTTGGTTATACGGTGGAGCTTCTTCAGCCCAGGTTACTTGCTCTTGTTCCTCTTCATCACTGAGACTAAAGTGTTCACCTTCAGGCCAGTTTGTAATTATCTCCAAAATCCCAGGACGATTCAGTTTTCCAATATGGGCGTGCTGTGTGATAAAAGCAATCCACTTATTCCATGTGGCATTGGTGGCATGGTGGGTAGCAGGAACCTCTGCTTTGAACATCCACCCCAGCACGGGTAGTCGGGGTGCCAAGAGGAGTTGCGCTTCAGTACCAATCACTTCTGAGGCAGCTTGAATTCCTTCATAGGCTGCTAAAATTTCCTTTTCTGTTGGAGTGTAATTGGCTTCAGACCCTCGGTAGCTTCGGCTCCAGAATCCCAGTGGTCGGCCACGCGTCTCACCAGGCACCTTCTGCCAAAGGCTCCAGGACAGACCATGGCTCCCAGCTGCAGAGTAGAGCACATTCTTCACATCTGGTTCTGTCCTAACTGGGCTGAAGGCTACTGCATGAGCAATCTCCTGCTTGATCTGGGCAAAGGCGTGTTGTTGTTCTGGGCCCCCGTGGAAATTGTTCTTCTTCCGAGTAACCAGGTAGAGAGGGCTCACAATCTGGCTGTACTCAGGGATGTGCATCCTCCAAAAGCCTATGGCGCCTAGGAAAGCTTGTGTTTCCTTCTTGTTGGTCGGTGGAGACATTGCTGTGATCTTGTTAATGACATCGATGGGAATCTGGCGCCACCCATCTTCCCACTTTATTCCCAAGAACTGGATTTCTCGAGCAGGTCCCTTAACTTTGCTCTTCTTTATAGCAAAACCGGCTTTCAGGAGAATCTGGATGATCTTCTCTCCTTTCTCAAACACTTCAGCTGCAGTGTTTCCCCATACAATGATGTCATCAATGTACTGCAGATGTTCTGGAGCCTCACCCTTTTCTAGTGCAGTCTGAATGAGTCCATGGCAGATGGTGGGGCTGTGCTTCCACCCCTGGGGCAATCGGTTCCAGGTGTACTGCACCCCTCTCCATGTGAAGGCAAACTGCGCCCTGCATTCTGCAGCCAGAGGGATGGAGAAAAAAGCATTGGCAATGTCAATAGTGGCGTACCACCTCGCTGCCTTGGACTCCAGCTCATACTGGAGCTCCAACATGTCTGGCACGGCAGCACTCTGTGGTGGTGTCACTTCATTCAATGCACGATAGTCCACAGTCAATCTCCAATCTCCGTCAGACTTGCGCACAGGCCAAATGGGACTGTTGAAGGGTGAGTGGGTTTTGCTGACCACCCCTTGGCTCTCCAGCTCACGGATCAACTTGTGGATGGGAATCACGGCATCTCGAGTCGTTCTATACTGCCGGCGGTGCACTACCGAAGTGGCAATTGGTACCTGTTGATCTTCCCCCTTCAGAAGTCCTACAGCAGATGGGTTCTCTGATAACCCAGGCAAAGTGTTCAAATGCTTAACACCTTCTGTCTCTACAGCCGCTATTCCGAATGCCCACCTGAGTCCCTTTGGGTCTTTGAAATACCCATTTCGGAGGAAGTCTATGCCCAAAATGCATGGGGCCTCTGGGCCTGTCACAATAGGGTGTTTCTTCCACTCGTTTCTAGTCAGGCTCACATCAGCTTCCACCAAAGTAAAATCCTGTGATCCCCCTGTCACACCAGCAATAGAGACAGATTCTTCCCCCACATGTCTTGATGGGATTATTGTGCACTGCGCACCAGTGTCAACCAAGGCCTCATATTCTTGTAGTTCAGATGTGCCGGGCCAGCGAATCCACACAGTCCAAAAAACATGGTTTTCCCTAGCCTCTACCTGGCTAGAGGCAGGGCCCCTCTAAGCCTGGTTATCCGTCTTTCCCTGGGTAACTGGAGCTACTTCCCTCTTGGTGGAACCTCCTCTCTGAGTCTTGCCTTCCAACAATTCACGCAGCTGCTGTGCCAAATCTTCAGTAGATTTTCCATCCCATTTCCTCATGTCTTCCCCAGAATCACGCAGAAAGGACCACAGCTTAGCTCATGGGATACCACTTCTTTCCCTATCTGGGGAACATCTGCGCTTGGTACCAGAACCTCTGACCTGTACTGCGGAGATTTGGAGAATGTCCTCTCTGAGTTGTTTGTGGTTCTCCTCTATCTTGTTTTCTAATGTCTGCATACGTGTTTCCAGAGCTGCAATTCTGGCATGTGTTGGACCGTGCACAGCATCTGCATATGCTCGGAGCTTCTTCGCCATATCCAGCACGGTCTCTCCCGTGTCGTCCCGTTTCATTATTGCTAAAGCAGATGAGTATTCTTGTGGCCCAAGTCGTACAAGTTTTCGCCACATCACGGATGTACACGGTACCAAGTCTGGGTTCCTAGTGTTTAGGTCATCTGAGAAGATGATCTCTGCCACTGCCATTTCTCTTAAGCGTTGAATCCCTTGTTCTATGGTCTTCCACTGGGTTTGCTGCATATAGAGATCGTCTGCACACAGGTATCTTTGTTCCACGCTTCCCAGGACCCGTTCCCAGAGACTGCGTGGATTAGCCTCTCTCATCATTCCTTGGTCAATAACTGGATCTTGTGACAGAGATCCCAGATGCCTTGCTTCGGTGCCGTCCAGAATTGTAGCCTCGCTGCAGCATCCCAAAGACGGACTAACCAACTAATTATAGATTCATCAGGTCGTCGAGTGTAGTCCTTTCTTAGGCCTCGAAGGTCCTTCAGGGAAAAGGACTCAGTAGTAGCTTCTGGTCTTCTGCCAGTTGGTTGGGCTTGTGATCTGCTGCCGGTTGGTTGGGCTTCTGACTTTATGCTGGTTGGTTTGGCTTCTGATTTTGTGTCCATCTGTTCGGTTTCTGATTGTGTATCAGTTGGTTCAGCATCTGATTGGGTGTCACTTGGTTGGGTGTTGGGAGGCACTGAGGGTCCTTCACCTGGATCATCATCCACTGGTCGATCAGTTTTGTGTGTGCGCTTCTTTGCTGGGGCGACTGCCAGTGTCTTAGGCTCACTTTCTGGTTTAGCTGCTGTCTGAGTAGCTACTGTATTGGTTGCAGCCCGAGTGACTGGGGTAGCTGCTGATTTATCTCCCTGCCCCCCTGCCTCTACCTGCTGCCCTACAGTATCTAGCAGCGTGCGATAAGCATATGCCAGGGCCCAGCTTATTGCAATAAGCTTTTTCTCCTTAGAATCATCATGGCAGTTCTCCTCCAGATATTTCCCCACCTCATCTGGGTTCTGAATTTGTTCATGTGAAAATTCCCAAGCTGGGGGATCAGAAAATTCCCTCAAGGTTTGGCCCATTCTCTCCCATTTTCCACACCATTCAGGATTTTTCACACCTGGGTCTACTTCTAGGTCAGCAGTCTCATCAGCCCCTCTGGAGAACTCAGACCTTATTCTAGACAAGCTGTAGAACATATAGAGGAAGCCTACCAGATTAAATACCAGAAAAGTGGTTTCTTTAACAGTCAGGGGACATTGAACATTCTCTAAAAGTGATGTAACCGATTCAAAAGAGAAGGAA
This sequence comes from Phylloscopus whistleri, assembly GCA_017589585.1. Taxonomy (NCBI): domain Eukaryota; kingdom Metazoa; phylum Chordata; class Aves; order Passeriformes; family Phylloscopidae; genus Phylloscopus; species Phylloscopus whistleri. The sequence goes on from JADMLD010001404.1 coordinate 1,538,086, forward strand.
TAAAGAAAAGACTGAAAAGCTTCATCCCCTCTAAGAAACTGGGTGCAATTATTAATAAATCCCCAAAACATGCTACTGGAACTAGGATGCAGGGTAGGACAAAGAAGCCATAAACCAAACATACCAGGCACAAACTCCAGTACCTGTATAAGCTTCCTATAAATCATGAACATTAAGCCCAGGACAATAACAATCCTAATTCGTGCACCTCTAGTGTAAAAGCTATGTGTTAGAGACAACATCGGAGTTATCTCTGAATAAGAAAACAAACCTAAGGACCAGAGAGGTATTAAAACCTCAAAAAAGCCTAGGGAACAGAAACACAGAAAGGATTCCATCCCAAGAGACATTAGGAATTCAATAAGCAACATGGCTACTGAGTAGTCTATTCCCACACAAAGTACAACCAAAAATGCAATCAATGTAAGTTTTTTCCACTCTCTCAGGCCCCACGTTGGGCGCCAAAATAAATATATGTCTTGGTTTAGGGCAAATTTGGGGGAAAACCTCCGAAGGGGTTCCTCTGGAAGAGCAAACCCAAACGGCCCCTCCCCCCCAGCCGGTCCAGGAAAAGAACTTCCTCGGAGAAAAGTGGAAAAAACTATTTATTTAACAAACAAAATGCCCACAAATGCAAAGAATTAATAATATGAAACAATAAAACCTCTGCCCGCTCCGAAGAGAGATGGCAAACAGAGACAGTTCTTGCTGTGGGTGTAGCTCAGCTCACTCAGTCTCTCCAAAGGTCCAGGCCCCGTGGGCTGCAGGTGCCAGCCCTCGCTGCTCCTCTGGGTTTTTCAGTCCTGAGCAGATTTAAACAGTCCCAAGAAAAAGGAAAAAAAACAGTCCAGGGAGTCTTCTCTGCCTAGCTAGCTAGCTAAAACTAACTAAAAGCACAGGAGATCTCTGTCCCACCGCTGTCCGTGCCTCGGATGAACACCGGAGAGAAGCAATGTGGGGGAGTCAGGCAGTTTTCTCAAAACAAACTGTGCGCTGTTCTTTCTCCCCCTTCACTCCCAGAACAAGTTTTAAAGGTACAGAACACAATATACAGCACAAACAGAACAGAGGATTGGGGATACAAGCAGCATAAAGTCACCCTACCACACCCACTCAGTATCAAGAGCACTTCTCTTGTTAGTGTTAAATGTCTAGCTCAGGCAGAAAGGGCCTGCAAGCAGTCAGGCTCCTCTGTGAGGGGTTTAGCAGATTTAGTTTCCAGGTAGATCCCAGAGTCTCTCCATAGTTTGAGCCCACAGGGAGGAGAAGCAGAGTCTGGGGGAATAAAGGAGAGCATTACTGCACAGCAATCTTGCAACAGCTTCTCTGATTACATTGTTATCCTCTTCCATGGTGGTTAACCCACAGCAGATTAATTAATTAACCTACTCCATGTTTACTTGTGCTGCTTTTTTACATTTTCTCGCTGACTAGACATGGGTACATTTGCCTGCTCCTCTAAAAATAGCTAAACTCCATCCAACTCAGCACAGCTTCTCCCATTACTCTTTAAGTTGCAATTTTGTTTTGGTTTTGGTTTTCCCTCTACTTATCAGTGTTTATAAGTGTTTACACGTGTCCATAGTGTTTATAAAAGGTTGCATGTGTCCCAAGTGCTTATCAGCAAAAATAACTTCCAGGAGTCTTAACTGCAAGGATGTGATCCATGTACACATGAACTGAGATCTAGATCAGGACGTCATGGGCTCAGAAGGCACCACTTCCAGAGACACCAATTTGGCACCTGCTTTGTAGCTCAGTGGCCAGAGCTGAAACCCTGAGCAGGTAGGACAATGGCAAGATATTTCTCCTCCCCATGACCAAAGTTCCAGTACTGGAGAGCTAGAAAAGTCCCTCTCTGCACCCATCAGCTATGCTTGGGATTGTGCTTTAGGGCAGGCAGGACTCGAGTGCCCCAACTTGCAGCACATGGAAGACAGAGGGGGAGGGAATCTCCCAGTGCTTCCCCTTGACACAGTCCATCTATCACAGCTCTGTGCAGTGGAGAATAGACAATCTGAGAGGTCTTGCCAAGCCCCAACAATCAGCCTGGATTTCAAGAGCCCAAGTCAAGTAATGCAATTTCTATAAAGCAAGAGTATTGCAGAGCTCATGCCCACATGAAGCACTGAGTTGCTATTAAAATAAAGGGACTGATGCTTTGGCATCTCCTGCTGCAGGGCTGCAACCTGCCAGGACCACAGGTCCCCTTCTGACAGTCCTGGGAAAGAATTGTTTTCAAACAAACTTTCACCCAGCCTGGCCCACTGCAGGACTTCACAGCTCTCTTGTCCAGCCATGGGCTGGGTTGCACATTTTAGGTGAAATTCTGGCTTCCACTCAGGCTGGATAAGGTTTCAGTGTAAAGGAGAACCCAAAATCACTTATTCTTCAATGTTTCTTCTGTATTTAGTGAATTATAAGAGCCAGCAAGCACCTTTATGTCCTCATCAGGTTTCAGTGGAGGTTACAAAACCATCTGAAGTGCTACCAGATGCCATAACTGGAAGCAGAGACCAGATAAGTCAAGAAGGGTGATAATACATGTTTATCTTTTCACAAGAAGCATAAAGAACTCTTTGTGTGGCTTATCTATAGATATCTTGAATCCTAAATCAAGGCTAAATACCTTTCTAAAAATATTTATTAAACAGATGAGTGCTATGATCCCCAGGAAGCATCTGATTTTAGAATATCTAGATGTAGTTGGGGAAAAAATATGAATTCGAAAAGGACTAAATCCCTTTCTTGTGGTATCTATGGTTGTGGATCTTTTGGCAGAAACCACAAACTCTTTTTTTTGTTTTGTATATACAAACAATACAAACTCTTTGTATTGTTTTGGAGTTTCATTTAGTAGGAATTTGAGGATGAGACACACATTTGTACATCTTGCTTTCTCCAAGTAGTTTTTCTTTTTCTTCTTTACAGTTTGATGAACTCCAGAGCAAGGACCTGTAATCAGACTGCCAACATGACACACCAAAGCCCGTTGCCCTGCTAATTGCTTGGAGGGACTGGGATAGATATGGGTACCTCCTGCAGGAGGCATGGTCCACAAGAACTACAGAGATGCACAGGCAGCTCTTCCTCCCAAAGCCAGGGGATGAATGTTACACAAGGCTCTAGCTGCAGCCCAAAAACTGCTGCATGGAAAGGATGTATTGGTCAGACTGGATTTTGCTTTAGAAGATTATAGGAGAGTTTGAAACTGGCTCTGAAATAGCCAGTGAAGCCAGGACATGCAACAGACAGTTCAGTGCAATTCAATTCCTACGATATGAGCAATTGAAAACTTTAAGCCTGGTAATGGCAGTACTGAGCAATCTTCCAGAATTAAATAACTCAGGTTTTTTTGCTTGTCATGCAAGTATACACCCACTACAGAAACTATGGCAGCTGTTTTTGAGACAAGACACTGAGAGGACAACAGGCAGACAGATGAACAAATTCATGGCACACTGCGAGATTACAAGTGCAAATCAGTGTGCCCATTTTTCATACTTATAAACAGGCCCTCTTTCTGCTCATTGAAAAGTTACCCCTTTCCCTTTAGCAATTAGCTCTTTGATGGGTCTGCTCAGTGTTTTGTACAGGTAGAGAATATATTCTGCTTTTAAAAGCCCCTTTCAAACTAGGATATTTGAAAAAGGGGCTAGAAAAGCAGTTGCATAGAAATGGAGCTACCCAAAGGTAGTCTGAGATAATGAAGAATCCCTTCATTTTTCCACCCCTACACTTGAGGTTTTGGGCATTTAATTACTTCTGGCTGGTGATGTCCTGTGGCCCTCTCCACTTATCTCCAAGACCTGGAAGTGGCCACAGTGGTTAGTCACCCCCTAGAAGAGCTCTTCTGCATTCAACAGACACAAGTAGCACAGCCAAGCCCTCAAACAAAAATATCAGCCTCACTTCGAGGCAATGCAAAGACCAAAGAAAAAGCTGAGGGAGCTCTTGAAGACTTTTCAAGCATTATCTGAATTACTTGATTTGGCATCATGTGAGGATGGAGGTGCCAGGTCTGCCAAAGGACAAACATCTGCCTGATATACTGATGTAATTTGCTGTTGAAAAAAGTTTTATTTTTCAGTCACCTGTAAAATTGCACATTGAAGCAGCATAACAACATCTAAGCCAGTGTCAAAACCAGAAAATGCTTTGGCCATGGCACAGCCTCATTTTCTAAACCAGTGAATGCACCTATGTCTTCCACTGTAAAGTCTTCCAAAATCTTGGGGAGACTTCTCAGGTGAGTCTGGTACTTGAAACAGACAGTCCTTTTGATGGCTCTTATCTTGACATCTCTGAGCTTCAGTAACAAGCAGTCCCAACAATGGCTTGTGTGGTGCTGCCAGCAGCAGGGCCAGGTGCCCAAGCCATCTCCAGAGGGACAGGGATGTGTTTATGTGGTTCATCTCTCCTTGGGTCACTGCACAGGGGGATGAATGGTGGATTACTCTGACATAAAAGAGGGAGGAGGGAAGCTGGGAGAGATGACCTTGCATGTCTGCTTTGTAATGCAGATGAGATGAGGAGAGGTTCCCTGTTACTCAGACTCTTCCAGAGCATTTCCTCCATGAGCAGGACCCATAGGAACAGTTGTCTGCAGCTGGGACTCTGAGACACTGACACAATACAAGAGGCAGGTCTGGAGTCCCCACAAGCAGATAGGAGAGATGGAAAGAGCTGATGGGACACAGAGGCACCAAGAGAGACCTACATGGGCAAACTAGGAATATGTAAAAATTTCCTAAGTTATCTGGCCACACCCCAAGATGCAACCAGAACACTTAGGAGACAGTAATGAGCCACCTTCATAAACATGAGGAGAGGTCAGCCCCTCCATGAGGGCCATCAGTTGAGATCTCTTTATCTCTGCCTCATCACTAACTTAATCCAAAAATACTCCCAACAGACAGATTCCCCCAGCACAACTTGCCCAGCCCTAGGGCGAGTTGTGAAAGACAAGAAGCTACTACAGGCAACAGAAACATGATTATTTTTCAGGTTCACAGACCTATGACATACATCACACTGATATAACCACTCAGTGAGGAGGGTTTAGCTGGATGAGTAATTAACACTTTACAGCCCTGACCCCATGGCTGCCTTAGAAATTTACTTGACTGCAGTTAATCCTTTACCAGTCATTAATGCTGTTATTTGTCTTTCCTGTAGCATATGAACTGAACTGATTGACCTTTCATGGGATACAGAGATTTTAGTATGAAAGTCTGCTTAATATTAGCACATTTTTCAAGCCCTCCACAGGCCTTGACATGATTATTTTAAACAGATGACACACAGCTATTTTAAAAGAAGATAAATGTTTTTTTGGCTGAACAAACCAGAGAGGAAATATCTCATTTGGGGTGATGGAGGGGAGCAAAAGTAAAGAAAAGGCTGCTTAGGAAAGGCAAATGGGGAAATTAGCTGACACATTAATTTAGATATTTCTGTTGCCCATGTCTTAATCCTAGTATCAGGGGAGCTGTGTGGAAGTCTGGGGTCTGGCTAATGAATCAGTCATAAAATCATAGAATGGTTTGGGTTGGAAGGGATCTTAAAAAACATCTTGTTCCAACCCTATGCCATGGGCAGGCACACCTTCCGCTAGACCAGGTTGCTCAGAACTCCATCCAGCCTGCTCTTGAACACTTCCAGGGGTGGAAGCTTCTTTGGGCAACCTGTGCCAGGGCCTCAGCACTGTCATAGGAAGAATTACTTCCCTATATCCAATTTAAACTTATACTCCTTGATCTTAATGCCATTCTCCCTAGTCTCATCATCACATGACTTAGTGAAAAGTCCCTCTCCAGCCTTCTCGTAGTGTGGTGCTTCCTTTAGGCACTGGCAGGGGCTCCAACAGTCTCCCTGCAGCCTTCTTTTCTCCAGACTGAAAAGTTCCAAATCTTCCAGCCTGTCTTCATAGGAAAGGTGCTCCAATTCTATGAACACTTAGTGACTCCTCTCTGGACTTGTTCAAACAGGTTCACATCTTTCTTATGTTGGGGACCCCAAGCTGCACACAGTGTTCCAGGTGGGGTGTCCAAAGAGCAGAGTTGAAGGGCAGATACACCTCTCTTGACCCACTGGTCACACCTCTTTTGATGTAGCTGAGGATGTGGTTGGTTTTCTGAGCTGCGAGTGTGCTTTGCTGAGTCATATTGAGCTTTTCATACACAAACACCCCAAGTCTTTCTCCACAGGGGTATTGCTGATCCATTCTCTGTCCAGCCTACACTTGCGCTTGGGATTGCCCCAGCCTATGTGCAGGACCTTTCACTTGGCCTTTTTGAGCATCATGAGGTTTGCACAGGCTCACCTCTCCAGCCTGTCAAAGCCCCTCTGGAAGGCATCCCTTCCTTCCAACATGCCAGCCACACCATTCATCATGGTGCTCTTGGGATCTGTTGTCAGATCTTTCCTTGCAATGAGCTAGGGAATTCATGGCACCTGAACTGAGAAACTAGGTCTAGGTAAAGATGTTACCAAATTTATGGAGAAAAAGGAAGACAGTATAAATGAAAATAGCAAATCAAAGCACTAAAAATAAAGGTGCACTTGTGAAGAAGTCATTCACATGAAACACCTCACCACCACTGAAGTATCTATGGAGCGTCAGGCAGAAACCTCCAAGTGTCAGCAATATCTTTGCACTATATATGTTAGACCTGGGTCAGACACTGGTACAATCATGCTTCTTGGCTCTCAGGCTTTGCATCACACTACATGGACCTGAGCTCCCTGCAGCCATGGCCCAGGCAAACCTTAACTTGGAAAAGAAAAAAAGGGCTTATGCCTATATGAGAATTAGCAGTACCATGAAAAGATAATGCTTTCTGCGAGTTTGCAGTTTGCCTACATAGAAGCAGAAACTGGCTGGGCACATAGCAGTTGTGAACTGCAGATATCAGCTGAGAATCTGACTGTGTGAATTTAAAAAAAAAAACAACAAAAAAACCAGCCACTTAAGGTTCACAGGCCAAGATTTTGTGAAAATTTCACACCACAAAATCATCCCAAGGCATAGGAAATGTCAAGTTGAACTGCTAAAGTGTGGCTAAGTCACTTACAACTTAAAAGAGGTTTGTAATGGGAAGGCAGAACAAACTGCATGGTGTATATTATGCTCCATTGCCAAAGAACAGCCTGAGAGACCTCCAAGTTTGGACTCAAGTGCTTCAGGGCTTTAGAGAGCTGTAATATAAAAAAGGGCAGCAGTCTGTCTCCTCATTCTATAGCATTATGTGTGTGATAGATGGAGCAGTGCTAAGAGGGAAAAGATGATGGATTTTCTCAGTCTACCCAGTCTATTCAGTAAATCTGCTCTGGCACTTACCACCATATTTTCAGAGATGTGCAAATTCCTTGAGGCCCCAAAGCTGACTAGCACTCCTGTGAGGGAAGGCTCTTCCTGGTTTTCTTGCATTGCCCCCTTCTTGGCCCACTGTCCTTCCAGATGACATTAAAAACCACTAAGCTCTGTAAAGTTACGAAGGTGGTCAGGCACTTGCAAGACCTACAAGATGAGCCTAAGGGAGTTGTACGTCTTTAAGGGGAAGATTTAAAAGCAGCTTCCAGCTTCTGAAGGAATAGCTAGATGGATGGGTAAAGCCTAACCGTTTTCTGTAGTGGCAAATAAAATCAGCAATAGATTATGTTGCTTTTATGTTTGTATATATGAGAGACCTCCAGAAGTCCCTTTCTACCAGCATATCTTGGACTGTGAATAATTTCAGACTATTTTTGTTTAGTTTTGAAAGCTAAATGAACTTTTCTTACAGAATCATAGAATGTTTTAGTTTGGAAAGGCCCTCTAAGATCTTTGAGTCCAACCATTCCCCAAGCAGTGCCAAGGCCACAATGCACCCATATTGCCAAGTGCCACATCTACACTGTTTTTAAATCTTCCCAGGGATGCGGAATCCACCACTCTGGGCAGACTGTGCCAAAGCTGGACAACCCTTTCAGTGAAGAAATATTTCCTAATATTCAATTCAAATCTCTCCCAGCACAACTTGAAGCCATTTCCTTGTTTCAAAACACTTGTTACCTGGGAGAACAGACCAATACCCACCTGCAGCCTCCTGTCAGGGAGTTGTAGAGAGTTATAAGGTTCCCCCTGAGTGTCCTCTTCTCCAGGCTGAGAGATCCCAGCTACTCCTCATCAGAATTGTACTCCAGCACACCCTTCCCCAGCTCCATTCCCTTCCTTTGGACACCTTCCAGCACCCAGTGTCTTTCTCGTTGTAAGGGACCCAAAAGTGAAGACAAGATTCAAAATGTGGCCCCATCAGTGTTTGAGAACTGCTCTGTCAAATTGGAAGTGGTTTCCTAGCAGCCCTTATTTCTCTATATTTTTCTGCTATTTATGTCTTCAAACAATTCAGTTGAAGAAATTTCACTGTTAATTGCCAGGATTTAGTCCTAGAGATATAAATTAACACTGATGAATAGCAAAGTCAACACAATCATCTGAGCATGCGTCTAGCCAAGAGAGAAGGCAGGCACTACTGTGTCCTTGAGAACCAAAGACAAGGAGGTCATGGTCTGGCAGGGTATTTTCAGGTGGAGGAGGTCTGGGACCTAGATGGTAACCTAAAGGCATTCAGATTCAGGAGGACCCAAGTGATTAAAGTCCTCCTAGCCCTAGGGGCTACATTCCATGGTAGAGAGAAGATGAGATGGTCTGAGATGTCCCATGTCCCAGCCCCAGATGGCAGTACAGCAAGCCAGTGACCCATCCACCACAAGTCAAGGAGCAGCCAAAAATGCCTCAAGTTGGGCATTACCAATTTGGGACTAACACGGGATGATAATCAGAAGTTTCACAAGCAGGACGTGCTGAATGAATGGACTGTGAAGCCCTGAGATGCCACATTACAGATCCAAACTAGTACTTCGGGCCGTTTTCCCTCCTAGCTGACTCTTGCACAACACTCCAGGTGAAACTCTCATTACACTCTCACTTCAGAAAAGTGCTTAGCAAATGTCTGGCATGGGACCTCATGCTGCAAGAGGAGATAAAAGAGCTGAATTTCTTTTTGTTATAATCCGTGGTAAACAGCTACAATAAATTATTCCAGTGGAGTGATTCAGTTTTCATGTAGCTTCCCTGCAGCTGTTCGGCTTGGCTGATGGGTCCAACCCCTCCTGTGTTGTTTTGTCAGATTTCCACCCAGATGGCAAACCTTTTCTCTTAGGAAATCTGTGAAAACAAAAAAATGAGGCTGCCTTTTATTCTCTACTCCTTTTTCACTTCTTAATGTGCAAAAAGACCATGCCCATGGCAAAGTCTTGTTGCAAAATCTCTACTGTGCAGGAGGCAGAAAAAGAAACAAAAAAGAGATGGAAATCACAGATTGAATAAAATAGAAGTGGAATATTAGTCAAAAATTTCCTGAAAATGTTATCAGACTCTTTCTGGTTCTAGCCTGGCATTTATACTTTTGCAAAAGTGACAAGCAAGGCAATTTTGGAGAATATACTGAGGCACAGAAGAATTACTGTAAATAATTGTCCAGTGCACCCCAGGATGGAGAACCAGGTCAAACAAGTCACCCTTCCCTTTTCTTCCTCTCAGCTGTTTCTTATATTTACTTTCATCTTTGCCAACCACACCAAAATGATGTATCTGAAGCAACAGGCTCATAAATTCTGAGGCTGGCTTAGAAATCATGAGGATTAATGTACTCTGGATTCTTTTTCTCTGACTTCTTGGTTTTGGAACATTTCAGCACACTCAGGACATATATTCTAGCCTTTTCAACATCTATGAGAGCAAAAATAAACTTTTTTTTTTTTTTTTTCCAAGGAGGGGAGAAATGAAAGCCCCCATACTCAGCTCCCAGAACTGGGGCTTTAAGAAAAAACACAGACATTATGACTTGCACAATGAAGTCACAAGAGTTGGCAGCTGTCTGGACTTAATTTTTCAGGAGTCATTGTTCTGCTTTTACAATATCCAGTGTGGTTTAACTGAAAAGGGAAAGAGAAACTAAATATGGGGGTTGCTTCCCCATGCTCCTGGACAGACTGTTCTGCCGGTAGCTCCTTCTTCTGCCTTGGTTTGGACTCTGGAACAGTGTTGTTTGCAATATGGTAGATCAGTTGCAATAGGTTACAACCCTACTTGGGTGTGATGGATAAAACTGTATTGGAGCACCCAAGCTGCTGTTACTCCTTCATATCTCTTAGAACAATTTTGTTTGGAAGAGCCTTCTAAGATCATTGGGTCCAACTGTTCCCCCAGCACTTCCAAGCCCACCACTAACCCATCTCCCCAGGTGCCACAACCACATGTCCACTGAATCCCTCTAGAGACAGGGACTCCACCACAGCACTGGTGTGTTGATTTGTGGCAGGGCCTGACCTTTTGGTAGTGGGGGAGGGCCACAGGAGTAGCTTCTTTGAGAAGCTGCTGAAAGCTTCCACCATGTCCAACAGAGCCAATCTGTGATGGCTCTGAAGATGGACAAGCTGCTGGCCCGATTAGAGAGGTTGGCAATGCCTCTGTGATGATATATTTAAGAAGAAAATCAAAATGGCGCAAGTGCAGTTTTTTTCCAGGGGCCAGCCCTGGTGCAGCATGCGGCAATGCGCTGGCATGGTGCCACCATGTGCCATCTCAGTGCGGCACATGGCGAACCTTGCCTGCCCGGCTGCCGTGTGCCATCTGTGCTGCAGGTGAAAAGGGCAGGGGTGGTGGCAGCTTCCCCTTCCCAGCGAGCCCTGCCTGCCTGGCCGCCCCTAGCTAGCCACTGTGGGCAGGAGGGTAGGAGTGGTGGTGGCAGCTTCCCCTTCCCAGTGCCCCACATGAAGAGAGGAGCTAAATAGCACCTGCACCATGGCAGCCGCCACTGCCCATGCGATGGAGGCGCAGCCACATGGAGGGCAGCGGAAGCATGACAAGCGATTCCAGGCATTGAACATAGACAAGATCAACTTTTTGGTGCTGCAGGATCTTGCAAAAATCTTCGAATTAGTGGAACTTGTTGACAATGGTACCTACAAGCAGCAGTTTTTCTTATAGTCAGAGAAGAGAAGGAAGTGAGGACATGTGAGGAAAAACAACATGGTGGCATCAAGGTCAGTGGAAAAAAGTGGGGGGAGGAGCTGCTTCAGGCGTCGGAGCTGATATTCCTCTGCAGGACATGGTGAGGACAGTGGTAAAACAAACTGTCCCTTTGTAATGCATGAAGTCCACGGGGGATGCAGAGATCCACTCACAGCCCATGGGAAAAGTGCTCATGCCAGAGCAGGTGGATGCTATTGAAAGCTGTGGTCTAATGGGAGACCCATATAGAGAGAGAGAGCCCTGCTTCCAGAGACAGGGAAAGAGGGCCCTTACTTCAAAGCTAGAGCAGTCTATCCTTTGAACACTGCATCCCTGTTGTGGTTTGGCACTGGCACATCACCAGGTACCTGACCAGGTAGAGTCGCTTGCTCACCCTCCGCTGACCCAGCTGGGCAAAGGAGGGAAAAGGAAAAGTTAACAAAGGCTTCATGAGTAAGATAAAGACCGGGAGAAAAACAGTTCAAGGGCAAAACAGGCTCAACTTTAGTTGCAAAGTGAAATTTATTACTAACAGAATCAGAGAAGTAAAATAAGCCCTTAATGAGAAGTAAAATAAGCCCTTAAAACACTTTCTTCTCCCTATCCCCTCCCTCCTTCCCACTGACAGCACAGGGAGACAGGGCATGGGGGTTTTGGTCAGTTCATCACCAAGATTTTCTTCCACTTCTCTGGGAGTGGAGTCCTTTGCCTGTGAGGCTATGTGGTCCCTCCCATGCAAGACAGTTCTCCATGAACTGCCCCAGTGTGGGTCCAGTCTCACAAGCAGAAGCCATACCACACCTGCTGCAAATGTGAGTCCCTTCCATGGGCAGACATTCCTCCCCAAACTGCTGCAACATGGCTCTCTTCCCACAGAGTGCAGTCCTCCAAGGACAGGCTGCTACAGCCTGGAAGCAGGGCCCTCTCTCTTCTCCGGGTCTCCCAGTGGATCACAGCCTCCTCCAGGCATCCACCCACTCCAGTATGGGCACCTCCCCCACAGGCTGTGGGTGGATCTCTGCATCGCACATGGAGCCATGGGCCCCCTCTCTCCACCAGGTCTCCCCCTGGATCAGAACCCCTCAAGGCATCCACCTGCTCTGGCATGGGCACCTCCCCCACGGGCTGTCGGTGGATCTCAGCATCCCCCGTGGACCCCCATGGCCTTCACCGTGGTGATCACCATGGTCTGCAGAGAAATCTCAGCTCCAGCACCTGGAGCACCTCTTCCCCCTCCTTCTCCACTGACCTTGCTGTCTCCATGTTGTTTCCCTCACGCAGTCTCACCTCCTCCTCTTCTCGGACTAGAAGCAAAACCCCTTACTTTGTTTTGATTTTATTCTTAAATATGTCATCACAGAGGCATTACCAGCCTCTCTCATTGGCCCAGTTTTGGCCAGCAGCATATCCATCTTCAGAGCCACCAGCCATTGGCTCTGCCAGACAGGGTGGGAAGCTTCCAGCAGCTTCTCACAGGAACCATCTTCGTGTCCCTGCTACCAAAAATTAGGCTGTGCCAAACCAATACACTCCACCCCTCACCTCCATGCCGAGTGGACAAGTGACCCATGCCACAACAGTTTTGGGAAGACTGTATGCCCATGGCAGGGACCCCACGGCATAGCAGAAAAAAGACTCCTCTCCCCGAGTGAACAGAAAATGATCTTGAGTGACTAACTGACCTGATCTCCCATGCTCTGTCTCCCTGTGCTGTTGGTGGGAAGAAGGGAGGAGCTAGGGGGAAAAAAGGTGTTTTAAGGGCTTATTTTACTTCTCATTATCTTCCTCTGACTCTGTTAATAATAAATTTACTTTATACCTTTAAATTTAAACCTGTTTTGAACTTAGAGTGTTTTTTCTGCTAGTCCTTGTCTCAACTCAGGAGTTCTTTGTTAATTCTTTTCCTTCTCCTTTACCCAGCTGTAGCAGGAGAGGGTAAGTGAATGACTTTCACAAGTGTCTGGCGTTTGGCCAGTGTCAAACCACGACACCTGGGCAGCCTGTTAAACTCCTCTACTTTTGATACTTTGCACCTTTCTGTGGCAGGATATTGTCCTTGGTTTGTAAGAAGAATGAATAGCACTGGGCTCTGGGCTGAATTGAATCATCTGGATTTAATAAAACAATACTCCAAAAAAGCACATGTCATGCTCCCATGTTACTGCATGGTGAAACTTATATCAGATGATGAGATGACTCTGCAACACGAAAGGCCCAGAGTCACTCAATATTAACGCACCTTCACTCCCATTAGTGCATTCAACTTCAGTGGAAAACAAAAGCTGAAATATCTTCTTGGAGGTGAGCCAAAATGACTGTTTCATCATGATCCCCTGTTGCCTGCTTGTGTCTGTAGAACTATAGGATTGCTGAGGGGTGGAGGGGGAGGTGGTGCATTTTCTTGTTACTGATAAAAAAGGACAATATTTGTGGTAACAATAAAAATTCTCTGGCTTTTTCACCTTGATACTACATCATCAAGCAAGCATCAGTGGGGCTCCATGGGTTCATAACCCAATAACATTTGGCATCATGCAGATTCTGTGGATCTCTTCCAGGTTTTTGCTACCTCAAAGAGTCAGATCTCTAACGCAGCTTCAAGAACAGTGATTAAGGAAACTGTTTCTTAAAAGATAACATATTTTTTCACCTTTCTTGCCATAACTTAGGCAATCAGCTAATTCACCCACCTGGTTCATATTCATGGCTGATCATACATGCCTCTTACCAGCTGGTACATAAGTAGCTGATCAGTGTACTTCTCCTTACTTGAAGTAATGTTTCTTTATGCCATGAGGGTCCCTAATACGTTGCATGTGGTTTTCATCTGGGGCTTTTTGGGATTTTTTCCAGGAAGTTTCAGGACATTACCTCAAACCTTTCTCAGCTGAAAAGGATTGAGGTAATAACCCACAATGTCTTGGTGGGGGGGAGTGATGGGGGCGGGCAGATGGGCGAGCGAGCGAAGAGAGAAAAAAAGAGAAGGAAGGAAGATTGGTTTCTATAATGCATCGAAGACAAGAGAATGAAAATTGCATGCAGGATAGATGGAAGGAATGTGGGCTTTGGCCCTCCAGCAAAGGTGTTATAAAATGTATTGTATTGAAGCAATATGTCAAAACACAAGATCTTAAGCAAGGAAAGCAGATGGCACAAACCAAAACCACTGTGACTGCTGCAAAGTGAAAGAAACCCCTTTAAAACCTTCCAGCATGAGAGGGATGGCTTGAAAAGATCATGAGGAATCACTGGCAAAGCAAAGTGAGTTATAAGTTTAAATGTAAGTTATGTGACCTTATACTACATTTCAGCCAACGCTATACCTCACTCTGGTATTCACTTCTTTTTCTTCACCTCATCTGAAAATTGCCTTGGCTACAGAAATTACCATTTATGTCCCCTTTGTGTTTTCTGGTTGAGAGCCAGCTATCTACTGACCCAGCTAAATGAACCCAGGCTCTGCCAAAACTGTTCAACACCTACAGCACTTTTCCAGCAGGGGAAAGACTACCTTACAGGGCCTCAAGATAGGGATATGTGTGCATGTGTGTGTATGTGTATTTATAGCTCCAACACAGGAAAATTACTTTAAAAGTGGGGTTTTACAAAGTTCTGAACAGTGTTTTCCTCCTGCTTTCTCTTGGGGTTAGGGGTGCTCAATAGTTTTAATGGCCAATAATCAGTGCCTCGGATGCCCTGGATATTTTGTGAAGCTTTAACTCAAAAAATATCTACAAAGTCCTTTCAAATAGATCTGTAATGCTCTATTTGAAATGGTTGGGGTTGAAGCCTCCCTGAATGGAAAACTCTTGAGTGGAAAAGGTCATATCAAGATAGCTTTGGAAGTGGCTTAAACTAGTGATTCTGCCAAATGGTAGATGGAGCTATTCTATTTTGCTACCTTGTTTTCTTGTTTCTAGCCCGACAGAGTAAAAGTGGTTCCCTTCACTTAAAAGGATGGGGTCACCTGGCTGGATTTTGAGAAAAATGACAGAGGTTTCTAAATCTTCCTCAATCCATCCACATATGGTGTCCTACAAGTGTTCATTAAGATATGAAAGCAATATCATGACAATAGATGGAGGTGGGGACTGAATTTTATCCTGCAAGTCTCCCATTTCCAAAACCTCCAAAATCTGCATACGTACATCAGAAGACTTTCTGGCAATCTTGTTTTCATAAGGTGTTGAATAACCCATCTTGGAATCACATCCCCCATTTTCTTCCCTCTCCTTCAACCAAAGCAGGAAAAATTCAGTTTGCAGCCCTTTGCCTCTGTTTTTGTAAAGCAAAACATGACTTACAGCCAAGCATTGTTATTTCATCTGTGTCTCTGAAGTGACAGGAAGCAGTGCACTGAAATCCAAAGCACTGAGGAGCTCCACATTTCTTAACATTTGCAAAGATGCCTCTCCTTTCTCCACTCCTAGTCCACACCATCTTTACAGATAATATATTCTCTTAACATCAAGAAATAACTTATATAATTCATGTACATTAAGGACCAACATCTTACAGCTTTCTGAGATTTGAATCAAAAGACTGTTTCATATTCAAGGACAGCATGTATTTGCTTTCCACTTTTTCCTCCTGTTTTTCAAGGTGATTGTGTCATCAACTGCCACTACGTTACAGCACAGCTATCCAAAAAATCATTATCCCACCCTAAGAAGTTATGAAATCAATGCAAGATTCAGGAGGTGTTCCTGGGACAAGACACATCTTGCTTTTCCTTTGTCTTCTGGTTTGTACAGAACATCAACCAAATACAGACTGTGATTTTGCACCTCTGGAATTTTGACTGCTTGAACATCCATTTCTGTTTGAGTGATGAGTGATTCCCACAATAAATTTCATTGATGACACTCCAGAAGACATTTTATTGACAGAAAATCTTGTAAATCACTCTTTGCTTCCCATTTAAGGCTCCTTTCCCCAGAAACCAAGACATGTTTTCTCTTTAAATACAGGATGGAATTTCAGGACCTCTCTCCCCTTTTTTATCCTGTGCTTCAGAAACAGTGTAGAACATCATTACATTCACACATAAAAGGTTTGCTGAAAACAGGTAAGCAATTTCCCAGACTGAGTACTGTGCTTTGCAGATTTTGGAGGGGGGTGGGGGGGGGGGGGGGGGGGGGAGAATGGGGTGGGGGAGGGGGGAATCTTTCTATTGTATGATGCAGTTTGAAGCCTCTATCTCTAGTTTTGGACACCCTTTTAGCAATTGTAATGAAATCCACATGCTTTGGACTAATATGTGAAACCAGAATCATGCCAAAAAGGCTCAAGACAGACCAGTTTCAGATTAGTAAAGAGTTTTAGATCATAGTGTAACTCCAGGAGTGGTTATTAGCTCATCTTGCAGGCTGTTTCATGTTACCCAGTTACCTCTATGTTAAACTGAGTAATCTGTGTTTGACTGCAGCTCTTCCTGAATAAAGAAACCTGCCCATTTTCAAAGACTCAAGAGGTATCTTTCACTTCCTTTTGTTTCTGTTCCCAGCACTAACACTTCCACACTTCCATGCTTTTATAACCTGAATTTGTTGTGCCTTCTTTATGAGACATCTGCTTACATTAGGTTTGCTCTTTCTCCATTGCATGAGAGCCCCTGGTAATTTGTATTCTGTTCTACAAGATATTTTATATCGTAATCAAGTCAATTTGTCACTTGATGGTGAAACAGAATGAATATTTAAGTTTCTTGTTGAAAGATACTGTTCTTTTCTCTTACTTTTTCAGCATCACAAGCATAAATTCTCCACTAACTTCAACCATCTCTAGAAGTCAGGTATCAACACCACCTGAATTATCCAAATCCAAAAAGGACAATGCATTTACATTGGGATTTTTTTTTATCTTGTTTTTATCTTTATGTTGTGGGTTTGCCTACTATGTGAATGAAATCTGTCAGGAGAAGTCCACTCCTGAGGCTTGGAGAAATGCCCTGTAGGTCTGAAAAAAAATCAAAACCAGTTTATGTAGAAATTACTTTTTAGTGAGAGATTTAAATCATTGATCTGCTCAGCTACCTAACACTAATTCTAGTTATGTTCCTAAAAAGTTAATGTTTAAGAAAGAAAAATCTGCAAATCTTAAAGTCATCTCTCCATTCTTGCTCTCCAGCAGCTTTCCCATTTCTCAGATAGAAAGGAACAAAACTGAACCAGAGATAAGCAGCCTTTCTTTTCTCCTTTGAGTCACATCCCATGACAGTGAATACCTCTCAAAAATGAATACCTAAATGTTTTTTAAAAAGGAACTAATTTCTCCTCTCTTTCTGTTCTTCAGTCCTCTTTCTCCTCATTTTCTAATTTTCTTGACAAATGACAAATTTGAAAGGAAGTACCAAAAGGGCTTGTTCTACTTCTGTTGAAACCACAGGAGTTCTTCAGACAATCAAAGTCTGTCCTGAAACAAATATATCTGGGATCACAAGCCCCACAAGTCCAAAAGTGCCTCACTATGGCCTGGACAGTCCCCTCCTGACAAATGAGCTTTGAGATGAGGCCATGTTTGAGGAATTGTGTAGGCATAAAAAGG
The DNA here is from genome assembly GCA_017589585.1 of Phylloscopus whistleri. Lineage (NCBI taxonomy): Eukaryota > Metazoa > Chordata > Aves > Passeriformes > Phylloscopidae > Phylloscopus > Phylloscopus whistleri. Next base: position 1,555,691 of record JADMLD010001404.1, read on the forward strand.
GGTGTCCTCTTGGCCAGGAAGGGCTTTGTGAAGAGAAGCACTGGAGTGCCACAGCTTCTTAATTAACTTCTTCAGGAATTAGGGTCCAGACCTCACATGCTGAGAGACATCCAGAGGTTTTGGCACATCACCAAGAATCACCTGTTGATATCTAACTGCCTGTACAAAAGTCTGTACATGGGGCTTTCCAAATTTAAGATTCTGATAAACAAACTTTCTGGGGTATCACCAGCATATGACTCTCTAGGAGTATCATCCCTCAGTCTTTCCTTTGCGATCTCAGAGATTTGCAAGGAGATCCCCAAAGCCAGCTCAGGTTCCCTCCACATTGAGACGTACTGTTCATCTGCCTTCACTTGTCTTAAAATATTCTTAAACAATGTGTTTTCCTTAGCAGTCTGTGTTGCACAGTATTATTTTCTTCTTCATGTGTTTCTGTGCTTTCTCTGGTGAATCTCTTTATTTGTTTATTGAATTGTCCTTTGAATTTGCTTCTGCTTCTTTTCAGAGACCTCCAAATTATTCTTCCTATGCTAATCTTCATTTCAGGCTCTGCAATTGCCTGTGCTGCCCTTTAATCCTACTGGGACTTAACAAAGATGAATTTAAATGCAGGCTCCTCCAACTTTTTCCAGTTTTCTGCAGTAAAAGTCTCTGTGCATTCTAAGATCACAATTACAGTTCCTCTGGGTGTTTTACATTCCCTCTGAGTCAGCTGAGCAGAGGTCAAGAAGTTTAGTGTTGCCTCTTCCAGCATTTCATTCCTCCCATGCCTTGCAAATACAGCAGTGTTGTGATTCTTCTTTGTCTGAGATGGTCTGCCTTCAGATCCTTCCTTTTGCTCTTATCTACAGCTTTGGGACAGAGCTTGGGTGTTACCCAAGTAGCAGCATGCTCAAATGCTTCTCCTCCAAACCCTCGCTCACTATCAGCAATCCCCCTCTTTCTCTCTCCTGAGTTTTAAGTCATTGAACTTCCAGTCTCTTTTTATACTTCCTGCCATCTAAGTGTAATTTTCTTTTGTGACTACAGTCTCAAAAGGAGACTAGAAATAGGCCACAAACCATCAGTTTTGGAACTTTAGTCATTCCTTTAGTCCAAGTACTTGGAAACTGATAATTTAAGCTTCAGCATATCCTGTCCACTTTTGTAAACCTGAGTCTGCTGCAACATGAACTGACTTTCTGCTGCGAGTATGTCAGCCCCATGTGCTCTGACAGGAGCTGACATTCCTGTGTCCATGAAATAATATTCCATATTCAGTGAAGCAAGGAGGGGTATCAACAAAATCTCCACTTTGGACTTCTGGAGGACAGACATTGGCCTATTCAAGAGACTGACTCAGAGAGTACCTCGGGAAACATCCTTTAAAATAAAGAGGTCCAGGAAGGATGAGCATATTTTAATAAAGAAATCTTGAAGATGCAGAAGCAGACTATCTTTATGTGCTGAAAGATGAGCTGGTAGGGAGGACAACCAGCCTGGATGGGCAAGGAGATTTTGAAGGAATGAAGGGAAAATAAGAGGGTGTACCTTTGGAAAGAGAGGCAGGTAACCCAGGAATTGTTTAAGGATGTTGCTGTATCATGTAGGAAAAAAATAGAGGGATAAAAGCCCAATTAGAACTTAATCTGACCACTTCTGTGAAGGATAATTAAAAAAAATTATAAATACATAAATGGCAAAGGAGGGGGCAAGAACAACTTCCATTCTTTATTGAATGTAGGGGGAACTAAAGAGGACGAAAAGGCAGAGGTACTTAACTCCTTCTTTGCCTCAGCTTTCAATATTCAGACAGGTTCTCCTCAGGACAACTAGCCTCCTGAGCTGGTAGATGGGTACAGGGAGCAGAATACCCCCTGTTACTCAGGAAGAAGCAGTCAGAGACCAGGTGAGCTACTTAGATGCTCACAAGTCTATGGGACCAGGTGAGATCCATCATAGGATGATGAGGGAGCTGACAGATTAGCTCATGAAGCCCCTCTCCATCACTTATCATCAGTCCTGGCTAACTGGGGATGCCCCAGATGACTGGAAGCTAGATGCCTATCCACAAGAAGGTCCAGAAGGAGGATCCAGGAAAACTACAGGCCTGTCAGCCTGGTCTCAGTGCCTGACAAGATTATGGAACAGGTCATCACACAGCATCTACAGGATGGCCAAGGGATCAGACCCAGCCATTACAGAATTAGGAGGGACAGGTCCTGCCTGACTAACCTGATCTCTTTTTGTGACAAGGTGATCCACCTGGTGGATGAGGGGAAGGCTCTGGATGTTGTCTACCTGGACTTCAACAAAGCCTTTGACACTGTCTCCCACAGCATACTCCTAGCACAGCTGGCAGCCCATGGCTTGGACAGGAGCACTCTTCGCTGGGTTAAGAACTGGCTGGACGTCCAGGCCCAGAGAGTGGTGGCCAGCTGGCATCCAGCTGGCAGCCAGTCAGTAGTGGTGTTCCCAGGAGTCAGCACTGGAGCCAGTCCCGTTTAATATCTTTATTGATGATCTGTATGAGGGGACTGAGTCCACTATTAGCAAATTTGCAGATGACACCAAGATGGGAATTAGTGTGGATCTGATGGAGGGTAAGAGGACTCTGCAGAGAGACCAGAACAGACTGGATAGATTGGCTGAATCCAACAATATGAGGTTTAACAAGACCAAGTGCTGAGTCCAGCACTTTGGCCACATCAACCCCCTCCAGCACTACAGGCTGGAGACAGATTGTCTGGACAGTGGCCAGGCAGAAAGGGACCTGGGGTGCTGATCGATGGCAGACTGAACATGAGCCAGCAGTGTGCCCACATGGCCAAGAAGGCCAGTGGCATCCTGGCCTGTATTAGAATAGTGTGGCCAGCAGGGCAAGGGGGATTCTTCCCCTGTACTCAGCACTGGTTAGACACCCACCTTGAGTACCTAAACCCTCAGTTTAGGAAGGGCATTGAGATGCTTGAAAGCATCCATAGTAGAGCAAGGCTGGTGAGGGATCTAGAACACAAGCACTATGAGGAGCAGCTGAGGGGCCTGAGGAGGCTCAGACTGAAGAAAAGGGAGCTCAGGGGAGACCTTATCACTCTCTATAACTCCCTAAAAGGAGGTTGTAATCACGTAGGGGTCAGTCTCGCAGGCAACCAGTGACAGGACAAGAGAACACAGTCTCAAGCTGCACAATGGGGAGGTTTAGGCTGGACATTAGGAAAAAATTCTTCACAGAGACTGACTGGGCAATGGAATCAGCTGCTCAGGGGGATGAGAGAGTTACCATCCCTGGAGGTATTTTAAAAAAGATTGGATGTGGCATTTAGTGCCATGGTTTAATTGATGAGGTGGTATTAGGTCATAGGTTGGACTTGATGATCTCAAAGTCTTTTCCAACCTAGTTAATTCTGTGAAACTATCTGTATTGCTTCTACTGCTGCATTGGCCAGAAGCCCCTCTTAGGGACACATCCATGAGGACATTTTGCAATCCTGATCTGAAGTTGAACTCAATGTCTTCCAGTGACTCAATGCCAGTTCCACGGACGTTATGAAGCACAATATCAGATCTGAGGTGGGATGCACGGGTTTAGGTGCCTTTTCTTTGATTGGTCCCTAACTTTCGTTTTGTAACACAAAAGCAGGATATTTAGCAGATAACATCTCATCCAACATGGTACTTTGCACTTGCAAGTCACTTGTTTTAAGTCTTGGTTTAGCCATAGCATTGCAGTATCAGATGTGGGTAAGAGCTGCTGAACCTGGTAGCCTGATAGAGACAGTTGCAACTTCATGTTCCCACATCCAGCATGTGCACATATACACAATACAGATATGTACATACATAAATATACATGTAAACATCTAGCCTGTCTTTCTCCAGGGAACTGCAAGACTGTCAGCCTGATTTTTGTGCCAGGGAAGGTGATTGAGCAAATCATCTTGCGTGCCATCACCTGGCACATGCAGAACAACCAGGGGTCCCGGCCCAGCCATCATGGATTTGTGAAGGGCAGGTCTTGTTTGACCAGCCTGATGGCTATCTTGGCAACAAGACCTGCTTGGTAGATGAGGAAAAGGCTGTGGGTGTTGTCTACACAGACTCTAGTCATTGTCTCTACTGCATTCTCCTGGAGAAATTGTCTGCTCATGGCTTTGACAGGTACACTCTTTGCTGGGTAAAAGCTGGCTGGATGGTTGGGCCCAGATAATGGTGGGGAAAGGGACTAGACCCAGTTGGCAGCCAGTCACTTGTGGGATTTCCTGGGGCTCAGTATTGAGGCCTGTCTTGTGTAATATATTTATTGATGATTTAGATGAGGGGATTGAGTGCACCCTCAGAAAGTTCACAGACAACATCAAGTTAGGTGGGAGTGCTGATATGCTGGAGGGCAGGAAGGCTCTACAGAAGGATCTGTGCAGGCTGGATCCATGGGCCAAGGCCAGTTGTGTGAGGTTCAACAAGGCCAAGTGTCGGGTCCTGACCCTGAGTCACAACCCCACACAGCTCTCCAGCCTTGGTGCAGAGTGGTTGGAAAGCTGCAGGGTGGGAAAGGACCTGGGGCTGCTGATCCACAGCAGCTGAACATGAGCTCAGGTGTGCCATGGGAAGAAAGAAGGCCAATAGTATCCTTACTTGTGTCAGCAGTGGGATTGCCGGCAGGATGAGAGAAGTGATTTGAATGATTGCACCCCTTTCCTAGCACTGGTGATGAAAGGTAGGAAAGCTGAGGGGCTCAGGGTGGAGAAAAGGAGGCTCAGGTAGGACATTCTTGCTATCTACAACCCTCTGTCAGGAGGATGGAGCCAGGTGAAGGCTGGGCTCTTCTCTCAAGTAACAAGTGACAAGACAAAAGGAAATAGCCTCAAGTTGTGCCAGAGGAGGTCTAGGTTGGATATTGGGAATAACCGACCTATCTGGTTTAACACCAGCAGGACTGCAAGGTCCTCCTTGGAAGCAAAGCTACAGATACAATTTGCAACCAACATTCTCCTTACTCTGTTCTGAGTGGTGTCAGTGCCCATCACATGTCTGGCAGTCACATTCATACAAATGAGATTTCTGCATATAAAATAAGCTAAACCACAAATCCTCACTGTTGATAAAAAGCTAAACAAACAAAGTGACAAATCAAGGAAAATAATTGTCTGGAACATGTAAAATGCAGGATCTTAGTCTCCTCATGAAATTGAAATTTCCAGCCTTGGAAAAATCCAACAGAAACAGAAAAAATCCTCTAACCTTTGCAGAAATATGTGCCAGTAAAAGCCATTCCTTCACAGCACCATTTGGATAATTTTCCTCTACAACTTGTTCATCTGTCACCTCACAGGCTTCAGATTTTGTTGTGTTTTCATCACTGGTCTGTATATAAGAAAATGAGTGGGGGGAGAAAAAGGAGGCACAGATTTTGGCAAGAATCCTTGCCTGGAGTGAATATAAAACTCTGTTTTATTTAACTGATCTGGTTGTGTGTGTGATAGAAGGGAAACAAATAAAGATAGGGTTTTTTAAAGCGACTGTGAAAGAAATTCCCCAGACAGACAAATAAAGAACTTTTTTATTGCTAATAACACATGTTCTGGCATGAGCTTTTCACATTGTTAACCCACCTTGAAACCAGTGAGTTTAGTTGTTTTGGGGTTTGGTTTGCTTGTTTTTCTTTTTGAAATCTTTCTTCTGTCTTTTCAATTGTTACAGTAAGGGGAAAAATTTTCAAAATCCTACCTAACACACAGACACACACCCCAAAATCCCATCTCTCTTCTTGCTATGTGTTTGGGAAACCTGAAGAGTGAGAGGGTGATTTCATCCCTTCTCATTTTATAAGTAAATCTCCACAATGGCCTGGAGTGGCTTTATCGTAGCAGATGTGTGTAGGTTTAGGCTAGACTGACAGGATGCATGGTTTCATCTGCTGTCATCTTGCTGGTTGACATTTGCTTGACCTGGATGGATCTGATTGCAAAGAGCACCTCGGAGTGGAAAGAGAGGGAAACGTTGCAAAGGAAATAAGGAAAGTGCATCAACTATGCTCCCCACTCATGTCTACCAAAAGATATTATACATAATGCATCAATTCAAGACAGAAATGTACACATACCTATTCTTTGAGCACACCTTAGACCAGGGAAGGACCAGAGCATTGAATAACAGAATAATAGAATGGTTCCCATTCCACTCCCATGCCATGGGCAGGGACACCTTCCAGTAGATAAGGTTGCTCCAAACCCCATCCAGCCTGGTCTTGAACACTTCCAGGAATGGGGAAGCCACAGCTTCTCTGGGCAACCTGTGCCAGAGCCTGACCACTCTCACAGTCAAAAATTTCTTTCCATTATCCCATCTAACCCAGACCTCTGTCAGTGAGAAGCCATTTCCTCTTGTCTGGTTCCTGAATGACCAAAGTCCCTCTCTGTCTCTCTTGGAGCCCCTTTATGTACTGGAAGGCTGCTAGAAGTCCTTCGCTAAGTGTTTCCATGGCCCAAATACTTGTGAGGTATTTTGAGTCAGGTGTAAGTGGGACGTGATACATACAGTTTCTGTATGGGAGTGAGGTCAGAGGAGTGCGCAGTCCAAATGGATCTCCAATATTAAAAAAGAAGGAAAGAGAAATTAAAACTGCCACATTCCTTGTGATAGGATTTTCACCATTACAGTTCTCAAAAATGAGGAGCCTTACATCAGTGTTTCCCACCCATGCTGATCTCAGGTCTCAAATTCAGCCCCCAACCCACTGATTCCATCTGCTGACCATCCCCTTGTTGGACCCAGAGGTGCCCCTATATAAGGTTGCAGAAGGGATTTGCTTGCACCTATCCTGTGCCCCCTTTTTTCCAGGACTGAGCCCATCAAGTTTCATTGACAAGGATGTAGTCACATCTGTCCCATCCTGTGGTCTCTGAAATCCACTGGCAGCAAGGTGAGCAGTGTGCTCTTTTACCTTTGCCTGTTTACCCAAAGACATACAAAAAGCCAGTCCAAATGAGCCATGCAGCTGGTGTACTCCAGAAGCCTCATACTCATTTCTCAAGGCAGGAAGGTTCACATAAATATGCAGGAGGCTTCAGTGCTTTTCTGACCCAAACCACTTTCACTCGAGCCTTTTTGAACCTTTTCCTATATTACTTCACCTCCTTCAGCCCTCTTTTTCCCAGACCCACAAGTATTCCCCTGAGCAGGGGCTGCCAGACCAAGACAGTGTCTTTGTGATGAAGACAAGTATCTGTCATTAGGTAGGAAGAGGAAGTAAGGGAAGCGTAAGGGAAAAGGCTGCCAAATTCTTCCTCTTGTGAGTTGAACAAGATTTGGCCTTCTCCCCATGATAACCCAGAGCTTTCTCTGGGGGATGAAAGTAACAGCAGACATTCAGACAGGATCCTGTTCTCCCTTTCCCCAAAGGTATCCAAACACTCAACACTGTGCCATTTGATTGAGGCTGAAATTGCATAAAAGCTGAGCCCAGAGGTATCCAGCTCTTGTACAGAGCACTGCAGATGCAGGTGACATGAGGAACAGTGACACTGGTGTGCTGCCTATAGGGTATCCCCACCTGCAGCCAAGAAGATTTGGGCCCATCATGTCTCCTAACCTACAGTTTGAGACATTTTTGTCTCACATGCTGGACATGGATTAACCAAGGAATTCCACAATACAGGAACACAAGGGAGAAGGGAACTTGTCCCCAAGAAGGAAAGGGAGAGGGAGAAGGCAATCAGCCTCTCATCACAACAGTCTATGTCACACAACGTGAGACCAAAGAGGACATGGCATAGCCTCTCTCCTGCTTCAGACAACCATATTTTCTAATGTGGGAAGAGCTCCTTCATGTCAAGGGAAAGCTGTGGGGAACAATTTGCTGTTGGGACAGAGTGGACCAGAAGCAGTAATGATTTTCACTTCAATAGTCTTCATTCTTGTGTGGTTTTAAGATAGTTCTGCTCAGGGGGGACCACTGTCAGCTAAAGCTTCTGTTGCACATATGGTTGAATGTATTTTTGTGGGCATCACCTTCCACCCTTCCATCAAATACAATCCCATAAAGATTTGCAAGCAAGCAGAGAAAGATTTTAACCTAATCAAACACCAAATAACTCAGTTCTGGAACAGAAGAGCAAACTTTCGTTAACTGGGTTATTCCTCAGCCATCCATCTACAAGGGATTTCTCATTAATCCCTAACCTGGTGCTGACTGTGGGACCAGAGTGATTATATGTGATTTTTTACCCACTGAGGTGTTTGAAAATTACTTTATGGAGAGGCAAAAGTCAGAGAAAAAGCCACTCTTCTCTACTGCTTAGTAAGAAAAGCCAGACATTACCAAGGGAGAAAGCTCTACAGCATTTTGTCAGCCTAGCTGGAGCTCAGCAGCCCTAGTAGATACAGCACAGCTACTGTCTGGCTATGTCCTGATTTTTTCCCTATGGTCAAAGGCAGATGAAACACAGGACTCCTCAAGCTCACAGACAGTAAAAGTGCTGCTTCTTCAACTGTTGGAAAAGTCTCTTAATAGAGCAAAAGCCATAGGTTAGCCTTAAAAATTGTTAAACACTTCCAGAAGCCTGTTGTGTCCAGATCCAAGAGTTTGATGTAGCTTTTTAAGAGGTATAGCACAGTCATTTCATTTTTGACTCAGCTTTAGACCTCATCTTCCTTAAAACTTCATTATTTTGAGGCCCATATATCACTGTTTTCTGCCCAACCAGGAGGAAATCACCAAGTGTTTGAAGAAGCTTTTCTGGTTTGGTGAATTCCACAGGCTGTCATCAGGTAAATCATCCAAATGGGCCACAGATCATACTGTCAGCTGATAGTGGCCATGCCTGTCTCAGTATTGGTCCCCCTCTACTAAACTTCACCCTGAGTTTACAACAGCAAACCTGGTTATCTTTCTGAAGTACCCATGTCACTTTTCACCTGTCCAAGCTGTAAAGTCAAGCATGGTAACTCGAATAATATATTTTAAGGCACAAATGGTGCTGCAGTAATGCAATACCTTCTCCACTGCCGCTGTGCCTCATGGGCCACCCCTAAGGAAGCTCTTTCTCACCATAAGTTACATCACTCAAGACAAGGCTGCTTCTCTTTGCAGCCATGAGCTTTAACTCATCACTACCTGTTATGGATCGAGTGAAAGTGTTAGAGAAGCCCTGTCCCATGTTCAGATTTTTGGCAGCATCTTAAATTCAGGTGAACCACACCTAAACCACCCTGGCTCACAAGTTCTTAAAAATGGCCAATTGGGTCTATTGAATAGACAGGAGATTAACAGACAAAAGGCCTTAAACAGAGTTACTAACTACAGAGGTTAAAACAAAGAACAACTAGATTACATAAAACAGGGCACAACATAAAGGTACCTACATTATAGCTAGCAAAGAAACAGTATAGATTAGGAGTCAATGTAACTTACCACTGAACTGATGATGGAGTACAGAGAAAGTCCTTTCACTTGCCTCCCAGGAGAGTAACTCAAAGGCCAGCATCCCAAACCTCAATGAGAGATCCCCACATATTTCCAGGGAACGTGTCGAAGATTTCTGCTTTGTGAAAGTTTTGTGTAGCTTTTTATTTTGTGGAAGTGTCTGTCAGTCAGAAATTCAAGGCTTATCTCCCTTCAATGTGCTCTCAAGGCAAGATGTTTATTGTCAGCTGGGAATGCCACCTCCGTGGCACCAGAGATAACTCACTACCGGACAGATGTACAGCCTGTGTCATCTCACCAATTAGCAAATTCATGTGAGGGGAAAAATGCCCTGACTTATCACACCAGCTGATAGAACAGATAAGCTCTTCTGTGGCAGAGGGGAATACCTGAACTAGAAATTTCTCTTTTCTCCATAAATCCAAGTAAAGAATTGTAGAAATCATGGTTGTTTGAGTCCAATGAGAGATGTCCTGAGACCGGGGTGCTCTCAAGACACGTGGTTTATTATTCACGGGAAGGCAGCCTAACCAGGGGAGGGGAACAGGAGCAGGAAAAGTCTAAAGGGACAGGGATCCAGGGCAGCCAGAGAGGGAGTTTACCTGTTACATTCCATTTTAACCCTTTCTATCATGAATATTCTAATTAGCACTAACCAATCCCCTCAGGATACAAAACCTACAGAATTTACATACAGCCTATGGGGACTATTATATTACCATACTAATTTACATATTAAGAGCCTGAAAAACCACCTTTTCTTTGATACCTGAGAAGGTCCAACCCCCTTTTGTTTGGGGGGTTGACGCACAGCTGATTCAATCACGTCTTCTTGCTAACATTCTATAGTTCAAATCTTGTTTTTAATTCTCTATCTCTCGCAGGTTTTATACTCTTAGAATCTTTTACTAATAAATCATCTCTGCAAGGGCTTCCTGTTTCATCCTCCCCAACAAAGAATGTCAGTTGTCCCTTTCTGAAGATCTTACATGTAGCTCCTCACTGTGATCCTATGGGAAAGGCAAACAGAATCCTCTTTTACTTGGAGGAAACTGAGGCACAAAAAGTAAACAAAATTATTGGGAATGCTCTCAGGCACTTGGTTTCTATTATTTCATTGCAGAGGCGAAAATAAATGAAACCATCTGGTTATTTAGCTCCTTTGAAGTTCAAGGTCAGTCATCATGGGAGCCTCTTAAGCTTCCAGCTTTGAATATTTTTGTTCTGTTGACACATCCATGGCTGAACAGGGAACTGTCAGAGCTAGCAGGAGTTCCTGACTCTCAGTGCAATTTTGTACAGATCAGAGCATCCTGAATCTATTCCCTTGCCAAAGCAGCACATTCCCACCTTCTTCCCAGCTGTCTATCCTTTGCAAGGCAACAGGAATGGCCTGTAAATCTGAGCCCTGCATCTGACCTCACCCACCTGGCTGACACCCATCAGACTGGAGCACTGACTCCCACACAGACTCTTACAACTTTTCTATCTTCTCCACTGCAGATACTGGTAAAAGTGAAACTCAGTACAAAGCTGATGCTGATCATAACTGAATTTCCCCAGACGGTATTATCTCATCTCATAGCTAGTAGCTATTTATCTTGGTGATGCTCTGATGTTGCTCTCCCTTCCTTTCTTTTCCCTGTAGATCCATATCCATGCCTCCTGTCCCTGTTTTCTCTTAGAAGGAAGCCAGTTTCCTGACTACAGGCACAAAACATGTATTTCCATCCTCTCCTCTCTCCTTTCTTGCTTCTTGCTCATAGTGATCCTCCAGCAGTTTGGCTACTGCATTTTCTGATCTCCTTTACACCACTATGGCAACAGTGACACAACCACCATGAAAAAAAATTAACCATGTCAGAGGCATGGTAGTGCTGAACTTCAGAAACTCATGTAGCAAATACAATGGAAATCTGGAGTGTTGTATCAGTGACTCAATGTCTTTAAGATGCATTTGGCGAGTTTTTTAAGGCTACTTAGCAGTGCACTTGAACTTTGGCTTTCTTCCTCTTTTCATGTCTCCCAGGTATAGATATCACCTCATAAACATCTCACACCACTGCAAGGTTTCTTTTCATATAGCAAAACACCTGGAAGGCACGTGTGACCTCACACCTCGATTTCTGCAGGGATATTCATGCCATCAGGTTTCTGTGAAGACCAAAGCAGACATCAGGATAACACTTAATGAAGTGCACCAGATATACCATCTCAAAAGTAACCCATCTGACCACCTTATTATCTTACCCAGCTACATTATGGTCCCTTGGCAGTAGCTGCTGACATACCAGCAGCTTACGGTGGTATGTCAGCAGCTTCATAGCTGGGGAGTTTCTTAGCTGAAGTTTGATGGCAACCCATTACCTGGGTCCTTCTTATATTCGTAATGCCAGCATAAGAAGGACTTAAGCCTCTGTTGGAGCAAGTCAAGAGGAGGCATCATGAATCGATCAATGGTCCAGGGCACCTCTGCTCTGGAGACAGGCTGAGAGCTGGGGGTGTTCATCCTGGAGGAGAGAAGGTTCTGAGGAGACCTTAGAGCCCCTTCTAGTGCCTAAAGGGCTCCAAGAGAAATGGAGAGGGACTTTTTTAAAGGTCTGGAGGAAGAGGACATGGGAGAATGGCTTCACACACGTAAAGAAAACTAAAACAAATCTTGGGAATGCTCTTTGGTACTTAGTTCTTGTTATTTCATTGCAAAGAGGACAAAACAAATAGGAAGGGCGGGGTTAGATTTGATATTGGGAAAAATTTTTCCCTGTGAGGGTGGTGAGGCCCTGGCATAGATTGGCCAAAGAACCTGTGGCTTCCCCATCCCTGGAAGTGTTCAAGACCAGGTTGGACAGGGCTTGGACCAACCTGGTCTAGTGGAAGGTGTCCCTGCCCAAGGCAGAAGGCTGTTCCTTGATGTCCCTTCCCACCTAAACTATTCTATGATTCTACGGTGCCTCCAGCCTTCTCAAATCTTGTGCTTTGCCTGAATGCTTTCAAGGCAGATCTTGAAAAAGTCGTGGTACTATTCTCCGGTCCAAACTTGAAATGGTCATTCTAATATACAAAGGGAGGGAAATCTCTTTTCTCTCACCAAACATGGATTCCATGAGATCTTTGTGAGTTGGAAATTGTTAGTTCTGGAATTCTCCTGGCCAAAGACAATATACTCTGCCATGCAGCATTCTACCCGTGCAACTCTGAGGAGGAGGTATGGCATAGTGAAGAAGATGAGGCTCACTAGGACCAGACCTATATTTCAAAGAATTAGCCATCTGGACGAGTTTAAGTTACAAATGGGAAACATCTGTATTATTTGCAGAGCAGAGGATATCTCAGTGTCCACGGTCATTGTACTTTACCAGCTTGTGTTTGTAGGGTGATGAGAGAGACCTGGATTAAAAGAATGGGATGACAATCCTCATTTCAGATGAAGCTGTTAGTCAATAACCAATTTCTAGGGAGTGGAAGGTGTAATTTCAATCTAGAAGCTCCTGCAGGGAAACTGAGACCCACAGTAACTCTGTGTGAGGGGAAGGGTTCACCAACTTCTGTTAATAACAATGGCTGATTAATTTATTGAATGCTGATCATATCCCACTTGACTTTGGACTTTTCTTTGCCTTATCTGCAAATTCAAGGTCTTGCAATGGGACATAAAGTAACAAGGTTGCTGCAGTGGTTGTCACATCTTACACATGATGGCCAGAGGCGTTGATTGAGGAGACACAAGAGATGGGTTCCAGGAGGTTATCTGCAGCTTACATTGTCTTGCTCAGTCTTGTCCTCAAACTTCAGCTATCAGACCTCTACACTTTCCAAAACTATTGATGACTTGCCATTTTAGCAATTGGTTTGCTGATGATTTCCTGTTGCTCCAAATGGCAAGAATAAGAGATAGAATCGAGTTTGGCATGGATATGTATGGCCATGAGCCAGCTTCAAGCAAACTTGTCCTCCAGGAAATAGAATATGCAGAAGAGGCTGACTGATGAAAACTGAAAGGCTTCCAGAAGAATTCTTCTAAGTTTTTTGGTTTGGTTTGGTTTTGGTTTTTTTCCTTATTTTCATCACTAAAGATGCAGTCTCACCACACACTTGGTCTCCCATAGCCAAGCCTCTCCTCCAGAGCTACATTAAGCTGCTCTTGGAGAACTCATCCTGGAGTCTTTTTTATGTCCCTACTTTCTTGGAGTGTAACACAATAGAGGGAGGTGAGGGTGGAAGGGCAGGTTTCCATCAAAATATCCTCTGTCAAATGCACATCATATGTAACTTTGCTGACAGAAATCAGGGCTGGAGGAATGTAATTAAAGTCATTCATTCTGTTTAGAGGAGAAATCCAATAAATTCTCTGAAAGCTGGGATTGGTCTTCAAGGATGATTTCCTTTTTCTATCTTTGCTTGAAATATCAGCTACTCTTCCAGCCCCATTCAAGTCCAATAGCAATTTCTTCCTTTTATACATTCCTCTGTTCCTTAAATATTTTCTTTTGCAGGAAAATATTAGTAAACAAATCAATTAACAAACAAAAAAAAATCTCTTTGAAGTGTAATTGGTGAACCCAAATTTTTTAATTTTGTTCAGAATCTTACTGGAAAAAAAGCTCAAAAATATGACAATTAAATTTGCATTGATCCTAATACATCGCTTAGTTGGAATAAGGGCAAAGCAAAGTTGGTAGAGACAGGCCACAGGTCTATCCCCTTGATGTTTTGTTATTTTTCTTTGAAACAGTATCTGAACAGACCACACAAGGACCCTGAGAACCAAAGGACACCAGAGGATTAACTGCAAGCAACAAGCCAGGATCACTGGTTTACACTAAGCAGCTTTAGCTGTGCCCTGCAATATAGAATATATGACACATGAGAACCAGACATGAGTACTCACAAGTTATTAAAAGGGACAGAACACCCACCCTGCACACAATACCTTACTCTTTAATTGCAACATGATAGGAGAAATCACATAAAGCTATTATTTGATTTTAGAATCCTGTTCTCATCTGTACCAGATGCCTTTTTTCTGAGATGATTGACTTTGTTTCTGTACTCAGCTTTGCCAGCTCTTCTTTGCATCTGGAGTGCTCTTGCATTTGCAGTTCTGAGACTTTAATTTAGCCTCATTTTGAAACTTTTAATAGGGTCAACATCACGACAAAATTATTTTTAAAATTTATACTTCCTAGACTATCAAGTAGAGCACAGAAAAAAAAAAACAAACCATGTTTGAAGGGGAATATTCCCATTGTCACTTTGCCATTCTTGTTTCCCATTCTTTTCTACAGTTTCTCATAGGCTGATTTGGTGAGGCCACAAATATAAGCTCTGAAATTGCAGACATTCCTTCTGCCCATGGTGGTAACAACTTGCAACAGCTCATCATCTTCATTGAAATGTGGCCTCAAGACCTTGCAGAATATGAAGGACTCTGTCATCTGATTCTGCAGGACAACACAGAGGAAGGATCAGATGGTGGTTACACAATGCAGAAGTTTCAGCATAAGTTCACGGAGCAGCCCTGTGAAATACCTTTCACTTTCACATTAACCAAAACTTCTTTTATGGGATTCATTCTGTTCCACTGGGTTGTTTGAGGTAGGCAGGCAGCTGCCCAGGGATTCTTCTGGAGTTTCTGGGAAGACAGACTCTTCTAGAGGGTCTTGGTTGGGATGACTGGCCAAGAGCTCCCATGCTGCATGCAAAGGAGAAACAGATCTGATTCTTTCCCAGTTACAGTGCAATTATCCTAAAAAAGGGTTGCACCTGTCCTGGTCCCATCCTCCCAAAAACCAAGATCTCTTCCTATGGGTTTGTCACATGAAAAGAAAAAAATAACAGAGAAATCTAGCAGAAAGATGCCATAATCATGTCAATATTTGCATAAACATATACAGAAAATACACATCAATAGGAAATACCATAACAAGTTTCCATAACCCCAGCAAGCCTGTGATAATTCATAGCTGTCACTTCCCTCCCTTACCCTACTATCCCCACAGTTCGCTAAAGCCCCAGTAGTCATTATTCACTGCAAACTATGCAGCTGGATAAACTCAGTGATCAGACAGGTCTTTCCTATTTCTAATGGGAATTTGGATTGAACTCTGGCCTGCCTGGGTAGCCTTGGGAGAAATTAGCTGATTAAAAATGTCCAAAGGGGAAGCAACAAGTGGGAAGAATTTTATTCTTCTAATGTGCAATTTGCAATGCACTGAGTTAGTGAATAATCACAAGGCATTGCATGACCAGAGTATTTCATTGAGGCATCTCTTTTCCTCTAATTCACTGTCTGTTCCAGGTTTAATATAGTGGTATTTCTCCAGCCACTGTCACCAGAAGATTGGACTGGGTAAACACAAAGTCCTATCTGTTTCTAAGCTCTAGGACAGAATTTGTCTTCCTTTGCCTCTGAGTTATGGTGAGTTCGGTTTTATGTGTGCTGTTCTCACTCTGCTCATTTTTTTTTCCTTTCAGCAAAGAATACACTTAAACTCCTAAAATATTAGACATAAGATATAAGCACACTAAGATAAGTGTGCTTCACTGGCAAGCACCTTCACTGTCACTCTGGGGGAATTTATCAAGGTGAAATCTGTCTTACTTGGCTTTCCAGCTCTGTGCCTGCAGACATCTCCATCTGAGCCACAGACCCCACATTCCCCAGGCAATGGAGTCAAGAGAGGAAAACAGGCACTTCTCAGGTGCAATTAATCTCAGCCTCATGTAGACATTTTTATTAGGTCAGAACCATGCTCTGTTTCTCTTCACTGACTATAAAGACAGCCTGGGGTGACTAGCTCTTTCACATAGATGCTTCTGTTAGGTGAGATGAATTTTGTCTTTTAGATCTGTTTGTGTGGAAATCAGACACCCAGTTTTATGTCAGAGCTTTGATTTTGGAGCACTACCTGCAAATTTGTTTCTTTGTCCCTCTCTTGCAGCAGGTGCAGAAGATCTCTGATGGAGGTTAGTCAACTTGCTGTAGTTTTGATAAGCCTTGAGAACTTCAGATGGCTGGCATCTGCTTTGGCAACTTGGCCCTGCTTTATTTGTATCTTCAGCTTTGGCTTGTCATGTAGTAAAAGATATATTTTCTTTGTTGTAACCTTTTGTATGCTATGGTATAATTGTAAGGATGGTTAGTAGCAATGACAAAAGCGTATTTTCCTTGTCAATGTGATGTTTTCTTTTCACATTGAATGTAATGGCAATAAGCTGAGTTTAAATCCATAACCATTAGCTGAATACTCATTGATGCTACAGAAGAAATCAATAAAGTAGCAAGAAGCTGGCTGTCCCGATGCTGAGAGTGCACACAACCACCATCAGAGAAGTTGGCTCAAGAGAAGTATTTACACATGTAAGACTGGATCTATGTGAATGGAGCAATCTCCTCTCACAGGACTATTGGGATGGCTCAGCCATTGAAGTTAATACTTGTCAACCTGACCATGAAGAAGACTGTCAGGGACAGAAATTATTCATGCCTTAAACATTGTTATGAAGGAGTTTTGCCCATTATAACAAAAACTGTATAAAGAAGCTACAACCACAGAAGCCTCCTTGAAGATGCCTGACTGGAACTTTGGACTGTGAGTTAAGGTGCCTAGATAAGATAAAAGGGACACTATTGTTTAATCATCTCAGGTATAGGGAGAAACAAACAAGGCTGAGGGAAAGGAATGCATCCACAAGAAAGCCAAACCCAGCAGCTGTGCTGAGAAGCATCTCTGGTTGGTTTTGGGGAGGGGGAAACCAAAGTCCACAGAAGCCAGGTTTACACAGACTCCCCTCGAAATGAGACAGGGCAGGGGAGGAGGTTTCAGGTGTGTGGCATAACCTCTGGTCAGAGGCCGTGAACACCCATCCTCCCTCACACAAACTGGCCCTTTGTTTTGTTCCCAAACAAGCTGTGGAACCCTCAACCCCAGGAAGTCCACATCCATGGACATTCACATGAGAGGCAGCTGAGAGGGTATCATAATCCATCAAAGACCCCCCAAAATACTCCCCAGACTCGTTCCTGTGGCCTTGCACCACAGCATTGCCTGTGATGTGTAAGATGCAGAGGCTGCTGCAAGAGACTGGCCCCTCCCTGGAGGGTGGTACCTGGGCATTTCCACCTGGCCTGAGAGTATAATTAACTGATTGAATTCTGTGCTTTGGGTGGTCGTCACCACCAAGAAGACGAGCTGGTGACAATCATTGGGACACTGGTGGGATTCATGGAGTGATGATATTTTCTTTATTCTGTCTCTGTCATTCTTTCCTGTCCCCCTACCTCTTTTCTACTTCTTTCTCTTCTCTCTCTCTCTCATATTTACTATTAAATAAAACCCACACTAATGACATTGGTGTATGGTCTTGTTTGCACCTTAATTCAGGCAGAGGCATTTCTGAAAACTTTAAAAACCAGACCCTGACAAAGACCCTTTTTCTTATCGCATAAACACTGTAACAAGTTTCTGTAACAATTCAGCACCTAGTCCACAACCTTACAATCAAAGAAACAAAAAGTATAGAGGGGGACTGCTTGCTTCTCTGTCCTAAACCCAGTTCCATGCTGTCTTTGCATTCTGTCAGATGTTTTTCAAACCTGGTGTTACAAGTTCTGACTGTAAGAGCTTACATTGACTCCAGGGAAGTTGTTGCTGTCCTCTCAGTAGCAGGTGCTTGCATCAGCTCCAGTGAAAGAATTCCTGGATGTTTGCAAACTGAGTCCTCAAGATGTAAAAAGATACCACAAACAATGTGATATCTCCAAAGCTTGCTACTCTGACATGCCAGACACATTTGGAGAACCTGCAGCTGCATAGCCTGATAGCAATGTTCAGCTGCATAGGAGACAGGAATTCTTATTATGACAAGTTAAATGTGCATGGATGGATATGCCCTCCTCAGATGTATCCTCCTCCTTTGTTCACCTATTGACTCATTTTATTCTCTTTGGTAACCCAGCTTGTAATCTTTCTGAGATGAGGACTGCCTTCAGCTAGAGTCCACGCAAGGCCTTAGCCTATCTGTGGTCACATCCCTTCTTTGAACTATCTGGTGCTACTGTGACATAAATTATACACTGTATTGATAAACAGTACAGAAATTCCATAGGACCTAATTTGCTTGAGCTATATCCCACAGGTGAGCTCTCCTTCCAATCACATATAGTCCCACCAGAAACTCACACAGTTTCTTACATGTGAAAATAATATTAGGAAAACATTTAGTGTAAGATTTGCTTAATTTATCAGAATTTAGAAGCTAGAATAACAAGGAAGAACTAGCACTTTGCAAAGGGCCAGCCCTGCACAGACCACCAGCAAGTGCTCCATACGTCTCAGTTTGGAAAGACAAAGATGGAAGCCAGTATTTTGTTTTGAACAAAATACCATCTGGGGTCAACATCTGCTTTCTGTTACTTGTGAGTAAATCCAGAGAAAGTCCACCATGGTCCTTAATAATCAGTCCTGGGACCAATCTTATTAAATATTTTCCATAATGAACTTGGCAGAAAAGAATAGGTACCTGGTCATGAGATCTGCTGAAGACATAAACTTGAGTGACTGTATGGCTAGTGCAGAGGAGGATCAGAATATATGGGAAGAGCTGAATGACCTTGAAGGAAGGCTGAGAGGAACGGTTAAATTTTAACAGTAACAAAAAGTAAGACACTGCATTTAGAGAGTAAGGTGGAAGCTTATTGATTCAAGATAATGGTAGAGGAAAAAGGGCCCGAGTTAGTCTATCTGAGAACAGTAACCTTAAAAAGAACAGCTGCAACCATAATATATATTATGAAAGATCTTTCCAACAGACATAGGGAAATGTTCATATCATGGCACAGAGAATAGCCGAGATATCATCTAAACTGCAGTTAAGTCCTGGTCATGCAAATTCAAGCAAAATTAGTTCAAAGTGGAAGATGTACAAATAGACCAGACTGTGCATCTCATGAACAGCATGAAATGTTAGCTTATTCAACTACAGAATACAAGTAGGTTCATAAACTACATCTACTAGTAAATTAAATATTCCAAAGATGGTTCTATGACACTGAGATCAACCAGAAAGGACTAAAAAATACCTAGGATAATTATATGCATCCTGCTGACTGGGCAGTCCATGGTCCATTCAGATTTCAGGATCATCATGAGCTTGAGAGCATTCCAGGTGGCACCAGCTCAAACTTTGCTATTGATGTACCAGTGACTGAACTGTCATGACTCAGTATTCCTGGCAGTACTTACACATCAGCTAAGGACAAAAACTATTCAAGCTGAAGGAGAAGTTGGCACCAAAAAACCCCACTTTTACACAGGCCTGAGTAAATTAGGGGTAGAAATTGAGGAGAGGAATTTTCACTCCTGTATTTAGGTGTGTATGTCAGTACACATCTGCACTGGACAGAAGGTACCCTACACATGGGGTGACCATTTCACTCTAAGAGGATGTCTAGACATCAAGACCATCAAGACCATGCCCTCTGTGATTTATTAAAATATGAATATCGATCTAATATCGATACCCAACTGTGACGGACAAAAGACTCTCTAACAGTTAAGTTAGAAAGTGTATGTTTATTGACGGCCGGGCAGCTGCGTGGGATAGCTCCCTAATGTGCACTGCAAAAGATCACAGGTAATTAAAAGCCTTTTATCCACAAAAATGTTGAATACACAAAATACAAATGCATATTCATACCCCTGTCACCTCCTCTTCTCCGCTTCGTATGCTAATTGACAAAAAGGCTATTAAGCGTGCATAGTTTGTTCTCTGAAATGAGTCGGGGGGGTCTTATGTGGGGAGTGGTCACCAAAAGGAGGAAGTAAAACTAGTCTTCCTTGTTCTAAACTTTCAACTTTCGATGCATATGTGATAAATGACTCCTTGGAAAAACCTGTAGTTTCCTGTTCCCAAGACTGTTTCTAGAGACAGAGGGTTTGCAATCATCTTGTGTTTTGGGGGTCTATTGATCAATTTCCTTGTTTTTCGTTACAAGCCCAGCTTACACAAACATAAACTTGACAGGCAATGAGTTATTAGATCTGGGATAGCTTATCTAAAATCCAGTCTCTCTTAACCATCCTCTGAATTTTAACTGATTTCAGCAAAGCTTATTTTTCCCAGCTAAAACAGCAATATAACCTTAGTTTTTTTAAAGTCTTCAAAATTAGTGTCTCATCTGGAGCTGCTTACTTCTGTCCTTTGCTACCAAATGCCACAAGTGAGACTTACACATTTGATTTATAGATATCTGTGCTAAGGGAAATTAAACCGACCCTTGAAGTTCTCCAATTAACCAGGGAGCATATTCTGAATTAGATTTCCAAGGCATTCAGGAAGCACATGCAGCCACTTGCCAGTATTAGTGCATCAACACCTAAATAACACGATGTCTGAGACTGAGGGAAAGATCCCCAGCCAGTGGAAACTGATGTGATCTTGGGAGCTATACTGATTCACAATAGCAATTATCCTGTTCATCACCATTTCTGTGAAAACAAATAAAGGATCCTTCTTTTTTTCAAAGCACATTGTCTTGTACCTGAGTGTGACTTCCTCTACTTACATTTGGGCTACTTCTTTCATTAGGTGAAACCGCTCCTTATTAAGAAGCACATAGTGAAACAATCAGAAATCAAAGTTATAATAATTAACTCCAAAACTTTAATAATATGATAATTAACAAAATATAATAATTAACTGTGGTGGGGGGGGGTTTTATTGTAAGTTTTCTGCAATCCCTCTAATGGTATGTTCTTGTTTTCCCCCATACAGTTGGTCAACTCCAAGTTTTCTCCTCCCTTTCCTAGTCATTAGTCACTCCTTAAACCTGCCCTTTATCCCGCCTACCCAGTTGCCAATCCTTCCTGATCTCTGCCTCTTGTTCTAGAAAGCCCCCTGTCAATCCTTGTTGTCCCAACCCCCTGCCTAAACTCTTCCCTGGAATTCCCCTATTATTTGACACACCATAGGCTGAGTTAAGTTGTATCCACCTCCTTTGTACTCCCATTGATTGTAATCTTGTAAGCTCCTCCTTGAGCTCCTCCCCTGTTTGTCCCTGATTTGTTGCTGTATAGTACTGTCTTGGGTTATGGAGCCAAGGATGTGTATTCTCTTTCATCTGCTGAAAGCAGCTGGGGAGATGTTTTTCTTTGTAACTCTGGAGGGAGGGGGACGGATGCCCTCTGATTATGGGCCAACTGTTAAAACCAGGTGGGGCATTGTTTCTTATCTCTTTCACTACCTGTCCTCCCTCCAGGGGGATATTTTCTGCTAATGGGCCATTAAGGCTCACTAAGGGCATGACATATTCCATTGTGAGATGCTCCACCTGGTGGGAGGAGCCAACCATTCCTACCTAGATAAAAACTGAGACACAGGAGCACAAGTTATCTGGTTCCACCAGATTCCTGGAGGAAGACTGGACCCTTCTCGCCATCACTGGACCCTTCTCTCTCAGGATCATCTCTGCTCCAGCGGAACCATGTCTGCCACTCCAAGACTACTTACCTTTGGACTGCTTCAAACACCCTGACCAACAGGGTGTTAGGTTGTATTATTCCATTTATTTTATTTTACCTTTTTTTTTTCCTCTCTTCTCCTATTAAATTGTATCTCTGACTCACTTGGGAGTGAGTCTCTTGGGGAGTCTCACTGTATTTTTTTTCAAACCATACATTTTTTGGCACCCAACGTGGGGCACAAGGTACTGAGAAAAGTCAGAGTTACAATTTTGTATTGGAAAAGGCACCTGTTACCTATGTTGCTTAACATACTTACATGTGTCTTGTACCTAGCTCTCTATATTTTTCCGCACATGGGGCACTATCTGCCAATCTTAATACTCATGTGTAGACCAGGGTATGGTATTAGGATTGCTTTATTGGTCTATTATATTCTAACCTCTGATGCAATTAACATCATTCAGAATATATACTCGATTTTGTTTTCTTGTCCTAGTCTAGCATCACCACTCGGGTCTAAGCCACACCTGAGGGCGACCACTCCCGGCACGGACTGGGTAGTGAGGGCTAGCTCAGGGGATTTCTCCAGCAACCATGTCAATTAACTCCATATTATTCTATTTTAAAACTCCTTGCCTAATTAATACAGTGACAAAAGGGACAATTGCCTCAAGTCTCTGAACAGCCTTTGAGGCTTAAAATGTTAACTTTTTTTACAACAGCACAGATGGTATGACGCTCTGCTACATGGCTCTGCTATTCTTGTCACAGCTTCCAGCCTGAGCATCCAATCAGATGGATGGTCAGAGGGGTGCCAGTTAGCACTTCCATGGGTCACTCAACCAACTCAGTTGTCTGCCCCAATCATGAAAACTGCTTTGATTTAGGCAGCCTCTAGCATGGATCAGAGAGCTACTGGGACTGTAAATTATTAATGACTTTATTTTGTAGCAAAACTAAGCTGAGCAGGAGCATTGAATGGCTTGAGGGCAGGAAGGCTCTGCAAAAGGACCTGGAGAGGCTGCATCCATGGGCCAAACCAAATTGTGTGAGGTTCAAAAAGGCCAAGTGTCATGTCCTGCACTTGGGTCACCACAATCTGTGCAGAGCTAAAGGCTTTTAGGGGACAGAGTGGCTGAAAAGTACCCATTGGGAAATGTCTTGGGGATGCTGATTGACAGACTGAACCCATGTGTACCCAAGTGGTCAATAAGGCTGAGGGCACCTGGCCTGTACCAGCAGTGGGGTGGCAGCATGACTGGGGCAGTGAGCATCCCCCTGGTCTGGACACTGATAAGGCACCTCCAATCCTAGGGGCAGTTCTGAGCCCTTAATGACAAGAGAGAAATTGAGGGGCTGAAGCAGGTCCAGAGAAGGGAGTGGAGCTGGGGAAGGATCTGGAGCACCAGGAGCAGCTGAGTGAGATGTGGGGGGGACTTAGTCTGGAGAAAAAGAGGCTCAGGAGGAACCTTATCACTGTTCATATTGGCTGCCTAGAGAGCAGCAGCTTCATTTCTACATCTGAAGATGATACACAGCACAGCTTTTGCTTGTCTTTAATGTGGAACAAAGGGCATCAAAGCTAAAGTTGGTTATTTGCTGTTCTACATGTCCATATTCCTCACTCTTCCAGGCTTCAGGAATTGCATAAATGGGACTTTGGTATACCTGATGGCCTTCACATTGAGACAAAGTAGGAAAAGAAATTTGCAGATGCACAGAAGGAAGGTAGAAAAGCTCATGACAGCAATGCCCAAGACCTACCTTGGACCTGCCCTCCTGGACTCTCACATTTGCTACAATTAAATGAGAACCTTCTAGCTTCTTCAATTGGGTGTTCTAGACAATCTGCTACCATGAGGTTTCCCAAACTGCTCTCCTCATCCCTTCAACTTTGAGAAGCCAACAGGCAGCGAGACTATAAAAGCAGAAGTCTCTGGCTATGGGAAATTTGCATGGCTGAATTGCTCCACAATTCTGGGTTGTGAAAGCTGCAAGAACCCCTGGTAAATGAAAGTCTTTCCAAACCACCTGAGGACAGGGCACAGTGATGTTTGGGTATTACTTCTTCTAGTCTCTTCAGGGCTATTATACACAAAAATAAAAGGCTCAATATGATCAGATTTTCCACTAACTTTATTTCTCATGGTATGACAATACAGTCTATCTGGAAACAATCTTTGCATCTCTCATTTCCTAGGTCACCTTTCATTTTGTTTTGTATTCACCATATGGAGACACAAGTGTGAATCTGTGATTTTCATTTACTGGAATTTGGACAACACAGAAAGATTTG
The DNA here is from genome assembly GCA_017589585.1 of Phylloscopus whistleri. Taxonomy (NCBI): domain Eukaryota; kingdom Metazoa; phylum Chordata; class Aves; order Passeriformes; family Phylloscopidae; genus Phylloscopus; species Phylloscopus whistleri. The sequence goes on from JADMLD010001404.1 coordinate 1,579,854, forward strand.
AAGCATCTACCTCACCTTGAGAAAACTGCCTTCATAATTGGCTACCCCAGTAGTGGAACAAGACCAGTGTTAAGTGAATATGCTATTGCCACAACATATGGCTGCTGACAAGCCCATAGGGCTGAACTGAAGGTTTCAGAGCCCTGGGTCTGGACCAAGACACTGTGCTGACAGCGTACATTTCTGGCTAGAGAGATGGGGAGGCAGTAAATAGGTATCATGATATAAGACACCATCTCCAAAAGGTATGTTCCATCCCTAGGAACATTAGTGGTCCATCCCTAGGATAGGATTTTAGATAGCAAGTCCCTATTTCAGGAGCTTTTTAGAAGCAGGTAGTTTGTTATGCATTCCTGCAATCCCAGTGGACTTTCCACGCTGGGGAAAGACTGGATAGTGTGCAGAAATCGTATTGACACTCACCTGGCACATTGGCTGTTTGCAGCTCTTTCTGCACTCTCCAGTCCGCAGTGTTGGGCTTTCAAAAAAGAGAGCCCAACAAGGATTTGGGAGAGTGGTAGTATGCACCAGAGAAGGGAAGATAGGGAAGCATGAAGTATAGGGTCTGAATTTGGAAGGCAGTAATAGGGCTAAGGAGGGAACAGAAGAGAATTGGAGGTAATGGGATCAGATAGGTCTCTGAAAAGGCCTTTTAGGAGAGAAAACTTCAAAATAAAATGAAGAAATCTGCTTGTAGACAGTGATCAGGAAGTGTCTCAACTCAAAGAGCTGGTCATGGGATAGATGCTTCCTAGGAGCATCCCATTTCCACATGCTGCAGGGTTTATGACTCCACACTGAACAACCCAATAGCTACAGATGTTTGGCTCCTACAGATGTAGGAAATAAACCAGGCACAATTTCCCAACCCTGAGCACAATTGGCACGTGTTTTATGTCCATATAGCTGAACTTTCTTACCTTCTATCTCAGGTAGCTTGGTGCTGTGTCCCAGCTTGCTGGGCCAGTCTATCCTGAGCCTGAAACTTACTGGCTTGACAGTCATGGTCAGGCTTTCTTCAATCTCCTTGCAAACCTGCTAATTAATTAGGTTGCCACGGAGCTCAAAATGTTTTCTCCCTCAAGGACATGGCCCTTCTGGAATGCAACTGAACTCTTCAGGTATTCATGGCAGATTACAGCACATGAAATACTGGCCAAGATAGCTTTTGCAGAGGGTCCCTGAAAACACCATTACTCTGACTGCCTCCCCATTGACCTACAGCACTTCCCTCACTGCCACAGGACAGACAGCAACTCCTGTAAGCCAGGAAGACTTGCACTCACCAGCCTTTGCACTGTGCATTGAACATCTGGTTGTAGATAGGGGAATAAGCTAGAGGACTGATGTGAACCAGATTGTTCGCACTCTGTCTGAAAAATTCTTCTGCAAGCTTCCAATGCTAATATTTTGCTTATCTTTCACACACCAGCCTCTCTGGGTACCTTCTGGGAAATCAGGAGAAGTATGGGTTTGCATTATGTGAGAAAAAGGATTTGCCATGCTCATCATGCTCTGCTTTCATCCAAGCATGCAGGTTTGGACTTAATTAAGGACACACTCATCCCTGTTGTCAGAGCAAGGAAAGGCACCCTGAGAAAGCAAATGGAGCAAGAAGGGGCATGAAGGAAGGGACTCTGAAAGGGACCCTGCTTCCCCCAGGGGAAGGAATCCAGAGTGTGTTGGAGGGAGAAGAAGGTGGAGTTTGACTCAAGAACTGTGTTCAAAGCCCCAGCACATTCCGGCTTTTGTGCCTTGTCCACCCTGACCAGGGGCTGAGAGCCAGTGTTTGCATGTTCCCTGTTCTCATTTTCCTAGAATCTGACAATTATTGCAGAGCACAGCCTGGCCAGAAGCTGCTATTGAATATTGATCCCTCTGTGAAGGTGAGGCGTGTTTTATATTTTTTGGTTGTTTGTGGGGGGGGGTTTTGTTGTTTTTTTTTCTAAGCCCTCTTCCTCAACAGTAAGTGAACCAAAAAAGTCCTAGCGCATCAGGAGGGAACCCCAAATAAACCACTCAGTCTCCCTCTGATTCATGAAGAAAATGGGCCACAATTTCTGCACCAGTGCAAAGCAACCACATTTTCCTGCCCGTAATGTTTCTTTTACACATTCAAATGATAAATTTGAGAACTGATACATTGTGAGGTTTTTTTAAAAAATTAAAACTTACTTAATCCCTGACTGGGTGATATTCAACATTAAGAAATACCTCCAACTAGGAAAGATGGGGTGTCTCTTTCTTTAACTAGCCGTTATTGACATGACTTAAAATTGCAGGACCTCTGGAATGACCACTGTGCAAATGGGCTTTCAAAATTTACTGCCCAGCATCCTTTCAACTAAGGAATAAAGGCAAGCAATTCCAGGAAAAAATCCATCAGGGGCTGCTGAGTTTATCAGCAACGTATCTGTGTCACCTGTGGAGGATAAGAGGCAGAGCCCATCTATAGAATTAAGGTCACTACAGTCTGATCCTTAACATCCAGAGGCCTCAATGGTGCGCTTAAGGGCCACAGTGCTCAAGATCGCAGTGCTCCAGTAGTAACTGCGTAGTCAAAGCACCTTTTTCTGCCTTCCAGTGCTGAGGAAATGCTAAGGATCTACAAATTAAGATTCCAGTACACGAAAAGAATCAAAGTCCCAGTATTGTATCTTACAGAGTCCATTTGGAATTGCTAATGGAGGAGACAGGAGGAAAGGAAAATCATTATGCTACAATTCAATGCATGAAAGAAGACTATGAGGGACCTCTTGAGACATCTGATCAAAATTTTGCTGTCACAGGTACTCTGCCATATGTTCCCATTAACATCTTTAGTGCCACTAAAAGTCTTTTCCAGAATTGCAATGATTTTAATCTTCATACTATTTGAGAAACTCAGATTTGGTGCCTAAAACTTAAAAAAAAAGAAAAAAAAGTTATAACTGCAAGTCATTGTTGACAAAACTGCCAGTAGTTCTTAACATCATGTTATATAAAACAAGTTCATTTTCTTTTTAGTATAAGAGTTCTGTTTCCTTCCTTCCTATTTATACCCCTTCTCTAAGCTGAAACCAAAGATTTCTGTAATTATTACTGCCAAGCCCAAACAACTAAAAAAAATTCAAATCTGGTATGCAGAACATCTTCACCTACCATGCCTTTCAATAGCTTATTAAATATTTAATGTACAAACACTCACACACACATACTTGCACAGGAATGCCTATTGTTAACATTATTTTATAGATCTCCCTCAATGCCAATGCCAATGAGTATGAGTAAAGGAAACTGGCAAATTCCTTTGCTTCATGAGGTCAAGGAGAAGTAATCCTAGAAATGTTGATGCTGAAAGTCAAAAAGATCTGTCAAGTCAAACTGAGGAGGTTCCTGGAGGTGTTGTCTAATAACTTAAATTCATGCTACATTATATATGCTGAGGTTCTTCAATGCTCAGACTGTGGTTGCTGATTTTCTTCGGTTATTCAGCTGGGGAAGAGGGCAGCAGCCAAGCCATGCCAGTAATGCAGCTGTTTTCAGGAAGAAATGCAAATACATAATGAAATTTAGTAAAGAACTTGAAGAGATTGTGTGGGATTCATCTCACCTCTGTTTGGATATCTGCAGTGTAGAAGTCACTTGAGATAAGATGAATTGTATCCTGCAAATCCATGCGTCTGTCCATTGACTTGCAACATAAACATATAGGGTGGGATTTTAAAAATGTATTTTATGTTTACAAAGTGCATGCTTTACTCTGAGACAGAAATCTAAGTTCCATTCAAGGCAATGGTGCAAAATCCATATGATCAATGGTGTTTTAGGGGGCAACTCAGCCAAGTCACAGATTTTTAACACCATCTTTCTTTTTTACTTTATTTACTTAATTTCTTATTGCTCTTGATTCCCAATACTGGCTAGATCTCCATTTGTCATAAAAGTTTGAATGTTCAACTGAGGGAAGAGTACACTGAAAACATTTGCATTTAACTGAGATTAATCCCATTGTTAAAGTCAGGTGAGATGAATTCCCACAACGAGATGGTTGTTTTTCCCTTAGGACACATTAACATTTAGTACATTTTATACCATGTTTTAATCAGGGGACGGGATGGGAGGGGAGGAACCCAAACATTTGCTGCATATAAACAGAAAAAAATTGCTATGTTTTATACCCTGCATGGGCTGTTGAAGTTTAGAGCAGATATACAGAAAACATATGTGAATCATCATGTAGATTATATTTATATTGTCTAGTGCTCAGGTTTGTTTCTTTGGCATTAGCAACAACTCATGCCTTCCTTTCCTATAATGCTGGTTTATTTTTAATAAAATTGCATCATTTTAATCTGCATCATCTCAGCCAAGCATTTTCCTAGGTCAGAAAGGTCCTTGCCAAGGGCAAGGAAGGAAACCTCTGTGAAATGCATTTCAAATGTTCTCCCTCCATTGTCCTGTTTGTTTTTTTCTCCTTATAAATAAATAATAAATAAATATATGTGAGATGTCTACTGATCCTTTTTGACAAAAATAAGGCAAGAGGATGAGGAATTATTGCCTGGGTTTTCCAGAGCTGTCACCCTGAGATGTGTTTGGCATGCCGTAGTGAGAGCTGGCAACAAGTACCAGCACAGAAATTTTGGATCCAAAGATGTTTCAAGATTACTAGAAAGAACAACTTTGCCCTTCTCTGTGGTGATAGTGTTTGAAGAAGTGCATGGGACAACTTAAAGAAAATGTGGAAAAGTACACAGAAGACAGGAAGCTTCAGCGACTTTGAGGGAACTGGATCCAAATGTGTTTGTGGGCATTTGCAGCACATCGCATGAGGATGGTTCTTCTTACTTTGCAGTCAAAGCTAAACCTTTGGTGGTAGCAGAAGTTCCTCAGCCTGGCAAGGGGGCTACATGCACTTCCAGCTGCAAGTAAGGAGCCAGGTGAAGAAAAAAATGGGGTTTCCTATATCACAGACCTCATTTGTGCAGCAGGAATACACTAAAAGGCATCAACCACAAAATTGTAGCAGAGCGGAGATGGCACAGAAAGTAGTCATCATTCACAGTCTGATAATATGGATGTGATGGCCTTTGCGGTTACCTGCAGATCCTCCCTTTGTATTCCTGGCACTGGGTTTGGCTGCAGAAAGCAAAAACATGTAGGGGAGCTCTGCTGCTACAAAGTTTTCCCAAAGAGACTGCTGGAACTAGTTTGTTGAGGCTCTGATTATACAGAGGAGAGCAACTAAGTCCCAGCATCTGGGTTAATATCCAGGGTACATCATGCAACATCTTTGGAGGGACATTTTGAGCCCATTCTCAAAACCAGGCTCATCTTGTTTACAAAACTGAAATAACTCCCCAACAACTTAAAACATGCTGGATTTCCAGCCTCAGAAGCTGAAATGCCCACAGAGTGGGAAAAGAAAACCCTTGGCAACCTGTCTTGGTTTTGAAAGACAGGTATTTGCCAGGGAAAGCTGGAGACAGGACCAAGTCTTCCTCATGCCCAACTACTGATAAATTAATATCAATGACCTGGGAATTACAATGTTCCTCTGAGGGTGATGAGGAGTGATTTTCCATGGGTCATTGGAGGAGATGGAGGTACAGGGAAATTAAGAGATCTTTCTGAGAGATGTTCACCTAGACAATGATGGGGATCCCAGGCCCCAGTGATAGTATAGGGTTAAAATGATTTTTTGTAGAACTGCAAGTGGGTAGCTACAGGGGGGTGGTGGTTAGGAAAGGTAACGGTTGGGAAGGGAAAGGCTCGGGCTTGCTGGTTAACCGGGCCTTGAGAATAGAACATTAGCTTTGCTATCGTTGCCGTAGCTAAGGCCATTGTTTTAACTAAATCAAGTATGATTTTGTTTGGGGGAATTGAATATGATTATTGTTTGGCTAAAATACAAGAAATTTTGCTTAGGAACAATCTAGGGTAACCAATCAATATGTAGCTGTGTGGCAGAAGGGTATAAAAATGTGTGTGTTGCAAATCACTGTCGGAGTCAGATTTGGGTTTGTCTGTCTGTATCCCGGCTCCCGGAGCTCCTCAATAAAAGCACCTGCATATAATCATTCCGTGATTATGTGTTTCCAACGCTAACACCAGCATTCAGTGTCATCTTACCTCTCTATCTCTCTCAAGTCAGGCTTCAGCGTTTTTCCTAATTTTCCTAATTTGTGCCAACGGAAACTGTGAAATCAGTTTGTCTTGTATAGCAAGACCTGGTCTATCACCTTCTTTCTCAGAGACATGGGAAGCAAAAGCAAGTACCATTAATTTCACATGCCAAATCAATCCCCATTGCTTCTGCTCCATTACACAGATGTCAAACCAGCTGTGGCAGGAACAGAAAATGGGCATTGCATTATGTCCATCTGTTAGGCAAATCATGGCATAGAAAGACCACATTTGGGATCTTTTTTCTTTTCAGTGCTGCCAGTCAAATAAAACAGGTCCCTAAAACAGTTATGAACAACCATTAGTAGGAGAAGACTTTGAAAATGTTCTTTGTTTATACATTTGGTGGAGGGTCTAAATCCTGGTAGAGCTTAGAAAAATCCACCACTTTCATTAAGCTTTCAATTCAGCTTGGGCAAGGTCTTTATAGCACAGGATAATAAATAAATGTCATGCCACATGTATATACATTTTCTTCCAAGGCTGTTTTCAATTTCTCTTTTCAGGCATATTTTGTGCTGATGGTTCCCTTTGCTGGCTGTATTGGAACAGCTTCAGCATGTCTTTGAAAGCTTTCCCAAACAGAAAGCTCATTCATGTCCTCAACTCTGAGATGAGTTAACAGTTTGCAGCTATGTACCTTAGGAGCCATAAAGCAGAGTAAACTGGATTGGAAGACCTCCTGTGTCGCTTCTCATTTTTTTCACGGAAATCATAGTCTGGAGAAACAAGGGGTTTGAAAGCAATGCCGGAAGGGCTCTGGAGAGCCTGAACTCAGCAGCCTCAGCTGGATCTGTTATTTCTGCTAGCACTTCACTTCCCATATCACAAACTAAATCCAGTGTTGTATTCACAACTCCTACATAGATTTCACCAGCAAGGCTGGGCGCTCTCAAAGAGAGGGTACTATAGTAGCTTAACACGTGGTGGAACTGCTCACCTCACCCATTATGTCCTTGCTGGTAGACAGCTCTCAGACACATTGCATGACCTTCAAAAGCTTCCCACACAGGCTGCTGCCAGCAGACATGTCCTCCAGATGGAATTTGGCCTTTGGTCTATGGCAGAAAGCACCTTAAACAAAGAATCATAGACTTATAGAATGGTTTGGGTTGGAAGGGACTTTAAAAGACCATCTAGTGCCAAGTCGCCTCCAATGAGTAGGGATATCTTCAACCAGATCAGGTCTGCATTTTGCCCATGCCCTTTCCTCAGCAGAATCTGAGACTTTTCAATATCTTGCAGCAGATTAGTCCTAAACCAATCAATTCAAAGCCCTTGAAAATAGTTTACTGCCATGGTCCATGTCAGAGAGAAGTGGAACTCAGAGATGACGCAAGACCAAACAGTAAGAGACATTGAGCATACCACTGATGCTGATGATTTTTGGATACATTTAGCCTGAAGTGCAAGCAGAGACAGCCATACTGATGCCTTGCAGACAGCTCATGCTGCCAGGCATGGTGGCCACCCCAAAGTGGCAGGCTTGGTATTTCTTCTATCTCTGAGGAGAGTGACCTGAAGGAAGCTTATTTGTCATAATTTGGTTTTGTCTTCTCATCTTGAGTAGTCTTTCCCTTAGAACAAAAAACTGCTATTGATTTCCCCCTTTTGAAAATTCTATCATAGCAATAAAGCACAACAGATAGTATTTTATCAGACCATCAAGACATAGTATGGGTGGGTGTCTTGGGGATGGTTTATGTGGTAATTAGTTAATTCATGTTTTTATAATAATGTTGTTATTGGTGGCGGGTGAATTATATTTTTATAATAACAGTGTTGTAATAAGCAAAGAATAAAACTTGCAGTGTCTGAGAAACCAAAAAAGAAAGTCCCAGACGAGCACAGGGCTGGAAAATTTCATAAGAGGATCCCCTCGTCTCCGGAAAGGGAGTCAGAGAATTACAATACCAATGAAAGGTGGAGAGCAACCAGAACAAGGGATGATCAGCATCTGATAAGGATTAATGGCCTGGAGACAGTATCTTATCTGGGACATTAAGGGTACTCGAGAACACTCTCACATCCAGGAAACCCTTTCAGATGGAGCCTCTGTTTTCCAAATCCTATCAAAGAACTTATAGAAACTTTGGAATTGAACAGCAAGTCCGGCCGCAGAGAGTTTCAAGATTCCTCAGACACCTGGCTCTGTGGAACAAGTCGGGACATGTACATGTAGTCCAAAGCAAGAAGAGTATAAAGCGAACTGACTTCAAGGCACACTTCGTGAAACCTCGGAGGGACGTGACGCTGCAGAGCTCACGTCTGAGGTTTTCACCCAGTGCACACCGTTTCCTTGATTTGTTTGGCTTTGTCAATTTCTTGTTCGAAATTTCTCGTTGGCAATAAATTGTTTTTGATTGAAATTGGCTCCTGAAATTTATAACAGTTTATTATCCCGTATCATTTGGGAGGCGGTTGTTCTGTTTTGCCTTGTTCCCCGCCCCCACCCTCTGTGGCACCAGGAGTATCACGGTGAGTGGGAGCCAGGCTGGGGGTTCAGGAGAGAACTGGGGGTGCGGTGAGGGGCAGCCCCTTCCTTTTCTGGGCAGGCTGTTCAACTGACTATGCTGATGGTATCTCTGACTAGGGATACTGCTACTTTCTGTGGGGTTTTTTTGTTTGTTTGGGGGGTGTTTGTTGGTTTTTTGTTGGTTTTTTTTGGTTTTGTTTTTGATTTTGGTTTTTTTTGTGTGTTTTTTGGAGGGGGTTGTTTGGTTGGGGGTTTTTTTGTTTGGGGTTTTTGGGGTTTTTTTGGGGAGGGTTTTGGGTTTTGTTTTTTTGTTTGTTTGTTGTTTTTTTGTTTGGTTGGTTGGGGGGTTTTTTGCTTCGGCAATGTGACAGAGCTTGCCAGCTTGCTTTATCTGCTGCTCTCCTGTGGGGAAGCCCAGAGCCAGTGCATGCCACATCAGCACCATTGTTTCCTGCTGGGGGCTGCCCCCACCCCACACAGCCAAGGCCCAGGGAACAGACAGCGCCGGCAAGAGCTGCGTTCGAGAGCCAGGCTGCTGCTGCCCGACCTCTACTGTACCTCTGTCACTGCTCCCGAGTTTTCTTTTTTGCTACATTGTAGCCTGTCACCCCCTGCCTGCTGGGAGGTTCCAGCTACAGCTGCGGCGTTTCTGCTGCCTCTTGCTTGCTGCCTCGGGTGAGCCGCCCTGCCGTTCCAGCTTGCTGCTTCCTGTTAAAAACGGGCCAGGAGACCAGCTCCTTTTGAAAGGCCTTTATTAGAAGACAGCTCTGGGCAGGGGGCTCGAGGGGCCGCGCACGCCGCCGCTGCTCCCACTGGACACCACGGAGGAGGAGGTGCAAGTCGAGTCTGTCGCTCATCCTGCAGAGTCAGGATTCCTTCCTCACGGGAGTTCTTAGGAATTCACTTGGATCGGTTTAGTCCAGGGGTGTCACCTTTGTCCAGTACTCTCTAGGTCATGGCGAGTAGGGGGGAAGCCTTCCACAGATGGCTAGATGTCCTCCTCGCACAGCAGTGTCCTTCGGAGGTCCAGATTTTGGGTTGGCTCGTTGTTTTAGGGGTCTTTTTGGGGTCAACTGGACTTCCGCTTGGAGCGGTGCATCATGGGAGCCTCTGGATTTCCCTATTAGGCGGTGTTAGCAGTTTGACGAGCAGGCAGGGAGCAGCGGAGGCCTATATCGACAGAAGGTAAGGGGGAATTTGGGATCTGGGGAAAGGGAATGCACGACTTGGAACATAGGAAACTGACATTTGAGGGTCCAGATACAACACGAACAGTTTGAAATAACAGGTAAGTAACAGCATAACCTTTTTAACTACATGGTAAGCAGTACAACAATACAACACACAACATCAATACAACATACAACATACAATGCATAACTTGGAGCCCTTTATTTATTTCACTTCCCAGGTTCCTGCCACAGCTCTCTTTGCTACCCAGAGCTGGCACTGGATCTTCTGCCCCTGGGGGTTTGTAAAGGAAACCCCGTCTCCATCCCTTCTGCCAGCTGTGTCCGCCATTTTCCACGTACACCACAGCGCCCCCTGCAGTCCTGGGGGAATCATCGCACCCAGCCCGCCCGGCGGAAGTGCTTGCGGCCCAGAGAAGGGTTTCTGGGTTTCTTGGGGCGGGGGGGGGGGGGTGTGTGAGGTTCCACAATTTCAATATCTAGCATTTATTCGATTTTTTTTTCTTATTTTCCTATGCTGTGCAGGCACCCTCCCCTTTTTTTTTTTTTTTTTTTTTTATAAATGGGTTTTTTCACTTTCACCCACTGGTATTCATTTCTCTCATTGGCAAAAAGGAATTACTGGAGCCCTTCTCTTTAGAGTAGACACTCATTTCAGAGCGTTTTCGCCTAAATTTGTCTCCAAACTGAGACAATGGGTGAAGGCAGAGGCCACAATGCAGTACACCCTCTTGGGCATATACTGACAGATTCAAAGCCCCTAAAGAGAGTCTTTCAGAGGATCTATGTTCATTAGGTAGCATCAAAAGCAACAGCAAACGTTGGGAAATGTTGGAAAATGTAGCAAATGGGAGCTGCCATTTTAAAGTCCCTGTGACAATATTCATGTTTCATGCTAAGTATTTTCCTACATATTGTCCCAATTGAATTAAAAAAGAAACAAAAGAAAAAGAAAAAGAAGAAAAAGAAAAAGAAAAAGAAAAAAGGAGAAAAGAGGGGAAAATCACCTAGCAGGCAGAAACAGAATGCACAAAAAATTAAAAATAATTTTCTTTCCCCCACCAGAGATCTGCTGATGCTCTGATGGCCCTGCCTAGCTCTTTCCCACTTGCTGAATTATGTGTGAGAAAGCACAAAGAAAACTAGATCTTGGGGGTTAAAAAGCACTGGCCACTCTTTGCCAGAATTCAGAGCAGTTTGGGGTACCCTGAAGTTTTGTGTGACCATCCTAAGGCTTCTTGAAGTTGTTTCAAACTCCATTAACTCCTTCACTTTGCCACATATCAGGAGCACTCCGAGATCCTACAAATACTGGTTCCATTTCACCTTCTTTCAATCTCCTTTTTTTTTTTTGATACAAACCATATCAGGGAGTTTGGTAATTATCTTCAGATGTATCCCTTTTTTTCAGCATTGCCTATTTTAGAGCTTCTTGTAGCTATTTTCATGGCATCTGCTACATCTTGAGCAGAGACACAACAAATTTTCTGGAGCCCAGCTCTGGTGTGGGGTGGTTTGGTATTAGAGATCTTCTACTCAAGTGTCCTTTGGTACTGATCCTATTCCTGAAAACATGCAGGCTTTCCTAGTTCCCAGCTTGGAAAGTTTCACCAGGAAAGGAAGGAATAAAAAAAGAAAGAAGGGGGGGGGGGGGAGGGGGGGGGGGCGGGGCGGGGGGTAGTGAGCTTCTTCCTTGGTGGACTTCGGATAGCGGGGAACCACTTCTACCTCCTTGTGTGCATGGCCTTCAGGACAACCACAAATCGCCCGTTTGTAGAAATCATCACGTGTAAAATGACTTGACAGTTACAATTTTTCCACACTTCATCTTCACTCCTCTTTTTCCCTCAGATTTTTGACACCAGGCACACCTATATAAGCAATATAAACAGTTTCAGGCATTCCTCAGTTTGGGGAAATAGAAACTAGGGAAAAAAAATTTATGCATTAATAGTATATACAGTCTCTCTACATTTGTATCTGACCTGTGGAGGTCTATGGTCACAGATAGGTACTTCAAGACTATCTATGTCATTTTTAGGTAGAGGAATAAAGTAATCTTCTCTCAGTTTGCTAATATAAGTGTATGAAAACAGTCAGAGGACTTGCACTCTGGAATTGCCTCTTTGTGTCTATGAACAATGAAGGGAGATTTCTGTGAGTACTTCAGACTGTAAACTATCCTCTACACACAGAAACTTCAGTGTCACTAATGTTACCTTCAGTCTCTGCCCAAGCTCTTCCTGAGATGCAGTGCAATTTCAAAAGAAGGTCAAGTAATAAGGAAACACATTGTGCATAAGAGCCCCCTTTGTAGATTAATGCTGATAATGCTTTCCTTCTGCATCCCATATGTAGACATGCTAGAGATTCTCTTTTCTGTTTTTTCAGGATGTAGTTCTTTAAACACCGTTTTATGAGGCCTCAACCCTCATTCAGGTTACCAGCTATTTTTCTAAGACCACTCTTTTGCACAAACAGTAATGGTGAAAGACACACCTTATAATTCCTATTGACTCTTGGCCTGACTTTATTTGTGTTCAAATCACAAAGGTGGTTTGAGCTAACAATGACTGGAAACTGAGTTTAGTGTCTTTTAAGCTCAAGATGTTCAGTGAGAAGCATTTAGGAATATCCTTAACTGTTCCTGTTAAGGAGGATGTGATCTTGTTACCAAAAACTCCTTAACGCCAATGTAGTATTAAGAAGCAGGCATTCTTTATTTGGCCAGATGCACAAGAGGATAGCTCCTCCCAAAAGTTGTGCATGCTGAGTACAGGAAAGTTTCTGTTTATATATGAATTTTTCATATTATTCATTGATTGTCCCAGACTAAACATACATATGATAATCATTTCCCCAAAATCATTAACATATTTCCCCTCCCCTTTATGTTCTTCTGTCCTGGGGGTCTCATTGGTGGTCCCTGGTGATCGTGCACCCCAGTGTTCCAGGTGACCTGACTAAGTTGGCGGGATACTAAGGTGGGTGAACTTCCAGTTCTCCTTCTTACGCAATGGGCATTGTGTAGTGTCCACAAGCCAGTAGTTTTGGAGAACAAGCATTGTTAGCTCACCAGATGTAGGCCATTTATCATCTGGTAACAATTTCATAAAGTTGGAAAGAAGTGGAACAGTTTGGGCTATATTCATGTCATCATAAAGGGATGCTGATAGCACAGCACTACACAACTGGTTTTATTGAAACATCATGGCAGCAATACCAATAGTATCATACTTTCCTTTTAAAGAATATTGCAAAGAACATGTAAGTGAGGAAGAAACTTCTGCAGAAGGATTTTGCTGAATACCTTTGCTGCCCACCTGTGTTGTATGGCACATCTCTTCAGTCCTGAGAGAGTGGTGCATTTCTTGAGCCTTAAATATTGTGCCAATTAGAAGGATGTAGCAGCGTGGAATGGATGGTGACATGCTGCTACCCTCCCCAAAAAGCATCTCCTCAGGAAGCTGCTTGGGTGGGCACATGAACAGTCACTTAATCCACACACACACCACAGATAAGTCAGCGAAGGAAAGACAGGAAGGATGTCCTGTATAGAGTTCCAGTGGGGACTATTGCAGCCTCATGCCAAAGGAGTCCAGTGACGAAAGACAAGAAATCAATGGAGTGTCCAGGGTTATGTATGGGGGTCAGGATCCAATGATCTGAGGGCACGGGGACGGTATGAAGGCCTGACAAAGAGCAATGACCTATAGGGAACATGAGGGCAGACCATCAGAGATACTACAACCAATGGGGAAACAGGAAAAGGAGAAACCTCTAAAACTAGGCACATATATGAACAATAGAGGTGGGCAAGGCCAACGGGCCAATGGGAAAAGCAAAACTGAGGCAGATTAATATAGTGCTGCAGAGCACCCTGGGGGAAACCTTTTTCCTCACTCTAAGCTATGAGGCATTCTCAAAGCCTATGGTAGATTCCTCTGGGGCATTGCCCTAGAAGTTCTCCTCATAGGCTCAAGGGCCTCCACAGAAGGAAAGTCAAGTCAGAGTCATAAAAAAGAAAGCTGGAAGGATGAGGACAGGTGATCAAGATCTTTGTTTTGCCTCAAGGAAGGGTCAGTTTTTCCTAAGCCATTTCTGACAGTTGTTTGTTTTACCTGTTTTTAAAGACTACAATTGGTTCTAAAATGACAGCCTTCCAGGCTATTAATGCCGGTGCTTAACTGGATTTACTGCTAGAAATATTGCCTCTCAAGCTTAACAGAGCTCTCCCAGGGCTCCATTTAAGACCATGACTTCATGCCTGGTTCGGTGATATGGAGAAGAGCCTATTCCCTTTGTATTTATGGTCCATTTTATATAGTCAGATTGCTGAGGGCAACCCTGAATGATCCCCTCTTGCTGCATATTTGATGTTCACCCTGTTGAACCACCTCAGCTATTGTGAGGAGCTCCCATATATCCCTGTGGGGCTTACGTTCACTTACGGAACGGTTAAACTCAGTTCTTTCACTGTCTTACTCCTGGCCAGCCTACAGCAACCCTATCCCCCCAATGGCCTCAGTGGGTTTTGCAATTCCTGATCCTTGAAAATTTATTCTCACTTCTGAACTGATGCCCCATAAAAACTGTCATTGCCAGCTGCAACCACCACATGAACAGAAGATCAAACTTTATCATTTCCTTTGCGCTTCCTGCCCAACACTTCTGCCCATGAAGCCATGCTGTTGCTCTGGCTCTTAGCAACATCCACCGAGGAACTGGATGGCCCAATGAGTTTTGTAGCTTCATCCATGTAAGATATGAATATCTTGCAAAAGTCTGTTATCTTCCAGGTAGATTACCAAACCTGCTCAAAGTCTGCTCCGTTTGGGAACTCAGTTAAGCTGAGGTGGTCCCAAGACCTGAGGGTTTGCCGAATGACTGGTGGGCACATCAAGCAAGTGTAGATGATCTCAGTGTGCTCTCTTTCTCTTTCTCTTTCTACCCTCAAGACCACCAGAAGTGTCCATAATTTGACCCTCATAAGTCAGCATGTTGTAGCTATCATTTTATCCCTTGTCCTGTCTTCCTGAGCACTTCCAAATTCCTTAGACAAAATTCCAGCTTGTTTGTCCTCAGCCACATCTCCTTCTACAATGGAAGACTGAGTTAGAAAAATTACAAGGAATCTCATTAGATTTCATGCTGGAAAAAGCAGCCAAGCCTTGCTAGCAGGTCCCAAAGACAGTAATATATAATGTGGGTTGAGGCCAACAGCTGCTCCTGCTCCTCCTCTCTGCAAGGGTTCTCAG
This sequence comes from Phylloscopus whistleri, assembly GCA_017589585.1. Lineage (NCBI taxonomy): Eukaryota > Metazoa > Chordata > Aves > Passeriformes > Phylloscopidae > Phylloscopus > Phylloscopus whistleri. The sequence goes on from JADMLD010001404.1 coordinate 1,594,946, forward strand.
ACGGAGACATTTCTGACAAATTATAAATGACTTGCTGTAGCTGTCATCTTTCAGAGCAGCCACAGAGTATTGTCTCAGAGGGAGTGTAATTCCTTTTCTCCCCCATTCCTCTCCTGTCAAGAGTTGGTAGCCTTCTGGTGTCAGCCCACACTGCCAGGCAGGAGGCTTTCCCCCAGCACCCAGCCTGCTTATTTACTTCAAAGGCCAGCAGGGAGTGGGAAGCACAGCAGAGACCTCATTCCTGCAATTTATTTGCCTTGCAGACTGGTTGCTGCACCCAGTTTTCCCTGTCAGAGGTACTGGCAGCCCCCTCAAAGACCTCATCTCAAAATTGGGCATATAAAATGGCTCCAGAAGAGATAACAAGAATATGTTGTACTCTGGGAAGGTCACCATCATCTCCTGGGTGATGTAGATTTTAGCCTGCATCTCTCTTTAGCAGGACTTAAAAGCCTGTCCCATCTACCCTTGGTTACATCTGCACTCCTACTCATCACTGGATGATAGGGCAATCTGAGAACAAAGGCCAATGATTCTATGAAGTGCTGGGAATGGGAAATTCACATGTTCCTGGTATGAGAAAACAAGTCATGAGACCCAAATGTAGACCTGGGACAAAAAGCCACCACTCAGATAATCCACAGTTTCTGAGGCACCCCCAGTAAGTTTCAGTTTGATTGCAACTCAATGCATGGAGGTGAAACTACTAGTTACTCCAGTCCTGAAAGATCTAGTTCAATGAGGGGCTTCTGGAGTCAACACTGATTTCTTACCTGTTTGTCTTGGTTTGGAAAGACAGGTATCTGCCAGGGAAAGCTGAAGCCTCCCCTAGAATAGAAAATGTAAACCCCTTACCCCCCGCCAAATTAGAATTTTGCAATTAAGGGCTTTCAGGCAAAGATTTGGGAATAGGAATAACAGTTCTTTTCTAGGAATATCAATAATACAAATGTGGTAGAAAAACAAAACCACCCCACCAAACCAGCAAACAAACAAACAACAATTTTGGAAAACCCTGACAGACTCAGACCTACAACCTGATGCCCTGTTGGTCAGGGTGTTGGAAGCAGTCCAAAAGTGAGTCCTCCTGGAGTGGCAGATGTGGTTCTGTTGAAGTAAAGATGATCCTGTAGATGGGGTCCAGTGATGGTGAGAAGGGTCCGGTGATGGTGAGAAGGGTCCAGTCTTCCTCCAGTAATCGGGTGAAGCAAGAGAGCTTCCTGTTCCGGAGTCCCAGTTTTATCCAGGTAGGAATGGTTGGCTCCCCCCACTGGGTGGAGCATCTCACAATAGGATGATGGAATGTGGATGTACTCCCCTGGGGAGGATAAGGGTGTCTTAATGGTCCATTAGCAGAAAATATTCCCCGGGCAGTAAAAGAGATAAGGAACAATGCCCTACCCGGTTTCAACAGTTGGCTCATTGTCAAAAGGCACCCGCCCCCCTCCTTCCAGAGTAAACAAGAGATAAAGAAAATTCCTCAACTGCTTTTCAGTAGATGAAAATAGAATACACAATCTAGGTTCCACAACCCAAGACACTGTTCCTGAAAAGTCTCAGAGAACTTTCTTGGGCATGGAGACATTCACATGTGGTTTGGGATCTAACAAAGGCCAAAAACTGTTGTGTTGTGTTATTGGTTTTGCTCCCTGATTGTATTGTGTCTGATGGTTTGTTCCCTTCCCTCTCCTCTGTTTCTTGGACAATGTTGTTCCCAGTTGTCAATCCTCCTATGTTCCCCCTAGCCCCCCTCCTCTGGGCCTTGTCTGTCACCCAGATGCTCCTCCCAGCTTCTAGAAAGTTTGGAGAGAGGTGTTGAGTGATAGAGCAAGGACAGAGGGGACCCCTCCCCAGGCATACTCATTTGCTCCCCTAAATGTCCCTCCAACCCTGTTCCACTCCCACCTTGTCTCCCATTGGGAGATAGTCTGTCCCCTGCCTCTGCACTACCCCTGTATTTGAGCTGCTGTCACCCTTGTTTCTCGGGCTCTCTTGGAGCTGCTTCCGTGAGACTTGGAGTCCCTGCAGGGACAGAATAAAGTCTTGGATTTTGCCCTCCAATTAAGCCTGACTCCTTCCTCCATCAACATCGCCATTGTCTCCTGTGACAAGGGAAAACTCCTTTAGCCACTCCTCGGTTCCCCAGATTCAGAGGAGTGTCCCCCGCAGGTCTGCGGTGTCAGGCTAGCCAGAGTGGACAGAGAGGCTGCTCTGAGAGGAACACCGTGACAAAGAACCATTCCCAATGAACAGTTCAGATAAAGTTACATACTCAGATTTAGAGGTATGGATGCAAGCTCTTCCACATGAGATGACCTCAGAGTCATGGGACAATCCTGTGCACATTGAATTTATTTGCACAGATACAAACACTGAGTTAAGCACTTGCTGTTTCAGGTGCCATGTCATACAATCCTTCTCAGAAATAGACGGAGCTCAAGTGCCCAAGTTTTCCACAAAACAAGTGGTTAACTGGTAAGGACTTCTGTAAGCTTCTCAGCAGACCCTTGAGTCTTTGCCAGAAATAAATTAGTGTAAATTATCTGAAGAAACAAAACCATAAGGAAGAGTTATAGAAGGAAGATACCACAAAATCCTTAGATTCAGTTCTTCTTACTTTTGACTCTTCTATTTAGCTTAGTATCAGCACACAAGTTTATGCTATTTTTCTTTGCTTTGAATGCATTATAGTAAAACTGGTGTATTCCTTCTCATTTGTATTAATGCATCTGTTTTGTAGTGAGAAAGTGATTAAAAATACCTCCAAGCCCCTGAAACATTGCTCTTTTGACACTGACCTTATTGCCATTTTGCTCTGGTTGGTGGTCTCTCTCCTGAAGAGCAAAAACCACATCAATGGCTGGGATTTTCTAGCTTATCCCTACCTTTTCATAGGACTATCAATCAAATCCCAGCAACCATGATATAAACGTCCCAGACTTGACTGAATGTTTGCCATGCTTGACAAGGCACAGGCACATAATAAAGCAACAGCCTTTACCCTTAAGAGGTTTTACAAAGCAACATTGAAGTTAACAGAGGGTACATGGAAAAGACTAACTGCATAATACCTTCATTACTTGTGTTACCCATCAGTTCAAGGCAACTCTTCTGAGGAGAAGAGTGGATGCCGTGGGTGCATGTGTTCATGTGTGAGCATGCATGCCAATTTTTTTATAACTATATGCTTGGAGATGAGATTCATGTTTTCAAAGCTCACCTGGACACTTGAGCCTCACCAGGCTTTTGCTGTCACTCAGCCTCTTTCTCTCCACTCATCTTCCCTGCCAAAATCTGGTCACTTGTTGGCTGCCAAGCATGTGATAAAAATATCTGCCTTCCAGAAAGGCATGTGCCTGGAATCTACTGCTGCTGCAGCTTCTCCATGGAAGCTGGCATACTTCAGAGCATGGAAGGAGCTCCCAGCTCCTTGCTGCCCTTCCACTGCTAACTACTTCCTCTGCACCCAAATTTTGCACTACCTCCCATGGCCATAGCACTTTCTCACTGCTTTCAGACTCCTGTTTAACCTCAGACAGGGCCCACTTCTCCTCACCCCATAAAGAGCGCTTCTTAAGCTCCTCTATCTGTGTGCCTCTCCCTCACTCATTTCCACGGCTCCACAGAAGTCTTCATGCACTGCAGTGAGAAAACATGTTGAGCTGCAATCACACAAGGGATTAGGGAAACCCACAATTACTAAGAAATAATTTCAGGACACTGAGAACCAGAGGGAGGCACTGGAAGGATGGAACTGAAGACCCAGACTGCTCAAATCTAATCAAATCAAATCAAAGCTTTTGTTCAAGAGGTCCAGTTTCTCTGAGCCTCATTTTCTCATGGTTTTATTTCCTCTTTGTACTCTTGCTATCTGTCAAGATAACAAGCTTGGTCAAGATAACAAGCATGTAGGTGTCAGCCTACATGCCTAGTGCTTAACACCATGGCATTCTGACTTTGCAGGCTTCATTGCAGCAAAAATAATTCACTCTAGTCAGACAGAAACATCTTTATAGAAATCCCCTTGGTATGGACTTCTCCTCACATCTCTACCATGAGATTAACTCCTTTGAGTCAGAGTATTGGGATACCATAGCACAAAGCAAATGAGCAAAGCCGCAAACACTCTTTTTCCTCTGGGAAAGTGGAGGTGTTTAGCAGCAGTCAGTGCATCTGTTTTGAGACAAATTTAGGAGACTCTCTGCAATAAGTAGTTTCCTCTAAAGGGTTCCAACAATTCCCTTCCAACAGAAGATGAATACTAATAGAGGAAGGTGAAAAAAAGCCAAAACAGTTTATTAACAACAGAATGCTCACAGAACTCACCCCCTGCCCCCCACACACAAAGGAACAAAGACCCAAAAATGCCTGGAGAATGGGGCAGATGTTGAAGAAATACCCCTTCCTGGCACATGGTGTGAGATGGCGCCAGCTTTCATGCTGAGGAAAGTGGAGCTATCACAGAAGAGTTCCAGCAGGATGCAAAAAACCTGATTGCTCTCTGGCATCGATGGACCTCCTTTCCACAGCAGACAAAGCAGCTGGACTGGAGCCTTTTTATCTGCTTTCTCTCCCTGGCTCAGCTTCTTGAGGTTTGGGGCTGGAATGGGGCTGCATCACTCCTCGGGCCATGGACCAGCAGCTGTTCAGTTCACCTTGAGGCAGGCGAAAGATTGCTGCTGCAGCTTCTCCAAGGCCAGGAAAGGGAAAAGCTTCTTGCCTGGGACAACAAAACCAAGCTAGGTAAGCAAAACCAAACTGCTCAACATCATTGTAATAGATAGTTAATTCATGTTTTTATAATAATGTTGTTATGGTGGCGGGTGAATTATATTTTTGTAATAACATTGTTGTAGTAAATAAAGGATAAGGGTTACAGTATCTGAAAAACCAAGAAAGACAGCCACAAAATGGGAACCGGGCTAAGAAGAATTTCGCAAGAAGGCCCCTCCGTCTCCAGGAGAGGAAACAGAAAATTACAATACCAATGAGGGGCGAGGAGGAAACCAGAACGGCGATGATCAGCATCTGATAAGGACTAATGGCCCAGAGACAGTATCTGGTCTGGAACATTAAGAGTACTTGAGGACATCCTTACACCCAGGAAGCCTTTTCAGATGGAGTCTCCGTCTCCCAAAATCCTATCAACAACTACCCAAGGAACAAAAAGACATATAGAAACTTTAAAATTGAATAGCAGAAGAGTTTCAAGGCCCTCCCAGCACCTGGACCTGGAGACAAGTCAGGACATGTACACAGAGCTCGAATCAAGAAGGGTATAAAACAGATGGACTCTGGGGCAAATGGCGTGAGACCTCAGGGGGACGTGGCACTGCGGAGCGTATGTCTAGGCTCTCACCCAATGCGCATTGCTTCCTTGATTTGCTTGGCTTTGTCAATTTCTTGTCAATTTCGTGTTTTAAATTTCTCTTTGGCAATAAATTGTTTTTGATTGAAATTGACTCCAAAAATTTATAACAATCATGCAACACCTGGGTGGTGAGGCCTTGAAAAAGCCTGACAGAGAGCCCAAAGCTTCCCCTCCCCGGTCCCCCACACACCCAGTCCCGGGCCTTAAAGATACAGCAAGCATTTTTGGGCATAAAGCAGAGGACCATGGAATAGACTGTCATCATAAATCACTCCAAGACAGTCAGGAAGAAATTTCCTTTTCTTTCAGTGGTCAAGAGTCCTGGACAGGAGGAGTGAAGCTGCAATTCCTGAGCAAAACTCACCTGCTGCATGCCCAGTCCTGCTGAGTATCCCTCCAGCACGCTAGCACAATCACACCCTCCCCTAAAGTTTTGGGGGTTGGGCTTTTTTCACTGGTTCCAGGCCAAAAAGGGCTGAGAACCAGTTCCTGCAGTGGTTTTTAAGGAGCAGGAGTGAGGGGAGATATGTAACACATTTTGCAGTAGGACATATTATCTCAGACCAATTCATCATTATCCACCCACCCTGCTGGGCCCTGGCGGCAAGTGGAGGCCCCAGATCCATTATCTCTCCAGAAGTGTTCAAACGGTGAAATTGGGAACAGTATAAACTTTCCTGGATGGGATTACAGCCCAGCCAGAACATGTGACACTGGGAGATCCTCCTTTTCATCCCCCTCTGGGCTGGATTTATTCTAACTCCTCTCCTGCTGTGCCCAGCATCCAAAGCTCATGAGAGGCACAGTAGGGATGATTTGGGAGGAGTACACAGTGCGCTTACAGCCCAAAAGCCTGCAGTAAACTGGTGCTGTGTAGGACTCACCCTCTGCAGCAGCTGCCCTTACACAGAAATAAATTTACGTCAAATTACATGTTCAGATTCTAAACTCTAAATAAGGTTTAAAGGTGAGGTGAGACCAAAAAGCATTCAGAAAAATTTACAGCAGAATAATTCTATTAAGGCAGATGAACAGAAGCACACACTGCTTCTGTCTCATGGTATCTCATTTGTGTTGGGTTGTCCTGGGTGCCGGGCAAGAGGATGCCGGGCACTGGTCCTTTGTGGCTGCCCTTAGAGAGCAACTGGGTGGAAAGGAATAACTTCCTGGGCTGGGTTTAGGGCTCCTGAGTCTCTAGTTTGGATTTCCTTGGCAGAAAAAACTACTTTGCACAGGTCCTTTCCTCTTGAAAAGTGAAGACTATGTGTCTGGGGCTTAATAAGTTTTCTTGGTGTGGTGAAGGCTGCAGTAGGGGCTTGACTAATGGTTAGTGACAGAAACATAGAAAAACAACACATCAGCTGAGACACAACTTTCAAGAACGAAAAGGGTCTTTTCTTCCAGAGAAGGAATCCTCCAAAAGAAGATGTCACTGATGCCTGGTATAGTTACTTTCAGTCTGTGGCATGTTTCAGGGTGAAGAGGGGCACCCTGTGAGGTTACATGTGGAGTAGTATCCCAAGCACTCACCAGCTCTGGAGAGGAGCCATGGAGATGGTGAGCTTCTTGAGGAGCTCCTGCTGTGCCCTCACAAAGTCACAACTGTCCTGCAGTGGGCGTTGACTGTACGTGTTTTCCTCATGCCAGAGGTAAGGGAGTGCCTTAGGCACACAGGGCTAGGATAGAGCTCCTAAACCCCACCTGCTGCTACCTTAGCAAGCACATCTTATATTTCATAAAAGAATTTTGGCCTTCCCAGACAGAAACGGATTTTATTACCCCCTCTGCCCTCCTGTAGAACAACCCTGGCTCTGTTCTCCCTGTGACTGCATGAAACTTTTCACCTTCTTTTCCTGCCTCACTGGCTTAGGTGAAAGACTCAACATGTCAGCCAAGCACTAGAGTTGTCATGGCTTCTTGTAAGCACTTCATATATTGTGAGGGGTGACTCCCACAAAGGCTTAAAATCCATGACAGAGTTTTCCAGCACTGCCTTGTTGCTTCCAATTACCCTGACATATGGCTGACACAGAAAAGCAGATCCATGTCTCCCATCCAGAGACTCACAGAAACTTTTCCTCCTGACACCTTTGTCTGTCGTCCTCCTCATGGGTGAGTTACATCTTCCTCATCCGCCTGCTTTGCTGAGCAGCTGGAAACTCGCATGTAAGGAGGAAATACGCATGTACACTGTTCAGATGGTAAGGACAGGCAACAATGTGGGACATGGCATGAATCACAGCAGTGGCTTGCCTAGAGAAAGGGGGTTTCCTGAAAATGGTAGCGGATGTTGATTATCTGGAGAGGTTTTTCTCCTTTTTTTGGATGCCTCCATGCCTCCTGTTATAATAGGATCCAGTAATTCATCCTCAGCATGGGTGGTGTGTCTGTTCTCTTTAGAGAACCATCCCAGGGTTGGATTAATAATCCAGCACAGGGGGATACTGAACTTCTCCTCCTCTTTGTTTTTCTGCGGGTGATTTCAGGACAGCCAATATACTTCTGATGCCTTAAGTTTTAGCTTTCATATTTTACAGACTCTGTACTGCATTAGTATATAACTCTCAACTTCATATAAATTGTTAGCAAGTTCTCCTCACAGTTCAGTTAGACAAAACAATCCTTTTCTAGCCTGAGAACCAAGGACACCATTGCAGCTTCAGGCCCAAAAAGTATAAACAACAGTGAATTGAGGAGAGCAATCTGGGAGGATGGGACTCCATAACCTGAAGCTGTAATTGGACAAAACTTATAAAAGTGTGAAAATTTATGACCCACCATCCATCTTAGGTGGAGACACAGCTGGGCTCTTGCACTGCTCAAGGTGTATCCATTGAAGAAATTTTAATAAATACCTACTTTAATCCTTTAACACTGTCTAGCCTCTGTTCTAGGTGGCCTCTCAAGGCATCACTTCTACCACCTGAGTTGCATGGAGAATGTCCTGGTATGTTCAGTCTCTGAGGAAAAGTATCATCAAACCCAGTGTTTCTAATTAAATAAAATGGAAGGATAAGAAGATTGACAAGCAGGTGAAAAAATGAAAGGGGAGGAGGTTTCCCAAATGCCTTGCAGTGAAAAAAAAATATGATGGCAGATCCCACAATGATATAAATCACATTATGGATGGTCAGCTTTCAAATGCAAGTCCTTCCTGTGTGTCCTTCTTTCTACTGTCAGCTTTCACCCTGAAAGACATTAAAAAACTTGGCAAAACCATGCACAGATGACAATGGTGGTGCCTTTACCTCATAGAGGAATTGTGACACTGCCTAGCACCAAGCAGTGCAGCTACCCAGGTGTCTGGAGCAAAGAGCAAAAGTGTTTCATGCCTCTGAAATTATGCTCTGAGAATGTAATGAGCAGCATCAAGCTGGGGGATTGCATTTTACTGGGCAGCACAGTCAGCAATGAATGCCAATTTCTGAATGTCAACCTCATTGCCTAATGATAGATTCATAGAACGTTAAGGGGTTAGAATGAACCTTAAACACCATCTAGTCCCAAACACTGCTGCAATGGGGGCACCTTCCACTAGACTAGGTTACTCAGGGCCTTGTCCAACCTGGCTTTGAATAATTCCAGGGTTGGGGCAGCCACAGCTTCTCTGGGCAACTTGTGTCAGGGCCTCACCACCCCCACAGTAACTAATTTCTTCCTAACATCTAATCTAAATCTCCTCTATTAGAGTTTGAACCCATATCCCCTTGTCCTCTCACCACAGTTTGTGATGAACCTCCTGACTTCCTCCAGATACTGGAAGATGCTATGTGGTTGCCCCACAACCTTCTCTTTTCCAGGCTGAACAGGCCCATTTCTCTCAGCCTGTCTCCATAGGGGTGGTGCTCCAGTCCCCTCATCAACTTTAGGACCTCCTCTGGACTTGCTCCAGAAGTCCCATGTCCCTCTCTGTGTTAGAGGCAGCAGAACCGGATGCAGTACTCTAGATAAAATCTCACAACAGCAGAGTAGAGGGGGAGAATCACCTCCCTCGACCTGCTGGCTGTGCTTCTATAGATGCAGCCCAGAATTTTGTTGGATCTTTGGGCACTCGCTGCCAGCTAATGGTGAGTTTTTCATCAACAAGTGCCTCCCCACAAGGCTGCTCTCTATCACTTCTCTTCCCCCTCTGTAGGTGTGCCTGGAACTGGACATGATCCAGGTGTAGAATCTGGCGCTTGGCTTTGTTGAACTTCATGAGGTTCACACAGACCCACCTCTCCTGCCTGTCTAGGTGACTCTGGATGCCATCCCTTCCCTCCAGTGCATGACTGCAGCACACAGCTCAGTGTAGTCAGTGAACATGCTGAGGGTGCCTAGGTCCCACTCTCCATGTTGCCAGCAAAGGTGTTGAAGAGTATCACCCCCAGCACCAGTGATGAGGGACCCCACTCGTCACTGGTCTCCACATGGACAATGAGCTGTTGACCTTAACTCTGCATGCGGCCATCCAGCCCTGTTCTTTATCCACCAAGTGGTCCATCCATCAAATCCTTCCCTCCAATTCGGAGACAAGGTTGCTTGTAACATGAGAGCTGTGGGTTGGAAACAGACGCACAACACAGTAACTCCTGAGTTCTGAGCAGCAGCCCAATTTATTGTTCCAAGCTCCCTTTTATAGTGAGTTTGAATTTCCCGGGCTTGGAAAGCCTATTGGTTGGGAATCTCTGCACCGCCCAGACCTCTGACCAGTGGTGTGTCAGCATCCAGGGCTTGGATGGGATTGGCTGAGGTCTTTATTCCCCTAGGGACTTCTAGAACAAGCCAGCTGAATCGGGTCTGTTATGATCAGACTCATTAAGTCCAGCCGTAAACCAGCTGTACATTTCTACAGTTGTTGTGTTGGACAGTGTAAAATGTTTTGCGGAAATCCAGGCAGATGATGTCAGTCACTCTGGACCTATCCACAAACTCTATAGCTCCATCATAGAAGATCACCAAATTTGCAACACATTATTTCCTAATTTCGTAATGATTTCCTAATGCCATACACTGAATACAGTTTTACTTGGCAAAACATAAGAAAAGGTGTTAAAGTGAGAGGTGCAGCAGCATCTCATCTTAACCAGACCAGTCTGTCATAATAATGCAGCATAGCCATGTTGGTTTTGATCTCCTTCTTGTTGGGGAACATGAAAAAGGAAAGCCTTATAAATATGACTGCTTAGGTTTTGAGAATATGAAACCTGTAAGTGAAATAGAATTGAAAACAAGTTTCCATGTCTAAAGCCTTAGTTACTAGACAACTGGAGAACAATAGTGTGGCTGGCTGAAAGTAATCCCCTTTTGATTAAACAATGCCCTTCTCCTTACCAAAAGTCCAAGGGTCAGAGCAGACCCTACTAGCTTGGCAGGAGGGGTCCAAAGAGTAGTTTTTTAGGGTTTAAAATATAACACAGTATGGTAATGTAATGATTCTTATAGGCTGCATGTAAATGCTATAGGATTTGTATCTTGTATTAGATTTGTTGGTGTAAGTTAGAATATTCAGTATAGAAGAAGATTTAATGTATTGTAATGGGAACTTCGCTCTCTTACTTCGCTTACTCCTCTTACTTCGCTCTCTTGCTCTTGCTCTTCTCTCTCTCTTGGGCCTGCTCCGAGCTGTGGCTGGCAGTTCCCAGCAGGGCCCCTTCACCCACGCCCTATGCAATATAAACCACACGTGCCAAGACCAGCCTTGACTCCAGAGATCTCTCATCACCGTCCACCCCCTGGCTCCTACACTTCTCACTCAGTATGTAGCAATGGTCAAAACAGAGACTAAGGCAAGTATACAGTTGCAACCCAACTCCTAGCAGTCTTATTTTATTGAAGATTTTTTCTAATACTACAGTTTATACTTTGGGAGCTCTAACCTGGCCAATGCACAAGGTACAAACCTGGGAGGAAGCAGGTAGATCTCACCAACTGCTGTTGCATGCATCCTATTTCTCTCCACCCAGCTCCTTGGCTCATTCATCTTTTCTGCTTGTAAACACCAGCTCCAAGGTGTTTACAAAGCTGGCATGTCCAGCCACAGTAGCTTTTTGCCGGTGGCTGCTAATGCCTCAACAATCCATGCCACATGGCTAGAAAAGATTTCAGAGCTCTGAAGTTCATAAAAATTCCTAGATTATTAGTTTAATAATAAGTCTAGTCTTTCCATGTCAGTACATTATAGAACCTCAGTGAGGCATTTTAAATCAAGGACTATGAGATAATGTTGTAAAGTCTTTAGCCCACAAGACTGGGTTTTTTCCTTTGAAAAAAGTAAAATTAATAAGACGGTCTAGAGAATGGGAATAAATCCAGGAGACAAAGCATAGGAATGAGATAAAGGCAGGGGGAAGTGGGGAAATTATGTGGAAAAAACAGAAGGGAAAAAGATGGGGGCTGATAAATGGTGCTGTAGAAAGGCATATTGAAACTTTGCTTGCAATCTCATGATACTAGAGCATGCAGCATTAATAGCCTTCAGCACCTTGTAAACTCAGCAAAACTAATTTTGCAGAAAAGAAGACCTTTCTCAGCACTCTTCTCTTTCTTGCATAACATGCATTTTTCTAGGGCTGACATGCCCCCTTTCATCACAAAAGCAGAAAGCAAGCGGAAGATTTGCCGGGACACCTGGGGTGATGCTCCATCTACTCTCACAAAGGGAAAACACAAACTCCATCAGATCTTCAATGAACCCAACCACCCTGTAACACTATGGTTGGGACAATAGCTGTAAGGTGAACTTGTAAGCCTCACTTGTGAGGTAGCCTGTCATTATTGTCCCAATCTGACAGATAAAGAATCTGCGCAGAGTAGTCCAGAGTCATATAGAGAGGTGATGTCAGAGATGAGACAGAAGCAGTGGCTGTGACCTGTGATCCTATGGCAAAGCACGGGCTGACTTGTACAGCATGCTCCTTTACCACCATGTTTATGCACCTTTGAGGCATGGCCACACCAGTGTACCCAGACTGAAGCACTCTTCCTAATTAATCAGCTTTACCAAATGTAAAGTGTTAGACTATATCTAGAGTCCAAGGACCAGGAACCTTCCAAGGACTTTCTGGCCAACTCACTGCTTAGCATCAACCACATAATGCCCAAAGGCCCTTAGGGGTGTATGAGGGTGGCTGGACAATGTGAGTCACTCCTGTACCTCAAATGAGGTTGATATGAGGAATGGCATGCTCCAAACCTCTCCCCTAGCGTACCTCAAAACTCAGCCAAAAGCCCTGCCTGATCAATAGGTTGCCTAAAAGTAGTCTGTTCTCCAGACACAGAATCATAGAATCACAAAATGGTTTGGGTTGAAAGGGACCCTAAAGATCATTCAGTATCAACCTCCTGCTGTAGGCAGGGACACTCTCCACTAGACCAGGTTGCTCCAAGCCCTGTCCAATATCTCAACTTCTCAACATGGCACAGTGTTATTGAGCCATACTGTGATGCTCAGTATGTTCCCCAGAGCTGAGGCATGGCTGACCTGTATGGTTTAGCATTCCCACAAGAAGGAACCATCTTTGGGTCCCTCTCACATATGTGTGATGTCCTCCTGAAGGACAGAAGCAACCTTTCCACCAGCCATAACTGTAAGGTACAAACTTCAAAGGTTTCCATCCTTACCAATCCTGAGATTGCAGGAGGTGGGAAGAAGCAGGAATTTTGAATAAATGGATGCTGAAAGGCTTATGCAGGAGCACCAGGAATAGAGGCAGGGAAGGGTATAAGACTGGTTTTTATTAAATGTATCTAGCTATTGAGAGGGACCAGTCTGATTTTTATTTTTGCTTCAATATATGTTATACATGAAGTGAAAGATTCCTGTGCTGGCAGCCCTGTCCCTGAGGAGGCTTCTCTTAGCAGCCAATCAGGGCAGACAAAGCCTCCACAATCAAACTGTGAGTGATGCCCCCCCACTTGCCAATGGGGCAAATACTCGGATGGCCGCAAAGAATGCCCGCCAAACATGCCCACTAAGTGCGGCTGTAGGAGGAGCCTTAGCATTTAAAGCAGCTAACTGTGACACAAGAAGAGCCATTTTGCTTTGGGTTGATTGAAGGGAGCGGGGGCTCCCCTGTAGGGTCCACTTGGCCATCCTCACCCCATTACCTTTTCCTCCCTGTGGTCCTGCTTCCCTGCTTCATTGTTTCTGTGAATGAGCTTGTCATTGCAATGACCTCATGCTGAACTGCCTCCCCTATGGAGTGGGTGCTGCCACAGCCAGCCTTCCCTGTCATGCTTTCCAGGCACAGCCACCGCCGCCACCAGCCTGCACCCAGCCAAGCCCTCAGCACAAGCCCTCTTGCAGCCAACTGCAACCACCACCACCGCTGCTGTTTCCTGCACTGCCAGCCTGCACCAACTTGCTGTAGCACTAGCCTGTAGCAACCAACCTGCTGCCGCCGCCCACACTTGGTCTTGCCCACAGCCACAGTACCCCAACCTTGAGAACCTGCAGCTGTTCCAGGACTGTGCCCATGGCTATGGCAGCGTGTTCTCCACCAACAGAAGGAACAGGCAGCCTGCTACTGTTTGGAAATTGCACCCAGCCCACCACGTGAGCTAGGCAAATGCAACGCTGGTTTTGTGTCAGTAAACAGTTCTCAGATATAATATTGCCGTGTTTGTCTGAGAAATCTATCAAAAGCATCTTTCCCAACTCTCCCTTTTATAGCAGAACAGGACACTATAAAGGGATTTTTTCCCGCCAAAAATGAAATTTGGCATTAAATTTCTCCTTGTTAATATACTCCATGATAATTTTTTTTCATGGAGAGTTTATCTGATGATTGTTCAAATTTTCCATTCATTCTGCTCCAGTGAATATTTCCCTGTACTTTATGGAACACCATGAGAAAGAGAGCAAGGATAGCTACCCTGGATTTTGGGAACGACAACCACCTGCACTTCAGGAAAGTGACAACAAGAGTCCTCTTAGAAGCTGGTAAAGCTGTATTACCAGCTTCCCTGCTCTTCCTGGACTTTGTGTGATCTGTTCTAGGGCTGATATTTGTCTGTCTTTGGTTTGGGGAATATAGTCTTCTGTGGACTTGAGAAATCATGAAGGTTCGCTGAAAGAGTCAAATTTTCATCAAAAAAAGGTTGAGTTTGAGGAAAGATTTTGTGCACAGTAGAATTTTATGATCAAAGGCATTTGTGAGGGGGAACATGGGGCGGGTCCCAACACCTCCCTCTTCCAAAAAGGGGAAAAAGTCATTGGGTTCAAGAAGGAGCTGCCCTTGAGCTGCTTCCTTTCAAGGGGCAAGGAACTGACTCCAGCAAGCTGTCAGGAAATCCAGTTTATGGGTGTCTCAGTTTGAAAGACTAGTGTCTGCCAAGGGAGGCAGGAACCTCCCTTGAAAGGGAGAATATGACCCCCTTTCCTCTGAATTATTATGAGTTTGAAATTAAGGGGCTTTCAGGCAAAGATATGGGAAAAGGAATAACAGTTCTTTACTAGTATGTATGTGTATAACAAGGCAAACAACAATAACAGAAAAAGAAAAAGAAAAAGAAAAAGAAAAAGAAAAAGAAAAAGAAAAAGAAAAAGAAAAAGAAAAAGAAAAAGAAAAAGAAAGAAAAAGAAAAAGAAAAAGAAAAAGAAAAAGAAAAAGAAAAAGAAAAAGAAAAAGAAAAAGAAAAAGAAAAAGAAAAAGAAAAAGAAAAAGAAAAAGAAAAAGAAAAAGAAAAAGAAAGAAAAAAAGAAAACCCAATACCCAGTCTCTGCCCTGCTCTTTAAGCGATTTCCCCTTCAGTGTAGTTATGGTCACAGCCAGCAAGAGCACTGGTGGCTCCCGGTGGGCAGGGCAGGTGCAATGATTCCCCCATGGCTGCAGAGGGTGCTCCAGTGCAAGCTTGGAGACCACACTGTTAATGGCGGTTTGGCTGAGGCTTGAAGTCACAGGCAGCAGCTGATTGCAATTGCTGAGCTACCATGCAGAGGTGGCCTGTATGGGACACCCCACAGGCCGGCTCTGGACCCACCCCACCCACAAATGGCCAGGGAATAAAAAAAAGAATGAAGCAGACTTGCAGTGCAGGAAAACTGCAGCTGACTGGGATCTCAGAGTCCAACACATAGGAGTGGCCATGGCAACATGCTGCGGGCAGAGGGTCCGGCGGGAAGCAGTCACGATGTTTTGGTGCCACACGTGCTGGTTCTGAGCTCCACACAGCCAGGTGGCAGGGAAAACAGCAAACACCTCCTTCCTCCTCTGAACCTGGAGATCAGACTGACCAAAAACCCAGCCCCAAACTTCCAGGATAGCCTTATCGCTTGCAACCTATCCCCAGCCAGGGCCATTGCAATGGAATGTTGTGACACCCAGCTACATCTTTGCTTTCTTAAGTATTGGAAGTTATTGTTTCCTAGCAACATATGGGACAAAATTCCATGAGGGAAATAAACAAAAGAAAAAATCCTAACCCCCAACAATGGGCCATAGTCTGCTTCCAATTATGGGCCATTCTTGCATCCTATTGCTCTTAACATGAGCTAGATTTGCCCACAGACTGATTAGCTGACAGCCATAAAAATCAGTCTCAGAGCATTACCTGGCTGTGCTGCCTTCACCATGCACAGCTTCCCTCCAGGCTTCCATCACTCTGTTGCAAATCTCATACACTGGTTGACCGAATATTTTTTTTTTCCCCTGGTGTCCAGTGAAGTTTGGCTGGAAATTTCTGAGCCCTTTTGGTAGCATGGTGGGTGTCAAGACAAAATCAACTCTCCCCATTTCCAGTGAAAACAAAATAAAGCCATCCATTTCCCTGCTCTCAGGCTCTCCTGAGGTCACAGCAGTTCTGCAGATATTAACCTTCCCTTTTCCACCACTGCTGTGACAGCACAACAAGCTCTGTTCTGCAATAAGCTTGACTCAGTGGGTAGGAGAAGCACCAATTTCTGGAAAGGTCACTTCTGGGTCTTAGTGGTTCACTGGTGAAAAAAAACAAAATATGAAACAAGAAACTCTATAGGACACGGCCCATCAAGAGAAACTTTATTTCAGATACTTGTCTGGTTTCAGTGGTGCTGTAGACCTGTCCCAAACTTGGCAGCAGCAAATATGTGTTCCATGGAAAGTAATATTTATGACCTACATGCCAGATCGGCAAGAGCATTCAGTTCTTCTGCCAACATTTGAGACTAGTTTGATTAGCAAGTGCATTGGGTTGTTTGTATATGCATTATGTGAAGTTTTCACATGCTTGGTGTTACTGAAGAGACAGCGAAGTCTCTAATGACAGAGGAGCAGCATAAAATACATAGCAAAGAGTTCACCTGTGCATTTGCAGCAGCACAGTGCAATCACTTCAGAGCCTTGTTATCACTAGGTCAAGGTAGGTGATTGTCCTAAGCTATTCAGCTCTCGTGAGAACCCACCTGCAGAGCTGCCTCCCGTTCTGGGGCCCCCAGCATCAGAAGGACATGAAGCTGCTGAAGTGAGTCCAGAGGAGGCCATGGAGATGCTTCAAGAACTGGAGCCCCTCTGCTCTGGGAGAGCTGGGGGTGTTTAGCCTCAAGAAAAGAAAGCTCCAGGGAGGACCTTAGACGCCCCCCCCTCCGATGCCTAAAGAGGCTCCAAAAGAGCTGGAGAGGGACTTATGAAAACAACATAGAATGACAGGACAAGGAGGAATGGCTTCAAACTGAGGGCAGGGTTAGATTGGATATTGGAGGAAATTCTTTCCTGTGAAGATGGTGAGGCCCTGGCACAAGTTGCCCAGAGAAGCTGTGGTTGCCCCATCCCTGGAAGTGTTCACAGCCAGGTAGGATGGGGCTTGGAGCAACCTGGTCTAGTTGAAGGTGTCCTTCCCATGGCAAGGGGGTGGAACTGAATGATCTTTAAGGGTCCCTTCTAACCTAAACCATTCTGTGATTCACTTTTGTCATGTCAGCATGAGATTAGAGATTACGTGGAGAGAAGGACATGAAAGAAAGATCCTAGTCATGGAAGAAATGTTGGGGTGGAAAATGGATAAGTGTTGGCTTGTAAAATCCAGAGAGAGCAGAGGAGGTTTGGCACCCTTCTAAGCCACTCCTTTTCAAAAGGTGTTCCAGTGTTTGTGCTGGGTTACAAAACTGTGGCATGTGCAAGAGAATTAAAAAACTCCAAAAATATGAAACCACCTAGTCTGCTCCCAGTAGTAGTGTAAACATGAATCCATAACAGGACATATACCTTTCCTGCTTGGCTCCACCACAGATGATATTTGTTTGTATTCTGGGGGGACTATATGGGAAACAGAGATTTCCAGCCTACCGAGAACTGACCTGATGAAACTGGGAAGGTGTCCAAAAACATCTGTCATGTCAATGGAGCCTGAAGAAGGAAAGTTGGGGAGATTTTGACAGGCAGAGATGATAGTGCAAAGATATTCACACTCTTTGTTGGGTTATGTAGTTTAAGGGATGCACAACAGGCTCATGGTTTCTCCCACCTGCCTGAGACCTGGCATTCAACTTGGCATCAGTGGACTTGATATCTCACAAAGGCCTGGAGATAAAACCACGCAGGGTTTAACAGTTAATGAGATAGTTGTTAAATGTTCCTGGAATATCAATCCATGAGAAACATATTGAGCAACCAGGAACAGAGACTCATCCACAGCTGTTCTTACAGTCAAGATTAAATGTTTTCAAGAAACAGTTTGGGCATGATCCTGAATTTCAGCATGCACTCAGACTGAGAACTGATGCTCTGCTCTCCAGACAGGGAACATGGGTCCCATCTTGCCCCAAATGAGGTGGCCTAGCCTGTCTTCTCCTCAGCTGAGAAGGAGGAGCAGACAGCAGATATTTGTTAAGTCCTCCAGACGTGCAGCCTTTGAAAACTGTCAGAGAGGAGATTCAGTCATTGAAGATCTTTGTCAGAGTCTCCCTTCAGATAGCCAGGAACTCCAGACACCTTTTGATAGACATCCTTTACCATGGAAAAGGTAAATACAGTCAGTGGACTGTAAAATTCCAATTTCTCCCTTTTTATTGTTGTCAGACCCACCAAACTGCAGGTTTGGAGCTCAAAGCACTAAATTAAAAAGATGACACCCACAGTGGCACCTGTATCATTTACAACAACATGTAGTCCCTGAAGTCAGATCTTTTAGTCTTGCCCAAAAATAATTGCATTCAATAGCCTTGTAGTCCTTTAGATTGTGCAGGGCCTTTAACCAAAATTGGATCCTTTCCTGTATGTTTTCTTGTTTTCCACTTAAATAAAAAATATAATGAGTTTCTGACCTCTTCTTGGCAAGTTTCTGCAGTGATGCCCTCTTCTGATGAGCCTCTGTGGCTCAGAATCAGGAGGAATTCCACTGAGTACCAACACCTCATCAAAACATTCAGGAATGTAACAGACTACTAACCTTGCATTTCAAGATCTACTTTTTATGTTTGTTCATAAAGTTAAAAATGTAATCCCAAAGCCTATCTGCTCTCCCAATAAGCACTTCAAAATGTGCTGGGTTTCATATTTTTATGTGGAACAGTGCAGAAGAGTCCCTGGAACACCTTCACCATCAAGGGGCTGTTCCAGAACCCCAGAAACATTGCAATCCCAAAGGATTGGAAAATTTTGGAGCTACATGACTCTACAGCTCCTGCTTTGAAAGGCTAAAAGGAGCCTGGTAAATGAGCTGCAGAGAATCTGGCAACATGTAGACACCCAAGGAATACAGGGACTTTTGGGGAGAAGCTTAAGAACTGGGGCACCTCTGGCCTTGGCTCCACAGCAGTCGATTTGCCCAAGATGTGAGATCCTAGATGAAGACTCTTCTTCCAATCCACCAGGTGAAAAATGAAGCAGGATGAGCTAGACACATTCCAATTTTTCATCAATCCCTTGATGAAATCCAGCTATCTTCATGGTTCATTTAGCTGTGGGATCTATGGAGGTATTGTCATGGTGGAAGGTATGGATAAAACTGAGAAAAAACTCACAACTAACAATCCCCTGTAAGCAGTGGGAAAAAAAAAATCTGAAGTTTTGAAGGTAAATAATTAGTGCTGGATCCAACCCAAGTAATTTATTTAAAATCCCACGTATCTTAGGGGCCTTCATCTGAAAAATGTGCAGCTATTTTTTTCTTTCTGTTGTTTTAACCAGACTGAAACCTACAAGACAAAGATTTGAGACACTAATAACTGTGGCTGATTTCTGCCTGGATTTGTTTCAGCCCTGTCTCTTAATGCTAACCAGGAAAATGAAAAATAATTATTAACACTCAAAGTTCTCCATGCTAAGTGCAAAGTGCCATTGTTTCCCTCACATTCCCGTGCTGATTCTGCAGGGCCCCAACCCAACAAAGCAATCAAACACATGTGTAACACTGACAGCCTGAATAGCAACTTTGGCTCCAAGGAGATCAAGGCTAGTATTTCATCCAAGAAACAATGCTGGACCATTAGCTGACAAACTGTATGGACATTTTGAACAGGTTCTTGCCTTGTTTTTGAGTATGACCATTTGTGACTTGATCATTTGTGTGGGGTTCCATGTTTTCAAAGTTGGCTGTGATAATCCAGCCCTGAAGCTTTCAGTGAGCTTCCAAAACAGTTTCAAAGACAATATTGTTTGATGCAGGAAGAATTGTGGTGTTTTTTGCAAAGTTTTTTCTCTTTGCCTGTGTCCATACAGGTAAATCAAAAAGCATCTGGGATTTTTTCCAGACATGGAAGCTCTCTTCTCCAGATGGTTTAATTTTTAGAATGCTCTTAGCATCATTCAGGTTGGGACAATCAGACTGTTCTATGCACATCTCCCAGGCACAGTTCAGAAGGCAGCACAAGTTGACAACTCCAAACAGGCAGTTTGGAAGAAGCCACTTAGTTTTGGACAGCAAGAAGAGACAACAATGTGGACACAACCCTCCTTTGCCATTTGGCCTCAGGAGATAAGCACTGGGCACATTTAATTTACTGATATAGACCCAGTGACTAAACCTCTCTCTTAACCTTTCTGTTACCCAGTGGTAATGTATCATGTGGTAGAGATGTTTATAAACATTCATCCATCTGGAAATTATTATCTCAAAATGAAGTTTATTTGAAGAAATGGTATTAAATGATTATATGCTATTTTTGCCTCAGCTAGAAAGCAAACTGTTGTACCACTGCTGAAAGCCTCCCTTTGGTCCAGATTTGTTTTAATTTTTTATCTAGACTATCAGCATCAGGGTATGGCAGCTAATTTGGCTGCTCTGCTACAGTTGTCTGGTGATTGGACATAAGTTATTAGGAGTTTGACTATTTATTTAGGTTTATTTGTTACTGTTTCTCTCCTCCATCTTCTGTTAAGGCCTGTGTATTACCCATCTAAATTGTCTCTTCATTTACTTTTTACTTTTTGCAGTGAAGATTTGAAACACATATTTAAGTCCAGAAAAAGAACAAGACAGCTAAAAAAATATCACAGATAAGCTGCCAAAATAATGTCACTTGTGTTGTGTACTTGGAAAAAGCTGGGCTAGACAATTCTGGGGCTGATTCTTCTCTCAGTGATAATCAAGTGAGGAAAAAACCCCAGGGAGGCCTAAGGTGAAGCAATGACCTTCAGCAAATGCATAGATTTGCAGACAAGAGGTCAACTTCTACAATGGTGCAATCTTACTGCAGATCTCTATGACACTGATTGATAATTCATGCTTAAACAAGAGCTTTCATTTTGAAGGGAAAAATAACAATTGTGTTTAAATATGTTAACTAGTGTGGAGTCTGATAATTTCCAGCATTTGTGTTCAGGTCTGGCTCCTTGCCTTACACTCACTGCCTCTGCAGCATGCCTGTTCCAACCCATCTACACCACCAAATCCTTGTGTGGGAACCTCTTTCCCTCTAATCTTGACAAATGCCATCCCATCCCACTGACATTCATCCTGAGTGTATCTTTGATCAAGTCCTTTCCTCCCCTAACAGCTCTCCTCAGACTCCCCTATCTGTGCCACATCCAGTGAGCTGATTCTCCTTGCTTTCATCAGGCCTTCCCTAATGCTAGGTTTTGCATCTGCTGCCCATTTCAGGTTTTTCAGGTGCTCTCTCTTGGCCAGAGCCTGGATTCATCAAGGCACATGAACAAATGAAGTTCAGGAGAGAGTGCTACTCAATCTGGGGCTGGTGGGTCCTTTCCCCCCCACCCCCCTGGGGGGTGGTTGCACCTCAGGAAGCTAAAAGGGAGAGCTTTTGGGGCCCCTTAAGTGAGTGTGAGGTCCAAGACATGAAAAAGTTGTGAAGTGATTGACCTACCAGTAGTTAGAAGTAGTTTTAAACCATAATATACTTGTTTTCTGTGTACCATTTTTCTCCACTATTGATCTGGCCAGTATGGTTGTTTTGTAGCAGAGATTCTTATTCCTTAAATTCTGGAAGATCCAGAAATATTTCTTTTTTCCCTGCATGTTACAAATTTCCCCCTGGGATGGTGTCACAGACCAGATCCACTGGTGTGCTTCTCTCCGTCCCCTGGGCATGGGGCTCTGCTATATCTGCACCATGATAGGCACAGCAGATAACTTCTGCCATATAAAAGCAAATGCTTTCATATACCATGGCCACAGTTCCACATGCTCCACAGTGACTCCTTAACTCTTTAGTTAAATGCCTTTAACAAGCAGGATAAATGTCAGCCAGCTACTACATTTTGTAGTTTTAAAGTTTCCAAGCCTATCCTTATCAGCTTAATTTTTCTCTTTATTTCTCTAATGACATATTGTGCTGGTTTTGCATTTATTGATGTTTGATGAGAAAAGAAAGACACCTACGGAAGTGATTTTTTCTAAGAAAAACTGTGATTAACCAATCAGTGACTAAGTTTGAATATTGATATCTGGTTAAATCTGTAGAAAGTTGACATGCCTCTGGTAATACACATATTAAAATCAGAGAAATCCTGCGAAAAATTCTCTTTTCTTCCAGCCAGGGAAGATGTAACAGGGGCTGGTGGGGCTCGCCCCTGATGCTGTTCAAGATTACAACAACATGGACTCCAACTCAGAAGGCTGACAATGACTGTGTTCATTACCCGGGAATTTCTTCCCTTTATACTATTTTACAAAGAACAACCCAAGGGGTGGAAGAAAGACAAACTTCTTCAATTACATTGGTCAAGTCAGAGGGACATCAAGAAGAAGTCCCTCCTAGGGAAAGGAATAGAAACATAGGTTACAGTTAGGAAAACATGTCTCTTGTTGACAGAAAAGTCTCTGGGAAAGAGTTTCAGAGAAACCAAAACATCACAGGCACGAATCAGGGCTACAGGCCCCGCTCCACCGCATGGCCCCCAGGCCTGGCGTGGCCTGGTCAGGCCCTGCCGCTGCAGCAGTCCCAGCTGGATTAAGCCTGGCGGCTCCTGGGCCGGGGGAGGGGAGGAGAGTATGCCCCGTTGCTGGCCGGATTGGGCCTGAGTGGCTGCTAACATCCTGCCACTAAAGCTGCGGCCCCGAGCAGGCCTAGCTGGGCCAGGCCCTTCCCCCAGCTGTGTAAGAGATCGTGCAGCTGAGACCAAAAGTGTCTCTTCAGCTGGGCAGGTGGCCCTGCAGCAGCCAGAATCCCAGCCTAGCCCCAGCGTGGCCTGATTTTACCACCTTTTGGCCACTGCCCAGAACCATCATGCCCTCTGCAGACCTGGGAGAATGTTAACTCTTTCCTTGAGAGATGACACTTGCAAAACATTAAATCCTCTCTGAGTGCGAGAAAAGACAGAGTGAAAGCATGTAGAAGACAATATGAAGACATCAAAGTCAATGAAGAAAGAGTTACATCTTAGATGGAAGAATGAGAAGATGCCTTAGTTTAGGCTGAAATTCTTTTGAAATACATGGTAATGGACTGTAATATACTAGAATATCCCTTTAAATCATGGAAAAATATGCATTGGGGAGATGAGAGTATTCAAATTGCTGATATAAGCAAAGGTATTTGTGGTGGACTAAGTAAATATTGAAGTAGTTGTGATCTTATGAGAAGCTTGAGCAGAGTGAGAGAGATGAGATGAAGATCTGCCCCTAGAAAGAGAAAAGATCTCTGTTCCTAGAGATGAAGAAAAACCTTTGCTTTTGGAACTGTTCATCTTTAAAATGGTACCCCATGAGCCCATGACCCATGTGCAGCTGTGGGAGGCTGTGTAATATGGGAGGGACTTCACAAATGCAGATTTCCAGGTGGCTGCTTTTGTGACACTTAAAAGGCCACAAGAGGACTGTTCTTTCTTGTCTTTTGGGAAGTTTCATGGCAGACCAGAAGAGACTTCTCTCTCTAAAAGAACTGATGAAAGTTTTTTTTTTAAGTGGTAAACGGATCTAGAGTTCCAAATGTTGTCTTTTTACATTGTCTATGAGAAAGAAAAGAAGTTGTTGGGGGAGAAGAGAAGTGTTTTGAAGGTTTTATTCCAATTCTTACTAATTTTTTTCATTCTTGTAGTTCTGTTAATAAATCAGTCTTTATACCCTTTTAAGTTTTGAGCCTGCTTTGTTTTTTCTCATAATCCTATCTCACAGCAGAAAAATAGTAAAGAATTCTAGTAGACATCAAACCACTACACATAATTCAGAAAATCAGAAATAGGCGAACTTAAAACCACTACACATATTTTTAGAAAGGAGTTCCATAATCTGGCAGGTTTAGAGACATTTATTAATTACATCCTGCTCTTTGTTTATTGATGAGATTGGGTTCATTTCCCCCCATTACAATTGTGGAGGGCTTTTGTTCCCCTTTAGCCCTAGCACTCTTAACATTAGCTCATAAACATTTCCTTTCTTATGCCCAGAGATTTTCAGTAAAAGTTTAATTGACCAGTGGTTCATCTCAAGTATGGAACTGACTCATTGTGCTCTCTACAACTGTCAACAAATGAGGCATGGATAACATGTTTGCTGGGCCGAAGCTCAGGACAGCTTGAGAGACAGAGAAAAGAAAGTCAAGACTGGATTTCTCCAGTGTATTTGGATAACTTCTGGCACTATGTAGGCCAGAGTTGCCCCAAAGTTTCCAGGTGTTACCTCAATAATATTAAATAATAGTTATCATTAGCAATCAACAATTATAATTAATAGCATAGAGTAAAAAGAAATAATAACAAATAATATTAATTATTTCATGATGTGTGGGAGGTGATGTTTGAAAAAGATGAGGAATTATTTCCACAAAAACACATTCTAGATGCTTCCATTTTCCAAGAGTTTAAATGACCCATTTTCCACATAGCACTGCAAAATCTTCTAATAAAAACCCCAGTAGTACCTGAGAAACAAGTTCTCTGGTTTGAAATAAATAAATGAGTTAATTAATTAATTGTTAGTGGAGATGCTAGAACAAGGTCAGCATTGTTGGGATGATGGGCACTGAAGGAGCTCTTGTGTGAATGCTGCAGATGAAAAGGGCCAGCATTGCCCTGGATCAGGAGTTTCTTTGGTGATCAGTAACCACAACCGAGCAAACCACTCTGCCCAGAAGCCGTCGGGAGAGGAAACCAGCCACAAACTGACAATGAAGCCATTCCTTAAGACATCAGCGACTCATTCAAATACAGTATAGAGTCACAGAACACTTTCAGTTGGAACGGACCTTTTAAAGGTCACCTATTCCAACCCCCCTTTCCACTAGATCAGGTTGCTCTAAGCTTGATCCTACCTGGCCTTGAACACTTCCAGGGATGGGGCAGCTCCAGTTTCTCTGGGCAACCCATGCCACAGCCTCAACACCCTCACAGCTAAGAATTTCATTCCAATATCCCATCTAACCTTGCCCTTTGTCAGTGGGAAGGCATTTCCCTTTATCCTGTCCCTCCAGCCCCTTGTCCAAAGTCCCTCTCCAGCTCTTAAGAGCCCCTTTAGGCACTGGAAGGGACTCCAAGGTCTCTCTGGAGCCTTCTCCTCTCCAGGTGAACACCCTCAGATCTCCCAGCCTGTTTCCAGAGAGAGGGGCTCCAGCTCTTGAAGCATGTCCATGGATTTTGCTGGACTTGCTCAAAAATTCCACACCCTTCTTATTTTTGGAGCCCCAGAGCTGGACACTTATGCCCTATGTTAGTTGCCATGGGACAACAACATCCTTTAGCTTACAATTCCACATGCTCCAAAGTGCTTTGTTGATGCCAAAGATGGTGTATCTTCATGTGGCATGAAATCACGTGTGCCCTGACTTGGGCTCATCATTGGGGTGGGATGAAGCTATGCTTCCCGGCCGAAGGGTACAAAGCCTAAGTTTGATGCAACTCTCCATCCTCATCACCAACAGGGGGACAATTTGGAAGTCAGAGCCAGAGCTCATGGTGCATCATCTGCCTTAAGGTTGGCTGTGTACCCCTTCAAGAAGAGCTGAGTAAATGTAATCTTGTAGGATATTGCGATGTTGGCAGAGAGGTGGCCTAGAGTTTTGGGGTCACAGAGTGAGAACAAAGATCTCTCTCCATTATAGATAACAGGTGATTCTGTCATCTGCCTTTGCCAGTTTTCCCTCTTGGTCCTTTTGTCCCTCTGGCCCTCTCCATATCTTGTTCATTGTGCTCCTACACCAGGTTCCTCCACTGACAGATTCAACTGGCCCCAAGAAAGCTCCTTGTGCGGCCCAAATTATGCCCTTAGTGCATCACACAAACTTGGAGACCGTTCTACACATCAGAGGAAACACAGCACTTCTGCCTGGGTTTTTTTCTCCCTAGGCTGCAAGACTCCTCCTTCTTTGATTTATTGCACTTTTGCACTTATGAGCACCTGGAAAGTGTTTTTGTCCCATTAATTTCAACCTGGAAGTTTCAGTGTTTCCCAGAAGAAAAATAAATCACTCAGGATGGGAAGACATGCCCAACAAGCTCCCTCCCTTGTCTGGGTCCCCCCTCTCTTGTCTTCCACTTTCTTTTCCCTCCTACTGTTCCCTTCCCCCTATTCCAAGAGGGAAGAGGGGTGATAAATGTGCCACACAAGGTATGAACTTCATAAACGAGGAGCAAGGTAATCCTGTCTGTCCAAATATTGCTTTGCTGAGCACCTAAATAAGGCTCTCTGCATTTAGTACATTTCCCATTGCCAGAGATGAAGACTGTGGTCCCAGAAAGAGGACATCTGGAGGGGTATAATCTCTGCAGGGATCTGTGTGCACTTCTAAATACTTGTCCCCAGAAGTTTGAAACACTTAGAATAGTCAGTATTTGGCTGAAATTGTGTTTCCTTTAAGGTCTCCCCAAATGTGACTTCCAACCCAATGGTCTCAAGACTCTCACCATGCAGTCACTCTCCCAGGTTTCCTCCTAGCTTGTAATCATTCTCCTTGCAAGGAAACAACCTACAGTAGCATCCACTGGACTTCCTGAACAGATGACATACCCCAGATCAAACCTTTTCCCATTTTATCAGACATTGTGAGACAGTAATGAAATGTATGTACTCTTGTTTTTTATGGTCAATCTCATGCACCTGCTCCAGTCTTCCAAGGACATCAATTGTCAGGTTCGACAGGGCTTGAAGCAACCTGGTCTAGTGGAAGGTTCCCTGCCCATGGCAAGGAGTTAAGATGAGGTTTAAGGTCCCTCTTAACCCAAACTATGCTATGATTCTATGATTCCTTGCTGAAATCCTGCTGTGTAAGTTAAACTACTGATATCTTCTGCCAGAATAACTCCTGCTCTGCACTGGGATCATAACTCCCAGTAATGTTTTAGGCTAATCAGCAAAGACTCAACAATTAGGGTTTTATAATATTCTCACCACATGAACAAGTCATTCAGATTTCTTCTGGTGATGAGCACATTATGGACAAATTAGATATGCTTGGCACTAAAGAAAGTGCTTCAAAATCTATGAAGCATTTGTTTAATCAGGATCTGTTATAAAAAATTTAATTTATTTAAAAGATAGCCTCAGTCCCCAGATTCAAATCTGGGTTAAGGTTTTCTCCAATTTGTTTCTCCTCCATTCAGTACAGGAAATACAGTGAGGAGACCCCCTGTGAGTTCATTTTACCATTTCTTATATAAACTTCTCCACAAGAATTTAAATTTACATGGTCATTCAGTCTGTCATCTACCTGCCCCCCACAGAATTCTCTGCTTGTTGATTTTTCAAACAGTTTTGACAGGAAACTGAATGTCTCCAAAGATATTATGTTCATATTTCAACATTAAAATAATGATTCAGAGAAAGGAATTATTTCAAGCTAAACAATTTCTTCTTAATTTTTATCTTATTAGCTGATTTCTACAGGGCAGGTGATGTACATAGCAGATTGTAGTAGACAAATTGTACAAAAAGCCCAAGGGAATTTTAAAGGGGAAACAGAAAAAAAATGGACAATCTTAAAATAAATCAGTTTAACAAGCCATCAGCTTTGAGACAGAAATCCATCACAATCAGACTCTGCTTCCTGTCATTCTTTGTTCTTTCAATTTCTGTCTGGATTTGAGTCCACTCAAACCCTGCTAAGAAAGGCAATTCCCTCTGGTATTTCCAGGATGTCTAGAAATATCTGAATAAAAAGCATCAGAAATTCTTCAAGAACACACATTTTCAGATGGTTTCCAGTTTTGTTTTGCACAGTGCAGTATCTAGATACAGTGTGTGCATCACAGCCAGGAGGCAAACCATTCAAAATGGTACTTTGCACAGCACAGAGGGCAGAACAACCAGTACCTAACTGGTGGTGACTTGAACATCACCACCTGTCCTGATGGTAAGAGAAAAAAAAAAAAAAAAAAAAAAGGGTAAAAATGGACATTTTCTTCTAGACTGGAGTTTTGAATTGCCCAGAGAGATCACCAAGAGTATATGTAGCACATAATTTATCTCAGCATAGAGTCTGGCAGTACGTTGAATGAATTACATCACCAAATTTCTCTTCTTTAAAAGTAATTTAAAGGGCCAGCTTGAAAGTAATGAAAGTAAATGAGACCAGAAAGATAAACCATTTCAATAAGAAAATTGCTAAGAATCCAAGTCTCCTCACTGTATTGTCTTCTGCCCTTGCAAATTTACAGGGTGGCATTCAAGAGCATCAGAAAGAAGAGTTTTGTCCAATTCTAGAAGTGCAGCTCAACAGAACTTTATTTTAATCCTGCCTTGACCAAATTCCATGAGACTGTGTGGATTTCTTGAGGGAAAACCAGCCTAGGAAAGGAGAAAAGCAGGCAAGTGTGTTTTATGAAACAAGACAAGCATAAGTACTCTACCTCCAATGCCATGAAGTTGCACGGAGGATGTTCAGCTCCAGAGGGATGTGGGTGGTGTGGTAGTTGAATGCCAAATATGGTGCTAGAATCACACTACTTGCACACTACATTGTTAAGGGGACCCACTTGAGAAAGCTCAGTATATAGCATGATTATTTAATAGCTTTGTAGTGCCTTTCACTCTTATATCTCCCAACACTGCACAAACATTTGCTGCAAACCCCAGGCAAAGCCACACTATCTTTACTATGTGACAGATAAGAAAATAGAGGTTACATTATTTTCAGGAGGCTGTGACAGAGGCCAGAGTAACAGCCAAGAGTCCTTCCACTTATTCGCCTTTGCCATTTGGGAATGGTAGAAAAAAGTGAAAATGGAGGTCTGAGTCTGTGGTTAGTCTGTGCTCAAGTCGAGGGGCAGTCCAGCAATGTTTCCTTTCGTTCCTCCATCAGGGCTAATTCAAGTGACAATACAGTTAATAAATGGAAGATATTAGGACAAGAAGCAAAGAAAACATAATGGAAATGTAGTTAGATCAATGCATGGTACATTTATAAATACTTAAAGATGGTAGGCATCACCCCAAACCTACAAGACACTAATGTTCTCCTATGTTGGAAGCTGGAGACCAAGAAGCATCATCTACCATCTACAGCATCAGCTTGCACTAGATGCCTACAAGCAGATAGATGAACCCTTGATTTTGAAGGGGTTCATGATGTTGAAGGGACACACTAGGTGTCTGGAGTCTGCTACAGAGTAAAGAAATTGGTCTGAAGCATGGATCATCTGAACCAGTGGTTTTCCCTCTATTTGGATGAATGATGACAGGATGAGTCTAGTCCTTCCCGTGGAGTGTAGCAGTCACTTAGATGCTGAACTCAGATGACAATGAGTACATTAAAGACACCTACATTTGGGCAGAAAAGTACTACCTATTGCAGAAAAGACAGGACTGAGATTAGAGAGCATCTTTCCTTTAGACCTATTCATACCTCCCACATTGGAGCGGGGAGTGGAAATAACATCATGCAGAGGCAACCAGGAAAGTTACGTATAGGGAAGCTTTAGCATGAAGTGCCTTCATGAAGTGCCTTCAGACTGTGGAACTTGGAGACCTGTTCACCTGGAGCAGCATCCCTTTGCCCAGCAGAGGGGTTTAAGCTGGGCAGATGGCACTGCAGAAAGGCAATAGTCTTTGATACACATCTTGTTTCATTTTCAGGGTCATATACTCCAGGTATGCTCTAGGCACTAAAGCTTGCATTTAACCAGTTGAATTAAATAAACTGGGTTAAACAAAATCTGTAGGAATGGTTGACTACATAGATCTCCATCAAGAACAAAGGCAGAACAAACATCACCCAAATTTACATGTTTGAATGACACCCTACCTCTCAAACCTACATGTTTATGAGTCCTTTGTGCTGGCAAGGACCTGGTGTCCACACCTAGGATACTCTGAACTGAGCAGTAGGTCAGTACCAGTTTGTGACAGTAAGACCTTTCATTAAACAGTTGTGAGCTGTGAAGCTGTGTTTTCCACAGAGATTGGTGGGAACTAGCAGAAATTCTTTCCAATTCCAAGGACGAGGCCCATCCATGGGAAGCAGCCCATGCCTTGGTCCAGTAGTAATGGCAACCTCTGAGTGTGCAAAGACCTACGAGCACCAATCCATTTGCATCAAAGCCATGATAATCCTCCCTTTCCAAGCTCT
The DNA here is from genome assembly GCA_017589585.1 of Phylloscopus whistleri. Taxonomy (NCBI): domain Eukaryota; kingdom Metazoa; phylum Chordata; class Aves; order Passeriformes; family Phylloscopidae; genus Phylloscopus; species Phylloscopus whistleri. Next base: position 1,625,167 of record JADMLD010001404.1, read on the forward strand.
GACTATAATGAAACAGACTGTTAACTTGAAGTTGGGGTTTCTATTAAAGAAGGAGGAATTCCTGTTGTTATGTTTTCTGACCTAGAGCTGGCAACACATAACCTCCACTCTCTCTGTGCAATTCTAAAGTGTTGATGTTAGTGCAACACAAGACACTGAGGATATCACAAATATTGTGATGGGGTTGTCGTGTTTCAGTTCACATGGAGTGATATATGGACTAAACAACTAACTGACCTGCTTGGATGCATCTCCAAAAGATGAGTCTGCCTCTCAAAGACTAGTCTGCGCATGCCAGAGGTTGTTTCTTCAAAGTGGTTCCTTCAGGGAACTGTGAGGAAGGAGAGATGGAGGTGCAAGAGGAACAGACGATCCTCTCTCCACAGGGTTACTACTCACCATTACTCTCCATTGCTACTCATTCTAAATCAAGCAATATAAGATGTCTGATGGGCATCTCTGGCTGAAGAGGCTCTGCACACAGGAGGAAAAAAATGAGAAGGGGGCATAAGTTGGTTTGTATACAGGAGGAGATTTACTTGAGAGTGAAAAATTAAAATATTCCCCCAGAGGTTTTTACTAAATATGGAATTTCAGGGCCTATTCTGATCCCCCTGCACCCACTCTTCCTTAGGCAAACACTGCCCCAGTGAAGCTGGCTCTGTTTCTATAAAGAGAAGTCGAAGAGTGCAGACGAGTTCTACTGACAAATTTACACTCATTTCAGACACAAAAGAGACATTGTAATTCCAGCAACTCCAAAAACCAAAGATACCTGTTTTAATGATATTTCTGTCCAAGTATGGGAGAGCTTTATGGGGATGTCTCCCACCAAGAAACAACCAAAACTCCCCCAAGCATTGGACATCTGCTCTTCTAAGGCTGGCTATAAATCTATAACTTTGTCCAACTTCTTTTCATGTTTACAGAAATTAAAGGAGGAAAGGTCCAAAGGCTCATCTGGTTGTCTCTTTTCTCCTCTCAGGGAAGTTTCCCGTCTCTGGAGTTTATTTCTATTCTCTAGGACCGAGAGCTCTGGGAAGACAGTGGGACAACTGAAGGCACAGAAACTGGAGCAGGTGGCTGGTTTTTAACCGTGCGTGCTGCCATTGGCAAGTGTCCACCGAGCTTGTTGGCAGAGCAGTTCCCCAAAACTTTTCTCATTCATGGGACAGGTCCCAGACCAAGCACTCTGACCTTCCCTGGTGTTTAAGCTGGTCAAATCAAACACCCATATAACTGTCTCACCATCATGATACAACCAGTAGTACTTGGGGACACACAGAGATACTACACTTCTGTGTGACAATGTATTTTCCCCTGGTTGTCACAGCAGAGATTAGAGGCATCCACAGCATCTCCTACCCACATCATTTGCAAATTATAGTCATTTATACCTTTTTTTTTTTTAAATAAGAATCACCGTCCTGAAGCCAGCACAAAATAAATTACAGAAAATCGGTGCTGTAGGCTTTAACTTCTTCTGCAGAAATAGGATATCACATAGGAAAAATATAAGTATGTAAGTCCACTACTGAGAAATACTGAGGGCTGCAATTTTTCTTTGCTGCCAAAGTTTGATGAAGGTGGGAGTGATTTGTTGCATCCTAAGAAGATGAAGTTTGTGCAGTTGATCTTGAAGCACGTGGGAGGGAGCATATCTGTCTGACAGACTGTCTGCTTTCCCTTTAGCATTTTTTGAGCCCTTCTACAAATTTCTAGCGAATTTGACTGACATCAGCGGTCTCAAAAATACTTGAGTTTCAACATCTCTTCTGAAAGAGAGAGGGGGAAAGAGGGAAACAATATAAATGTGCCCACTGAGGAAAGGCCACTATATGGTTTCTGTCCTTATTAGACTCTAGAAGATCTACACAGGAGAAGCTGTGAACCTCCTAAATTTCGTATGATCTTCAGCAGGGTTTGTAGGTAGCAGACAGTGGAGAACCCAAATCAGGAAACAGAAATCCTTTTAGATAACAGTTCATTGCTACCCATTGATACAAATTTAGCTATAAGGAAGAAGTTTTTTACAATGAGAGTGGTGAGGCCCTAGCACAGACTGCCCAGAGAAGCTGTGGCTGCCCCATCCCTGTAAGTGTTCAAGGTCAGGTTGAACAGGGCTTGGAGAAACCAAGAACCTAGTGGAAAGGAGACCCTGCCCATGACAACAGAGTTCAACTAGATGATGGTTCTAACCCAAACCATTCTCTGATTCTATGATTTCTCAAAGGACATCAATCCTTGTAGAGAAATGAAGTTCCTAATGCTGATTGACACAGATTGAGTAAGTCCTAAGTGTCTCCTTGGTTGACACTGGAGATTTATCATCTCTTCTCTAGCTCTTCTGCTTCCCCTTTACAAGTCAGGGCCATTTTAATCTCATTCTGCCAGCACCTCCCTCCCCAGGAGACCTAAACTCCTCCTATACCCTACTCCTCTGCCGACCCCAGCTTTATTGCAGGAGTGTGGCAGGACAACAATGTAGTGAATTTGCACTTGTACTTCTCCAGTTATGACGGCCTGGCTTATTTCTCCTGCTGGAGAGTTCATTTGAACTCTTACATTTCCAGCCAATTCTTTGTAGCTGAGAAAAGCCATGTGTCTTGCTTTTTTTTTTTGCCTTGGAGCACACCAAGCTTTTTGGGTCCTGTTCCAGAAAGTGTCCAAAGTCATGCCTGCTTCACAGAGGGACAGGGAAAATTTGTGTCTTGTCTGTCAACAAGGGTGTTACTGTCCGGTTTTCAAAGTGATTAAAAATGACTCTGCCCTCATTAAGGTGAAAACTAGACCATATGCTAAAGTCAATAAAATTGATTTCATTTGATAGTAATTGGGGCGGGGGAGGGCTGAAGAGAAAGAAATAGAGAAGAGGTGGAGAGACAGAAAGAGTGAGAGACAGAATGAAGAAAATACCACCACTCCGTGCATCCCAATGATGTTCTGTTTATCCTCTCCAGGTGGTCTTCTTGCTGGTGAGAGTGTCCCAAGAATCATAGAATCCAATGGATTAATACATGCTCAGGCCAGGTAGAAATGCCCAGGTAGCTCCCCCCAGGAGGGAGTGGGGAGAGGCCAGTCTCTTGCAGCAGACTCTGGATCTGTTGCATCATGTGCAATGATGTGGTGCAAGGCCTCAGGAATGAGTCTGGGGAGCACTTTGGGGGGCCATGGGTTATGACACCCTCTCAGCTGCCTCTCATGTGAATGTCCCATGGATGTGCCCTGTGGTGATGGGGATTTCACAGCTGGGCTGATTTGTGTAAGGAAGGATGGGTGTTCACTGCCTCTGACTAGAGGTTACACCACATACATTAAACATCTTCCTCCTCCTGCAGTTGTGGGAGAGTCTGTGTAAACCTGGCTTCTGTGGGCTGTGGTCTCCCCCACCCCAAACCCAGCCAGGAATGATTCTCTGCTGCATTTGGCATTCTTGTGGATGCATTCCTTTCCTTCAGCCTTGTTTATTTTGCCCTAGACCTGAGACGATTGAACAATACTGTCCACTTTATCTTATCTAGGCACCTTAACTCACAGTCCGAACTTCCAGTCAGGCATCTTCAAGGAGGGATGGGCTTCTGTGGTTGTATCTTCTTTGTACAGTTTTCACTATAATGAAAAACTCCTTCCTAACAATGAAGGCACGAACCATTTCAGTCCCTGACAAACCCCATGAGATTCCATATATCCTTATTCCCAGTTTTTTTGCTTACTCTCTCCAGGTTTTCAATATTTTTAACTTTTTCTTCTGCTCTTGAAATATGCTAGCTGCTGATCCACTGTAGCAGCATGTGGCAGCAGTGATCATCATATCCAGGGAGGTTCAGCTGCCAGCAGGGAAACAGATGGGACAAGTCTCTTTGTTAAGCTCGAGAATCCATTTTTATTCCCCCCACCCCGAACAAGGGAGGGGGTGAGGACGAAGAGAGTGATCATGTGGTTTTTCTCAGTTATATAGTGTCTCAGGTTCATGGGTGGTACAGGGGGCAGGGCAGGGGGCAATAGGGAAGACAGAAACTGGACACCAGGCCCCCATAGCCAATGGGGAAATAGGGAAAGGGGATACCATGGGGGCGTGATGGGCTTGAGAAACCCAGGGAGAAGATTACACAATGTTTGCAGGGAACTATGGGGGAGAAGCCCTTGCCACATCTGGGAGGGGTCGCTTTTCAAAGGCAAGGCAGTTGGAAATTCCTTCAATGGTACAAGAGACTCCACAATCCACCAGGAAACTATCTCCATACCACGCTGTTGAGAGGCTGGTAGTATCTGGGTTATTCAAATGGATCATTTCACCCAGGAGGAAAAAAGGGGAAATAAGCTATTTTTTTTTTTTTTTGTAGGGTGTTAACTCTTCATCGCAAATACAAATATCAAATATGTGAACAATCAAACAAAAGAAGCGGTTTCTTCAATCATAGAGTCATTAAGGTTGGAAAAGTCATCCAAGATCATTTAGTTCAGTCTATCCCTAGGTCTGCACATGTGCCCCAAAAGTCATGTTTCTCTGTCTTCCCTTAGTCTATATCTCTAAAACAACTCCATAAGCTGGAGAAAATGAGAAAGGTGAGATAAGACCAGTTTGAAAAAAACAAGCAGAAATGCTGAAATGAGCACATGTGGATAGAGTTGAATCATCTTGCTGGTAAAGTTTTGCTTGTGGGAAGGAATATCAAGATTTTCTAAAAGCCACACGCATAAGATATTGCCAGTAGAATGGTATCCTCTACTGAGAAGAAAGCAGCAGAAACCTTACTGGCTTTCATTGTTTCAACTGCCATGCTGCATTTCACTGTCCCTAAGACATGAGAGATGTTAATCAGTCTTTTCACTGAGCTGAAAAATTGCCATTTTTGTAACCAAAGCCTTTTCCTGTTTCTGTCAATGCCTCAGAGCTGCTGTTCATTTTCTTAACCTAAGGCTGGTTGTAGACCATGTTATAGATAGGTAATGTGATGGTTGGCTCTCGCAATTAAGGGATGAATATTATGTGTATGTTTAGAGAAATTTTATTCATGTTTAGTTATGGTAGTATGATGTATAGTCTATTGTGATTAGTTGTTTGGATGTCCTCTGTTCTCACCATAGTCCCCTTTCCCCCCTTTTGTATGGCTGCCAAGGGACAGTCTTGGTAGTCAAGACCTGTGGAAGGATGGCATGTACCTATGCCCTTGCATGAGACATTTGGGAGGAGGGCAGGCTTGGTACTAGGAGGCGCAGCATGGCAACACCTGACCTCCAATCAAATTGCAAGAAAGTAATCTCCACCAATGGACAGTGAAGAAGAGTTGATTGGCAGGCTTTGGGAGGGGCCAGGGTTGGCTGATGCAATCTCAGGGGTATAAAAGGCGAGCACATGATGGTTTAGTTCCATGCTCCTGGTGGTGTTATTTTTCCTTATTCAGTCCTTTGTTGCATTTTGTTAAGGTTTAATAAGCCTTTGAAATTTTTAAAAGTGAGCGTCATTTCTCACAGACTGCAAATCTCCATCCTTCTAACAGAGATGCATTTTTCCCTCACATTCTGCAATGTCTGAGAGTAAATCCGAGCCCTAATTAATACACACTAGCCAGCACAAGCAACGGAAAGAGACCAGGGATACTGGCCTGGCATTGGACTGGAGGTGACTAATCCCATCAGTTTCAGTAGTGATGTCAGTACATGCAAACAATGGTCATAGCATGCAGCCACTGCTCAGCCCCCAACATGGATCACATGGAAAAGACTCCATGGGATGCATGATATAATGCCAGTGTAAGTATTTTCTGTGACGCCCCATTGAACTCATGTCAGGCTGAATCAGCTGTTATAGCTCAGGGATTCAATAGTGTTAGGGGTTAGGCTTTTTCTTGTTTTTATTTTTTTGTCTCAGAGAATGTTCTTCCCATTTGTTGCCCAGGAGATGCTGAATGTATAGTATTTAGCAGACAAAAGACATGTCTGGGTTCCTTGGAAGGGTTCTAGGGGGAAGGGAGAGAAGTGGTGTGGTTTCAGCAGTTGCTTAGCTGGGGGCCAGGGAGTCTTTGCTCAGCTTGGAGGGCATATGGCTGTGGTTTTGGTGCTGGACTCCTGCTGCTCTGATGCCTCACTGCTACTGCTGAGTTTTCCTTCACTGTTTCTCCGTACTATGGGTGAAGCTCTGCTCGCAAGAACAGCTGTTGGACTGGAATTGGTATTGGACCTTCAACATCTGACCTTGTTGGGAAGAGAGACCCCCCTTCACCATCTGCATGGGTGCCTCAGGAGAAACCTGAGCTCTCACCTCCTCCCTCTCTCTGGAGGAAGCACCTCTCAGTTGCTTATGGGAGCCCTGGCTGCCGCTGCCGTTGCCAGGACATCGCACATGACACCCTCGGGACATATGAAAGCCAGGAGAAAACAGAAACACCCCCTCCCATCTTCCACCTTCTCTCTCCTCCCCAGGCCACCATTACCCCCTGAGGAGGCTCAGCCTTGCTTGACCACCCTCTGCCTCACACTGAGCCAACAGCGCCCCCTGCAGCCGTGGGGGAGTCATTGCAACCATTGCCTTGCCAGGGCCGGAAGTGCCCCCTGCCAGTTGTGATAATATCTCCACCAAAGGGGAAACTGTTTGACAAGTGAGGATGAGAAAAAGGTTGTTATTGGGTTTTCCAGGGTTTTGTTGCTGTTAGTGTTGATATATATATATTCTAGTAAAGAACTGTTATTCCTTTTCCCATGTCTTCCTGAAAGCCCTGTAATTTCAAAGTTATAATAATTTGGGAGGGGGTCATCTTTTCCATCCCAGGAAGGTTCTTGCCTTCCTTGGCAGACATCTGTCTTTTAAACCAGGAGAAGTAGGAAAACACATGGGATGCTCATTGCCAGGGGTAGTTGAGGGATGAGTCCTTTCCTGAGACCACGGGGATAAACCATTCCTTATTTCTGCTTTCAGCATGGGCAGAGAAGATCATATATTCCCCCTTCATTATCCTTTCCCACACTCTTGCCTGACTTCTATTTTAGCATGAAAACCATACGGCCCTGAGAAGGCTGCCACAACCTCCAGGCCTCCTGGGGTGGCCAGTCTCTGTGCCGCGTGCTGGTCATGGAAAACATCCTTTTCATGATCCCCACTCTCTTTAAGCTGAAACATGTAACAGGAGTCTCTTGTCAGGAAATGCCAATTTATCAGTCTAAGTGAGCTGGAAATTCCTTTTTGTCAGGATCTGTTCACTCTTGAACAGGTGCAGCACAGCCCAAGAAATGAGCAATGAACATGATATCTCTTTTATGTCTGTGCCTTGGTTTAAGACAATTTACAAGAACACAAGAATGAGTTGTCTCCCTTATAGGTTCAGCCAAACTCTTTCCAACAATAAGGAACAAATACGAGTAGATGTAAGTGAAAAAAATCACAGTTTACTAACAAACAGAACAGCCACAGGCAAAAAATAGCAGTAAATAACTGCTAGATAACAAACTACTAAATCTCATTAACTCCACAGGAACAAGGAGAGGCCCAAAATGATGGAAATGCCCTTTCCCAAGATGGTGACACACCAGAGGGCTTGGAGGACAAAGAGAAGATGATGTCACACCTTCCCTTCCAAAATGGCGCTCTCCAGATGACCATGCATCCCCAGGAACAAAGAGACAAGACAGTGACAACCCCTGTCAGGAAGGGAGGAGCCTACAGAGCAGTTCTGGAGGCAGATGAAAACTTGCCCGCTCATGTGGGGGTCTACACCACTGCTGCTGCTGCTCTCTTCTGCCAATCCCTGGCTCTGCAAATGCTCCTGCTGTGCTCTGCACCATGGTTGTGGTGTGAGGGGGGGAAAGGACCAGTCTGTCTGCGTCAGCACAGTGTGGCCTGACCATAGGAACTCCCTGCCTTTTTTCTTTGCTGCCAGCAGAGTTTGCAAATTCACTTTGAAACAGTTTCTGATTACAAAATGCAGTCAGTCATGACTGGCTACAGTTGGAAACACAAAACAACCACCTTGGAGGCAGAACTCCTGCCTTCAGCAAAAGCTGCCATGAAAGAGAGACTCCGCTTCCATAGTTTCCTGTCTTTGGCTGGGCGCTGCTGGCAGACCACCAGCAACTCAGACCTGGGTAGGGCCACTCTGCCACTGTCATTGTGATGCCTTGACTGCAGATAGGCAGCTGCAGAATTTTCTCTTAGGGCAGCTCAAAAACACTAACCGCGGTGTCTTTGAGACAAGAAAAAAAAAACCCAAAAAAACACAGGAACCCTAAAAGGGAAAAGCCTCTGCTTAAACAAAGACTAAACAGCCAGTAAAGCAAAAATGATGTGGCAAAAGTGGGGCTGCTGTCTGCTCCAGCTGACTTTAAAAGCACCTGAGACAGCACCCTGCCCTTCCCAGCTTCCCAGCAGCAGGATATTAGAGTGATAGTAACAAGTTTGAGGAACAGATAGATATGGAATACAATAACGTTTTGGATTACTTCAGGGCAGACTGCCATGACATCATAGTAGTAGTAGTAGTAGCAGTAGTAGTAGTAGTAGTAGTAGTAATAATAATAATAATAATAATAATAATAATTTTTAAAACTCTTCCCAGTGACTTCACACTGAACGTAAAAGATAGATGGGAGACTCTTAGTGACTTTTTTGGTATTTACCCTTGAAATGTCTGTATCCTGCCTCTGTTTACTTCAGTGTAAGTAGGTCGCGTCTCTGAGATGCTGTAATGTTTGAACAGCAAATTGTACAAATGATGCAGGTCATTCCCATGATAGTGCAACTGAAGGATCCTGATCCCCCATAACATGCATTTTCTGAACTAGCAAGGGTTGTGCTCACCTGTCAGCCCTTTCTTCCACTCAGCAGGATTTCTTTCACTTCTTTGCTTGTGCTCACAAAACATATTAGAAATTCCCTGTCTCTCTGGCTTAAACTGGCTGACATCCTGTGTTGGTTTTGCATGGCCTAGTTTTTGGTAACAGGGAGCCACAGAGGTGGCTTCTGTGAGAAGCTGCTAGAAGCTTCCACCATATCTGGCAGAGCCAATCCCTGATGGCTCTCAAGATGGACATCCTACTGGCCAAGACTGGGCCAATTAGAAATGATGGTAACGCCTCTGCGATAACATATTTAAGAAGAAAATCAAAACAAAGGGGGGCACGGGTTTTTTCCTAGTCAGAGAAGAGGAGGAGGTAGGAACATGTCAGGGAAATGACATGGAGACACCAAGGTCAGTGGAGAAGGAAGGGGAAGAGGTGCTCCAGGTGCCAGAGCCAAGATTCCTCTGCAGGCCATGATGATCACCACGGTGAAGCAGCTGTGTCCCCCGCAGGCCCTGGGGATCCACGGGGGATGCCAAGATCTACCCACAGTCTGTGGGGGAGGTGCCCACACTGGAGCAGGTGGATGCCTTGAGGGGCTCTGATACAGGGAGAGACCTGGTGGAGAGAGGGCGCCCTTGCTTCCAGGCTGGAGCAGCCTGTCCTTGGAGAACTGCATCCTGTGGAAGAGTGACCCATGCCGCAGCTGTTTCAGGAGGACTCTTTGTCTGTGGCAGGAACTCATGTTGCAACAGTTTTGGGAGGACTGCTGCTCGTGAGTTTGGACCCACATTGGAGAAGTTCCCAGAGAACTGTCTCACGTGGGAGGGACCCCAAGGCATAGCAGAGGAAGGACTCCTCTCCCTGAGCAGTGGAAGAAAATCTCAGCTGCCAACATGACCTAAAACCCCCATGCTGTCTCCCTGCACTGGCAGCTGGAAGGAGGGAGGGCCTGGGGGGAAAAAAAAGTATTTTTACAGGCTTATTTTACTTCTCATTATCCTCCTCTTTTTGTTAGTAATAAATTCACTTTGTACTTCTAAGTTGAGCCTGTTTTGCCCTTGGAGTGTTTTCTCCCAGTCCTTATCTCAACTCATGAACCTTTTATTAATTTTTTTTCACTCCTCTGCCCAGCTGTGGCAGGGGAGAGTGAGTGAGCAACTTTGAGAGTGAGTGGGTGCCTGGCATTTAGCCAGTGTTAAACCACAACACATCCTTAATTGTTTTTTGAAGAGATAAAGAGACAGACACAGGCATGTGCAGAAAATGATCATGTAAGTTGTGCTTTCTTAGGGAGCCAAGTAGAAAACAAGCCAGACGACTTCAATTCAAAATTCGCTTAGAAAAGAAACTCTTGTGAAGATGATTGTGGTGGTGAGGATTGGGTGAGTGCAAGGAGAAACAGGCTGTGAGGGTAGCTGCAGGTAAATTAAAATAAGCAGTCATGCACATATAGATTATATGAGTCATAAGGATTGCAGAGTCTCAGCCAAAGCATTTTCACACTGGAACCAAAATTTGGCTTTAGATAAATGAAATTGTTACTGGTCATCCAGGGTGAATCACCCTGATTATATCCATCCTGCATCACTGGGACACAGAAATCGCAGCAGAGCTGAAATGATAATAGACCATAGAATAGGGATGGGAGAGAGGAGAAACCATGGCATTTTCTCTCTGTCAAGACCCCTATGTTGTCCCTGAGACCAATATGGTTTGATTCCCACTTCCCAAGCTCAGATGGGGAGTGAGGGTTTAGTCAAAACACAGGAATTGGCCTAACAGGTGTCAGGGAGATGGTGATGGATTCCACAAGTATCTGAGGTGCTTTTGTTGCTCCTTTTTGGATGCTTGACATGGACCCAAGGGGGTGTGTCTATCTGTCTATCTGTGCCTGCTATTTTTAAGTGACTCATGGTTTCAGGCAGGAGGGCTGCCCTAGTCTGGTTTCTACTCTGCAGCTACAAACACTTCATTCCCATCAGGTCTACCTGGAACAAAGGAAATTCCAAACTGTGAGAGCTCACTATTGGCTTCATATTCCCAAGAGCCAGGTTCCCACTTACCACCCTGCTGCAAGACTTTTAACTCTGGACTCCAGAAGTCATGTTTTCTTCCTGAGCCTACCACTTCCAGTTCCCAGTTGTGTGTGGTGGCAAGCCAACCCCACTATCCTCTGAATGCCTTGAAGAATAATTTGGAGTGGGTCAACATGAAGAACTCAAGGTGACACTGTCCCTCTTCATTAGGTGTGTCTTGAGTAGAAACCAAACACAAATCACAGCCTAAACCCAAATGGATCCAAAAAATGATGGCAAATTATACCTGCTGTATTTGCCATGACTGGACACTTGTACATTAACTCTCACATTCCTGGCTGTAGCATGGAATCTGCCAGAATACAGTTTGGTCAGAGTGAGATTCAATATCCATCTCAATGGAAGAATTTCTTCTGCCAGGACAGGGCTGTGTTAAGTGTGTTCCTCGTTACATTACAGGACAGACAGGGATATATGTGCAGCTGGAGGTGGTGATCTACAACTTCTGTCCAGAAGGAAAAAATAACAAAGAAAACCCTTGGGGTAAAGGATGCAGAGAAAATTTCTTAGGAAAAATTAGGAGGAAACGGTTTTTAAGGTAAGATTATGGAAAAGTGAAACATCTTTCAGTATAGATGAAGGAGACACCTCTTTCCCAGCTTCTTTAGTAAAGACTGTATAAATCAGCATTTTAGAAACTGAACAGTGTTTGCTGCAGGTGAGTCATTTCTTTGCAAACACTTAATCAGCTGGAAGCTGCAGGATAGAACCCAGGCTGCTGACTTGGAGCTCATTAGAAACTTTTATTTTTCCCCCTCTGCATCATACAATAGATGTGGAAAACTGCAGTCTCTGAGACTATGCATAGCTCTGAAATTACTATCCATCAGGTCAAATTTGTTCTTGAAGGAATCTCAACTGGTCAAGGAATTCTGCAGCAGAACAACAGATGATTATCTTTTGCTTTGATTCATTTTGTCACAACCTCTGCTGGACTGTGGTTTTCATTTTGTTTTCAGGAAAAGTATAGAAAATCCAAGCAATGAGACAAATCTTTGATTCTCTAGGAAGGAGATGAACATGAGCATCTCATGTCTGGGGAATAAATCAACTGTAAGCCAGTTAATAGACACTGACTGACAAGTTAATAGACACTTCTGTCTGAGGTTGGGCAAAAAAGAAGTGAGGAGGGGAAAAAAGAAAAAAATAGTCTCTTTAACTAAATTTTGCCACTTTAGTCCAGAAAGGAGAATGACAGACATTAATTAGATTGGTCCTAAGAAAAAGAAGACCTTTTTTCAGTCATCTTTATCCACTATTTTTTCATCTTCACTCAACCATAGATATCACAGAATTCCAGAACTGAAGATTGGTAGGAGTTGGAAGGGACCTCTGGAGATGATCTAGTCCAATCCCTCTGATAAATCAGGCTCACCTGGATAAGGTCATGTCTCTAATGGTTTTGAATATCTTCAGAGCAAATCCACACCCTCTCTGGGCAGCCTGTACCAGTCACTCACACAGCCCTGTCACTCACACAGTGAAGACATTTTTCTCAAATTCAGATGGAACTTCCTGCACCTCAGTATGAGCCTGTTGCCCCATGTCCTGTCTCAGGGCACCACTGGAGAGAGTGTCTGACCCCATCCTCTTGACACCAGTCCTTACATTATTCATAAGAGTGGGTAAGACCTCTCTCAGTCATCTCTTCTTCAGGCATGTTGTGAGACATAACATTTTTAAACACCATCAAAACTGTGAAAAAAGGCAGTCAGAATGTGGGCAAGCTGAGGAAGAAGTCACAGTAGAACATGAATGATAAGAGACTGAAGAAAATACAGCTTAAGAAGAAGGACTGATGGAGTAATGTCTCCTCAGCTTAGAGGAAAGAAACCCATGGAGGGAATGTGATGGCTGTCTTGGCCTCAGTTGCAGCAAAGCAAGCTTAGGTTGGCTCCAAAGGAAACCTACTAAGTTGATAGAAGTGAAACACTGAAAAAGCCTGGACTCATTTCTGCTATGGGTTTTTCTGACAGCATGGTCCTTGGTGTAGGCATTTAGACTAAGGAGTCTCTTGACCTTTCTTCTGTCCCAAAGATGCCCAAAATAATGAAATCTCACAGGCTCTGCTATAAAACTTCCATAAAAAAGAAGTCTCTGTAGGTCTACCACCCAGACTCACACCACAAGGGAAAGCAGGGTAACAGTTCATCTTGTCTTCAAAAGCAGTGCTGGGAGACAGAGAATTTGTTCGCCTACACACATCCAAGCACCAGGATTTACAAGCACTGATTATGGTGAAAAAGGCTGAGTTCAACAGGCTGAGGCTGGAGGTGAGGAGCCAAATCCTCTCCTCAGTAATGTTAAGTATAATTTTTTTCTGCAAGAAACCTATATGAGATTTTGTTCTTGATGAGGACATTCCAGTAAGATCAGTAAAAAAGAAGAGAGAAAAGAACAAAAATTGTTTTGTTTCATTTGCTGCCAAATTTTCAGCATTTCTGTTTTGGAATACATTGAAACCTCTTCAGTTGGATGAAGGATACAGATGAGCCTTGCCTGAGCTGGGGCAAGGTGCATCAGGATGCCTGCCAGCAACAAACACCATGGCACAAAAGAAACATAGGTCACACCTGTAATTTGTGTTTAGAAAGCATCTCTGTTTCCAAGCACCATGTCCATGGCTGCAGCCTCTCTCCATCACAGCAAAACTATTACATATTGTGTCGATTCAAATATCTACCCTCTGAAGAAGACACAGCCTCATCTTGCACCAGGGGATGTTTAGATTGGAAATCAGGAAAAATTTCTTCTCTCAAAGGGTTGTTCAGCCCTGGCATAGGCTGTCCAGGGCAGGGGTGGAGTCACCATCCCTGAAGGGGTTTTAAAAGCCATGTAGATATGGCACTTTGGGGAGTGGTTTAAGTAGAGGGCTTGGTAGTGCTGAGTTAATAGTTGGACTCAGTGATCTTAGAAGGCTTTTCCAACCTAAATGATTCCATGATTCTATGATTCTCAGCCTCCCATGGAAAAGCCATGCACATTAGGAGGAAACTTATGAATCAAAATACACCATGAACCAGGAAGATTTCCCAAACCATTTGCTCTCCAATACAGGAGGAAAAGCCACTTCGAACTTGCAGCAGGCTGGATTAAGAAGCAAAGGCATTCAAAGGGCAGGGAGGGCTGCCAGGGGACATGAGAGGCAGAAGCATTTATATCATCTCCAAATGTCAGACGCCCTCTCTCTGTCCTCCTGCATTAACGTTTTGCATTTAAGCATTCTCTTCCTAGACAGGATCCTTCACAAGAGAACTGGCCCTCTCTAGCAGGTCATTGCTTTGAGGGGCAGAACTGTTCTCAGCAATCAGCTCTTCCCCAACAGCTGAGGAGGTGAACTTACAAGAAAACATTTCAATAGTGTTTCCATTTTGTGGGACTCACCGTTTGCATTTGTTCCCCCTTTCCCTTGTATGAAAAAAATGTGTTGCAATGACTCTTGCAACAGTCAACAATGACTCTTGCAACAGGAGACAGAGTGTGACATGTGGGTCTCTGGCACCTTCCTGCTGAATTCTTTCTGTGAAAGAGCCTGACCCTTCCTGGGGAGGAGGTTCATGCCAATGGTGCACATGATAGGAGGGGAATGTCTGCACCAAGATGGCCTCCTTGCATGCAAGAACCACCCACAAAGTGTCTTCTCCCACCACCATCCACAAGCACTGGCTCCCAAAGTCCATTTGGTGTCATGGCTCCTTGCAAGCACCTCTTTGTTACACAAGATTTGTCCCCACCACTCATCTTACAAACAAAAACTTCTCATTCCTGTCATAAAAATCAAATCACAGAATACTTGCAACATGATGATCTGATAACAGAAGGGTTGCAAACGCTACAAAAGCCAGTCTTGAAACCCAGGCAAAATTGAGGAGTAGTAATAATAAAATATCCATTACCTGCATGCGGTGGATGAAAGACGGTCAGTACTGTGGTTATCATTTTGCCAGAACTAAGCCTCTTCAGCTGCATGAAGTGATCCATGTTTGCAAACCAAGGGAGAAGCTGGGGGCAGCTGAGATACCAAAGCATCTCCAACCATATCAGGCATTTTTTTGGACCTCAAACGAACGAAGAAACTCAACAGCTTCCAATTTAGACAGGAATTTTCTTAAAAACAATGCCAAAAGAATTTCCCCCTGACATCTAGTGGCTGCTGAAAACAGAGAGAGATAATGTGGCAGGAGAAAACAAGCTGTGCTATAACCAAGAAGATTAATTGCAAGTTAAATAATATCCAGGCCTTCTGATGAAATATTTTAAAGTACATTGCCCTCAAGAGAGTGTCTCTTTTTACTGATTTATTTTAACCTTCACATTACACAGATACATTATAGATGTCTTCAGAGATGCCTTGGTGTGATTTGCCCCCTGACTGCAAATAATAAACTCTTTCTCAGCTATATAACATTTCTAAGGAAACCTTTGACGTGACTAGAAGAATATCAAGGACAATTAAGTCACATGGCACTCATATCCCTGTGGGAACAGACTTGTGGTTTGCTCCAGGACTCAGACAGCATGAGAAACCCTGGTTCAAACCGAGTACCAACAGCCTTAGAGGTAGTAATTATTAAAGATCTCCTGGTTAAAGATCCTCTGGGGTCTCTCTATTATTTTAATAATGGTTCAAGTTAACTTTACTGCTTCCAGAGGAG
The DNA here is from genome assembly GCA_017589585.1 of Phylloscopus whistleri. Classification (NCBI taxonomy): domain Eukaryota; kingdom Metazoa; phylum Chordata; class Aves; order Passeriformes; family Phylloscopidae; genus Phylloscopus; species Phylloscopus whistleri. The sequence goes on from JADMLD010001404.1 coordinate 1,640,693, forward strand.
CCTGGTACCACAAAGGCAGAAGGGCTCATCTCAAGGGAATACAGTCAGGACATTTTGGCTGCGCATAATTATGTTCAGCAGGGAAAAAGAGGGTGTTGGTCACACATTTTTGGGAGTCCAGGTAAACTTGATGTCTCTCTTGTAGGCCCAATTTTTAGTCTCACTGGATGGAGGGATGTCGTGGACAGAGATTCCTGGGAGGTGGATACCAGCATGGGGCTCCTATGGTTAAAACATGGTTAAGAGGATTCAGGCAATTTGGGGAGATTTCCAAACATCTAATCTGCCAGCCCGGATGGCTTGCTTTGTCCCTGTCCTTGGTTCCTCCTCTGTAATCCACGGTAATTAATAAGGCAGCCTTTTCCCCTCAGCTCAGGTTGTATCAGCTTTGCTGTGTGCCAGCAGTGCCTGGCATTTTGGCCACAGAGTGACACATTTGACAGTGTGACAGATGTGACACATTTGGCCACTCCTTGTCACACTCAAGAGATGGGCCACTTAGAACAGGTGAAATGAGAGAGGTGACCAGATCCTTTTAATAGCACATTAACAGACCCACAGCATCCACTGCCATCAGAAGAAAAAGGCTGATTTCCCCTGGGCCCCAGAGCTGTGGGACACACAAGAGGGACTTGGTAGAATGTCCAGCATGGCTCCCCAGCTGATGCTTTCCATCACTGCTTTATTACAGATAGAAAATCCATCCATCCTCACTCGACCAGTATTTGCAGGGTGCTGGTATCAGTGCTCCTGCCACTCTGAATCCCACCATACCTCTGGAGGTTTCTCCACACCAGCTCACCATGAACCTGCTCTTCCTCTCCCTTGCAGTCTCCTTATCCCACCCATACAGCAAAACCCCTCTTGAAATCCTTTGATAACCATCAAAGCACCTTAACATTAGAGTCTCACCCCATCTGACCCTGACTCCCAATTTCTCTTGTTGCTGTTACTCTTGGCATGATGGCACAGGAGTCCCACATTAGCCCTTTCTGCCATGGGATTGTGCAGTAAATCTTGGCAGACAATTGGCTTCAGCCAATTGAAGCCTGGTTCTGAATATTCACCTTCTCCGCTGAGCCTGTCAGGGGACCCAAACCCCACATGGAGGAAGAAATTAATTTCTAAAAATCCTACCAAGCAAGAATCACACCGGGACTTCTGGATGCACCAGACCAGCCCGTGCTACATCATGAAGACCTCAGTTGTTAGAGCAGCAGCTTGCATTGAGGCCTCACCTAAATTCATGATGATTGAACCTGTATCTTATCACAAGCAAGTTTGGAGAAAATGGACCAAACTAAAGCCCTGGTGGCCCAGAGGAACTGTGTGCCCACAGGAGAGGCAACAGCATCTTTAGTCATGTGTTTTTCTTCTTATCCATAAGGTTTCTGCCTCTTCTGGGCACGAATCTGCTGGCTCTATGTTCACATGTAGTAGATGGCCGTGGGTGAAGATAAACCTTCTGAGAAAATCATAAAGGTCGCCTTGTGACTTGTCATAGGCTAGGAAAAGCCTGATTTTGTTCCAATCGGGGTCCGTTTTTTTGATTGACAAGCAATTTATCCAGTAGAAGACAAGCTGCGACTTTTGGCGAAATGCTTAAAAAGGCTGGGTGGGGGGAGGAGCGACCTCTTTGTCTTTAGGGTGGCAGGCTGGGGACAGGGAGCCGCCGGGGCCGGGCCGGCCTCGGTGCCCCCCCCACCCCGGGCGGCTGCGGCGGGCCAGGCCGAGCCCCGATGCCGCCGGAGCTGGGGCAGGCCGGGCTGGAGCTTTAGGAGCCGCTGTCTCGCAGAGAAGCAGGCAGCATGGAGAGGAAAGGGAGCTCGGACGGAGTGCCCCTTCGCCCTTGCTCTTCTTTTCAAGCCGAAGAAACCAGCTCAAGGCTTCTAAACGACTCAGTTTCCCGCTGCAGAGCCACGTGGGCAGCCCGGCAGCTCGAGAAGTTTAACCCTTTGTTGCTAGCAGATGGACTTTCCTAAACATCATCTTTCTCCGGAAGAAGAACAAATATAGCGAATGAGCCATGGAAAGACACAGCATGGAGCTACAGTCGGTGAAGGGAGAGTGAAAAGGACTTTAAGGCAAAGGACAAAGGAGTGGCCTAATTTTGGCTGGACATTTCTGGTAAACTATAGAGACTGAACTAGTTTTTTTCCTGTAACATATAAATGCTTTTGGGAGGATGTAAGGTTCTAGTTAAAAGTGATATGAAGCTTTTTGCTCCTAAAGAAAGAGGAGATTTGTTTTTGGGTCTTGAGATGATTTTGGAAATAGAAGAAGAGAATCTTTGTGTCATACTAGAGGAGGCATCCTTAAACAGTACCCCAATAAGCAAATATGGCCTATGTGCAGTGTTAAGAGAGCTGCTAATGGGTAGGATTTCGCAGTTTGCAGGAGTTCTTTTAAAATCCTCGCAGATGTAGAGCATGGGATGTCTATATAGAACCCAGAGAGACTCCTTTCCTAAAAGAACTGATAAAAGGTTATTTTTAAAATGGTAAAACTGGCTGAGGTTGCAGGTCATGTCTTTTTATGTTGAGTGAAGAAAGGTAAAAAACTTAGAAAGAGAAAGAAAGATGTTTTAGAAGTTTCATTTGTTGTTGTTGTTTTTTCCCTTTTTTTTGTTGTTTTTGTGTGTATTAATAAACTATCTTTGTAATTTAAAGATAAGCCTGTTTGCTTTTATATTCTTCCAGTCAAATGAAGTATAGAACGTGATAAAACCATCACATGACTCTAGATGTAGACTATTCCAAAAAACATTGAGCACTTGCAGATTTTCATGCCCCAAAGAGAATGATGCATCTGCTCTGGGTATTGCACAGTAGACAATAGGCCCCTTTACCAACACCACAAACTTGAAGGGCAGCTTGCACAGACCTCTGATGCCTTTTTTTTTTTTTTTTTTCCCTCCCTCTTTCCAAGCCCTGTAGAGCTGGAACAGACCCCTGTAAAACTACTCGGGTTGGAGAGCTGCTGTCAGGTCATATTCAAAATTTCACAACACTCTGCAAATTGTTCTGCTGGAGGTTATACAATACCAGTGCCATTACTCAAAAAACCCGTCCAAGAATATTATGTTAGACATAGGTCAGATCTCTTCACCCACAACAATATTCCATGAGGAAAAAAAAAAAAAAAAAAAAAAAAAAGAGGAAAATAAATTGTTCAGCACAAGCTGGAGATGAAAAATTTACCCTTAATTACATACATTTTTATGGAGAAAGGTTATCTATCCATTCATCATCACATACTAGGACAGGAAAGAGCCTCTGACTATTTAGATACAAGTATCTTGCATGTGTAGTTAAAGAGAAAAAATGCTCCTAGAGAGTCTGTCCCTACTTCCCCCCTTCTCTCCCTGTAGATGCCCATCAGAAACACTGCATAAATATGTTGAAGCTGGTCACCTGACCTATTTTAGTCATCTATATTAGAAAGTAATGAGTAGGAGTGTCTGTTTCTCTCCAGGAACAATAAAGGGAGTCTCAAGCAATTAGTCCAGATGTAAAAAAGCTCTATCACATCAGACCAATCCCATTCATACATCTTGTTTTCTCCATCTCTAATGCAGAGATAATATACATGCCTTTGTCTCAAAAGCAGTTGAAGATCCTTGAGGGAAAGGCAGTCATGATATAGGGATGTTGCGAATGAAAAAAATCACAATAAGGTTAACAACAAGGTCAGTAATGAGTTCATATAGAAATCTTGCAGTGGAATTGCAAAAAGATTGCCCTCATTTTGGAAAATCAAAGAATCAAAGACTTGAGTTGGAAGGGACCTTTAAGGGTCACCTAGTCCAATCCCCTTGCAATGAGCAGGGGCACCTTCAACTAGATCATATCTATGTGGGAAACACTAAAAGCAAAAGAGGATTTTTAGGAGCTGAAAAAGCAGGCCTCAAACAGAAAAAGCTGAGATCTCAGAATTTGCAGCAACTGAGAAAAGTTTGGAACTAGGAAAGATACAGTAGTATATAATAGTATAGCAAACAAGGACATGGAAAACAAAGGCCGAGTTTTTAGGTTTGGCTTGAATAAGTCATAACACTACAGAAAACATATGCCAGACAAGATAGTAGAAGGTATTAAGCTTAATCAGGGTACTGTGTATTGTTAATAGAGAAGCATACAAACAACTATTGTTTGAAATAGGTGTACATGTGCTATAATTGATTGGTTAAAACAACTGTCTGTAATTTTTAGTAATATACCATTGGCTGAAAAGTCCTTAAGATGCTTTGTAACAGGGAAATCGGGGGCTATTGTGAACAGCTTTTGGGGCTATTGTGGGCTGCTACTGGGGCTGCTGGGGGCTGCTGCTGCTGCTACTGCTGCTACTGCTGGCTGCTACATGGGTGCTGTAAACTGCTACTTTGTCTTTACTTCTGTGATGAGACTGATGCTTCATTAAAAGAAAACAGCTACCACAGCAGTCCGGTCCAGTTCTTGCCCGCGTTGTCACATGTCTACAGCTCAAACTGGATCCTTCAAAAAGCATTTTTTTTCTTTCAGCAATTTTCAAATGACACATTAAAGAAGAAAGGTGTTTTTTTCTAAGAATCACCCACTCAATGTTCCACAAAAGTTGTGTGACCACACTCAGTGCAATGACCATATTTTTCAGCCTTTTGGGAAGCTGAAGGCAATGAATACCACAACCTATACAAAAATTAGAGTATTTCTCTTTTTTAATTCCATTTTGACAATTTTTCCCCTTTATGTTCTCCCTTGCACCTCTGCTTGGATCCTCAGCATCAATAAAATCCCTTGCAGTTGGAAGAGCAGCAGAGCCACTCCCAGAATGATTGTTTCTCCTGGGGCTCTCACACAGAGGACACTGCTTCATCCCATCCTGCCCATGGCAAGCTGTTTGTGCCTTGAGTTCACACCAAACTAAGACTGCCTATTCCTGGGCCTGCAGCATAAGCACAGGGCTATGGAAGATGGCTGAGGCTAGAAATGCTGAGATCTGAGGCCTTGAACAGCCAGGAAAAGATCCAGCCCTTGGAAAACTACCAGGTTTGGCTGCTCAGGATGGAAGGTGTAAGAAGGAGCCAGGGTTTAGACATGTTGCTGCATGTGCCTCAACCTCTGAGTTGGAGCCAGGACATCTGAAAATACACGCCTGTAAGTGCATGTGCCTTGGAACAGGGTGAGACATCCCTTCCTATGCCCTTCCCTGAAGGCGTCAACAATGACCAGGGCACAGGCAGCCTCCATGGAACACTGGTGATTGGGATGTTCCTGAAGACACCATGAGACCCCACAAAACTCATGATAATTATGATAGACTCAATCATTAGGGCAGGGAAACACCAGTGCTTAGACATCTGTCTGCTTTGTGTCCACACTTTGCATCAGTTCCTGCCCACTTTTAGTGTGTCAAAATCTCTGCAAGGAGCTCTGCAAATCTGTGGCCTTGGATAGAGTCAAGTTTTGCCACCTCTCTGGGTCAGGTCAAAATCATGCCCCAGGTCTTCAGAGGAGTTTCTAAATTTTTACAAACTTCCACACCATTAATTTCCTCTCAATCAGTTTTTCTCTCTTTGCTGTTTAGTCCTTTCTGCCTTTAATACATTTCCAGGCTCTGCAGCCTCATAAAACTTCATGGGGGAACGTTTCTGCGTGGTTGGTGTGGGCAGGAAATTACTGTCATTCTTCACTTCTTCAGCCCAAGAGGGTGTTTACTGGGCCTGTCATCAGAGTGCATTTCCCTGTTAGCCCTGCCAGCACCATCCCCAGAGAGGTGTCAGAAGCAGCAGCCAATGCAGAAAAGAATCCAAGCTCTTTATTTTGACTGGCCTGGGAAGGAAATCTGGGCATTTCAGCATCACAACTTTTCCAGACAACCCCTCATCAGCATCTCAGCAATGAAGGCTGGAGAAAAACTTCCTGGCTTCCACCAAAGATTAGCAGGAACCCAAATGCTTCTGTTTATGGACATAACACACCCTGTCCCACTACAGCTGATTGAGTGTGAGCACCCACCTCCCTGGAATACGTCCATGCTTTGACACCTCTCTGATGGTGCCCCTGAGGACTCCTAGAAACACCTCTATGTGGGGAGATTTAACAGAGAGGAGCTTTGTGGCAGAGCACATATACAAGTGCAGGACTTGCAAGTGTCCACCAGGCTTTGTCTTTTCCCTTCATTTTGATTAAAAGCTAGCTGGAAAAGAACCTAGGTGTGCCTAGGTGGGCAAGAAGGCCAAGGGCACCTGGCCTGTACCTGCAATGGTGTAGCAGCAGGACCAGGGCAGTGACCTGTTCCAGACACTGCTGAGGGATCTCCAGTCCTGGGGACCAGTTCTGGGCCCCTCCCAGCAAGAAGGTCACTGAGGGGCTGGAGCATGTCCAGGGAAGGGAACAGAGCTGGGGAAGAGGCTGCAGCACCAAGAGTGGCTGAGAGAGCTGGTGGGGCTCAGACTGGAGAAAAGAGGCTCACTTTCCACAACTTCCTGGCAGGAGAGAGTAGCCAGGTGGAGGTCAGGCTTTTCTCCCAGAGAACAAGGGACAGAACAAGAGAAAAGAGCCTCCAGTTGTGCCAGGAGACATTTAGGTTGGATATTGGGAAAATACCTTCCCTGAAAAGGTTGTCCAGCCCTGGCAAGGGCTGCCCAGATCAGTGGTAGAGTCCTCATCCCTGGATGTGGCACTTGGGGATATAGGTTAATGGTAGCCTTGGTAGTTTGTTGGGGATTAGTTGGACTTGATCATCTTAGAGGGCTTTTACAACCTCAGTAATTCTGTGATTCACCATATAAGAGGAATAATGAAACACAAAGACCAACATGTTGGGTGAAAAGCTTCCTCCTCCACTTGCTGAGTGCATAATTTTGCGGGGCTTGTGGGTGGAAGGACAGAGGTTGCAAGATGCAGTTCTTGGGAAAAGCTATAGGATGTGTTAAACAGCTGGGAAAAGGTCTGTTCTCCTTGGCTGTACAGTAGTTCCTTGTGGGACATTCCTTTGTATTTTATTCAGGAAAGCCTTCAAACTTCTACCTGAGGAACTGCATGCCTTCTCTGTGGCAGAAAGAGTTTGCAATGCACAGTTATTCACACAAGATGATGGGGACAGAGCCTTGTCCTTCTTTGCCTGAAGAGCTGTGATCTAACGTTTAGATGCCCATCCTGCATTGTTCAATCCAAGATGTAAGAACTCACATGTGCCCTGGTTGAACTTGACCAAGTTCCTCTCAGCCCATTTCTCAGGCCTGCTCAGAGCCCTCTTCTGAGTAGCAGCTTCGATCTCCAGTCCATTGGCCACTTCCCTACCTAAGTCTACTGCCACCCACAAGCTTTCTGGGAGCAAACTTCATCCAGGTGATCAGTGAAGACATTCACTGATGCCAGCATTGATTACTGGGGAATACCACTAGTCAATGGCTGCATAGGTGGACTTTGCATCACTTACCATAACTATCTGGGATGTTTGCACCAGTCCTAGTTACTTGTGACTCACATCATTGTGGCAATAACCAGAATCACAGAATAATTGAGGTTGGACAGACCTCTGGAGGTTGTGGTCCAACCTCCGCTCACAGCAAGATCACAGCTGTCTCAGATCAGGTTGCCCAACCCTACTTTTATTCTGCAAGTTCAGCTCAGCCTAATTCTGACACAAAATGCTGCAGCTCTCCCTGATTTAATTTAGAGAGAGCAAACTGTGATCTCCACAGCAAAGTGCGGTAGATCACCCCACACCTCCCAGCCCAGAGCTATGAAGGCAGGGAAGGACAAACCAGGTGCTCTGTAGTTAAATCTGCTGGTGAATCAGGTTGCTCCAGTGTTCCTGGGTTGTTCAGTAATGTTACCCTCTTCAATTCCTAAATTCTTTCCGGGTGTACATGCACAGCTGTAACAACAAAGAGCAAAGGCTGCAGGGGCTCCATGTATGATCTTAATGGTGTAATGATCTCTGCAGCCTGACAGATTGATATTCCAGGAGACATGACGATTTCTGATATTCAAACAGAAAATAGGAGAACAATCCCAGGGCTGTTTCAGTGCCTGAATTCAAGAGCAGCGCCAAACACTGAGCCAGGGCAAAAACTCTCATTCATCGAAATACTTGAAAGGGATTTTTAAAAGGAACTGAAATACAGAGAACATCTTTCTTATCACTAATTTACTGATTCATCATTTCCTCAGTTGTCTTCATCTTCTTTCACGTTAAGACTTCAAGCTCTCTGGGGCAGAGGTTACTTTTACTCTGTTCATCTATGCTGAAGTCTCCATAAATCAAAACTGGATATAACTCCTCAATTTGAAGAAAGACCTCCTAGAATCACAGAATGATTTGGTGTGAGGGACCTTAGAGCTCATTTTGTTCCAACATCCCTGCCATGGTGCTAGAAGTCAGGGTTTTCCTTTTCTTTCTCTCAGGGAATTTTCTCCCATTTGTTGCCTAAGAGATGGTAATGAGGATACTTAAGAGAGACAAAAGAAGTGGCCAAGATGAGGGAAGGGGTGCAGCTGGCTAGAAAGTGCAGAGATACTGCAAGATTTTGGCTGGAGGGTGAGGGGCTGGGCTCAGCTCCTTGCTCTCTCTCGCTCTTGGGACCCGAGGGGAACAGTCGGGCTGGTACCACTGCAGGGGAAAATTTGGTGCCACCACAGAAGTCAGCTTCTCTTACTGTGGGTGAGCCTTTGCTCGTAAGAGCGGCTGTTGAACTGGGATTTTTTCAATATCCGACCTCACTGGGAAGGATCCTCACCATCTACTCAGGTGCTTCAGGGAAAACCCTAGACCCCAACTCCCACCAGAGGGAGAGTCTCCCAGCTGCTTGTGGCAGCTGCTACACTTTAACTGAACACCCTGTGTCCACCCAGATATCCTGTGATTTCTGGCACCACTCTGGAGTCTTTGCTGCACTTTGTTTTCCACCCCAGGTGTGCCTGCCTCTGCTGCTCCAGACTGCTGCTCTGAGGTTTCCTGCTGCAGTCCAGTCAGCTTCCTGAGTGCCCTGAGACCAGCTGCACTCCGTGAATTTGCAAAGGGAGCCCCTTCTCTCTCCTTCCCATCAGCTCAGGTGCCATTAACCGTGTGGAGAGAGGCTGCTGAGCTCACGCCACAGCGCCCCCTGCAGCCGTGGGGGAATCATCACACCTGCCCTGCCTGGCCAGGAGCCAAGAGCGCCCTTGGTGGCTGTGACCATAACCGCACCAAAGGGGAAAGTGCCCAACAGCCAAGAGAAGGCTGTTATTGGATTTCTGGTTTTGTTTGTTGTTGCTGTTCTTGTTGTTTGTTTTTGATATATATATACACACATATTAGTGAAGAACTGTTATTCCTTTTCCATATCTTTGCCTGAAAGCCCCATCATTTCAAAGTTATAATAATTTGGAGGGAAGGGGTCACATTTTCCATTCCAAGGGAGGTTCCCATCTTCCTTGGCAGACACCTGTCTTTCAAACCAAGACACATGAGCAGGGACACCTTCCACTAAATCAGGTTGCTCAGAGCCCCATTGAGGAGCACTCCTCCAGACATGTCTGTGTGGAGAAAAGCAGAGGAAGCAGAGGACAGTGTCTTCTAGGTTAGCTGAGTGGCTGTGGGTCAGCTCAGACCTCTTTGTTCAGGAAGTCCCCTCTTCTTGAGGTTCTGACCTCAGAGGAACTCAAGCACCAGGTGGTGCCTGTACAAACTTCTGGAAATTCCCAGCAGGTCATTGCAAATCTCCCATGTTTCACCATTGAGGGCCACGCTGCAGGCTGTAAATATTACACAGTATTATATTGGAACCTTAATGCACATTTGAAGAGTCCAGTCCATCATAGCATGAGGGCTAAAGCTGTCAAAGGTATCACAGAAGCCAACATTAGAATGGGTGCCTGTTTCTATTTGTCATGTCCGATTGTTGAAAACCTTACTAAAGGAGCTTTTTAATGTGTCTAAATTCTGTGAGTAGTCCTTTTGGACTTGCTCAACATGCATGGCTGTTTCGTTGTTACAGTGAGTGGCTACGGTGGGCTGCAGTGGGCTGCGGTGGGCTGCGGTGGGCGGGACAGCTCTGCCCACCAGCCCCCAATCTCAGCATCTCTTTAACATGGCTTTGCCCACTCGGTTGAGCTGTCATCCCCCCTCACTGCTGCAGGAAACAGGAATGGGACCCATGTCAGCTGCTGTTTGAAATCCCCAGGGTGGTGGGTTTCGGCATAGCCATGGTTGGTTTAGAGCACTCTAAACCAAGTTGGGCTTTGGCTGCAGATGGTGGTTGCTATGCGACGTAACTCAGCACTTGCTTTGGGGAAACTTTTGGCATTGGGCAGCCCTGCTCCCCTCCACAGTTCCCCAGAGCTGCCCACGGCTGGCAGGGCTCCCCAGCCCTTTGGGCACTGGCTGCCGTGGTGTCCTTCAGGCTTCTCGAGGCCTGGCTCTGTTATGATACAGTGCTCCATGGTTATGGGTTTCAGCGACTTTTTGCTGGCATTTCCGGGGTTTGGCACATGCAGTTCTGCACTGCCACTTCCATTGTCATGTGCCACTTGACTTCCGGTTTTCACCTGTGTGCTGAAGCTGCAAGTGGGCATGCCAGGAAGTGGCTGGGCTGTCCAATCAGCTGCAGGCAGGGGCATGCTGTGCATGTTAATGGCGGTATGGGGGGTGGAGCCCAAAGATGGCTCCTGCAGCCTTGGCGTGGGCAGCCCTGGACATTCTGAGAATGCACCTGCCAGCAGCAGAGGCTTGGGTGGTCGCAGCATGGGCAAACCTGCACATCGGGCAAACCTGCACATCATGCAAACGCTGCTGATGCTAGCGGCAGCGGGGAAACGCCAGCAAATAATGGCCACTCCCCTGCCACTTTCTCGCCCATCCTCTTTGCCCAAGTGCCCAAGATGGCATCTGCTCCCCGCACCGCTTTGTCCCACTCTTGGTCCTTGCTGAGTGTTTCAGCAAGCGGTGCCTGCGGCATCTCCACTGCCGTCCCTGCATCCCGCTCAGCTTCCAGCCTCCCCAGCCAGTCTGAAACAAGCCTCCAGAGCTTTATCATGTCCATAGCATCCATGTCAGCTTCTAAAGCCTGTTTGACAAGTCTCCAGGGCTTTATAACATCCATAGTGGCTTCCAAGAGCCTGTTGCTCATACTTTACCCCTCCCCACTGAAGTAAAAAGAGGGTCCATACCTTAACGACTGGGTTTTCTTCCAGTGAAACCCATCTTCCCCTTTTCTTGGCGCTGTTCTTCTATTTTAGGGGTATTTACGAAAGGGGTCTAGACTTTGATCAGCTCTTCATGCCTTGGTTGGTTCTCCCTGCCATTTTTGGCAGCTTTTTTTATGGCAGACAGGTTCTCCACACCTGCCCTCTGTCTCCCCAGCTCTACATGTGGACGCTGCTGTCATCACTTCAGGAACTCACCACTTGTTATGCTGGGGTTGCAGTTTGGAGACAGGCACACAACAGAACTCACCAATGATCATGCAACACAGCTCAGGTTTATTGTTGTTACCTTTTATAGGGGGTTCAAAATTCCCATGCTTACACATGTGATTGGTTGAGGTTTCAACACCACTCAGCTCACTGGCCAATGATACATCTGCATTTAGGGTTGAGAGGGATTGGCTGGGGTCCCCTGTTTGAGTTCGAATCCAACCTATCATTGTTTCACCTGGGGACTTGTTTACTCCTAGGCTGGTCGAGTTTGGGGTTCTTTTATGGCCAGATTTATCTGCACAGTTTCAGACCAGCTGCAGCTGTTACAGAAAAATGCCACCTGGTCTGGCTAAGGATGCAGCTCTGTAGGAATGGCTCCACATGTGCTGCTTCTCAAAAGTTGTTTCTATTGATAGGGAAAAATAAAGCCTTTACAGCAAGACTTACCTATTCCAAGGGATGCCTGCACTCCCAGAATGGGACCTTATGCTCACTTCTCTTCCTTGAATCTAACTGGAGCTCAAAACAGTCAGTTAAACTGCACTGCAAATATCTTTGCTCTGTTCCTTCAGCCTTTGTATCCTCACGCCACCTCAGGAGATGGTTGCTGGGATACTTGTTTCACACAGCTCATGGCAAAAGGTAGATCTGTTGCTCAACATCCCAAACACTGTTAGAAGAGAACTCTTGGAGTGAATCCCCACCCCCGAGCCCTAGACTCTGTCCACATAGCCACTACTCTGCCAGGTGGGTGTTGCAATTCCCATCTGCTCAGGAGAGAAGCTCACAAGGACAGAAGATCACTCTGCATGACTTTGGTGACTTTGCAGCTAATAATTTCCAGATGTTAAACTATCTTTCGGAAGCACCACTTCTATCTGTCTTCCCAGCTTGCTTCCATGCTGCTGAGAATGGGAGACAAGCCCTACTCTGACACCTTCCCTCCTTTGGGAACCAGCCCTGAGAGCAGCTCAGCACCCAGGACCCATGATGCTTTATAGACTCCTTGGTACCAACCAGGCCATGCCATGGGAAAAGCTCAGTGCTGGCTTCTCAATAATCCAGACAGGCACTTTTTGACTCTTGTTCTGGACTTTTCCTGGCAGGCAAGGAGATGGGGGCAGCCAAGAAAGAAAAGTTTCAAAGTATTAACCCCAAAGCATCCTCAGCCTCAAAAAAATGTCAAAGAAAGAAGCACATGGTTGACCTGAACTATTTATAAACTGGGACTCACTGGAAACATGATGGATTCCTGTTTCTAACCTACCCCTCTCCCCACAGCCTGTCACCTGAGTATTGTGTCATCAGCCAGCATCTTTGGCACTGACTTCTCCAGGATCAGTGTCTAAGCTATTGCTGAATGCACAAACTGCACCCCTCAGAAGAAAAGTAGGTCCCGGATTCCAAAAGATGCTGGAAAGTAGGTCCTGAGATGTGGAGGTGTTAGCGTATGGTGGACACAAGGAGAAAGCTTGGCTGATCCTGTTCTTACCTGCAAAGGGCTCCAAGTATTTCGCTAGGGAGCATCATGGAGTGGACACTTACCTTATGTTTTCACCTCACAGCCAAAGGGAAGACAGCCAGTGAATGCAATGTGCTGATTGTGTGGGAGGGATGCCCCAGCTCCAACTCTGGAAGGTTGGAGCTAACCTCAACAGCTGGATTTCTACCTAGGCTGAGATGTGCAGGAGAGGGAGGAACCCAGAACTCATTGCCACCCTTTGGCACACCAGATCTCCCAGTTCAGCTAACCTCTCCTCAGAGATGAGCAACACCTCCTTGGGCAGCAAGTGCCACCCCAGGAGGAATCTTCACAGCCCCACCTCGGATGAGGACAGAGGGTTCTGATCAACCCCTGCGCCAGCAAAAGCAATAGTTGTAACAGCAACTGGACATCATACCAAGCCATGGGGATCAGCAATCTTGCGCTCCCCTCCTGGCAGTGGCAGCCTCTTTCTCTCACTTAGCTGGAGAAGGAAGAAGGACACAGAGGTAGGGAGCAGGAACAATCTGGGAATGTATGAGTCCTAGAAATGTGAATTTTTAAGACCTAGATCTACTCTGAGTTACCAGAAAGAGTCTGGATCAGCAAGGTCTATGACTTCAGGTTGAGCAGGCTTCTATCCCTTCTTTTAGGGCATTTTCAAAGACCAACTTTGCAGGACTTTCTCACCTATAGAGATTCATTCCTTGCCAACCCCCACAGCAGCCTCTGCTCTCCAAGTCCTAGGGAAAGTCTAGATGTGACCATCAGGAAGAGCCCCACCCCCTTCTAGGTGACAAGGCAGCCCCTGGAGGAACGAGGCTTAGCTCAGCTGCTGCTTTTAAAACTCCTGCCACAAAAACATGAGCCTGTAGGAAAAGCAATTTTGTCATTTGTCACAACAAAAAGCTAGCAAGAGCAGCAGGCAGGAGCATGCAGTAAGGAATTGTTTCCAGGTCTGGTGGTTAAGAGCTCGTGGCTAATCCTCCATGCAGGTCCCATGCTGCAGAAGGGTATGTTACCAGGTTTGTTCTTGTGCTGCTCCTGCAAGTGATAATCCTACTTTTATCACATATTCTTCTCACAGGAGCCATACGGGATGCTACACTTCCAGTGACAAGCAAATCACTTGGGTTTAACATGAGTAAAATGTAAAAACCACAGAAAGAGGAAAGAATAGGAACCTTTGCTCAATTCTTTTTATTGAAATCTTTGGGAATTAAGGATACATGTGACTTGGATGAACACAAACATGGAGCTGGAAAGGAGTTCAGGAGCCTGAGTAGGTCACCCTCAGTTGCTGAGACAGGATGGGGCATCTCTCAGGGTGTCTACAACCTGAAGTCTGCTGGGCTGGAGAACAGTTTCTGGGGAAAGAACCTGGGACAATGAAAACAAACCATGTTGTGGGTGGTGGTGGCAGGAGTGGAGCCAGCAGGACCAGGGAAGTGATTCCTTCTCTCCATCTGACTTGTCAAACAGGGCACTGGTACCAGTCTGGGCTCCCCAGTACCAGGTAAATGGTGATACAGCAAAACCACACAGCTGGTTGGAACTGGAGCTCAGGGCACACAGGGAGACACTCAGGCAAAGACAGACTATTACCGTCTGCAACTCTAGGATGGTGTAGAGATGAGAGAGGGACAAGCTCTCATGGGAGATGCTCAGTGGTAGGAAAAGACAACCAAATTAGAAGGGAAGAAAATCCAATTGGAAACATTTTCCCCATGAAGGTAGTCAAACAGTGGAACAGGGGTCTGGGTTAGGGAATCTCCACCTTTGGAGATACTTGAAAATCTCTTGACAACCCTGGGCAACCTCAGATCAAACTTCAAAGCTGGTCCTTCAAGTCTTGTTTACTCTGATTCTATCATCATAAATTATTCCCTGGCCCTTGTGGCTGTTCCATCCATGGAATTGTTCAAGGCCAGATTGGACAGGGCTTGAAACAACCTGGTCTAGTGGAAGGTGTCCCTGCCTACGGCACAGGGGTAGAATGAGATAAGGTTTAAGGTCCCTTCCAACCCAAACCATTCTATGATTCCATGTCTTTGTTCTCCTACTCTCCAGTAGCAGGGATTACAGTCTCTTTGGATCCTCTTCTCTAATATTCCCTTCACTACAGTTCTGATTTTTTTTCCTGAATTACCCCAACTGCACATTTTCTGTGTGGCCATGCTTTTCTTCTCATAACATGGGCGTGGATGAGTAGAAACGAGACCTTTCCTGTTTTCTTTGGATCTTGTTAATGCTTTGCAGGAGATGCATCTCTTTTTTAATAGCAGTAGCCTCTGACTCTGGCATCAACCTGGGCTGGGGAACCTCTTAGCTCCTCTTCCACCGCTGAACCCCATACAGAGCCACTTCACATTTCCTGTTTGGGTCACAGCAATGAATGTTTTACCTCCATCTTATTAGAAAACCAGCTTCAAATTCCAGCTGAGATCCACTGGGTGAAGAGAGCTGCATCTGTTTTTATAAGGTATCAGCTCCATCAAGGGGAGAAGGTGGAAGCAGAAGAGCTGTTGTCTATGTGCCAGATGGGCACAGACCAGTCCCAGGCTGTCTTGGGTAATGGAACCAAAAATGTGTATTCTATTTCATCTGTTGAAAGCAGTTGGGGAGATGTTTTTCTTTATCTCTTGTAACTCTGGGATGAGGGGGGTGGATGCCTTCTGATAATGGGCCAACTGTTAAAACCAGGTGGGGCAGTGTTTCTTATCTCTTTCACCACCCGTCCTCCCTCCGGGGGGGATACCTTCTGCTAATGGGCCATTAAGGCTCACTAAGGACATGACACATTCCATCATCCCATTGTGAGATGCTCCACCCAGTGGGGGGAGCCAACCATTCCTACCTAGATAAAAACTGAGATGTAGGAACACAAGGTATCTGGTTCCACTGGATTCCCGGAGGAAGACTGGACCCTTCTCACCATCACTGGACCCTTTTCTCTCAGGATCACCTCTATTCCAACAGAACCACATCTGCCACTTCAGGAGGACTTACTTTGTACTACTCCCAACACCCTGACCAACAGGGTGTCAGGTTGTATCCCTGACTCTGTCAGAGTTTCTAGGACTGTTGTTTGTTTTGCTTGTTTGTTTGTTTTTACTACTACATTTGTATTGTTAATATTCCTAGCAAAGAACTGTTATTCCTATTCCCAAATCTTTGTCTGAAAGCCCTTACTTGCAAAACTATAATAATTTGGAGGGGGTGAGTGGCTTACATTCTCCATTCCAAGGGAAACTCCAGCTTTCCCTGGCAGATACCTGTCTTTCCAAACCAAGACACAGGCCAAATTCACATCTCATCATTAACAGCTTATTAACCAGCAGGTCAAGAGCACAAGTAGTAACCCTGCCATGTTGCAACCTGCATATAGACATGGAAAATTGGAAGATGTGTCCCACTCCTGGAGGTAATTGGGATATCTGAAGTCTTACCTGCTTGTGGTGTTAATCAGGGTGATCACACAGTGATTGGGTAAGATGCTGTGCAGATTTTTCTCATGCTCATTAGAAAGAGGGACAAGAGGGAATGGTTTAAGCTGCAAAAACATGCTCAAGAAATGTGCTTAGCCATAAGACTGTGGATTCATTTGCTGCAATTTAATGAGCTCCCCTTGAGAGCAGCACCAAAACCCTATTCAGGAGCTATGCAGGGCAGGCACCTCCACCTCGAATCCCAGGCATGAAGAGTCAGGATAGGACAAGGAAGGGTAAGACACAACTGGAGTGGGCTAAAAATACAGTTCCACTTTGGCTCCAGAAACATTTTGGCGTAACTTGCCAACTTGAATTTTATCTGTAAACGTTTTCATCCTGATACCACTGGGAATCCTGATTTTTCTGAGACTTACCAACAGGAAATCCCTGAGCTGGAAGGTTTAGCTGAAATGAATTCATTGTATATTCAAGCACTGAACGTCAATTTGGATTACAATGTCAAAAATAAGCATTGAGAGAATGCAGCTAGACCTTGGGGTCACCTGTCAGGAACTCCAGAGTGAAATTGGCCAGATATAGACCAGCATAGCCTTCATTTATATTTTTCCCTGTGCAAATATAACAGCTAAGACTGTACAAACCTACTATGTCTTGGACATGAGCCCCCTCATCTTCTCCCCAGCATCTTTTGTACTTTGCACAGGATTTCCTTGGCTGAGGAGGTTTCATTAGAGGCTACCCAAAGAGTTGTGGAGTGTTCAGGTGTGTTGGGAGGCTAAATTCCTCTATTAGTACACATCTAAATCACAGCCACATGTGTCAGTCTGGGAGCCTGAAGTCCCAAGTGCAATCATGATTCCCATTCTCCCAGACACAGGTAGAGACAAGATCCCACCCTTTGTGCTAAAGGCACACAATAATTAATCCAGAGCATGGGATGCCAGAGGACAGGTGCAGAGAGGCAAGAGGGATAACATATCTTCCTTTCCAGGCATGTTGCCACAATGCTGCCCCTGTTCAAGGGCTGCTGACAGCTTCTGCCTGGGATTTCATCCAAACTCCTGCATCAACCTGGATTCATATGGAAACAGGGAGGCTGGACTGGAAAACTGGGGAACTCCATTCATTTCTTATGCTCCATTCTAAGCACTCGGAAGTAAGTGTTGATTTTCTTCTGCTGCCCATTACTCACTGCACCCACACAGCAGCACCCATGGGGTATGCAGCGCAGGAAGCACAGGCTCATATCCACAGAAGGGTAACACCATCACACAGGGGTGGGAAAAGGTATTCTACCAAGGGGATGCTCAGAGGAAGCTGAAATCCCAGGTACAAGCCATATGCCAGATTTTAAAATAATTTCAAGCTATATGAGAAGAAATGTAAATCATGTAAATCATAGGATATCCTGAACTGGAAGGGGCCCACCAGGATCATCAAGTCCAACCAAGGGCTCAGAAGTGTTGTCCAAATACACATCATCTCTAAATAAATGGTTTTGTTGAAGTTTCTATTCAGTAGGTGCTAATGTTATTATTCTTGGTGTTCTCTCTAATTAATATCACATTCCCTGAGGTTTCCTCTTAAATTCCTCTCACAGAGACTCCACAACATTTTACAGTTAGCTGGATGGAGACAATACTTGGAGAAAAGGAAGGTGAAGTTTGGTTCCTCCAACCAAAGGTCTTGGGACTGAAGTCCTAAAAAAATTTAAATAAAATAAATATAAATCTTTATTCATAACTCTACTCCATAATTCTCTAACCTGTTTATGGTGAATCTGGGGATAAGATCAGACCTTTGTATTGAGGGAGCACTGAACTTCCTCTGCCTTGCACGTGCACACATGCAATGATCTGGCAGACCATGGCCATGCCCCCCCTCCCGTCAATTACCGAAGTCAGGAATGGCATTTGCAGGGCACTTAAAGCCTCTTTTCTTCCCTGTAAACAGTCAGCGGCATGAGGAGCTGGTCCTCTCCATCATTTGTCCACTCCTCCTTTTGGCTTCCAATCACTGTTTTGGCAGGTAGAGAAGGATCAACGGTGTATGTTTTGCTTGTTTATCTTATGCTGAAAATCACAGCTGAGGCACAGGTTTCAAGACACTTAGCCAAAGCACATGAAAAATGTTCCTCTACTCCACTGCTCCCCAGCTTGACAAACTCTGCTCAAGGCAGCAACACTTTTCATTAAGGCTGGAAGCTTTGCTGCACAGAGTGAACCCATGCACTCCAGCACCTGATATCTGGCTAATGTAAGGAAGGATTAAAGCTTCCGTCTTTGGCCCTTTAAGTACCCAGCAAAGCTGACAGCACCTTGGAATTTCCACCCAGGCCAAATCCTATCCAAATTTAGCAAGCCTCCTCCATGAACAATAGGGTAGCCAAGCTGCTTTTTGTTGTCACACTATGCGTTCTGACAAAGTTATCACAATCAAAGTTATCACCGAGCCAAGCCAGCCAGGGCCCTCCACTTACTCTAGCATGAGAACATTTCCAGTTAGCTCAGGGGAAAAGGTTGTTAACGACACACTTTGAGGCAAAGGTAAAGAGTGCTGCCATAAGTTGTGGACCTGCATTTGCCTTGTATCAGTGTTCAAAGCCCAAGAAAGGTGATCTGTAGAAGGGGTCCATCTGGTAGATGAGGACTACGAAATACAAAGGTGAGATGTTAAAATGAAATTAGGTAGATGGTAAAAATGTGCAGCAGGAACGTGGTTGAATGCGCTTAAACTCACCAGGGAATTAAATAAGAAGATGCTGCAGTTTCAAGAGTTCTTAGCTGCCCAAGTCAGTACTCTGAACATAGAATCACAGAATCATTAAGGTTGGAAAGGCTCTCCAATGATCACCAAGTCCAACTGTTCCCCCAGTTCTGCCAAGGTCACCACTAACCCATGTTCCCAAGTGCCACATCTACACATCTGCTAAACCCCTCCAGGAATGGGGACTCCACCATAGCCTTGGGCAGCCTGTGCTGGGGCTGGACAACTTTTGGGAAAAAAAGTCTCCCTGATATCCAATTTAAATCTCCTGTGGCACATCTTGAGCCTGTTTTCTCTTGTCCTGACACTTGTTCTCTGAGAGAAGAGACCAACACCCATACAGGACAAAGAGAGATGTGACAGACATCAATAGGTGGAGAAGTCATACAGAATCCATAGGGCACTTGCCTTTCAAGGCCATCTGAAATATATGTGAAGTTATCAGTCTCTTTCCGAAACACGTAATTTTTTGTGGTTACAAATGTAATAGAGAAGTAGAAAATAGGGAATGTTTTTAGAGAATTCCAGGTAACTTTCAGCCTGCCAAAATGTATTTAAAGAAGGTGTTCGTGGACTGCAGAAAACCACCATACAATTGCTTTTGTCCTTCTCTTGCACAGAAACTGAAGGTGTCCTGCCTGAGCACACAACACAACCTGTGCTGGAGGAGGAAAAGCCCATCAGCAAGGAAGATCAGTGTTCCTGCTCTTCAACCAACTATTGTGGAGCCAGCACAGTCCTGTTCCTGATCACCAGGAGAAAAGCATTTGTGCAGTGCCCCAACTGCGTGGCTTTACCTTTATTTGCCTCCAGAAAGGTGCTTTCTAATTCCATCACAGTGGCTGGAACATCCATCTCACCACACACACTCCTCTGACACAATGCCTATCTCATGGCAATCACAAGCAAGGCCACAAGAAGAAACTCAAAGCTCCTCTGCTAAGCTCAGCTTTAACACTCACCACTAGAACCTCATCTGTAGTGAACAGTGGAAAGGAAAAACAGTGTTGTCACCAGCATTTTGGTTTTGAGGTGAAGGAACAGGAATCTGATGCTGTGCAGGTGTTGCAAGACAATAGGGAACATCTCTGCCTTCTTGTCAAGGACTGAGGACTTCTACCCAGAGAAGCTGTGGCTGCCTCATGCCTGGAAGTGTTCAAGGCCAGACTGGACAGGGCTTGAAGAAACATGTCTAGTGGAAGGTGTCCCTGCCTATGGCTGGGGGGTGGAACTGGATGGTCTTTAAAGTCCCTTTCAATCTAAACCATTCTGTGATTCCAGTGTGCTTCTGGTGCAGAGTACAACCACGGGCAGAAGCTCCAACTTATCTAGGCCCAGAGATCTTTTAACATCAGGCATAATTGATTTCAGATCTCTCTGGGTCAGGTGTCAAGCTGTGGCTAGAAGCACAATGGCTCATGAATAGGAACCCTCAGCATCTTCCAGACGAGGCATCAAGACACAGGAGAGCTTCATAGAAAGTAATTTAGACAATGGTGGACTTGGTTTATTGACACTCTTTTCAGCATTAGTTTCAACATCTGTGAAAGAACGGATAAAGTCTGTGAGATTACCCCAAAACTGAGATGTTATCAAAACCTCCAGCAGATGCTGCATCTCACCTAAAGGAATTGTTTGCTCTTACTCCCGCAAAGGGCACAACTGAACCCACAGAAAGGTTCTCTTTCTGATGTGCACTCATATATCCAGTTAAACCATTGAGGATATATTGGGTTGCAGTGAAATTTTACCACCATTGCAAATTTGCAGGGAGAAGGTTAATACAGGAAAATTATTTCCAAACCCAGGACCCATATTCTGTGCAGAGCTAACCAGGTCAGATGAAACTGCAGAAGACAACTTCAAACTCTGTCAAGAATTTCAGACCAACAACTGAAACCAGACTCCTGAAAGAAAAACCAGAAATGCAAGGGCTGAAAAAAAGAGACAGATTTCTGCAGCAGAGCTCCACCAAGGAAGGACAAAGAAGTCTGTGCACATCCTCCTTTGGAGACACCTTGTAAGGAAAAGGAGATTTTCTTCCCAAAAAATGCTTTTCTTGTAGCATGTGCAGATCTGAGACGAAAATAGATGCACTTAGCATTGGCAGTATTGGCAGTACTGGCAGCAATCAACTGGCCAGCTAGATAGTGCCTTCCTGAAAGGAGAACCCAACCATAAGGCCCATTGGAGAGCAAGCCCAGGCTGTTGAGCGCTCAGGCTGCTGCTGGCTGGTTGGCCAAGTGGCAGCTGGCTCAGACAATGAGAAGGCACGTGCCTTCTCATCTATATAAGGAAAAGAGGTCCTAATCAAGCGGGCTGTTGCTGCATGATCTTCGTGTGAGTTTGTCACTTCCCTGCCTTGGACACATCATTGCGACGTGTCACCAGGAGATAGTACTGGGATTCAGATTTGGGTAGGGATAGGTAACCTAACCAGCTATTGTGATGTCACCATCTTGCCACCTTCTGTATGAAGCATGAAGAGAGAAATATCTCCCCAAGAGCAGGAGTTCCTCTGCCTGCCCTGTCCACAAGGTGCAATCTCACACGTCCTTGTGCCTGGCAGAAGCACAATGGCTGGGCTGGCAGGTTTTCTACATGTACCAACTCTGCATATTCAAGGTTTACAGCTGTCCTGTTTTAGGGCAAATTTGGCAGGAAACCTCCGAAGGGGTTCCTCTGGAAAGCAAACCCAAATGGCCCCTCCCCTAGCCGGTCCGGGAAAAAACTTCTCGGAGAAAAGTGGAAAGAACTATTTATTTGACAAACAAGATGCCCACAAGCACAAAAAAAATGAATAATACGAAACAATAAAACCTCTTGCCACTCCAAAGAGAGATGGCAAACTGAGCCAGTCCTTGCTGTGGGTGTAGCTCAGCTCACTCAGTCTCTCACCAGTCCCACTCCCTCCATAGGTCCAGGCCCCGCGGGCTGCAGGTGCAAGCCCTCGCTGCTCCTCTGGGTTTTTCAGTCCAGAGCAGATTTAAACAGTCACAAAGAAAAGAAAAAAAAAAACAGTGCAGGGAACTTCTCTGCCTCAGCTAGCTAAAACTAACTAAAAGCACAGGAGATCTCTGTCCTAACGCTGTCTGTGCCTCAGACGAACACCGGAGCAAGGATGTGTGGGAGTCCGGCAGTTTTCTCAAAACAAACTGCTCGCTGCTTCTTTATCCCCCTTCGCTCCCAAAACCAGTTTTAAAGGTACAGAACTTAATATACAGCACAAACAGAACAGATGATTGCGGATACAAGCATCATAATGTCACCCTAGAATAACAGCTTTTCATGCAGCTTAACTGACTTAACTACCTTATTGCTGTATTTTAAAAATAAACACATTTTGCATGGAACTTTGAGGCAGATAGGAGTGTTCTATGTTTGTACATCTGTTTTATATAAACATAAGTATGCTATGGCAGTTCCGGAGTTGCCGATCAGTTCTCATCCATGGTTTCACTTAACACTTGAGACGAGACCATACAACCTGATTTGCAACCTCCTTTTTAACAGAGACATAAGAAACACACTACGTAAGGCAGCTGGCCGGATGGACTCATGGAAGTCAAGGCTCAGCTCACAGTTCAAGCACTATCACCAAAAGATGCTCTGAGAGCTGGAGGAGCTCTACCATGAGAAAAAAGCCAAGAGAAATAGTATTTCTCAGCCTGGAGAAGGTACAGGAAGATCTTTGAGCCCCTGCCAGTGTCTAAAGGGGCTCCAAAAGAGCTGGAGAGGAACTTTGAACAAGGGCCTAGAATGACAGGACCAGGGCAAATGGCTTCCCACTGCCAGAGGTTGTTAGATGGAATATTGGGGAAAAAATCCTTCCCTGTGAGGGTGGTGAGGCCCTGGCACAGGTTGCCCGGGAAAGCTGTGGTTTCCCTGTCCCTGGAAGTGTTCAAGACCAGGTTGGATGGGGCTCTGAGCAACCAGGTCTAGTGGGAGGTATCCTGCCCATGGCAGGAGGTGGAACTGGATGATGTTGAAGGTCCTTTCCAAGCCTATTCTATGATTCTGTTAAAAGTAACCTAATAAACCAAGACTGAAGAGTCCTGCAGATTACATGTTGAGCCAGTCAATGCAATGCATTCACCACTAAATTGAGCAGCAGCAGAGCTGACATCTCAGTTATTTAGGGCAAAAAAGCTTTCATATTATTTAATGAAAAATTTTAAACAAATGTTGCATTTTACTATATACAAAATAAAGTGATATTAAAATAATGAGCAATTAAAAGATTTGATTGGAAAATGTTTTATCCCCTGGAAAATAATTTTTCACCTGGGATTAAGAATAGCTTGTCTGCAGACTGGAGGTGCTCATGGCTGCCCAGAGACACCAGCTATGCCAGATAATTTCAGAGCAGACAGAGCACATGCAAACACCTCCACCTGAAAAAGGTCAAAATCCAGACAGCAAGGGGACATACCCTCTCTGGCCAATTGAAGGGTGATAGAATGAGACACAGAAGAGCCTAAGACTTATCTAGATTAAGTCCAGTCTTCCAACAGCACCTCCATCTTATTATTTTCAGTCCTTATTCTTCACTTTCATGCAACTATATTTCAGTAATGCTGTTCAACATTGTAAAATAGCTTAAAGTAAAATTTCTCTCCTGTATCTTCCCACTTCAGCTCCTGGACTATACAGACAATGCCTTGAGTTTTTACTCTCTGCTAGTAGACAGACAGGGTAGAAGGAAAACAAAAAAAAAAACCAAAACCAAAAAAACCCAAAAAAACTCCTAATGATGCCTGGAGAGAGCGTCCCTGTAGCTCTTCACATTTCAGTGCTTCCCACCAGAGACTCACTAGTCGTGGACAGACTCCTGCCAAGACTTGTGCAGCAGACTCCTGTTCAAGGTGCACATCAGCATGTTGGGCAGACATATGTTGATTATTAGCTGGGATCACAGAAGATGCTGGACAAGTAGCAATGCTCCCTGGTGAAGGAACACAGTATTTCCACTATCCATAAAATGTCTACAAATCTAGCTTAATCCCAGCCTCAACACAGGCTGGAGCTATTTTTCTAGCTGCATGCCACCTTTTGTGGATAAGCAGGAAAAAGAACTGCAGTACCAGCTCTTCTGAAACAGGATGTGGAGCCATGAAGGCAAGTCAGTTCTTCAGGCAAATCTTCTTGCCCATTCACCTTTGAAGCAAAATTGATTGCTTCAAAAAACAAAAAAAACCAGTAAGTTCAAGGAGTTTTGGGCCTGGGAAGGCCACTGGGGTTTAAACCAGGCTCATAAAGAAAACAAACACAAAGGAACCATTGAAGAAGACACACAAGTTGAGAGATACAAACCAGTTTTATTTTATAATGACAGATGAGCTTTCCTGCAATTGTCAACACAGTTTAATGTGTCATTTACTATGGGGTATTCTGGTCTTGTTTATTTTAAATACCTGGTCAAGCAAGGATAAACCAATGCTGTTGTGCTTGCTATAAAAATAAAATGAGATCTGATCTTCCAAAACTAATATGCTCAAAAATCTTAAGGATTCCTAATGAGGGATTAGATTGATATTGCAATGAAATGCTTTCTCCATTTGAAGACAGTTGCAGACTTTTAAGTGCCACAGCTCTCCAGGAACTGAAAGGCTCTTGAAAATTGAAAGCACACAATGATCCATTATCTCTCCAACTACCTGTTTGTTTCTCTTCCACTACACTATTTCCAAAGTAATTTACAGGGGGTGAAAAAAAAGAAACACCAAAAGGAGAAAGCTGTGACATGGCTGCAATCTGTACAACCCCCTTCCTCACAGCCACAAGGAGCTAGTCAATGCTTCATCAGCCCTGTGATGCTGTCCCACTTCACACCACCTCTATGGAAAGTGGTAGAAATGGAAGAGAAACAGGGATAATTTAAGGCTAACTAAGATACATCCATAGAAAGCCCATCTGAGCAGCTTTGTTCAACAGATACAAAAATCAACCGTAGTGTTTGACACATTAACAATTACAGGGGTTAAACAGGAACAGCAATAGAACATTGGGGAGAAGAACTAGACTTCATTTGGTTTGTGCAACCTGAGAAATAAAAAACTAATGAAAAAAAGAAGTCCCACTGATGCTGTACAAACCTAATTTCACATGTTGCTCAGTTGTGCTGAGACACTCCACGTTCACCTACAAAACAAAGTGACTTCACAACTACTCTTTGGGTTGCTTCAAAAAGTCACCATTACACTCAAGCTAATGCTTTTCTGTTATACAGGAACACGAGTATGTGTACAAACAGGCCTGTGCTGCCTCGAGCATGCCAAATCCCAATCCACAGGGTGCAAAACTAACCTAAAGTTACTGAATTTCACCTGAAATTATACTGGTATCAGAAGATGGTAAAGAGCCCAGGACAGAATATCTTATGCTCATCACTACAAAGTGCTGTTCTTTCAGGTATTTATTTCTCCCTCTCTAGGCCAAAGCTCAGCAAGAGCTTCCTATCTATTCCTTCCCAAAGATGAGGGCAGTGCTTTGAGCTGCTGCAGCACTTTCTTTGGGCAAGTTTTCATGAAGTTGGAACAGAGAAGCTAATTTCAGGGAGAAGGTATTCATGGATGTCTCCAACTTTGCACTTGAAATCATGTTCAGTGTCTCAAAATCAACGTCTCCAAGTGCTCCCATCTAGCACATCATCCTGGGACAGACCAAAGCCAACAAATTGCTGCAGAGAGGCTCGATCCAACCACTCAACTGCAGACACAACCATTAAAAGCTAACCGAAGAAATGTGAATATAGTTTTAATACAATCATTACGGTGTTACCTGGAAAAGTGCATATTCTAGAACAGTGCTATTATGTATATCAGTTCTCACAAACACTTCTTGTTTTGACAAGAGAAAGCTGAGATTATACATATCCATATTTTTTAAAAGTTAATTTTAGCTAGTCTTACAGTGAAGTTAGGAAAAGACTAGGTTGTGGGTTCAAAAGAAAACATAAACCAGGGAGAGAAAAAAAAGCCAGGCATGATGAAATATTTTTATTCTGCTATATACTTTTATATTTCAGAGCTCACAGCTGAGCCCAGCTTCTTGGGTATACAATATAGAAAGCAAGAGCAATGAAATCCAAACTGAAGCACATACCAGGAATCACAAAGCAGGCTCCAAATTGCTTTCCCATTAGTGCAGCTGAACACATGTGGCAGTGGTAACCTACCCAACAGCAAACTGCACCTCCAGCAAACCACTGGAAGTTTCTTCCCTCAAAGTATGTATGTTTTTAAAAAAATAAATTAATTCAGATGAATAATGTTAAGTGCCTCCTTTTTACAGAGGGTAGAGCAATTCCACACATTCACCTAATTCCAAATTGCTTCATTCCCAGTCTGGGTTTTTTGGAAGGTATCTGAAGTGTCTCAGGGCATGCTATCCCCACTGCACACCTTGGAGAGTAGCAGCTGAACTGGTCCCACGTTGGTACTGGGTTCCCTAAGTCTCTGCTAATGAGATCTGTGCCCAGCCTAAGTGGAGAATGGTCAGGCTGAGATTATTACACAGAACCTTAGAGGTGATTTATTCCTCAAGGTTTCCACTGGTAGGAAGAGCAAGTATGGAGGAAAAGAGGAGTAGAAAAACCCCCAAATGTCATTTCTAAATAACCAGGTACAAGGAAACTGCAAAAATCACACAGGTGCTCATTCTCTGGCAAGTTCACACCACCAACTGAAGACTCCTCAGTGCAAACTAGAACTTCAAATGCTACAGAGCACAGCCAAAATAAAGTTGTCCAACTGTAACAAATTCATGGTATTTCTCTAATACTGACTACATTGCTCAAGCAAACACAGGAGTACATGGGAGAATGTAAAGACATCTTATCATAAAAGTACTTTAAATTAAAGGATTTTTTCTTCTGAAAAGATTAAAATAAATTTAACTCTGAATAATAATTAAGAACTTAACAAACATTCATAGAAGGGGCTGATCAGCACTAGAAGTTGTTTTCAGGAAAGCGTTTATAAATGGATTTCAATGTCCAAGAAAAAAAAAAAAACAAGCACAAAACCTCCAACAGATTATAAATAATAGACATAAAAGGACTTAAAGCAGAATGAAAATTTACCTGGGCTGTGAATACACCATGATCCTGTGTTATTGTGCTCAAGTCCATTTGTCTAACGCCATAGGAACAGCTTTAGCTTTTTTATTTTCATAATTAATATAAAGAGTAAGTGCAATTTTATTTCTATTCCAGATCACTGATTTCACCTCAATGTCTGCTATCAAATCCCTGTCCGAGCTCACTTGTCTGAACTTTTACGAGGTCTGCGGAAGCTGGACATGTTCTCATTCAGTGCACAGATCCTTCGAGAGAACTCCTCAAACTCCCCTAGGACTTGTTCATCACACTCAACCGCTACAGCATGTTCCACCGGGATGGAGTTAAAGTCTTCCAGCTGATCTCCTGTGCTGAACCCTGTCGCTTCCATACCCATGATCTCCTCTGCCTGCTCCACCGTGCAGCAAAGCACGGGGTTGAGTGCAGGCTGAAAGTCACAGGGCTGCTCATTGCTCATGGTGCCAGAGCACTTGCTAGGCAGAAATGCCCCATTTATTGCACTGGAACGTCCTATGAAAGATTCCTGTCCAACTTGGGTTTTGTTTAGGCTTCCATTTTCTCCATTTAAACTACTGCACAAGTCCTGGCCTTTCTTGGTATTTCTTTTGGAGGAGTCCATAGAGGTGTCCAAGGAAGAACACATAGGTGCAGGGTTTTTATCCAGCTCTCCAATACAGCCTGTGACAGCAACAGGTTGAGTTAAAGCAGAGTTGTAACTAGGAGGAGGAGTTTTGTACTGTAGTCTCTCGCTTCCTGTGCTGGCTCGTTTTCGGAGTCCTTTATCTGGAGAAGGAAGCCCACTGGAAAAGCCAATATCCAATCTGCCAAAGCTAGAGCTCTGTCTCTTTGGAACAGGAATTGCACTGGATGTATGGTGTCGATCACTATAAAAGAAGGAAAGAACAAATCACACCCATCAGGCACACTCATGAACAATACAGATGTTTAACCAAAGGCTGAAGCAATTGTTTTATCACAACTCCAGGCTCCGTTTGGCCAACAACTTGTATCCCAAAGTGTTAAAACTCCAAATGTGATTAGTGCTATATGAACCACAGAAGACACCCCAGAGGACAGCTGTACTGAAAAAGTTGGTCATGTAGGAACAAATACACAGCTCTATGGTTTGGCGAGCCAGTCACCCAAGGAACCATCACATTATGCCAATTCCTACTGTTAAAACCATTTTATAGGACCAAGCTGCACTTTATTAAATAATACTATTGACCATATATTTATGTATTTATGGCCTGTACTGGGTAATCATGTAAACTCCTCAAAAGTGAGTAATAATGGCTGAATCCTCTATGAGCAAAGAATCCAACAGTGTAATTCCCTAACAGCTGCACAAAGGAGAGAAACCACACCAATTTCACTATTTGCAGAGGGTTATTCTTGCCAGATATTCTGCTTTTCTATGCCAGTCACTCCAAAACTTTTTGGACAAATGCCAACCTCTTCTATTTCTTAAGGAACACAAACCAATCAAGCCTAATTTACAAGTCTGACTTTACTGTTAATACAGTTCCACAAGCTACTTTCACTGGCTCAAGCTCTACAAATCCACTTGGAAAATCCACTTTACGTCATCTCGGGTGTGTTATGAGAATTTTCTTTCATCAGCTCAATACTTATCCAAATATAATCACCACCCTATATGCAAATAGTATGCTGTGCATCAACATAAATAGCTGGTTCATTTTCCTTCCAAATTAAAAAAAAAAATAGTCAACACCAGCTATTATTTATCTGCTGAATATACAACTAAAATTCAACCACTGTCAGTATGAAACTCCTTCATGAGCTCCATTTAAAAGAAACTCCTGCTCAAGGCCTAATACATTTTGGGTTTTGTCTGGCACAGGCAAATCTTGAAAGAGCAGTTATGAGTAGCCTCTAGCACAGATCCTTTTCCACATTACTTTTCTTGGTTTGCTCCCCTTTATAAATAGAATAAAATAGATTGCAACAAGTTTCTCTGTGAAGAATAAGTGTTCCCATGGGAGGGCAGTGAGTAGTACTGCTGTTGAATTTCCTCTCCTATATTACCTCCTCCCAGGCTGCCCCCAAATGCATCTGTAGGGCTTCTGTCTCTTCCACAAAACCCTCAAATCACCTTAAGGAGAAGCTGTTTTTCAGACTACACAGTTGCAGACAGTGAAGTAGAGAGGTATGGGCCACACATGAAGGCAGCAGCAAAAACATCAACTTTCTTCTTAGATTTCAACAGCTGTTTCAGACCTTTTGAATGCAAACTCCACAAAGCCTTTACAGCTTTGTCTTTCAACCAACTCCTACACCACCAACCAATTATTTTCAGAAAGATGTAATATGACAAACACAAGAATCTGCGGCAGGAGACTTGTGAACTGTACTCAGGCAATTTGCACTGCAGTTATATTAGGGATGGTCTGTTTTGCCCTCCCTTCCCTCAGTTTAGTGCTTTCTGCCTTCATTCAGAAAAATAAATAAATACTCTCTATTACTTAGTTGATGAGATTCTGTTTATCTTACAGTTAAATTACAAGTTCTAGGAATTTACCCAAATTCCAAGATGTCCAAATATTCACAAAGACAGAATATTCACAAGACACTTCACTGGGTCAAAGGACACATCATCCCATTTTATGTGAACTAATTGCCCAGGACAAGTGATAGCTGAATATACAGATCACTACTCAAATTCTAGGACATTTTGCAAAGGAGTAGGTGGTGCTTTTCAGTCCAAAAGATCTAAGGTTTTGCTCCCTTTCCCATTCTAGATACACTCATGTTGCAGAGCTGAATTCTCCCTCTCTTATTTGGGACAGTGTAAAACAAGGTGATTGCATGTGTTACCAAAGAGATGTGGCAAGATGCATGTCTCACCCTGAGCCACAGAAAGAAGGACAGGCCATGCAACAGAACTGAACTTCCTTCTCCCCTCTTCTTCGCAGAACTGAGCCCAAAGCACAGCTTGGGACTACTCTTTCTGCTAAGAGTAAGTCTGATTCAAGCCTGGAGGATTACAAAAAGGAGCCTCCAGGCAAGAGAGTTTTGAGATTTTTGCAGCTCTAGAATAAGCTGTATATAATTTGTTTTTAAGCCTGGACCTATCTGACAAATCAGTTGCCCATTGGCATTTAAAACAGTAAGTGAGTATGCAAAGAAGATGGGGTGGAGACTATTCTCACAAGAGCTCCTTTTCAAACTCAAAGGCCACTGTGATGTGTGGATATGGCACTTGGGGACATGGGTCAGTAGTGGCCTTGGCCTGGGAAATGGTTGGTCTTGATGATCTTAAAGGTCTTGTTCAACCTTAATGATTCTATGATTGCCATCCCTTTCCAAAAGAAATGGGCCATTCCCAAAAACTATTGTCAAAGCTATACCCCCTGCAACAGTAATGATAAAAATCATTCCACTTGGTTTCTATCAAGATGTCAGGAAATGGAAATATATTCCTGCTGAATTGGAACTGAAAGGGGCTGCAATCCAGAGAAACAATTCCCACATTTGAAATAATAATTTTAAAAAATTGAAAATTGAGAAACAATAAAAAAAAATAAACCGCCCTACTAACCAAACCAAACAAAAAAATCAAAAAAGAACCCCAAAACTAATACAAGATTTACTAGAAGGTTAACTTTTTTCCCCTCATGTGCAATGGATGGCAGATGCAGAGATGTATCATGTTAGCCCTTCTGCCAACAGTTTGTGTTCAGGTTCACCAAGAGACTTCCACAGCAACAGCAGGAACAGTCTCTATAGCAGCTACGGAAGTTATGGTACAGGACACTTGTATGCTTACCAAAGTAAAAGAAGAGTTTTATGTCAAAGCATCAGATCCGTAACACCTCATATAACACTGAGGGCTTCCTATCTCCCCTTCTAGGCAGAATGACTAGAAGGTTTATAGGAAATTCTGCCACTTCTCTGGGTTTTAGTTAATCATCCACAGGTTAAAATAGGTCTTTACGAGACTAAAATACAATTCAGGAAGAATTTCAAGCTGTACCTTGTGGATATAAGTACAGATGTGCGTTTGTCAAAATAGTGACAAGACTACCTACTCTTTACACAATATTTGAGTGATAAAAACTCTTGCCTGGAACATAAGCAGTCAGAATTGGGCCCAGACAAATTACAAACCTGTGGCCTGAACAGCCTATAGATGGGTTTGGAGTAGACCCTCCTGTTGTATACATCACTTTGCAACACAAGATCCAAGACCTCACAAGAATATGTGCCATCTCGGATGAGAAGGTGTACTGGTTTTGCATTAATTGACATTTGGTGACGAGGGAAGAAGGTGCCCATGGAAATGATTTTTCTAAGAGAAGCTGCTAGCAGTTTCCTCTGTGCCTGACGACACCTGTTAAAATTAGTGGCTAGTTTGAATACTGACAACCTGCTAAACCAATTAAGAGCTGCATACGCCCCTGTGAGATTCACATTTTAAGATGAACAAGCCTGGGAAAAGTCTCTTTTTCTTCCAGCCTGGAAACAGGTAACAGGCCGGCCTGGCTCCCTCTGTGCAGCTGGGCCAGGCTGGGAAGGCCCTGCAAAGGGGCTGGGCAGTTTCTGGGGAGCTCACCAGGACCTGTTCTGGCAGGGCCAGTTGCCCCCCTCAACGCAGTCAGGCCAGCCCGTGGCTGGCATTAAACACAGTCTCATGGCTGAGACCAGCCATGCAGCCAGAGTGGATGCTGCCATTCTGCCCGGGCCCCCTGAGATCCCGGCACAGCCCCAGCATGGCTTGAATCTATCACTGTGACTGTTTCAGCCAGCACCCAGCCAGAAACCATCGAGACCAGCTGCAGGCCCTGGGCAAGATATTAACTCTTTTGTGGCACAGATGAAACTTGCAAAATATCAATCCTCTCTCAAGTGAGAGTGAAGGACAGAGTGAAGACATGTAGAGAAACAACATGAAGACGCCAAGGTCAGTAAAGAAGGAGTCAAGTCCCAGATGGGAGGAGAAACTTTAGTCTTAGGCTGAAATTCTTTTGTAAGGCCATGGTGATAGACTGTGATACACTAGAATATCCCTTTAATTCATGAAATAATTATGGGGAGATGGAGTGTTCAAATTCGAGACATGAGCAAAGGCATTCGTGCTAAAGCGAGTAAATGTTGAAATAGCTGTGATCTCATGAGAAGTTTGAACAGAGAGATGAGAGGAATGAAGACCCTTCACCCCCAGGGAAAGAAGATCTCTGTTCCCAGAGATGAAGATGCTCTCCGAGACAGATGAAGAGAACCTTTGCTTTGAACAGCTCATCCTTAAAATAGTACCCCATAAATTTGACATGGCCCGTGAACACAGCTGTGGGAAGGCTGCATGAGATGGGAGGGACTTCACAAATGCAGATTTCTGGGCAGCTGCTATTCACGGAGATTGAAGCCATGAGAGAACTGTTTCTTGCGGAGAAGTCTCCATGACATAGCAAGAGAGACTCCTCTTCCTGACTGAACTGATGAAAGACTATTTTAGAGGTGGTAAACTGACCTAAGTCCCAGATTTTGTCTCTGTACATTGTCAGTGGGAAAGGAAAGAGGAGTTGAGGGAGGGAGGAGAAGTGTTCTGAAGTTTTTATTCTGATTCTTCTTGGTTTTTTCCTTTCTTTCAGTACTGTTTAGATAAAGTTTTCTTTATACCCTTTAAAGTTTGAGTCTGCTTTGCTCTCCTGTTAATTCTTATCTCACAACAGAAACTGAGTAAATAATTCTAGTGGGTATTTGGTGCTGGCATTTGGCCAGCCCTCAACCCACCACATTATTTGGTGCACTGGCTGGGAAACTCAAATTGGCAAACCAAAACCACTACAGAAGGATATGGAGGGAAAGAAGAGCAGAAAGCAGACCTAGGTTTAATCCCAGCTTCTGAAGTCACAGAAGCACACTGTTGTGCAAAACACAGATCAAACCCAAGGCAAAGTCTCTTTGCCATCTTGAGCGATTAATACCTCTTATCTCTTGGGTTGTGTTTCAAATGTGCTTAAATTAATTTATCTTAGGTAGGACTCTTTAAAGGACAGAAACTTCAGTATGGCATAGTACTGCCTAAGAGGCAAACCCCAAGTTACCTGCAGAATAGCTGAGGTCACTTGGGCTTGTTCAGCCTGGAAGAGGCTGAGGATCTCCCCATGGTCTGCAGCTTCCTCCCAAGGGGCAGCAGAGCAGCAGCTCCAATCTCTGCTCTCTGTGACCAGAAACAGGATGGCTGGAGCTGTGTCAGGGGAGATTTAGGCTGGTTATCAGGAAAAGGTTCTTCTCCCAGAGGGTGGTCAGGCACTCAACAGGCTCCCCAGGGCAGTGGTCACAGCCCCAAGGCTGTCAGAGCTCAAGATGCGTTTGGACAATGCTCTCAGGCAGGGAGTGGAATTGTTGGGGTGTTCTGTGAGGGCCAGGAGCTGGACTTGATGATCCCTGTGTGTGCCTTCAACTCAGGATATTCTGTGATTCTTCAGCAAGTGTCGATCAGCTCAATTTAGGCACAGCAGCAACTCTTCTATGAAGCAGAAGAAATTTAAGTGTCCGAGTAAATCAACATGAAAACTGAGGTGTCTAGCACAAGAAAAACAGGTTTAAAAATTGTTGCAGCGGGCGTATAAATTTAAATTCCCCCTCAAAAGAACTATTCTTAAATTCCTTTGTAAAACTAGTCCTTACAGGAAAATGGGTGAGAAATTAATTCATTTGTGGGACCAGGAGAATTATTAAGAGGTTGTTATGACAAGGCTACTCAAGCTATTGTGTTAGGTATGCCTGAACAATACCTATTTAGTCCAGCAGCCAAAAGATGTTCCCTTCCTTCTAAATTGAACTAGCAGAATGATCTATACCAAGTAGCCTAAACGTAGCAGCAGTAAGTTGTTCATCTCTCTCATCTACAAAATAGCTTCTCAGTTAGCAGAGTACATAAGGGCTGCCCCACAGGGCAGTAAAGCAGGAATTATCCCCACTTATTGTGCAGATATTCAAATTAATGTATTAGAACAAAAAGTGCTTGCAGCCAGATTACTTGAATGACATGCACTGAAATGGACTTTTAAAACCAGGTTTTAAGCTGCTGAAGAAATATGGGGGCAGAGATAAGAAACTGTCCATTGTTACCAATAAGTATGAATAGGATGGGTTGAGCTTCAGTCAGGAATAAATACAGGGATAACATCCCAAATCTGAGAATGGACAAAAAAAGTCAATAGTGTGGTTTATCCGCTTATGAAATATTACCTAAGGCATCTGGATAGAAGTAAATATGTATGAAGGGCTTTGGAGATCAGCCATTCAAGAATTGCCTGGGCTTCTTCCACAGTCACTGGAGAAGAAAAATGAGAGAAGGGTGGTAATCCCCTATGTGAGGGCCAGTTATGATGAGTGGGAAAATCATCTTCCCTGGATGCCTCTTCTTGATCACAGGAGGCAACCCAGGCAACAAGCTCAGGCTGAGTGACAAGTGTCTACAAAGCAAACATGAGAAGATAAATGGCTCTCTATAGACTTTTAAGTAGACCAATGGTCATAGTCTTGCAAGCATGTAAAACAAATCCATAAGGGCTCTGGGTACAGTGGGTTAACTGTTATGTCTTTTCCTGTGCCATTACCTCCCTCCAGGTGAGAATGGAAGTCATACTGAGGTTTTAGTTCAAAAGTAATGTTTAGACAGAGGCACAGAGCTCAGAAATACAGGGTTGCTAATAATACCTATGTAAACAAGCAGCTGACAGAGGGTCTGTCATAGACAGGTAGAAGAATTATAAAAGAAAGGCCTCATAAAATCAGGCCTGCTCTATTAAATTAATAGCTAGCCTGTCATCTCTTCTAAGTGTAGTCAAGCAGTTTGCAAGTTCCCATGGAAAAAAAATCTTGGTATAAGAACTCGTTAGCACAACAACCTATTCTTGGGTTGAAAAATAAATGCACCTGCAACACCAATGGATTTGTCCCATGAGAATCAGTAAAGAAAATATGTAAACAATCCAAGAATAGAGAGATTTGATGGACAAGTAGAATACCTTTTATTAACCAATAGAATAATTGGCAAGAAAGCTATTAATCAATTAAAGTTGCACACAAGGTCTGTAAAAACTGTGTAAAATGAGTTGTGTGAATAAAGAATTGGCTTTTCCCACATGAAGAAAATGGAGTCTTGGCTGACTTATTACAACAGGTGTCTAGTCCATTTGTGTTTTCCTTGAGGCTGTACTGTTACCAGAATTCACAGCATTCATATCAAGATAAAGTCCAGAGAAAGAATCCCAGAATAGAATCTCAGAAGGATCTGGGTTGAAAGCAACTTTTAAGACCATCTAGTTCCAATCCCCCTTCCGCTGGACCAGATTGCTCCAAGCCCGTCCAACCCGGCCTTGAACACTGCCAGGGATGGGACAGCCACTGCTTCTCTGGGCAGCCTGTGCCAGACTTCCCCACCTTTGCAGGGAAGAATTGCTGCCTAATTTTTAAACTAAACCCACCCTCCATCAGTTTAAAGACATTGTCCCTTGCCCTTTGAGCTTTACAGCTCATGAAATTAATAAAAAATACATAAAAGTATATTAAAAAAAAGAATGTAATGTTAGAAAACTATCATCCGGTTACTCAAACTTTAGAGACTGTCAGGTATTGTCACCAGTGAGAAAAGTTTGGCTTGCAGGATCACAGCCCTTTAGTCTAAGGCACCGCTTTGAGACAATTTACTCAGGTTGGGCTGATTCAGCTTCCAGCAACAACACTTTGGATGGTCTCCTGAGACAGCAGACAGATGTGGACATCTGTCCAAAAAGAATGGCCTGTGACTTGTGGAGTATAAAAACTGATTTGATTAACTGTCATCAAGCCCTAATGACTTTTAGTCATCAGGCTGGATGACATTAGATAGAACTGGTTATGCATGTGGGTATATACAGTTCCTGTCAGAACGCAGGATTTCTAAATTAAAAAAAACAAAACAAAACAAAACAAAAAGAAAAAACAAACAAACAAACAAACAAAAAAAACCAATGAGAAGCCTCAGGCCACCCGTAGGAGAAGGGAATACAGGTGACCTTGTCCCTCATAAGTAACAGCTGTGTTAATTACCCAATTCAGCCTCATCCTTGATGAGTCACAGCTGTATTCAATAAATATAAGTGTGATAAAAGGGAGTGGGTTAGCTAGTGAGGGGGAATCATGAAGAAGAAGGATCCTGGGGAGAGAGAATCATTGTTGTGAGGTCTGGTCTGGGTCTGCATTTAGAGCCTTGTTGTTGGAACCTGCAGTCATAGTCCAGCTAGGTAAAAGCCTGCATTCAGAGTCTGCAAACTAATATATGCAGTCACAGTTTAGCAGGAGATAACCAGCAGTCAGAGGCTGCAAGGGAAACCTACAGCCAGAGTCAGTGAATAGTTGGAGTCAGGATGGCTAAACTGTAAAAAAGAATAAACCAGGACCCTTTTCATGCTGTGATAAACAAGAAGTCTGTATCTTGGCTCATTTCTACCCTCTAACAAGAGTGCTGCTGCAACAGTCACCGATTTCAATGTTTCAATTGCATCCAAATCTCAAAAGTCAATCCTAACAGTCTAACTCCAACTGTAAGTTTTTCTGGCAGCAAAACAACCAAGTAGCTATTTTCTCCCAAAATATTAATTTTTGCTAGTTAACAAATAGCCAGTTTGAGCATTCTTAGCCCTAAGGAAGAAGACACAAACTCCCCACTGTAAACAGGTGAGATAAAGTGACTGAAGTAAGACACAAACACTTTTAAAATTATTTTCTTAGTAAACACATTCTGGTTGCAGTTTTGATAGAACCCTTCTTTGGTCAGATTCACCTGTGATTATTTAATCTGTCTGCAAGTGGCTCAGAGAAACTGTAAAACAATATGAGGGACAGAATACAATTTACAGGCTAAAATACGTATCTTTTCTTCCCCACAAAATGTTTCCTGTGAGGAATATTACTGGATCAGAGCTGGACATAATATAAAATTTTGATTGCCTGGCCAAAAGCCAAAATCCACAGCTACAGCTCTTTGCTATGAGGATGCTTTAAAAAAACTGCAAAAACTAAACACCATTTGATCTTTTTGTGTTCCAAACTATGACCTCATGGCAGTAAGAATACTTAATGATGGCGTTTTAGTTGGTTTAGAGCCACCTGAAATGCTTGAAGCTCCATGAGCAGTTCAGAGCCAATATCATGTCAGCTGTGCTAAAAAGCAACAATAGTTTCTCACCTTCTTAGACATTACTAGTTAAATAATGTACAATAGCAATAGGAAGGCTGCCAATATGAAGTTAAGATGAAACTGCATCTTTCGGCAGCTAAGAAATTCTGCAACAGATTTTTAAAAAATAAAATCTTCATAAATCAAGCCACCAGAGTTTTCATAACTAAGAAGTTTAGGGCTTCTCTTGATTCTAGCAGTATATTAATCAAGACATAGCCTCAAAACACAAATTTAAGCCTTGGCACTCAAGTATTTTTGAGGAAAGCCTTTAAATGCAGTTTCAAAAGGGCATCTCCCCGACTAGAGAAAGAGCATTCCAAAGGAGTATCTTGTATTTGCCAGCAGTAGAAGAGTCTACTGTCTATTCATTAACAAAAATCTTCTTGGTGGACTGCTCAGGTTTGCAGCATGTTCTTTACTTTCTGTTAATCACAAATACTCATAAGTTACACAGAAAAAAAAAAAAGCTGAAGAATAGGAGAGAAAATGAGGCAACCATGATCTAAAGAGCCTAAACTTGTGAAAGGTAAATCTGAACATTTAAAAAGAAATAAAACTATGTTAAAAATGTACAGGCTACACAAAAGCGGGGATTTGAAGGGGACTTACGAAAAACAGGGAGAGCAACTTTTTAAAGAGGCAGAGAGGGACAGGACAAGGGGGAACCATTTTAAACTAAAAGAGGGGGGATTTAGATTAGAGATTAGGAAGAAATTCTTGGCTGTGAGGGTGGTGAGGCCCTTGCACAGAGAAGCTGGGGCTGCCCCATCCCTGGAAGTGTTCAAAGCCAGGTTGGACAGGGCTTGGAGCAACCTGGTCTAGTGGAAGGTGTCCCTGCCCATGGCCAGGGAGTGGAACAACATGACTTTAAGGTCCCTTCTAATCCAAACCTTTCTATGATTCAGTCTCAAATGCTGGAATAAATTGCCTGCTCACAAGACAAATAATTTAAGACAAAATCTGCATAGGGCCTCTTGCATCCACAAAAGCTAACCTAAAAAACTGAGCTACTTTTCTGGAAGCCAGTGAAACTCCAGGACTAAAAAACTGGAAACAGAGAGAAGTATTCCCAAAAGGAAACAGAAAAGATTTGGGGGACAGAAGTAAACACAGCAGGATATTGGTACCAGGAGAGGTATGAAGATGGAAACAGAGCTTGTAGACATGCAAGCTTGCTGCAATGAATAACACAAACTGGGATGTGAAAATATGTATTAATCATTTAAGCGTAATGCCTAAGAAACCAAAACAACAAAAATCTCACCAGGCATAGGGAACCAGCCACTAAACCTTGATGCACAGACACTGGACCCTGCAGACCTTCAGAAGGGCCAAAGGCTAGCCCAGAGCTCCAGACAAAACAGGGGAACTCATAGAAGACTGAAGCAGACACTTCAGAGCCCAATTTGCTCTGATAGATGTATGAAATAGATGAGCTCCTCTACAAAAGCCACAGAGGATTTTTTTGTGTCTGTTTTTAATCTAACATGGTAACGATTATGGTGGTGACAGAACTTAAATTCAGAAAAACCCAGCTACAGTGCTCAGAAAGGAAACTGAAGACCAGCAAGAGGACCAAACAAATCAGGCAGTGCAAGTGAATATGTGGATAAGAAAATCTCTTGTCTCTCTGCTCTTATCCTGCAAACAGAGAATAACCTAGAAATATTTTACTGACTTCAGTCTGTGTCAGAGAACATCAGTAACCTGAAAACAAAAAATTCCTTCAAATATTTGTTTTAAGAGCTAGCAGCTTTTCTGCTTGTTTCAATGTTTGTCATCAGGTATTACCCACAGGACATTGGACATCTGTATTCTGCCCAATTATGAAAGTCTAGGCAGTTTTCCCCTCAAAACAGACTCCTTGTAAAACCTTATTTCCATTTATATTATTAGGGAGCACTAAGAAGCATTGTTTGGAATCATCAGTTTAATAACAACTATTCATACAACTATTCATACAAGTTCTGGAAGTGAGAAGGAAATGAGGCATAGACATCCATAGGGAGAAGGGAATGTGATACTCCCAAAGAGCTATGCTTAATATTCCTACATGGAAATATTATCCAGCCAAGGAAAAAAAAAAAAAAAAGTGCTTTGTTTTGTTAATGATTGTGCATCACCTATAGAAAACAACAACAGGATTGTACAGTGGCAAAACCTCCAAGGCATAACTAAAGTTTCCAGGTCAGTTCTTCAGAGACAGCATGTGCCAGAAAGGAAGAACAGGTACCCACCCTGAAACTTATTCCCATTTCAAATGTTCAGTGTCAACCCACTTCTGCTTATTCAAGACTGTAGGAGACATCCATGACCTGCACCCCTCCCACTCTACTGATGAGCAGAGAAAAGTTCTATAGATGTCACGGTCTGCCTTTCATTTTCAGATTTTCTGAGGGGACCACGCATCATCTGAGGATTTTTACACTACTGTGATGGATACCACAAAAAAACTCACAGTGACATTTTCCCAAGGAAGGCGGCTTTTCTTTAGGCATCTTGCTAGAGGAAAAAACAAAAGCAGGGAGAATCTTTTCAGCTGTGCCTGAAACTACTTAGAGAATAAAACTGCACAAGGGGCTGAGCTTCCCCTTCTCAGGACTTCCTCTGTTGGCTGAGCTGAATTTCCATCAAGCAACACTTTTTACAGTATTGCTCAAAGAGGAAACGTTTTCTATTCCTGTATTTGTTTCCCTTAGCCAAGACTCCAAACAGCAACCTGGAGGTGGGGTTGTTCAGCCTGGAAGAAGAGAAGGCTCCAGATACACCTTAAAGCCCTTGCCAGTGCCTAAGGAGGCTCCAAGTGAGATAGAGAAGGACTTTGGACAAGGGCCTGGAAGGACAGGACAAGAGGGAATGGCTTCCCACTGCCAGAGGGAAGGGTTGGATGGAATATTAGGAAAAAAATTGTTCCCTGTGAGGGTGGTGAGGCCCTGGCACAGGTTGCTCAGATAAGCTGGGGCTGCCCCATCCCTGGATGTGTTCAAGGCTGGGTTGGATTGGATAATCTTTAAGGTCTGTTCCAGTCCAAACCATTCTATGATTCCCTGTGACCTGTTACAGTAGGATTCACACAAGTACTTTTTAACATCACAATCAATTTTAAAAAGAGAAAAATGTAGGGAGAAGCTGCTTTGCTCATGAGAGCTAAGAAGGCAGGAAAATAAACTATTCTATGATTCTATGATAAGGTGAAAATGCAGGACAAAATAATTGATTAAGGCAAGAGACTGCATGAGTGCATACAATTCAAAGAGCATAAATTCAAATCATGTGAATATAAACCATCTATCACCTGTTGAAATACACTGGGTAGTAAACTGCTTCACATTTAGTAAAGTTCACCTCCATTTAAGGAGAACTGGTTAAGCCTCCTGCTCAAACAACTGCTGCAAGATAAACCTAAACTATCTTTAGCCTTAAAACATAGAAACCTGTATGATTTGATTTTCTGCAGACAGTGGAAGATGCGTCTGAATCCTCCAGAGTGAATCAGAACAGAAGTACATGGGATTTCCCTGGAAGATACTATAGCCTTCGGTTATTTATTAATGTAGCTTCTCATTTAGCAACGACACTGAACATGCAACAGCTATTTTCATTAGCAGCAATTACACTACAGAGAGGTTGTGTTGCTTATCATTCATATTCCTATTCAGCTCTCTTGAATTACAGTCAGGGACTGCCCAGGCTATGACCTATTCTGCTTAAGCAGTTTGATACAGAAGGTGCACCTGCTACCAAACATTAAATACAGTCTTAAGACAACAATTAATTCACCTCCCTCTAGTGAAGAACATTGGTTTTTTTTTCAAACAGGATTCCCTTGGTACATCAACCTCTGAGAAGGGTTTTGGACCTATCATATGGAAGAAATTGGAAGAGCATAAGAAAACAGTAGAATGTTGTGGACAGTTTCATAGCCTGCATTTTGGGAAGGTCATAATCTCACCAAGCATGCTCAGCTTGCAAAGAGGAGCTGCTTGTTTGAGACAAATCTTTACCTTCAATTTTTTTGCAGCACCCACCTCTTTCTTTTAAATTACAAAAAATAAGTACTTACCACCTAACCATTAGTCCAAGCTCCATGAAGTTTTTCAGATTAGGAAGAGTTTGCCTTAGATCTGGAGTACTCAGCCCATGCTGGTATCTAAGCTACAAAAATGGAAAAAAAATTCCTAAAATTAGCACAGCTTTCCAAATTCCAAAGAGTGTAACATCATGATCAGTTAAGTTACTAGGTTTTTAGAAAGTTTAGGATGATTATCCAGCAGTTCCAAGATATTTATTCCCCTTAAGAAAATGTTCCATTTACTACTTGTACTAGGAAACCCACCCAAGAACAGGGACAAAGTAATTAGTCAACCTGATTCTTAAACTTCCTTACACTTTCTCCATTTACTATCTGGAACAGGAGAACATGCTCACAGCTTAATAAAAACACAGCCATTATGGGAAGAGACCAAACCCCATCACAATATTCTATATTCATGAATTCATAATATTTATTTGTGTGTACTTGTCAGTCTGAGTGTATCACTGTATACTGGAATCAGTAATGGAATTATTATAGTAACGAGTAAACGAGTAAAATCAACGAGTAAAAATACATATTGCCACACAACTGATCAATATCTGTGCTCCTTACAAAGTTTACATCAGCATTTAAATTCCTGTTATTACTATCATAATTAAATCCAGCACTTAGATGCTACTTAGCGAAGGGAAAGGCTTTAAACACTGACATACTTTAACCTGAATATTGACTCCTACAAGTTGTTCTTACATCGTCCACATGACGTGTCACTGCTGAGAATTATAAACTCTGTGTTTAGTAAGTCACCAAATTAAAAATACCTCTGAAGAGAACAACACATGCAAGGGAAAAAGTCTGTCTTTCAAGTTTGAATCTCAAAATTTCAGGGAAACTTTGCAGAGAAATTTATCTCTTGTGTGGTTAAAATATGAAAAAAAAACCCCAACACATTACATCCCAGTATCTCTAGGCTACTGGAATGATGCACTACCAATTTAATAAGCAGTTCTCAGCATATGTTAACACACTCTAGAAGTCTCTGCTGGACTCCAACACAGGCACACACACTAACTGAACAAATTCAGTGTTGGTAGAGCTCCTTGCTGAAATATGGAATAGTCCCACTCAAAGTTAAATTTCTTTTGTTTAGAATCACACACCTGTTTTCATAATTCCTGATAGTAAGATGCAGGAAAGTATCTTACATTTCAAAAATTTATGACTTCTTCCAAACAATCAGTTTTTCAGAAAAAAAGACTCCTGAAATTTGGAATGCTTTTTATTCTTGTCTGAATTTCAGAAAGAAAAATTACTTTGGAAGAAAATCACCCTCAGTACAGCATTGTACAATAGTTGGCCATTTATTGCAGTTTATTATTTCCATATGGACAAAGCCAATCATATGGTGGGCTTGAGTTCATATTTTGTGCTACAGTGACAGAACCTGGCTTAAGACAACCATACAATATAAATTACAAAACCATCACCACATTCTCCTGATGGGATTATAGTGGATTTGGTTAACTGGTAAACTAGCCCGGAGCAAAAGAAATAAAGAAAAAACCTACCAACCTCAAAAACTTTACATTTGTTCCTCCTCCAACAATGAAAAGTTCATAGAATACCCCTTTTCATGTAAATCATTCTTACATTTTAAGGTTTCAGAGCATGAAAATAAGGTGGATTAAAGGATCTCTCCAACAGCCAAGATCAGAAGAATGCATGGGAGACCCCAGTATCCAAACACGAGCAAAACCACTGCTTCTACTAAAATACATTTTCATATTTCCAATAGCAGAGATGTATATTAAGTAAAGTTAGGATGCAAGTTTCATGAAACCTCTAGAAAAAGTTATTATTTAATTTCATAAACTGCATATTATTTTGGCTTTGTAATAGATTAAAAGCAAAGCAATACTGCCTTGTGTCTGCATCAGTACAAGCTGCTGCTGATGTATTTACAAACCCAGGAACTGCTGAAAAACTCACCTGTCATCTAGAGACAGACAAAACCATACAAAAAACAGCTGATGAATCGAGTTTTAGTTTGGATCCAAAATTATCACTCCATTAATGCAGTAAAGGTTAACCCTTGCTTCGCGTAATTCTCTAGTAGTCTCACATATCCTGACAAAGAAATCTCAACTTTGCTGCATGATTCAGGCCACTACAGGTACAACACCAAGAAACATGAACATGGAGGTGGAGGGAGCTTAAAACCAACGTTTTTTACTTAAAAGATCAGAACTCCTCTTCCTCCTCTCCTTAACCTCTGACAATGTAAAAAAAATACATATATATATTAGTAAGGACTGGGGTTTTTTTCCCCAACCCATAAAGCATTTCTCA
Source organism: Phylloscopus whistleri (assembly GCA_017589585.1). Classification (NCBI taxonomy): domain Eukaryota; kingdom Metazoa; phylum Chordata; class Aves; order Passeriformes; family Phylloscopidae; genus Phylloscopus; species Phylloscopus whistleri. The sequence goes on from JADMLD010001404.1 coordinate 1,684,438, forward strand.
AACACCTTCCCTAAAGTTTAATTTTTTAACATTCAACACCACACATGCAGGGCTAGTTACTCCACCTCATCCAATAAATACTAAGGCACTGAACAAAAGTCATAAGGACTGAATCCAGAGGATGCCATGGAGATACACCAAGGGTTGCTGGAGCACCTCTGCTCAGAAGACAGGCTGGGAAAGCTAGGGGTGTTGAGCCTGGAGAAAAGAAAGCTTTAGAGAGACCTCAGAGACCCTTCCAGTGCCTAAAAAGGTTCCAAGAGCTGGAGAGGGACTTTGGACAAGAGCCTGAAATGACAGGACAAGGGGGAGTAGCTTCAAACTAACAGAGGACAAGGTTAGATGGAACATTGGGAAGAAATTCTTGGCTGTTGAGAGTGGTGAGGCCCTGGCACAGGTTGCCCAGATAAGCTGGGGCTGCCCCAGGCTTCGAAGGATGGGACCCCAAGGCCAGGCTGGATGGGGCTTGGAGCAATCTGATCTAAAGGAGGTTTCTCTGCCCATGGCAGAGGGGTGGGATTGGATAATCTTTAAGGTCTGTTCCAGTCCAAACCATTCTATGATTCCCTGTGACCTGTTACAGTAGGATTCACACAAGTACTTTTTAACATCACAATCAATTTTAAAAAGAGAAAAATGTAGGGAGAAGCTGCTTTGCTCATGAGAATTAAGAGGGCAGGAAAGCAAGAGCAGACAGAGATAACCATGTGCTGTCTTGATTCTCCTTAGAAACAATTCAAATTTCAATTATTGCTATTAAAAGTCACCTATCTCCACAGTAAGTTTCTAATGCAATAATTTTCAAAAGCAGCATTTTATTTAAGATTTTACAGATTAGATTGTTTCTTCAGGATATTACAGACCCAGCCATCCAAAGAAAACAAGCCTGTTTTAATTGGTGTCCAAGATTTGTGTTCACATAGAAGACATTCTCCACAGGACTTGGAGTAAATCATTAATGATGTTCCAGAGATAAAATATTAATTCTGACTTCCAGATCAATATTTAGCTCCTATGCACAGCTTTGTTTTCCCAAGTGCTGCTCTCATATTAGTTACTAGCAACACTTACTCCACAGAAACAAGATATAGGAGATGAGATGCATCACATTTTATGAACTGTTCAAGGCAGAAAAACTTAAAGAATTATCTGTATGGAGAAATCTGAATAAATAGGATGATACATTTACTTTAAGGCAAACTTCTCCACAGAAAACCAGCTAATCATACCAGTGGGTATTTTCTATTATACCTATATATTCCAACATCACAGAAAACCATAAGTGTTAAAATAAGATGCATTTAAAACAGTGGTTCTCAGACAAAAAGGTAGATTTATTCTTAAAAACCCCTTGTATTAGCTTTCTAAGAAAGTGTTTAAAGACTGAATTTCCTTAAAAGACTAATACTAACAAAGCCACATCATTAGCTGTAGGTGAGGCATGACAAACTGAAGTTAAATTGTAACAAAACAGGCATAATTATTTTATAGTCTTTAAGATGAAAAGAAGTAATATTTAGCTACTCCAGTTTCTACCTGTATTTCCTTCTCTGCAATGTCTGAACTTATACTGGAAGGTGTCTATCCCCAGAAATGAAAAAGCTCCAATCTGAGCATCTCTACTCTGCTGCCAACCAAACAGCTTCCAAGGATTTATTTCATCAACTGAACTGTTAGACTTGAAAATCATGACCTAAACTCATGACCTAAAATCATGATAGACAACAGAAAAGTTTACTGTCTTCCTAAAGGTAATTCCATAGCAAAATGTTCATTCATCAAATCTACCAGTAGAGATATATCATTTGTAAACTAACTAAAATACAAAACTGCAAAAGTTTAGTTACTTTCCTATAAAGTCCATAAGAAGTACTAGGACTACTGAAGTTGGCTTAAAAAGAAACCATTTAGTTATCTTTCTATTTCTGGGTAATTGCACATTGCACCCAAGATCAAAATTAAGGGGTCTGCCACTCTGGGCCTGCTCTTAAGAAAAATACTGATATCCTGCATTTATGTGCAAGGAACAACCGTCTACTTCCTATCCTAATTCCTGCAGCAGTATTTAATAACTAATGGCATACAAGCACATACATTTACTTCCAGCCAGAAACCACAGAGTACCTGGACTCAAATATCTTTCGGGGGGGGGGGATGAGTGCAGAATGACTCCAATTCTAAACTCATCTGTTCATCATTTCTCATAGTTTCCCCTGCCATATTCATTTTGTTCTAAGCCATGTGGAAACAGTCTAACAGCTAGAATATGTTATTAAAGTTCAGAATAGCAGTGCCTTTAGTACATACTGTGCATAATATTCAAGTCTATACCAAAATCTGCTGTAACTTGGACTTCCCTTAGTCCCCGCTGCAGGTAACTGGTTCTTGATGTTGTAGCAGCACCTGTACCTACACAATAGGTGGACTCAACCCACTATTACACCATGCAAAGGTCTTGCAATATTAAGGCAGTCAAAAGCAATTTTGAATTATTTTCAGCTATATGAGGAGTTTCTCTTGATAGCATCAAGAATTTCAAAAGAACATCTGCTCCACAAATGTGAAAACCTACAGAGAAAAATAGAAGCAAAACTACTGCTTCAATCAAATTTGCAGAGCTGGTCACAAGCCAAGCATTTGCATAAGGTTTTCAGACAATGTCAAACACTGGGACAGAAATATTAAGTTTTAGAAGTTTTAATAAAATGACACAGTTAATTGTTTTACAAGATCCTGGGTGACTTGTCAGAGTATGAGCACTGACTTTTCAGAGCACTGGCAGGGATTCAGATGACTAACCACTGCAATAATGAAAACGGGAAGTGTTGTTACAATGCCTGTTGCTATATAAAAAAACATGGGGGATCAGTGAAATAAAGCCTGCTCCTACATAAACAGTTGTGTGTGTTTATACCTCTTGGGGGCAATTATAAAATTTTAGATTACTGAACTCTTCACTAGTTGCTTGCCTTTGTTTTATTGAATCTGGCTAGTTGTTCTAGCTTTGAACACCTCTGTGGGATTTACTGAAAAACCCTTAAGCTACAACATTAGTGAAACATGTTGTATCAATAGCTCTTTAGATAATGTACCTCCAAATTAAGCATCTAAAAGCCATGTTCATTTTTCATACTTAAAAAGACTATAAGTAAGCATCAATTACAGTTTGGAAGTAAACATAACAAAAAACTTTTGTTTTGTTTTCTAAACCTTTTTTAAGATTCTTGGGGAAGTAGGAGCTAAAAAATGAAAAATAATCACAGTGATTGTAACAAGTCTTGAAGGCTTAAAGTCCTCAACCTTACTTTCAGAAGGAGCAAATAGAGGACTGCCACAGCAGTGATAGCCCTCATCCAAAGTAAGAGGAAGTGCTCAAATACAACAGCTATTTTAATAGGTATTATGACTTATCTTCATTTGCCTGCATCCATCTCCCAGTTACACCTGAAAAGCAGATGTTTACTTTGCAACTCATTCAAAAGTATTAAACGAACAAGAAAGCAAGTTACATCCACATCCTTGAGGATCCATATCTTTCATTAATCCATTGAACATATGCTTTCAAGTTCCTCAAGCCAACCCAGCATGCCTAAAGCCTTCACTAAAACCATCTTTAAAGACTGCCACCACAGTTTTGATTTAACAATAGCAAATACGGCACACAAACAGTGATCAAAGCAGTAAGAGGAGATAACTGCATTTTATGCTGTACCTTTGAAGGATACTTACAATCAGTTACTTTTAAAGCATGCTTAGTCTGAACTAACCTGATTTGTCCCACATTTACAAGGGAGATGCTGATATCAATAAGATAAATTCCTGTTATCACAAAATCCTAGAATGGTTTGGGTTAGAAAGGACTTTTAAGCTCATCTAATTCTAACCCCCCTGCCATGGGCCTAGGTACCTTCCAATAGACTGCTCCAAGACCCGTTCAGTTTGGCCTTGAACACTTCCAGGGGTGGGGCAGCCACAGCTTCTGTGGGCAACCTGTGCCAGGGCCTCACTATTCTCACAGACGAGAATTTCTTCCCAATATCCCATCTAACCTTGCCCTCTGGCAGTGGGAAGCCATTCTCCCTTGTCCTGTCCTTCCAGTCCCTCTCCTGGTGTCTTGGAGCCCCTTAAGGCACTGGAAGGGGCTTTAAGGTCCCCGTGGAGCATTCTCTTCTCCAGGCTGAACTCCTGGCTCTCCTAGGCGATCTCCAGAGCAAAGAGGCCCCAGCCCGCAGAGCATCTCCATGGCCTCCACTGGACTTACTCAACAGTCCATGTCCTTCTGATGTTGAGGGCCCCTCACTCTCTTACTTTGACCTGTAACAGTGATAACTAACATGGGAGATGCTACACAGTCCCTGGACCAAGACAGTCACTAGTACAGTTCAGAAACGTTGATCTCTACACTAGAGCAAAACATCCTCCAGAGTTCTGACTGATTCAGTTCTCACAAACTGCATCAAACTGAGATGTAAACTTTTTCTCACCACTGGTTCTTCATGCCCCAAGAACAGCCTGTCTCCTTTCCTCTCCTCTCAGCCTGGAGAATTTTAATTCCCTTCCAGGGGCAGTGGAAATTCATGCATGAAATCTACATACAGGAATGATTCAGAAGTGATCAGGGAAACTATATTCTCATCTGATAACAGACTTAATTCCCTTTTACCTTCTTTGATTTGTCCTAGAATTATATTATATTAAGCTGCTTCTTCCTCTTGCATTCACCAAAACACAAAGTGTCATCTTTATTCAAAGACAGCAGCAGCCTCAATTCTAAATGCACAGCAACTTGTACTATTCCACCAAGCATTTATTAAGCAGTTTTCTTCTAATTTTTAAAACTGCAGCAATATTTAATACTGGATTTTGGTTTCACAGCAATAGTGTTTATTGGAGATAGACCTCAAGAAAATAAGGAAATAGGAGTATGTGTTTGAGTACATGTAGAACACACTGTAGAACTAAACATTTAGATGAGTCAAAAAGCTGTGTTTCCTCAAGAACTGTCTCACTGATATTTATGAAACCCTTTTTGAAAGTAAACACAACACTCCTCCAGAGAGGTCTCAAACATTAGCCTTCATGGTTTCAGTCTGGTGTCCCAGTGAGGGGAACCATTATCAAAGACAGTCTGGAAGAAATAGGCAATCGTGTAAGTAAAGTACTCCTGGAAAACTTAGCAGTTACTGGGCTTGTTTGTTACAAAAACCAGCATATATGGGCCCCCAGGCCCATAAAGGTATGCCTCATATGCCACAACTGTTTCATAAAAAAACATTAAAAAGGGCAATTTAGAAGATAGAGCAGTTACTAGCCTCCAAAAAGCTTCTCCCACTCTCAGTGAAGCACTCAAATAACCCGTATTTACTGCGGTCTTGCTGCATTTATAGCATGATAAGATGAAACTATAGAGCACATAACCTTTACAGGTTCAGGTCAGAGCTTCTCAAAAGGGTTCAGTATCACTAAGTGATGTTTACTGGATTATAGAAAATGGGCACACTTATTTCCTATGACTTCATTCATCCTGAGCTTCTGTATCAAAAATCATTACATCAGGGACAGAAGAAGAGGTCAGATGTTCAAAAGTCAAAAGGAGAAAGATAAGTAACATTCTGTGCCTCCATCTTAAACTCAATATTTTCTGTGTATGTTTAACTCCTCAAATGTAATTCTGCATACCTAAAGTTTGCTTTTTACCTATATATCAACCTATGAATACCAGAAGGGCAATATTCTCAGGGAATACACAGGTATGTACAGAGAATTCTCCCACCTTGTCCTGGATGGAAATCAGAGAAAATATATGGTTAGGGTTATAGTGCTACACACTCCTCCTCCACTTATTTGTTATTTTCACATTTTAATAAATCCACTCCAAAACCAGGGAATTTTCCCATATGACATCAGTCCAGCTCTACCCTGTACCTTAGGATGTTGCAGGAAAGGAACCCACAGAATTATTTCAGTGGGCAAACAATGAGCTCCATTAGACGTTGTAAACACAAAATCTTTCAGCTATTTGCTCTTTCATGTTGTGCTGGGAAAGCCCTTGTTTTAAAATGGGTGAAACTGAGCCTCTGGCTGTTCATTCAACCAGGTTTGTGAACCCTGCTCTTGTAGGTAAAAAGGCTTTTGCTTCAAGAAAGCTTTACTCAAAGAGCAAGTGATTCAGCCCATGACACTGAGCTTAAATGGAACAAGAATTTGGGGATTCTCTGCTCCTGGCCACATCCTGCACTTCAGCTAAACTGCTTTCTAGGTATCTATTACATTACTGTCAGTGAACAAAGGAGACTGACTTCTAAAAAAAGATTAGATTGTGAATCAAATGGGAAGCCCTCTCACTTGAGGAGTACAGAATGAACAGTTTAACCTGTGAAAGATTTGCTTCCTATCAGGGTAACACCAGCATTCAGTGAACTCCACTTGGCACTAAGACACACCAACATGGGACATGGTTTCCCATATGATGGATGATATTTCAAACTTTAAAGCTGAGGTCAGAGAGCATTAAACCAAGGCCAGTTCAGCACTGGTCTTCCTGAAAACATCAACTTATACATGCTAAATTGAAGCAGAGCTTGTTTTTTTCCTAATTACACAATATTAACTTCACAAATATTCACATGAATTACAAGGCCAGCAAAGAGAGATTCAATAACCTCTTCAGTATTTCCAATATTTCTTGAAAAACAAAATACTTTAAAGCTCTGGATTTCCAAACATTCTGGACTGACTAAAAAGTGAATGAGTCCATACATATCAGACACTTTTATTCCATTTGCTGGAAAACAACTTGCTCTAAACTTCAATCACATTGTAGAAAAAAACTGAAAGGCATTTACGAATGATAAAGTAGCTGACATACAGAAAGCTTTCAAAACAGGTTTTGTGCCTTTATGTGCCAAATCTTACGCACAAAAGTATGAGACAAATCCTGACCCAAGGAATACAAAATATACATACTAAACTATACAACAGAAGAACAAAGAATGTGGGGGGAGAAGTGAAAATAATGGAAGCTCAGAAAAAAAATCTAAATCCCACAAGTCACAACTTGTCACTTGCTTGCAAAAAAAAGCAAGAAGAATTTTTAAGCATTAAAGCAAGTGAAGTTTCAAGAAATTAGATGCATTTTCCATAATTTCTTTTACCCATTAGGAAATTGGCCACATGGCAGAAAGAGAGAAGGCTCCGAAGAATTAGGCTTACAAAGCAGGACTTGGAATTCCACAGATGTGAACACTTCATATTTGAATGTCCAGTGCACACACCCTACTTATTAAGAAAAACTATACACTGCAGCTTTTTCCTGCACTGATACATTGTGCCAGGGCTTGGTAATAGACTTCTCACTTCCCTATCTCTTTCAATTTTATAACACAGAACTTAGATACACTACAAAGCACCTGAAGCTGGCAGACAACAAGTGTTTATGTCAGATTAACTATATCAGGAATCCATTTGCCTTCTGATTACTCAATTTTGGTTCTATTTTAGAAACATACTCATTTTTTTAGGAAACTTTGCGGTCTGAAGAGCTAATGCACAGAGATGATGACAGCTACACAGTACAAAAGATATGTAACACACAGAATATGCCTGCAAGGCTGGTCTCCCACAAATATTTTGGAGGACTGACTAAGCACAGCTGGTGATGCCACCTCTCCTATTCAGAGAAACCCAGAACAGTTCCGGTTAGAAAGGACTTCCATAAACACATCTAGTTCTAACCCCCCTGCCATGGGCCTAGATACCTTCCGCTAGACCAGACTGCTCCAAGACCTGTTCCCCCTGGCCTTGAACACTTCCAGGGGTGTGGCAGCCCCAGCTTCCCTGGGAAACTTGTGCCAGGGCCTCACTACTTTCACAGGGAAGAATTTCTGCCCAATATCCCATCTAACCCTGCCCTCTGGGAAGCCATTCTCCCTTGTCCTGTCATGCCAGGCTCTTCTCCAAAGTCCCTCTTCAGCTGTACTGGAGCCCCTTCAGATACTGGAAGGCACTCTGAGGTCTTCCTAAAGCTGTCTCTTCTCCAGGCTGAAAAAACCCAAGCTCTCCCAGCCTGCCCGTACATGAGAAGTGCTTCATCCCTCCAGTCACCTAACCACACTGGTCATCCCACCACAGCTGCAAGAACCTCCAGCACTGCCTGGGCTTAGGCTGCATGTGCCGGGCTCTGTATGGGTTGAAGAGCCAAGATCTGCTCCTTCACAGAGCAAGTTAATATTGGCCTTTGCCTACGAACAAGGATAGGCAGGCTTTCAGCTGAATGAAAGCTGGGACTTGAGTTACAGCTAATACAGTCTCATTTCAGCCTATTTTATCCTGGCATGGGTGATAGGAAAGGAAAAAAAGAAAGCCTTTCCAAAAAGTTTGCAAAAAATGTATATAAATTCCCCAATTCTGAATGATCTGGCTAAGTATTAGCTCACTGTTACCCTAGGAAAGCTTCAGGAATGAAACCTCTCCTAAGAGCTTTTGGCTCTACACAGCTGGAGAAGGTACTTCGTGGTTTTTCAGGTGCAGTCCCTTCCTCTTAATATTAAAAAGAAAGCTTGACACTTCACAAGACAAGGACTAGACTCTGGCTTCAACCTGTGATCTTTCAAGAACACTTTTCCATATGTAGCTGAATTGGCCTTGGATTCAGATGGTGCATTCTTTCTGAACCGTATGTTTTATGATCTTAGTTTAGAGGCCTCATAAAAGATGTAGTGTGCAAGTCACAGTATCCTACACTCAAAGGGCCATAACCACTGCATATACACCACTACCCACAGAACACTTAAAGATATTTCTGCTCCTTAGTGTTTATTGCCAAAACAAATTTCTAGGCCTAACATTTCTGCTGTTCAACTTCCCATGGAAAAGTTTATTAGTTTCTATTATAGAGCTGATTTTCTCTCATGTTTGATAGCCTAACAGAGCCAGAAACTCTTGCCTCATTTCATGTTCAAAAGCTGAGTTTCAGTTCAGTCTCTTACATATGGCACTAGTACATAACCATTCAATTTTAATTCCATGCAGGTATTAGGAAGATGGCACTTTAACTACACCTACAATATAACAAGTATTTTGCTTTTCTTCTGTGGTTCTGTGAATATTACTTACTTTGTGCATTAGACAAGGAACTCACCCACAAAGCAGCATTCCCAGGAAAGCAGCATTGGCTGCTCAGCCTCTCAAACAGATCACACAGAGCACGTAAATACCACCTGCCACCATGTGGACACAGTGACTTTGGACACACAAGAGGAGGGCTAGACATCAGCTACTTCTCTGGATCTGCACTCTACTGATGAGAAAAAGAACCTTGGGGGAGCTGACAAGAGACTGATTTATTTTTTTTTCATATCAAATAACAAAATTCATGTATTGCTAATGACTGTCAGATGAAAGCAGAACTATTCCTTGGCCAGGGCTGAGCAAGTCATGCCAATGCAAACAGGAATATCAGTCTAACACAACTCAAAAGCAGTCTGACAAAACAAATGAGGATAAGAAAAGAAGCCTTCCCTGTGAAATTATCCTGAGCATGGCATTCAGGCTGAACAGAAGAAAAAATAACCTTACCTCATATAGTGTAACAAAGTCCACAGGTTTCACTAAACCTGAAAGTGATGCCCAGAAGGTGATGCTCTGTCTGACACCATATGTAGAGACCCCGCTAACAAACACCAGTGATGAACTTTTTATCCAGGCAGATAGGAATAGGGGATAGGAAAAGGGGAAGAGATTTAAACTAAAAGAGGGCAGCTTTAGATTAGATACTAGAAAGAAATTCTTTACTCAGAAGGTGGTGAGGCCCTGGCACAGGTTGCCCAGAGAAGCTGTGGCTGCCCCATCCCTGGAAGTGTTCAAGGCCAGGTTGGAAAGGGCTTGGAGCAACCTGGTCTAGGGTTGGTGTAGGGAAGGTGTTTATCTAGGGAAGAAGATGGTCTTCAAATTACCTTCCAACCCAAACTGTTGTATGATTCAATGAAATGAGGTAAGACTAGACACATTCACTCCTTGGGTTGGCTGTAGGAAAACAAAGAGTTGTAAAATGGTCCAAATCATTTGACACCTGGTTTTGCAAGTCTACTTTTCAAAAGCCAATAATTTAGACAAGGACAGAACACTACCATTCCTGAGGCCATGTCCAATAAAGCCAGATGGAGATAGTGACCAAGGTCACAGCAAAAGAAAAGGGGTCTCACAACAGTCATACAGCTGCCATCTGGTTCTGTGGTAAAGCTGAGATAAGACTTAAAACAAGAAATCCAGAAGATGAAGAGGGAAATTAATTTGATGTCCTTCAGTGGCTGACTGAAATAGCAAATCATTTGACACTTAGAGTGTAAATAACTTACCTGCCCCATGCAAGAAAATAGCTGCAGTAAATTCCCTTCTTACTGGTACCTAAAGAAACCAGCTTTACAGCTCAATTGAAATTATGTCCTCTACAAGCAATCTTGGAACTGGACAAGAACTAATGCCTGTCAAGTATCACGCAAGAGACAACCTCTTAAAACACCTAAAGAAATTGGAACTTTGATGGACAAAACAGACATGCTCTCCTCAATGGCTACACATCATGAATGCATGCATTAGACATAGGGACCAATACAGGACAGAAATAATTTAATATAGAACCACAGAATTGTTGGGGTTGGAAAGGACCTTCAAGTCCGTCTCATTCCAAGGGCAAGGACACCTTCCACTAGACCAGGCTGCTTCAAGTCCCATCCAATCTGGTCTTGGACACCTCCAGGGATGAGGCAGCCACAACTTCTCTGTGCAACCTGTGCCAGGGCCTCACCATCCTCATCTTTCTATGTATACAATTTTGGGTGAGTTGTTCTCCCACAGTAACGCTGTGCGCTTACTAGGGACTCACCTCAAGGAGGATGGTCAAATTAAGATCAACTCATGATATGTAATGAAGAACCTAGACTGAAGTCAGGCCAAAGCCATTAAGGCTCTGGGAATGAAGAAAAGAGACAGCAGAGCAGCCAGTAAAGCAGCAATAAAGATGCTGTCTTTCTACAGGCCTGTGACTCAAAATTCAAAGCCACTGCACTCTCAACCGCTACTTCAAAGTTAAAAAAATATTAATTAAATAATTGAGATGACAAACCCTAGGGCAGCAAAACCACTGCTCAAGCACTTGTGAGAGCTCAGTTCCACAAGGTCCATGTCTATGCCCCAGCAGAACTGGGTGCCACCCACACTGTATGTTCAGAACAAAGACAACTCTGAGACATGCTGTTTTGACCCTATTCTGTTTTCACTTATGACCCACAAAAAACCTCACCATGCTTCAGAGATTTCCTAATATTCATCCACCACAACAAGAGGTTTTCATGGTGCAATCTCAATTACTCTGCTGTGAATACCAGGACAAGAGTTCACTTCTTTCTTTGACTAAAGCCTCAGCTTCCTCAGATACTTCATATACATCCCTAACTTAAGAGCTTCAGAGTTTATGGAACACGTACATGCTGAATGCCCTCTCACTGTCTAATGCTTTGGAGAGCTGTGCAATTCACTCCCATTTTTAGCAACTCTATTGTACTTCACCTTTGACAATGATAGTGAATTTTTTTGGTAGGTATTATTAGACACAAGTGACTAATTTCTCTTTGGAAAAAAACCCCCGCATTTCTATGCTAGTGAGAGTCAAACAGCTGAAATCTTAACTGGTAATTTACGGCCTTAGATAATATTATCCAACTCAAAAAGCTCTTCTGTGAGCTTTGCGAGGGATTCAATTTTACAAACAGAAAATATGCATATTGAAACAATTTGTGCTCACATACAGATGGAAGTTATTATGAACTCTCAGAATTAACACACATTGTTTCAACTTTGGAATGTAACAGCAAAGCAAGTTTCTCCAAAAAATACTCTACCAAGCCAGCACTAAGCTGCTTCTAATTCCAGCTGAATTCTCCTGAGTGCAAGATATGGTTTCCAGTGTTATTATCCTGCTGTTTTACAAAACAGTACCACTTTATCTCTAGAAGAATTTTTATGTCAGTAATTTTATTTAATATCAACTCCATCTCACTTCTTCCACACTCACATTTCTCCTTGCTGCCAGAATTCCAGGTAATTGTAAAAGGAAAATATATATATAAAAAAATATGTGAAACCAGGGAAGCTTATACAAATAATTTCAAAATGTTTCTTTAAGTTGATAAGAGTTTTTCCGGGCTCTTTGTCTCATGCTCTGGTGAAGTCACCACTATTCTTCCCAGTCACTCCCAACCTTCCCACAGCACACAGAAGTAATTAAGCTACTGATTTACATTTATCCCTGACAAAGAGGACTGGTTCTCAGAATTAAGGCCAACACCTTTGGGTGAGGGTCTGGAGATAAGAGAGAGGCAGCTGCTCATTCTCCATCCATACCTAATTTTTCACACATTCACAAGAACTAAGCATATCTGGATACTTCTCTGAAAGCAGCCATAAGGCCTGCTAAAAGCTACGTAAATACAACAGTTTCAGCATCCCAAGGAACACACAAAGGATTCAGACAACCTTGGGTTTTTAGGTCAAGTCAGCCCCAAAGCACAGAGGTTTTGTGATGCATTTCTGCACATTATCTACCTGCTCTGCTTTCACAATGGAATTTCCCCTTGGCAGAACTATAAAAATCAGCATTATTTGACAAAGAACATCAAAACAAAGGTGACTACAACAGTTTATGTGGACATCAGTAACACTTTCATGATTAAATAAGTAGTAGAAGCACCCCCAGAAAATCTGATTTACTTTTATTATGTTTTTATATCCAACAGCATACAATCTCAAGCATTAACATGTGAACCACTAGTGTTGTACTAACCACTTTGAAGTTTGGCCACTGATGAGCATACACCAGCACCAATGACCCCAAGTAAAGCTGGAAACTCTTTTTATACCAATAAATACTTAAAGCCTTCATTTACTTTTATAAGTTTAAACACACACCAGTGATTTCAGAAATCAACAGCAAGGAATTGGAAGGCAACATGGGTGAGTGACCATGTGTTCAAGCACCCAGAGTCCTTCAGAAACAGGACAAGAAAATCAGAATGACAGGTTTCAGTAGGTCCAAGAGTGGTAACAACTCAGAGGTGACAAGTCTAAGAGATAAACAGAAAAACAAGTGAAGTGGTGACAGTTCCTACAAAAAAAAAAAATGCTACAGGCACAAGTGTAAAGTAACCCAAACTACATGAGCAGGAATTCTTCATTGAGCCCACCCCGGGCTCAATGAAGAATTTAGCATTTTGATGGAAAAAATGACAGAGCTTAATAAGGTAAAAACCAGGAAGGGCTGAAAGGCAAAGCAAGCAGCATCAACGACCCACAAATTACAGAATGAACTAGTGTAAGCAGAATGAACTAGGAAGCAGAGATTAAGGAAAGCATTGATTTGATAGTAATGAAGAGAGAGATCTATCAAAGCATTTGAGGGAAAGACTAACCCCTTTTTCTCACTAATCTGCCCTCTGTAGGTCAAGTGTGAACAGCTGGCTGCCATTACTGATACCACCAACAAGGAGGTACAGTCTAAGATACATTAACAGCCTGGCTAAGCGAAGATTAGTAGGACTTGATTACTTTGTCTTAAGATATTTTAGCTTTTAAGTAATTTCAGAGGTTATTGTCCAAAATACACTAAGCATGGGCAAGTCTGGAAAATGGTAAATGCAATCCAAGCTTAAAAAACAAAAACACAGAAAGACTCAGAAGCTTTACTTCAATTTAGGGTAATGAATGGCAAAAAAAGTGATGGAAGAGAAAACTGGAAAAACAAACAAGACTAGTAGAAACTAAGCATAAAAAGGTCAGATTTTCAAGAATAAAACTGTAAGATTAATGTAATTTCAAACAGGTTAGAAACAGAAATGTCATATTTCTGTTGGAATTTAAATCTCTTGGCATTTTCTGGTATAATATGTTCACAAGCATGCTGGGGAAATGGGATATTGATGAAGTATTAGTGAATACAGAGAAAGTACTCTTTGGGTGTAATAAAGAATGGTTCATAGCTACAACTGAAGTGCTGGCAAAATGGGATTCCACCTGGAATAACAGAACCCCAGTTCTATCCAATATTTTAATTAAGTAATCTGGATAGGGCATAGGCTCAGATAGCCAGCATAAAGCTGAGACTGAGTTCTCAACCTCTGGTGTTATGCCACCAAAGCAGAAATATGATGAAGAATAAAAAAGTTCTTCTTAAGGAATGCATTCAAGGTACAGCATGTAAAATGTGAATTAAACAAGTCACCTGCACAAATTCAGAATGGACTGTTTCATTGCTGTGCAGAAGATACCAGGGCTGCTGGTTGCACAGAATCATAAGGTTTACTCTGCTAAGCTTTTACGAGTACAAACCTATTAGAACCCAATGAACCGGAAATTAAAGGACAAGACTTGGGAAGCATTTCTCCCATCCTACTCAATGTTTTGAAAGTGACAGTAGCTCACTGTATCCAACTTTGAGTGTTGCATTTCAAGAAAAATGGATTCAGATGGAGAATATGAGAAAAGAGAAGTGATGAAAAGTGGTTATTCAGCACATAAAAGTATGCAAAGAGGAAGGGACTTAAATGGATCAGATTATCGTAATATATAAACAGAGGCAAGACAGGTTTGGACTCAGAAATTAGAATTATTAGAATTAATGTCAGAAATAAGATAGTTTTAGTGGCCAAGACAGTCAAGCATTGGAACTAAGCAGCACTTACATCACATGCTTTTCTTCACACCAGGGATCAGAACATCACCAGGGATGGCATAAGAGCAGCTGACCCTGCCCTAGGACCACCTACCAGTTGAAACAGCCAGGCGTCTTTTCAGACCAGCTTTCTGAACATTCTCTGAACTCCATACCAAATGCGTTAGCTGCAGGTATTACTGCCATCTCAAATGCAAGTTTGCAAAGTCTCTTGCATTTTTCAGAGTAAAGGATTTTGTTTTAAATACATTAAAAACAAGGAAGTAAGGTTGATTAGAGGACTTTTTAAATAAAAGTCACACATTTGAAATACTTCATATTTTCCACGTATTGTATCTTCTTATAAGTTTTCAAAACAGTGTGGAGTCTATACACTCATAGAAGGTACTATTTGAAAAGGAGATGATTCATTATTATCTGGCAAGTCCTTCTCTAAGCACCACAGAAGAAAATCTCAAGCACAAAGCTGTAAGGTAAATGAAAATTATGTTTTCAAGGACATTTTTCTTAGTTCACAGGTTCTCACCACAGAAAGTAGCATCACGAGACAGTACATGCACATTCACATCATATTGACACCAAGCAGAGAACAGATACAAATAATAAGAATAATAATAAATAATCTCAAGTGTACCAACCTGTGCTATATTTTTGTTGAGAAGATAAACTCCATATTCAAACTGAAGCTTCTCCCCTCCTTTTGCATATAAAGGAAATCTGATGGGGGAAAAAAGGGGGCGGGGGGGGAAATATTTAAGGTGAAATTAGTCAGATGCTTATGTAAACTTCAAAAAGCCCCAGATGCCTTTTCTGAGAAGATAAAGATTTAAAAAGCTTCCCTTGCCAACTTCTCCCAGGAACACATCCTAGGATGGATTTATGAACCCTCAGCAACTCCAGTCAATCAGCATTTAAAAACTGATGCCAAAACTCAACTATGGAAATTCATTTTTAAAGTACTTCAGGTTTTTAAAAGATACTTTATGATTCTCCCAGAGCTGCAACATCCCTCTCACCAATCAAAGTGTAGTTTCAGAAACACACAGCACAATTCCAGATCCCACATTATCCCTCTGCATTCAGCCAATCACACTTGATTAGCTCATTTCCAAACAGAAATAATCTTTTAAAAAAGGTGCTCTCTTCTGATCATTATCCTGTGATTGACAGAGCACAAAACTCTTTACACAAAGAAGAAATCTGCAGGCTCACTTACCAGAACAACATTCAGAATAGAAGTGATTCCTTTCAACAAACTTCACACATGCACCAAAGGCTTGAGTCACAGCATCATAGGTCACTACATCCCTTGCAAACATTTTACTACTGAACTTTATTTTTCCTAGGTAATAAATATTGCTCACCATTTTAAATATCCAGATGTAGCAAATATCTTAAAAGAACATAGCATGGCACCACTGCATGAAACAAGAGAACTAAAACATTAGTCCCTTAAATATTTAAACTCTTTGACAGTTTCTGCATTAAAGATTATAATTTTATACATCTACCTAAAGAATATTTGCTTAAGTGACGCAGTTCTCAAACAGCTTTAACAGCTGTTTTTACATTGTACTTCTAAGGATTGTCTTTTGACTCCTCCTCAGCACCAGAGATTATGAGGTCATCATGGTCAATTCAGCAATCTTAGTACAAACGAAAAGTTATTTTTATGGGAACTACAGCATGAATCAAGCTTTCACCTTTTCACAAATCACATCCTGCAGCTCCTAATCACGATGCTGAATGAATTATCCACATAAGCCCCACACTACAGAAACCAAAGTCTCTATCAGCAGAAACCAAAGTGTCTCTCAAATATAAGGTATCAAATACAAGAGATCAGTATCTACAAGAAACAACACATATTCTGGAGAGGTGATTAGGGAAAGAGAATTTCATCATCCATCAGCCCCACAGTAGAGTACATTCGTAATTTTAAGAATTATATAGTACCATTAAAGCTAAAGGTTAACAGGTCACGATCACAGCAGAACAAATATAGAGATGTCAACTTCAGGTTTTACGCTACTTTCAAACTTGCTAGGTCTCTTTAAGTCAAGGAACATAAAAATTTCTGTGAATAGTATATATCTAGCTCACCTTGCTTAATAGATCTATAAATCAAACTAGTTCCCCATGCAAGAAAATGAAACTTCTCCAAAAGAACACATGCTACAGAAATTCTGCAACACATTACTCTAAGTGTAAAATAGAAAGCAAGAGGAATTCATTTCAATATCTCCAATTACACTACCCAAACAGAGCAAGGGTTAGATTTAAAGAATAAGTTTACAATTAACAGTCTAAAACTAACCCACTTTTTTACAATAAAAGCACCATTAGGAACACAAACCATGTTTCCCTAGAAGGTAGCATTTCATGAAGTCACTGGTAATGGGAACCATGTATTCTATTATTAGACACAGAGCTCTTTGATCCATGCAGCATAGAAAGGGAGTAAAAAACGGCTTATGGTGCTCGCTGACATTTCCCACACACAGATTCTTTTAAAAGGGAAAATCAGGCTTTTCTGCTTATCACGTTGATCCTGCTTCTTTGCCAATATTCACATTTCTATCCTCTAACTTCCATTAATTGATCTTGAAAAGCTTTAGACCAGGTACATCCTCAGTTAAGCTTCCACAACATAATCACTTAAATGAATGTCTTGAAAACTGTCCGTGGATGTCTCTGCATGTACACATGTATGACTCAAGAGAAAAATAATATAAGTTTTATGCCTCTCTGTGTTTTATCTTGCTTGCCTATTAAGCCTGGTCACAAGCAATAAACTCAAAGGAGAGGAACCCCAAACTTTTATATAGTGCTTCAGTGAGTATAATTGAACCAATATATGATTGAATCAATATATAATTGAATAATAACTTGAAATGCTGCGTCCCTGTGTGAAATTCTTCTTGCCTGCTCCACAGAAAAGCATTGACTGTAAGCTTAATCTCTCCCTTTGACATGCTGCAAAAAGCTGAGTCTGCTGTGTAAGGATTTAGTTACACTAAATACTTTTGAAAAATATTAGTGTTTTTATAATCACAAAACACATAATAAAATTCAATATGGAATCCACCTACCTATTCTACTCCAAAGCGCACCTTTCTTCTTTCCATTCTTGCTCATACATGTGAGGAGACAAAAGGAGATGCTGCTGAAGGCAGTCTTCCCCTGATATGTTACAGCTGTGTTAATTATCCTAGAGTAGAAACAGCCTTGCCCTCACAGCCATGGGCGTGATAAAGAGTGAGTTAGCTAGTAGGTAGTCAGTTGGAGTTTGCTTGCTGTGATGACCCAGGGACAGGAGGTTGTGCAAGGGCCAGAAAAGGTAAGATATTGTACATAGGACAGACAGGGTTAGGTGGCCATCGTAGGGACAGGACGGAGCGAGCCAGGACTGGAGAAGAGACAGAGCCAGAGCTGTGTGGAGCTGCTCTTGGGAGATAGAAAAGGTATGGGAGACTTTTTGAACAACAAGGTGCTGATGCTTGAAGCCTTCTGATGATTTTAATGAAGCACCTTAAGTGCAGTGTCCATGTCAACAACCACATATCTACTATGACACGTACATTTGGGGAAAAAAAAAAATCACTAAGCTCCTTTAAAGCAGAACACAGATACTTATTCTGAGATAAAAAATTTGAAGGAGTGTGATATGTTTAATGGAAAGAATCAAAAACCACAAGCTACAGGTACCCTTTCTATAATCAACAGAATATATTACCTGAGAGAAGTTATCAAGTGTTGTCAGTCCAGAACAAAGCTCAGAAACTGAGCTCTGGTCCTCCTCAGATTAATACTTACATGTTCTAGGAAACCATGCATCTGCCATGTCAGGAATTATGAACAAAACAGCTTCTGCTCAGTGAGAGTCAACAACATGTGTCTTTGTAAAAATATGTTGTCATTTACACAGAGCTATGGAATATGATATTTCAGTAGCATGTAAACTTCTTAAAATACAGTGCTAACACACCCTGAGTTTACAGCAGATGATCTATTTCTGTATATAAAGAGACAGGCAATACAGCAATAGTAGTTTTAATAGTGACTTATAAAGAAGATCCTGGTTTAAAGAAAATTAACCTGATGAAAGAAAAAACCCACCATGTTTTGTAACTTGTAACAGGTTTACCCCATTTGGAGCTGTTTCTGTACCTGGTGTTTCCACTATGCTTTCAAAACATATCAGCAATGGTAAAAGCCTGTACTGGGGAAAAGCACAAGAACTAGGAGTGATTAAGGGAATAATCAGCCAGCAGGCATGCATAAAGGTGGCTTTAGGATCTATGAGAATTGTGCCAATGATACTGAAATTAAACAAGCCGCACTCTGAATTCAGAAGGTGGAGAACTCTGGATAAGAGGAGTGATCCAAACTGCACACCAGACTGATTTGAACCAGATGGTCAGTATGTGCTTTCAAGGGCTAAGATAACATCAAGAAGATTCTTGATCTTAAAAGCTTACATTTGTTTTGGGAGTCTCATGTTTTGCTTATTTTATCCTATAGGACTGTGACAGACCTTAAGTTTTTACTAATTTTTTTGAGTAACGTTCTGTTTTGTAGGGCTCACTGGGATACAAGTCAGATGACCAGTGTTACCCAGCTGCATCATAATGCCTATCTATAACAGACCACAAAACACATGCAGGACATTTTTAGGCACACAGCTCATATCCCTTTCCATGGCATGTCACTTTGGACAAAATTTGTGTTTTTCTATGGTGATGCCACAATGACTAGTGAACCAACACTAGTTGGTTCAAGACCCAAGCATTCTCAGCCTCACAAGAAGAGGTTTTGATTGTCATTTCTCACAGATGACAAAAAAAAAAAAAAAAAAAAGGCACATAAAACTTTTAATCATCTCTGAGTAACTTCATTTTAGCAGAGCTTAGAACAGAGATGACAATTCACCTGCCTTAACCTTACTTCTCTCATCTTGACCCACCTGACCTCTTTCCCATCTCTCCTGCTTGGAGGGTTCCCAAGAATAAGCCCCTCCTCACTACCTGCAATCTTAATTTCAGCAAGTCATTATCCACCACTTTCTTTTGATCCATTCCCTATTAATTCCTGCCACACTTCCTAAGCAGACATCAGCTACCGGATAAAGAACTCTTCAGCTTAAAACTTTTTCATCAAAGGCACCTAATATTCAAATATTTAAACCTACGGAGCATCTGCTGATACACAATGAGTAAGGAAACAAGTGTGAGCAGGTTAAGGCTCAACAGAGTTGTGAAAAAGCCATACAGAGGTTACAAGCTGGGTTCAAAGTTACCCTGATGGGGAAAAGTAACATTAAGTCAGACTTTTAAATAAAAAACAGGGCTGAAAGTCTACCTGTAATCCACACTTTAAATACAAAACCAGCACAATACCATCAACAATGGAGTTAAGTTTTGAGTTCAAGGACCTCACAACACTTCACAAATGCTAAGTTTTGAAATAGTTAGTTTGAATATTTGCATAAAAATATCATTCCACTAGGTATCAAGCTTAAAGGTACCAAACTACACCATCAACAGGACTCTCAGGGAGCCATTGCTTTGTTTAGTCTAATTAGGCTTCATTCTAATATGGTATTTAATCAAGTAGAACACTCTGCAGACATACGAAACACATGTAACTCTAAGAAACTTAAAAGCAAAGTATAATCTCATTACAGTAAATCACATCAAGATTACAAAGACTAGACAGGATACTAAACCATCCACTCTGGTTTAAAAGTCTTTCTATTAAAAAAGAGAAACCCAATATATGTGTTTCCAGTCAATATTAAAAACCAATAGTGGCCTGATTGTCAGCATTTCCACTCCATTTGATTCACGCAGATGCCAACAGCTGAAGAGAAATCTCGGTGTCAAACCAAAGCAAATTCCAATTCTCAGTTTAAGAAGGATTCCTGAATATGTATGAATGTACCACATTTGTGGTCTGGTGGTAGTAGAGGAGCAGCAGACAGGATTTCAGATGAACACTTTTGCCAGTTGTGCTTGTCTAGGGGCCTAAAGGCATTTCTGCTAGAAGTCAGCTCTGTAATTCTATGGGATTCCTGCAGGAATCTGATCCAGAGGCTGCAGCCCACCCCATGAGACGAGGAGCCACTGCTCCATGTTGCCGTTCATCCAGATACAAGGAGATAATCTTGTAATCATAGAGCTACAGCCACAAGGAAGCCTAATGTATCACCTCTAAGGTGAGTTCAAACCACCTATACACTCAGCTATTTTAACACTTTCCTCTAAATAAACTTAATCCTTCCTAGAGGTAGGAAGGTTGTTAAGTCACCTTCCATTGTTAATTTAAGTCTTTTCCATTATTCAAGATGTAACAAAGAAGACTGGGCTCATGTGCTGCTGAAAGTAAACCCAAGAAATTTCAGGGGTAGATGGAGAAAAAGCCTCTTGCAAGTAATTTTCATTTTCATATTTACAATTTGAGGTGTGATGCCTGCAATTCATATCCATAATCTATTCTAGTGGGTTTTTTTCCTTATAAGGAATATTACTGACTTCTTAACAAAAGAAAGGGTTGTAACCTATCTCTTACTGACTTTTTAAACCTCTGCCTTTGGTAAGAGCACAGGCATCAATTTGCTAATATAGTGTCTTCCAAAACTGCTTACTAATATTGATGTATTTAAAAATCATAAAACTGACTACAGAAAAAGAGATCTTTCATAGTTGCTCATAGATACTGATTCTGGAAAACCAGAAGCCTGTTTCAAAGCTAAAACTATGATTAGACTATTTGTGGGATGTCGCTATACGACACAAATGAACGACACTCTTACGCTGAGATGGTTAAGGCAAAAAAGGGGGCAGTTTATTTACAGACTTCGACATTTATAGAATTTCAACAGTGACCATGGATTGGAGGATGAAAATTGTCCTCTTCAACTACACTGGTCAAACAAACAGTTTGTTAATTCTCTCCTTCTCTAGAAAGGAATGCAAAACAATCATTATTTACATGAAAAGTGCGTGAGAAACTTCATTACAAAAGTAAGCATCAGAAGGCTTTAGAAAAACTTTAGAAAAACTTTAGAAGAACAGAGCAACAGTGGTGTTTTAAGCATTAGACCATTCTTACAACTCAAATAAATTGTCCTAAGTATTCTACTCTAACCACTAAAAACTCTTCACTGTCCTACTTTTTCCAGCTGACCCTCAACAATACTCATCAGCCATCAGAATCACATTTACTTTTGTGTCTTTAGCTCACCTTTGCTGTTTTATGTAGTCACTTTGGTGCTTCATGACTTACTCAAGTAAATCAGTATAGGATTCCTGGCTCAGGCAAATGCTAAATGTTAAGAAAAGTTGAAAGAATCCTTATTCCACACATTTATTTCAGACTTCAAGTATCTTATGAATCCAAGTCCAAATACATTTACTGTTGTGTTCTGTGATTTATGAACTCTGCATCCAGAAATATCACATATGTACCAATATACTGATGGCCCACTTTTACTGTCTATAACCACCTGCCTTTAACACAAACTATTTTTAAAGCGTATGAAATAGTTTAATTTTTAACTGCTTTCACCTGCTTCTACTTTGGTAATATGTTTTAGATCTTTTATTCTCTCCTCTGTTCAGACTTCTGGCATATCCCAAATTATATTAAAGTTTCAAAGTTTAATCTGTACTTCGGAAAACTCTTAAGGGAAGAAGTCAGTAAAAATGGTTTTTACACATCACATCCAACTGTCTTGCACAGGCTGAAATGTGGCACAATTTAAATATCACATTAAAACTCATTTGGCAAATCTAAGCAAAATTCAAAATCTAGTTTGGAATCATGTTACATAGCCTTAACTTTTCAAGTGATTCAGAACTTTAAGGACCAGTAATATTTGCAGCTTTATAAGCTAAATTAGGACCCTTATGCTTTAAGAACACTTAATTATCACAAAATGGTTTGTGTTGGAAGGGACCTGAAAACCTATCTTGTTCCAACTGCCTACCATGGGCAGGGACACCTCCCACTAGACTGGGTTGCTCCAAGCCCTGTCTTACCTGTCCCTGCATATTTCCAGGGATGGGGCCACTGTTTCTCTGGGCAACCTCTGCCAAGGCCTCTCCACCCTCACAGGGAAGAATTTCTTCCCAATATTCCATCTAACCCTACCATCTGGCAATGGGAAGCCATCCTTCCTTGTCCTGTCACTCCAGGCCCTTGCCCAAAATCCCTCTGTAGCTCTCCTGGAGCACCTTTATGCACTGGAAAGAGCTCTCAGGTCTTCTTGGAGCCTTCTGTTCTTGAGGCTACCTCCAGAGCAGAGGGGCTCCAGCCCTTGGAGCCCCTCTGTGGCCTCCTCTGGATTCAGTCCAGCAGCTCCACATCCTTCTGATGTTGGACCCCAGAGCTGGAGGCAACTCTGCAGGTGGGGTCTCACCAGAGCAGGACAGAGGAGCGGAACTCCCCCCTCCACTGCTGCCCATGCTGTGGGATCAGCCCAGCATACGGGGGCTTCTGGGTGCCAGCACACATGGCCAGGGTATTTCCAGCTTCTCATCCAGCCATTTTCCCAAGCTGTCCTTCTCATCAGGACTGCTCTCAATCCATTCTCTACCCAGCTTGAACTTGTTCTTGGGTTTAGTACAATCCTAGTGCAGCACTTTGCACTTGGCCTGGTTGAATTTCATGAGGCTGGCACAGGCCTCTTTAGCCTGTCCAGGTCCCTCTGCATGCCATCCCTTCCCTCTAGCACCACACAGCTTGGTGCCATTGGCAAACTTCATCTCACTGTCCATGTAATTGATTTAGAAGTTAAACAGTGCTGGTCACAATTCCAAATCATGAGAACACAAATCATCATTGCTGTCCATTTGGACATCAAAACATCAACCCAGTAGTTCAGTGCAGATTGGAATCTTAGTCCACAGACTAAATTAAACTGATACCACCACATTTTCACATCACCATATTTACATTATCTTTGATACTTCCTGCCCAACTGTGTCAAACTTGTCAGAGAACAAACTCAACCTGGCTTTTTCTTTCACTTCTCATTTTTAAGGACAGTAAGCAAAATGACTGCAGGAAGGTGGCTGCAGAGCAGACTTGGCAGAATGCAGCTGAAACCCAGTTACTCACTATCATACAGATAAAGAACTAATGTAATTTCTGTGACTGTAAGACACTCATGTCATAGCAGAGTCACCTATCAGATATGGGGGAACAACTGTGTCTCACACAACACTACTAAGAATGGGTCAGTTACAAAAAAAAATGAGTTTCAAGCTTTAGACCATGGATAGGACACTCAATACAAGGATAGGACTAAATAGCACAATCCAGATAAGATAATGGCCTGAAAAAGTCTTGTTTGATATGTCTGAAGTATGAGGAGTGTACAAGAAAAGGTTTAAATATTTACTGAAGTTTCAGTTATTTCAACCTCACCCTATTTGGGGTCTGCAGGGGGGGCAGGCAGGGGAGGAAAGAACTAGTGTTTTACCTCCAACCTAACCACATCCTGTTTGCTCACTGTAATGGAATGTTGTAGCCAGAGGAGGAAGCTTGTGTTATTTAAAAGTCCTGGGACTTCTCTGAACCAGAAGAAATTAAACCCTGAAAGCCTTTTAAGTGAGAAGGACCACCACTGTCCTGACAGCTCACTAGAAATCACAATTTCCCAGGACACTTCAAATACTAGGACAAATAAGCTGCTCAAGAGCCACAAGCACCAAAATATCCAGCATTCCTAACATCTTAGCACTCCACCTGAAGATCAAGGTGCAAGAAGCTTTGGCTGCACAGCTTTAAAACCTGTTTCCTTCTCAGATAAGCTGCTGATAAGAGCTCTATCAGCTTTAGAGCAGAGACTGCACAGATATTCTGCAGAAGACCCAAAATTAAATGAAAAGACAGAAGAAGGATTATAAGCATGCATTTTGCTTGTAATTACAGATTAAGACATAAATATAAGCTACAAATCACAAGCAAATTCAGACTGGATTACTATATGGTTTTGAGTTCCTACTTAACAGAAAAAGCTACACTTGTAAAACAAATCTGATGACATAAATACATAAATGCCATGAGGAAAAAGCCTATCCCCATTCAAGCTTTATACAATACATAAATAATTAGTTTACTGGGAAAAGAAAGCATTAGTTTAACTTTATGCAAAAAAGTTTCAAAATGCTTTTCTGAACAGTTCAGATGATGATAATCAAAAGCAGAAGCATCTTTCTGTGGTAAGTGTAACTGCTGTGATCTTGCTCTTGGGTAATGCACAATAGCTTCAGTATGTACAGACTGCAGAGAGAAAATAAAAGCAAAGATCCAGATTATGAAAGTCAGGCAGTTCCTGACAAGACAGTCACCACTTTGTACAAGAGCGTATCATTCCATTGCTTCAGCAAATAATTTCAAACACCTCAAAATCACAGCAAAGAATCCAGTGACACTGACAGCTTTTTGTAAATTGGGCATTTCCATGACATATTTCAGCTTGCATTCAAGGCTTGCACTATACAAGCCATGACGGATGTCACAACACATGGACTATCTGTTAAAGACAGAGCAGACAACCTCGCTCTCAGAACTTTAAATCTCACTGCCACTTAAGCACCATTTTTAACTAGAAGATACTTTATACAGGTCAAGTCCCTGCTTATTTAAAAAAATGAAGTAATGTTTTGGAAAAAAAAATCTCAGCAGGAGTATAGTGTTCCAATGTGTCTTGGTTTGAAAGACAGGTGTCTGCTAGAGAAGGCAGAAGCTTCCCTTGGAATGGAGAATGTAAATCTCCTCCCTCTGAATTATTATAAATTTGAATTTAAGGGGTTCTCAGGCAAAGAAGGTATGAGAATAGGAATATTTTTTTTTTACTAGTATGACAAGGCAAACAAATAACAATAACTATGGCACTAATAAAAAACAGAACCAGGAACCCAGAGACCCCTTCTCAGCCGCAGGCACTTTCCCCTTTGGTGCAGTTCTGGTCACAGCCAGCAGGGGAGCTGGTGACTCCCGGTGGGCAGGGCAGGTGTGATGATTCCCCCAGAGCTGCAGGGGGCACTGTGACGTGGGCTCGGGGAACACATGGCAATGGCAGCTTTGTCTGAGATGGGGAGGGGTGGCAGAGAGGTGTCGCTCCACAAACCCCTGGGGCTTTTGATCCCAGTGGCCTGTCAAGACTTTTTGAAGCAGCAGGCTGGAACAGCAGGGATGAGCAGAAATCCTGGGGCAGTGGACGAGATGTATCAGAAACTCTTAAGCGATAGCTGGGACTACGGGACATCCCAACAGGGCAGGGGGTGCGGGGCCTAGTAGCAGAAGAAAGTGAGCTCCCAGCTGGGTTATAGCAGTGGTAGAGAAATTTCTTTCCCCAAGTAGCAGCTTGACTGTCCTCCTCTGAAAGCCAAGAGCTAGTGGGAATGCCCAACTGCCTCAGCTCCCATCCCTTACCTGCCTCTCTTCTCCTGGTATCTCTATCTTTCTGACAGAAACTCCCCCAAACCAGAGTAATGCCACCAGACACCCTTTTTCTCTGAGGCCTAGCCACCTCTTCCGGCCACTCCCCCCCACCCCTGTCTCAAGCACCCAGCCATATGTGCATCTTAGCAACTCAATGGGAAAAAAACCCACAAGTAAAAATGAAAGAAAAAGGAAAGGAAAGAAAACCCACAACACAATGGGAGTAAATTAAGACTAGTATGTCTTCACAGAAACATTTCTCAGTTGGTCTCAAATGTCTGGGGTCAGTGGTTTCATCTACTGCAGTAAATAAAATCTGCTTTCTCAGACTGGCCAGGAGCATGTAAAAACTTCTAGTTCCAAAAATAGTGTTATAAGTATCTAAATTCATTAAACAACACCTGATCTAATTCTTTATCTATATACAGCAATATCTGCTGACTCAATGAAAGCAAAAGCATTGTTTTGCTAATCAAGAATCAAGTAAGCTAGGATTATAGCTAAATATCCTCAAGAATTGCAGAATGTAAAAATACAGTTCAAGATAAGTTCATGGCAAAAAGCATTCTTTGAGCAATACAGCTGAACCCTTAACACACACTCAACCTACCCCAAAGAATCAACTTTTCTTTGACAGCTATTCAATTTCCCAAGCAACCATCTCCCTCCATCTAAGTTTGCCAAGATTTCTTCCCAAAGCTGCCATTTCATTACCTCAGCCAAAGTACCAAATATGATTAAAGACTTCTCAATTGTTTTGGAAAATCTTAACATCAGTGAAAAGTTATTCTTCACCTGCTTGTGTTCTGATTTTTCAGACTGCTTTGTTTGCAAATGACTTATCTGTTACCAGGCACAGAGCAATAACAACTTTAGTCATGTTGTACTAAGTCTACTGCAGCTGAAATCCTGATTTTCCCATTCTTCCAGACTGGAGAAAGGCCACAATAAGGAGGATAGCTCACAGATTATGCTCATTCAACAAGTCGATCACAAATGCTCCAAAATTATCCATAGGCCAGTTCAGCAACACCTATCTCCACTTATTTGCAAATCCAGTTTTCCACACTTAAATTAAAGATAATACATCGCGAAGATCATTTGGAAGCATTTTTGGAGCAGAACTGGCAAGGGATGTTTGCTTTTTTTTTTACATCAGAACTTCCACTGTCAGTAATTCACTTTCCATGATTTAACACTGTGTGAACCACATACAACATACCAGTTTTCCTGAGCAATGCAAATGAGTAGGTCTAAAAAACAGCACCAATGTACCAAAATAATTGCTTGAGTATGTGCAGATTCACAATATGTCCTGCCTAATTTACTTAATCTTCTCCACTTCTCTGAAATTTGGTTCCCTAAACTAATGAAACCACCCCAAATGGAGTAATCCAGTCTGCTCGGGTTTGAGTTCAAGATTCAGTCAACAAACTGTGGAGATACATCAACATTCCCCACATGCAAAGGTGCTGCACACCTTGTATATCAACTTTAGTTGTATTAAGATAAACTTACTCAATGATATGCATCCTTAACAAGTACAGAACCACTCTGAAGACCCAAGAAGGGCACCTGTGGTTATTATGCTTGATTCACTCTTCAGTTGCAACGAATCTGCACCATCCCAGTGGAGGGTGACCTGGTTTTTTTTAGTTATACATTTGCCTTTCCTACAAGTGCTACAGCAATGAAATCAAACTGGCCTTCAAAGTATCAGCACCAAGAGAAATCACACATCAAAACAAAAGCTGACTAATCACTACAATCTTCTGGCATGCTTCAGATTCTCAATAATGATCAAGCTGAGGTGCAGAAAAAGAAAAATTTGAGGTGTTACTCCGCATCGGAGAAATAGTTTCCAGGAAATTACTTCAGGAACAAACCCATCTCTTTTAGCTATATTATTGCTTAGCTGTATTTTGATTCTGTTTTCTATGAGGACCCAGTATTACAACAGACAGATGTTTCCTATTTTAATAACAATAAAAGGTATTTAGACAGGACAAGTAACCCATGGTAGCATCCTTAAATTCACTCCCCCTTACACCATTTCATACAATTTTTGGTTCCTGAGGTATATCTATCATAAAACAACTGCAAAGATGTCAGATACCTCAATGTACATGCCCAAGACTTGCATGGTAGCTGATTGAATCCTTTGGCCTTTGCTGTCTGTGTTTGTCAGGCAGAGTGAAAGAAAAAAATTAGTCTTTCTATTAATTGCAAAATGCCAAGGAAACCTCTACAGTTGTTTACTGTTATCTCAGATCAATTAATGCCAAATATTCCTGAAAAAAAATGGACCACACTATGTCAGGTTTCTTCCATTACTGTCTGGGTCCTGTTTGTTTATCTTTAAATGTTTTATATATTTTTGGCCTTGTCTTGGGTTATGGAACCCATGTGTATTCTATTTAATCTGTTGAAAGCAGTTGGGGAGATGTTTTTTTCTTTATCTCTTTTAACTCTGGGGGAGGGGGGCGGGTGCTTTCTGATAATGGGCCAGCTGTTAAAACCAGGTGGGGCAGTGTTTCTTATCTCTTTCACCACCTGTCCTCCCTCCGGGGGGAATACCTTCTGCTAATGGGCCATTAAGGCTCACTAAGGTCATGACAGATTCCATCATCCCATTGTGAGATGCTCCACCCAGTGGGGGAAGCCAACCATTCCTACCTAGATAAAAACTGAGATGCAGGAACACAAGGTATCTGGTTCCACTGGATTCCCGGAGGAAGACTGGACCCTTCTCACCATCACTGGACCCTTTTCTCTCAGGATCATCTCTACTCCAACAGAACCACATCTGCCACTTCAGGAGGACTTACTGTGGACTTCTTCCAACACCCTGACCAACAGGGTGCCAGGTTGTATCTCTGACTCTGTCAGGGTTTCTAGGATTGTTGTTTGTTTGCTTCTTTGGTTTATCTTCTACTACATTTGTATTGTTAATATTCCTAGCAAAGAACTGTTATTCCTATTCCCAAATCTTTGTCTGAAAGTCCTTACTTGCAAAATTATAATTTGGAGGGGGTGAGTGGCTTACATTCTCCATTCCAAGGGAAACTCCAGCTTTCCCTGGCAGATACCTGTCTTTCCAAACCAAGATGGGCCTTTATAACACTGAATACCAGCAAGTTTAATATTTAAACATGTGACAAAAGAAGAAAAAAAAAAAAAAGGCCTTTCCTGGCGATCAGACAACTCTGCAATGCCTTTAAGTGTTCCAGTAGTTATGCTTGCAAACGAAATATTCTTGCTGCCTTTTAAATATAAAACCTTTTTAGGCATTGCTGCCATTTTCCACCCCTTTATTTTTTCCCCAGTCTGAAGTGTAACACTGAGGTGGCCACTTTACTACTTACTACTCCTCCTACAAATCCTCCCTTAACTCCCTTTTGGTGGGAAGAAGGTGTAGCATGCATCAGATTATGTGTACTATTTGATTTTTCTGTACTATTATTACAGAGAAATAATGTTAGTAAAACTATTTCTTGAAATGGTTTCCAGTTCCAAGTTACCTAGCAGGGAAGTAAGAGTTCTTGAAAATCTTTAAGAGGCGTAGTAGGAGTGATAGTGCAAAAACTCAACACAAATAATTTGTCTGAATGTGCATTTCACTTGTCCAGATATACAAAGCATACAGAAAGGCGATTAAACTTTAAAAACCCTATTTTTCTTCTTAGAGGAATATATATATTTCCAAGTTGCTTATACTCAAAAATACAATGACATGAGCAACAACACCAACACAGGGAATATCACAATGTATGTCTCACTCCAGCCAAAAAAAAAGCTGGCAGTCATTGTTTATTAAAAATCTGGGAGCAAACTAACAGAAACATTAAATACAGGGCTTGAAAGAGACAGTATCAGAACATATCAGAAATAGTTTCATTTCAGCATTCTCACTCTGTTGTAAAACATGTGACGAAGTATTAGGTTTCAGTTCCACTAGAACACTGCCAAAGAATTTAGGTGATTTATCCTGCAAGCAAGCTTGTTCATCACTGGAGAGAAGAACATGTTGCTGTCTAAGTAGCTTTAATTTGGGAGTTACACATCTATAGAATCACAGAATCATTAAGGTTCTTAGATCTTTAAGAACATCCCAAACCCAACCACTCACCCAGCACTGCCAGGGCCGCCACTAACCCATGTTTCAAGTGCCACATCCATATGGCTTTTAAATCCCTTCAGGGATGTTGACTCCACCAACTGGACCAGGATTGGACAACATTTTCAGGGAAGAAAAATGTTTCCTAATAGCCAACCTAAAACTTCCCTGGCTCAATTTCCTCTCATCCTGTCACTTGTTACTTGAGCACAGAAACCCCCTACCTGGCTCCACCCTCCTGGGGAAAATGAAAAGGTCCCCCCGAACCTTCTTTTCTCCATCCTGATCTCTGCCAACTCCTTCAGTCTCTCCTGGTGCTCCAGACCCCTCCCCAACTCCATCACCTTCTCTGGGCACGCTCTAGCTCCTCAATGTCTGTCTTGCTGAGAGAGGCCCAGTATTGGAGGTGCCTCACCAGTGCCCAGCACAGGGGGACAGTCACTGCCCTGGGCCTAATGCCACCATTACTGGTACAGGCCAGGTGCCATTGGCCTCTTGATCATCTGGGCACACCTGGGATCATGATCAGCCAATGTCAGTCAGCACCCCCAGGGCCCTCCCCAGCTTTCCAGCCACTTTTCCCCCAAGCCTGCAGCATTCCATGGGGTTGTGGTGACCCAAGAGTAGGATACAACCCTTGGCCTTGTTGAACCTCATACAACTGGCCTTGTCACATCAATGCAGCCTGTCCAGATCCTTCTGCAGAGTTTTCCTGCCCCCTTCAGCAGGTCAACACTCCTGCCAAACACAGAGTCCTCTGCAAACTGACTCAAAGTGCTTTGAAATCTTTCAGACTCCAGAACTTCTGAAAATTCTTTCTTCCTACATATTGCATGCACTCTGGAGATGCTGAAAGGGACCACCAAAGAAGCAAATTAATGTGAAAATTTCGTAAAAATCAGATTCTTGCCTTAGCATGGTAATTTAAAAAGCCATAAAAGCAGTTATGATAGGAGAAAACTTAGAGCATTTTGGTAGTACCAAAATTAGATTCTGGAATACAAGTGAGGAACAGTTACTGAGCAGATTACAAACACTAATATCCCTACAATTACAAGGCTGACCATACACTATATGTTACTGGCAGTCACTCTATACTTCATTCTATGTTCAGTACTGTGGCCAGGCACTAAGTTCTCACCACAGCCTCCTACTTCAAAGTCATAATGTAAAAGTTATTGTAGCAGAAAAAATTGTAAATTCTCAAGGTCCTCATAGAAGTGACCTGGATCATGCAAGTAAACCAATTTGAAACAGAAGAAGTATTTCCTAGAAGTTACTTACATTCTGAAAGCTCTCAAAATATTTAACCAGCTCAACAGGAGGGCTTAGAAAAGTTGGTAAATAAACTTGAAAGTGTAGCAACATCTTTATATAGTATAACTTTAAAAACAAACACCTGTACTTATGAATTTGCTCTTGAGCGAAAACCTCAGCTATTTCCCTCAGTGAACAATTTCTAGGAACTCCTAATAAGGATCTCAGAGAAACCCTGTGTCTTGGTTTAAAGGACAAGTATCTGCAAAGGAAGGCAGGAACCTTCCAGGGATGGAAAACATGAATCCCTTCCCTCCAAATTACTGTAAATTTGAAATTATGGGGCTTTCAGGCAAAGATATGGGGAAAGGAATAACAGGCCTTTACTAGTATATATATATATGTATAACAAGACAAACAATAACAACGGCAGCAACAACAAACAAAAAACAGAAATACAACCACCGCCTTCTCTTGGCTGTTGGACTTTTCCCTTTGGTGCAGTTCCGGTCACAGCCAGCAGGGGCGGTGGTGGCTCAAGGCCAGGCAGGGCAGGTGTGATGATTCCCCCACGGCTGCAGGGGGCGCTGTGGCGTGAGCTCAGCAGCCTCTGCACACAGTTAATGGCACCTGAGCCGGTGGGAAGGTGAGAGAAGGGGCTCCCTTTGCAAATTCATGGAGTGCAGTTGGTCTCAGAGTCACTCCGGATGGACTGTAGTAGGAACCTCACAGCAGCTGGAACAGCAGAGGCGAGTGCATCGGCATGGTATAACAAGTATAGCCTAACTCCAAAGCAGTGACAGGAGCTCTAGGGGTTGGACACCACTTGTGGAGTCGAAATGTAGCAAAAAAGCCCAAAGCACCAGCAGAAAACAACAGGGCAGGGCTGCAGCAGCCAGGCTTTCACAAGCAGCTGGGAGACGCTCCCTCCGGAGAGGGGTCAGAGTCCCCTCTCCAGTGAGTTTGGATGTTGAAAAGGTCCCAGTTCAACAGCTGCTCTTGCAAGCAGAGGCTCACCCACAGAAGGGAGAAGCAGTGAAGGACAAAAAAACTCCACAGCAGCAGTGCAGCACCAAAACCAGAACTGTCTCCACTCTGATCTCAGAGAGAGAGTGAGAGAGCTAAGCCCAGCCCCTGACCTCCAGCCAATTGTTGTGGTATCTCTGCATTTCCCAAGAGAAAATCTCCCAGCTAAGAGACAGACGCAAACTACACCCCCTCCCCTGTCCTGGCAACATCTTTTGTCTCTCTTAAGTATCTGTTGTTCCCATCTCTTAAGACAACAAATGGGAGAAGAATTTCCTGAGGGAAAAAAAAAAAAAAAAAGGAAAAATCCTAACCTCTAACACCCTGCAATGAAAAAAACTCAAAAGCCAAGTATGCAGGTATAAGCCAGTCAATAATGAGGACACTATGTGTTATAGCAAAGATCAAATATAGGGATTACATCACTGCAATTACCCAACGATTTATGTTGGTGTTTGAAAAGCTGCTAAAAAACAGGTAACTGAAATAACCGAGTTTAATAATGCATGTTAACTGCTGTGCTCAACACAATTAGGAGCGAGGGAGAAACATGATCTATTAGTTTAGAAAGAAAACTGCAATTTTAGACATTTGACATAAGACCTTGGAGTTGGTAGGATTGTTGCTCCAATAGCTGGGAAGAGAAAATCTCCAGCAGGAGCTAATTCTGAAAAATCTTGCACAACACAGGTAAATAGCCCAACAGGGATTCATTTACTTAGCTAAACTCTATCCTTTTCAGAAATCTGTTGTGAAATCAAGTATTAAGTCATAAGAGTTTGGAAGGCTGTAGCATGAAGGACTAAACCTTCCAATCTGTATGAGAGAACAGGAAATTGAATTAATCTTTACACACCCACACACACGGAATTCTACTACTCAGAAATTTGTTTTCAAGATACAAATCACAAATCACAGAATCACAGAATTTCTAGGTTGGAAGAGACCTTCAAGATCATCAAGTCCAACGCATGCTCTAACACCTCAACTAGACCATGGCACCATTGCCACATCCAGTCTTTTTTTAAACACATCCAAGGATGGTGACTCTACCACCTCCCTGGGCAGGCCATTCCAGTACTTTATCACTCTTTCTGTGAAAAACATTTTCCTAATATCCAACCTATACTTCTCTTGATGCAGCTTGAGACTGTGTCCTCTTGTTCTGTGAGTTACTGCCTGGAGAAAGAGACCAATCCCCACCCGCCTACAGCCACCTTTCAGTTAATCGTAGAGAGTGATAAGGACACCTCTGAGTCTCCTTTTCTCCAGGCTAAACAACCCCAGCTACCTCAGTCGTTCCTCACAGGGCTTGTGCTCCAAGCCCCTCACCAGCCTCGCTGCCTCCTCTGGACGTGCTCAAGCATCTCAAGGTCCTTCCTAAACTGAGGGGCCCAGAACTGGACACAATACTCAAGGTGTGGCCTCACCAGTGCCGAGTACAGGGGAAGAATGACCTCCCTGCTCCTGCTGGCCACACTATTCCTGATACAGGCCAGGATGCCACTGGCCTTCTTGGCCACCCGGGCACACTGCTGGCTCATGTTCAGCCGGCTGTCGACCAGAACCCCCAGGTCCCTTTCTGCCTGGGCACTGTCCAGCCACACCGTCCCCAGCCTATAACGTTGCAGGGGGTTATTGTGGCCAAAGTGCAGGACTCGGCACTTGGACTTATTAAACTGCATCTTGTTAGACCCTGCCCATCCATCCAACCGATCCAGGTCTCTCTGCAAAGCCCTCTGTCCTTCCAACAGATCGACACATGCTCCCAGCTTAGTGTCATCTGCAAATTTTCTAATGAAAGACTCAATACCCTCATCCATGTCATCAATAAAAATATTGAACAAAGCTGGCCCCAGTACAGACCCCTGAGGGACACCACTGGTGACTGGCTGCCAGCTGGATATAGCACCATTCACCACCACTCTCTGGGCTCGGCCATCCAGCCAGTTCCTAACCCAGCAAAGAGTGTTCCTGTCCAAGCCATGGGCTGCCAGCTTATCTAGGAGTATGCTGTGGGAGACAGTGTCAAAGGCCTTGCTGAAGTCCAAATAGACAACATCCACAGCCTTCCCTGCATCCACCAGGCAGGTTACCTGGTCATAAAAGGAGACCAGGTTGGTCAAACACAACCTATCCTTTCTAAACCCATGCTGGCTGGGTCTGATACCCTGGCCATCCTGTAAATTTTCTGTGATGACACTCAATATAAACTGTTCCATTATCTTGCCTGACTGAGGTCAGGCTAACTGGCCTGTAATTACCAGAATCCTCCTTCTCACCCTTTATGTGAATGGGTGTCACATTGGCCAGCTTCCAGTCATCCAGAACCTCGTCAGTGAGCCAGGACTGTTGGTAAATGATGGAGAGTGGCTTTGCAAGCTCATCTGCCAGCTCCCTCATCACCCTGGGATGGATCCCATCTGGTCCCATAGATTTATGGATATCCAAGTACTTCAGCAGTTCTCCAACTGCCTCCTCTTGGATAACAGGGGGACCATTCTGTTCCCTGACATCATCTACCAACTCAGGAGGACAGTTGTCATGAAGGCAAGTTGTCTTCCCACTAAAAACTGAGGCAAAGTAGGCATTAAGCACTTCTGCCTTCTCCTCAACTGCAGTTACTAAGTTCCCTCCCTCGTCTAATAAAGGACAAAGGTTGGTCTTACCCTTCCTTTTACCATTAATATAATTGTAAAAACATTTTTTTATTATCCTTTACAGAACTCACCGTTCTAAGTTCAAACTGAGCTTTGGCCTCCCTAATATTTTTCCTACATGCTCTAGCAGCCCTCTTAAATACTTCCTGAGAGACCTGATCCTCCTTCCAAAGATGATACATCATCTTTTTATTTCTAAGTTCCTCCAAAACCTCTTTGCCCATCCAGGCTGGACGTTTACCCCGTCGACTTATCTTTTGGCACACAGGGGGCACACAGGGACAGTCTGTCCCTGTGCCCTCAAGATCTCTGTTTTGAGGCATGCCCACATTTCCTGAACTCCTTCGTTTTTAAGGGCTGCTTCCCAAGGAACACTCTGAATAAGTCTCCTAAATAGGCCAAAGTCTGCCCTCTGGAAGTCCAATACAAGAGTCTTACTGGTGCTCCTCTTGATTTCACCAAATATTGAGAACTCTTATTATTTCATGATCACTCTGTTCCAAGTGACCTCCAATCACCACATCTCCCACCAGCCCATCTCTATTTGAAAACAGCAGATCTAACATAGTCCCTCCCCTGGTGGGTTCGCCCACCAGCTGCAACAAAAAATTGTCCTCCATACACTCTAAAAATTTCCTGTACTCCCTCTTATCTGCTGTATTAAGTTCCCAACAGATGTCCGGTAGGTTGAAGTCATCCACAAGAACAAGGGCTGATGATCCTGAAACATTCTCCAGCTGCTTATACAATAAGTTGTCCACCTCTTCTTCCTGGTTGGGTGGACAAAAACAGACTCCCAGGAGGATGTCAGCCTTGTTGGCCTTCCCCTTAATTCTTACCCATAGGCATTCAACTCCATCTTCCTTAGTTTCAATTCCTACAGCATCAAAAGTCTCCTTAATATAAAGGGCCACCCCTCCACCTCTTCTTCCTTTCCTGTCTCTTCTGAAGAGCCTGTAGCCATCCAGTGCAGTGCTCCAGCTATGTGAGTCATCCCACCATGCTTCTGTGATGGCAACTACATCATAGCTTTGCTGTTGTACCGTGGTCTCCAGCTCTTCTTGTTTGTTACCCATGCTGCGTTCATTGCTATACATGCACCTCAGCTGGGCTACTGACTTTACCCCTAATTCGGCCTTACCACCCTTGGACCTGTTTCCAGACAGCCCAGCTACATCCTCTTCCCCCTTCAAACCTAGTTTAAAGCCCTCTCAACGAGGTCTGCCAGTTCACGAGCTAAAAACCTTCTGCCCTTAACAGAGAGATGTACTCCATCTGGTTTCAGCAGAGCAGGTGCCGTAAAAGTTTCCCCAAGATCAAAGAATCCAAAATTTTGCTGATGATACCAACCCTTAAGCCACTTGTTGATGATGTGGGTTCTCCTGTTTCTTTGATCATTTTTCTCCGCCACCAAAGGGACTGAGCAGAAGACTACCTGTGCCCCTGTCCTATCAACTACTTGAACCCAATGCCTTAAAGTCCCTTTTAATTGCCTTGACACTCCTCTTTTCAATCTCATCACTGCCAGCCTGGAGTATCAGCAGTGGGTAATAATCAGAGGGCTGAATCAGCCCAGGAAGTCTCTCAGTGATATCCCTTACCCAGGCCCCAGGGAGGCAGCAGACTTCCCTGTGGGATGGGTCCAGTCGACATATGGGGCCCTCTGTTCCCCTCAGAAGGGAGTCACCTAGTACGATTACCCTTCTTTTCTTCTTGTTGTTAGAGGTGGTGATCCATCTTACAGATGAATCATAATTGGGAGGCTCACTGGGCAGACAGTTTTCTTCTAAATCATCTGGCAGGCTCTCTAGATCCAGGGCCTCATACCTATTCTGAAGTGGCACATGGCTGGGGGATGGGGAGGAGTTTTTGTTATTACCTCCCCGAGCTGGGACCCATTTCCACTCCCCTTCATCTACCAGGTGCCCTTCTATTGCCTGAGAGTGGGAGTTACGTGAGTCCTCAGATTCTCGGTCAGAGAACTCCCTTAAAAATGGAAGGGTTGAACTCCACCAGTCTATTTCCCTTTCACTTTCCCTGATACTCCTTAATCTTTCAACTTCTTCCCTAAGCTCAGCCACCAGTGAAAGGAGGTCATTCACCTGTTCACACTGCAGACAGGCCTCATCCACTACACCCCCTGAAGCCACCAATAAGCTCATACACTCTGGGCAGGAGTGGGTCTGTACAAATGCATCCTTTTTGGAGGGCTCCACTTGGTCACATACACTTACACCAACCACAGTTTTCAACCATGTAGAAACCATTACTAACAGAAACCTCGAAAGCAAGCAGCCAGCAGAAACACCTAAAACAACACAGAGGACACCTTACTAGCAAGAACACTTGCAACCCTGCCTGCATGAACTGCTGTGCCAACTGCCTTGTCCACGCCCCTGAGATGAGCCACGCCCCTGTTTGCCCGCTCCTGTTCTCCGTGCTCCCCAGAGACCTCTCATAATCAGCCACTCAGCAGCAAAGGAAGCTCCAGCCCTCATTCCTGAATGGCTCACAAATATTCTAGTTTGCAACCCTTCTCAAGGTGATGTACAGGAAGGAGTATCATCTGCTTCAGGAACTACACTGAAGCAAAATGGGTCAAAGTTCTATTAAGGTACCCAGGAAGTGTGTTCAGACAGGTTATTAAAATGGTATCAAAATTACTTTGCAAGACATAATTATATAGTTGTGCTTTATGGTGTCAAAACAGAAAGACCTCAGCAAGTTTAAATCTTATAGCAAATTACCTTGCCTGTCCTGCTAAAAGTCAGTAACCTTCAAAGAGAAATCAGACACTTTCAAGCATCCCAATCCTGTCAACTAGGCACAATAAAACCCTTCCATCTTTATTTGGATTATGAGAAATTAGTGTTAAAATGTTGTAATACTTTGACTGCATATTTCCAAAGAGAAGAATTTAGCTTTTCACAGCTTCCTGTCAATAGAGTCAGCTACTTTCCACAAGTTCATTTCCCCCCCAGTCACTTCCTTTGCTCCTTTTTCAAACTTTTGTGAAAAAATGAAGTTATTAATGCTGCAAACCTGACTGCAGCCATCCATACACACGCACACAGGGTTGCAGAATCCCTGAGTTGTAAAGAACTTCAAGCTCATCTCATTCCAACCCCCTGCCAGGGCGGGGACACCTTCAGCTAGACCAGGTTGCTCCAAGCCCCATCCAGCCTGGCCTTGAACACTTCCAGGGATGGGTAGTCCGTAAACTCTCTGGGCAAACTTTGGCAGTGCCCAGAATCTGAATGGAGCAGTTGGCCTCCCACCAATGGCCAGTGCTGCATTCCTGGCAGTTCAGTGGCTTCAGGCTACAAAGAGAACCTTAACCAGTAATGGCCACTAATTTCATGTTAGAGCACACAGGTCCAAAGACAGTGGGAAAATAAGCGAAGTTCCAAAACACAGAAGACATTCAGAGAGTGAATTTAAAGACAGCAAGACAGTTTCCTACAAGGAAAACATAAGAGTGCAGCCACATGTTCAAAGACAATTATTACAGAACAAATTAAAAGCTCTACATTGAATATTCAGTTGATTTACAGTAAGTGGCCAGTTACTGTGCTTTTTCAATTGATTAGAAAACTCTGTGTTAAAAGAAAGCTATTTGTTTTCTGCCATTTATCAACCACTATTCTGGCACTGGCAGCAGCTCCCCAGTGAAACTACACTTGCTACTGGCTATGGGAATAAATTGCAGATAGCAAAACATAAAAGGAAAATATTCCAAATAGAAACCAAAACTCATGAAATACTAAAAAACACTATTTAAGTTTTTCTAGCATTACTGGAAGCCAAAGCAAAACCATATATGTGCCAACAGACCCAGAATAACAAAGCTGAGTTACTCTATTGTATCCCAAAATTCCAACAGGAGAAACTCAACAACTATTCCACAGCTACTGAAAGCAGTACAAGTAACTTCAAATTCCCTATCACCTCAGACTACCCAAAATTGTTTAAGATGGGTTTTTTTGGTGTTGATTTGTTGTTTTGAAGAAAGTAGATCAGTGTATTTACAATATACTCACTCTCGCTCTTTCTCCGTCAGCTTGTCATTTATATTATCTTTGATTGTAGACCGGGAGCCCTTGTGAATTATAGGATACCTGAGTGGCACTTGTAAGAAGAAGGATATCATGGAAACTAGGTGAGCGGTATAGCCCAGGGCAACAGCGATGCTTCCATCATCTTTTGCTGTCAATGACAAAAAGATTCTGCTATTAATTGTATCCACTGAATCCTAGTATTCATTTTTATTGCTCAGAGAACAGCAATTAATATAGCTCTCAGAAGTCAGAACTCAAGGACAGAAGGAGGCCTGGACTCATTCTGCTCCACACTTTACAAGTATTTGCACTTCACTGTGTTGTGTTTGCCTCTTGTGATGAGGCACAGAAAACTGATGATGGCTTGTTCTCCTGCAAATTTTACTTTCAAAGCTACACTGCCAGGATGGGGGAGAGAGAAAAAGAGATGGGAAAAATGAAAAATTCCCAAGACAAAATTCAAGTATTAAGCTTTCTATGTTTCTCTAGATGGAGTTAACACATGTGAGAGGGATCAGGGGAAAGCTGCATTCCTCCTCAACTTTATTCATGAGTGAGATCAGTTGGAGAGCCACTGACCCAAGCTATGAACCCTGTTCTATGCCAATAGCTCGAAAAACTTAGATTAACCCATTGTTTTAAAGTATCATTTTCAATTTGACATTTAAGGTTTCAACCTTAAAGCTTCACCTGCCAGGAATACACATAGATCTTGCAACTGAAACTACATCTTTTAGCTTAAAAGGCTTTTAGCATAAAAGGCTTTTCCTTTCCCTTTTCTCCATTTTTAATGCTTTTTAAGGGATACAGACAGCGCAACAGTCATCCTTTCTGATGCATCCATGAAACCAGCTAAATAGAGGACCTTCAAGAAAGCTTATAATGATATTCAACAACCATACTGAGCTCTATGAGGGCCTGTCATAATATATGTATTTAAGTTACACTCCTGTCAAAATGGATTTTGTAAAACTGGTTCAGAATTTGCAGCAAAACTGGCTTTTTAGGGATCTTTATTTGATTCTTCAGACGCCTAATTTTTTAAGATAGTATCTACTGAGTCTGAGATAATATCCATGCCAGACAGCTGGATTTCAAATTTAACTGCCTATTTCACGAAATTGAATGCTTACAATTTCCTCACAATGCAATACTTCTGGAGACTTGGATAAAGAATTAGTAATTCTTTTGGAATTAATTAATACCAGGAAACTAAAAACGGGACAGAAGATGGCACACCACTGATTCCTCAAGAATTAGCAAACTGAGTTCATTACCACATTTAGTGCAATCAGGGAAACAAAGCAATAGACTGATTTTTGTCCCACTGACAAATTAATTTGTTTTAAAGATTATTCCTCCAATATTCTAGCATCCAATATACATATTATTAGTAAAAGTTAATTACTATGAGGCAGCTTTAAAGAGTTGGACAATTGATGGAGGTTTTTGCTCAAGAAACTAGAGTGAACAAATAGTGTGAACAAGAAATCTTCAAGGGAATTTTAATGAATTTCCAGTTCATGTCAAACATTTGTACACAAATGCATGCAGTTACATGTACAACTGTTATACAGGCAGGCATATATTTGCTTCTGCAATAGGATGAGGGTTGGCAGTTAAAGTAGGACACTTTCAAAGTACTCCATACTGTCAGAGAGGTTCAAAGTCTTTTTTTTTTTTTTTTGCAAGGTATTTATCTGGCAAGTTCACTGGCAACTACAGCAAACCAAATGGGGATTTATGCCTGTTGCCCCACCAAAATTTATGGACTAAAAGCAGCCCCAATGGAATTTTAGGTCAGACACAAATATTTTCCAGAATCACTGAGTTTGGAAGGCACCTCTGGGAATGGCACAGTCCTCACCCCCAGCTCAGAGCAGGCTGTCCCCAGGACTGTGTCCAGCTGCGTTCTGAGCATCCCCAAGGATGGAGACTTTGCTGCCTCTCTAGGTAACCTGTTCCAGTGTTTCAATATGCAGTTGTAGAAAACAGAGGTGCTTTACTAAGAGTCAAAAGAAATCTCCTTTGCTTTAGATAGGAACTACCAACAAATGATTTGCAAGTTTTCTTCTAGTCTAAATATTTCTGGTCAAAAATTTGGACCCCAAGCTATTGCTACTAGTTTTCTTAATTTTACAAAGGTTAGAAGCAGTGTTAACTGTAACAACTACTTTAGGAATAGGCAGCTACCTTGAAAGTCTTCAGAATTAGGAAGCTTGACTCCACAAACAAAGTAATCCTTTTGGTTATTCTGTAAATTTAAAATCAACAGTGGAAAGTGAGCATGGAACAATAACATCCAGAACACCAAAACCTGCATAAAACATGACAACAAAGCTAACAAACAATAAAATAAAAATTAAAAAGTAAATATTCGACTAAAATTAGAATGACTGACAGTATTTTAATCCACATCTCACATAGTTCAGAAAATAAATGCAACTTTTTTAAAGAGTGGAGAGCTTTATATTAATTCATTACATAAAAGATTTTGAAGCTCAACAGTTTAACATCTTTCTGTGCACTCAGCTAGCCTACTGTCAGGGTTATTTTATGTAATTGTACACAAAATGGAAAGCAGCCATTAAATTACAGCTATTCTATTTTCATAGAGGACACTGTGCAAGAGGTGCTGGCCTAAGTTCCCTCCTGGTAAAGTCTGTAATCTAAAGACCAAATGTAAGAAAAAGCTGAAATAAACAGAATAAGCAAGAGCAGATTCTGTCACAAATAAAGCATAATATTTGTTTGCAGTGTAATAAATAAGAAGTCCATTTCACATCAAACGGATTGCCAGGATGTTGAAAACATACCAAATCAATAGGGTAGATGTAGATAGCTCCGACAGCAACTGCTTGCATCGAATAGTCTGCTGGACATTTGTCTTCAAAAACTGTTCTCTTTGGGGAAAGAGATTCCAAAACCATTATTTTCTTCAAAAGCTCTAAATAAAGGTATCAAGCAGTTATATCCCTTCTTCAGTTTTCCAATTATCACCTCCTATCCTCCAAAAAGTTAGGTAAATCCAGCCAAAAAAAATACAGCACACAAAGCTAATTTTTGTTTTCAGGCATACCATACATTATAGACATATTTTGACTGCAAGAATCAGGTATTACAAAGCTGTTTTACACTAAAACACACCTAAAGTCCTATCAGTGTCTACACATACAACTAACCATCTGTTTTCTTCTCTTCTAGACTTGTCACTGGTAATTATCACTTTAGATATCTACAAATTGTAGCAGGTATGTCTTAACAGAAGTTTTAGGGCAACATGAGGAAGAATTTGGTACAAAAGTCCCATTTTCAATGGCCTGCTCTCAAGCTTATCTTTTTTTTTCCAGTTACAGAACAAACACAGGTCCTTTTACCTCTTAGCAGTGCATTCCTTTCTTAATTCATACAGAGATTCATTATGTTCTTCAAGTTTCTGGTATTCAGTCCCAAATGCATTTTCTAAACAACATGAGGAATCAGGGAAAAAAATAATGTAAAGTATATTCTTAGTTATCAAAAGCTGTAAAAGTAGATACAGACAAAATGTTGGCAATAATCCTCCACTTATTCTTACCCTCCCATTTTCCATATTATGCTCCCAAACTTGAGAATGTCAGCATAGGGGGAACACCTGTCTTCATGCACTACACACCATTCACCAGCCAAATACAACCCATCAGACTTCATCCTCCTTCAATACCTATTCCTCTCACAACCACACAGTACAGTAATCCAGTTATGGGGTCTCAATACTTGCATAGCCAGAATGAAGTACATGGTAAAACCCATCCTTTTTAGTAGTGACTAATTATTTTAGACTCAACTAATTATTGAAAACAAAAAATTCTGCAACATGATCAAAAATGTATAGTTTGGTCTTGGTGAGCTCGAAAGAGGCAGTGATACAGCATTTCACTGTAAGGAACGTGCCTGGTAAAGATGATACCAAGATGACTGAGCATTTCATCTGTCACTTACATATCAAAATATTAAGAAGGATTTTTGTCTTCTAATACTTAAAACTGAATCCAAATCACAGGTACAGCAACTTCCCTCATGACATGAAATCCCTTTATCATAGCAATGTTTACTGTACTATACTGCAGTTCTTCTGATGTTCTCTTAAAATGTCAATTAAACACAGATTTAAGATTGCTTTGGATTGCTTCGGATTGCTTCGGAGAGATGTCACAGTAGGAAGTTATTTAGAGACAAGATACCAGAAACTCCTGTCTAAAACTCAGTATAACATAGAGAGTGAAGAAATTACACCCGGCTGCAAATTTCAGATGAAGAAAAAATACAAGCACATTACAGCCAGACAATGAAAATAGAAAAGAAACCAGCACTTTCATTCTGGTCATAAACTACGCTAAGGTTTCTACACTTACCTCTGTCAAGCAAAGTACTTTTTTGCTTATGCAACAAGGCTACTTCTTGACCAAGGGCCTTCTTCTGTCGCTCCAGTTCATTACGTAGCACCAGGATCTTCAACTGTAAACATTCACTTTCCTTTTTCTATGGGAAGAAATACAGCTTAAAAAAAAAAAAAAAGTTTCTCTGCACAGAAGCAGTTTCATGAAAAGATGATAGGAGGAAGGAAAAAACAGGACAAGACTAGCACCTGCCTAAGAACTGACTTCATAGATTACCACAGAAATAGATTCCCAAAAACTCTAATCATTTTGCTGCTTTGGAAGGAGAGCAACGCATCTGTGTGTCACAGTGCTTGCTCCTCCTGTGGGATGCATCTCCTCTCTTGAGCCCAGACCAAAAATTAAGAACAGTGTTTCACCAGGACATAAAAACTGACAGCAGAGCCCTAGCAGTAGGATGAGCATTCATTTCCTGGCAAAGGGCTCACCAGCAAGAGGGAAGGTGAGCGGTAAGAAGTCTATAAAAGTGGAGGCAGGAGCTGGAAAAAGGCTGGAGATGTTCAAGCTGCACTATTAGACTCAATTCCCAGCTTCAGGATGATGAGAATGAGAGGATACAAAGAAAAAGCTCAGAGAGTGTTCAGCCTGGAGAACAGAAAAGGCTCCAGGGAGACATTAGAGTCCCAGTGGTCCAAGAGAGCCAGAGAGAGAGTTTGGACAAGGGCCTGAAATGACAAGACAAGGGGAAATGGCTTCCCACTGCCAGAGAGCAGGGTTAGATGGGATATTGGGAATTAAATTCT
The DNA here is from genome assembly GCA_017589585.1 of Phylloscopus whistleri. NCBI lineage: Eukaryota > Metazoa > Chordata > Aves > Passeriformes > Phylloscopidae > Phylloscopus > Phylloscopus whistleri. The sequence continues at coordinate 1,728,914 of JADMLD010001404.1, forward strand.
TAGCTGTGAGGGTGAGGAGGCCCTGATACAAGTTACGCACAGAAACTGTGGTTGCCCCATGCCTGTAAGTGTTCAAGGCCAGGCTGGACAGGGCTTGGAGCAGCCTAGTCCAATGGAAGGTAAGCCGGCTTATGGCAGGGGGTTGGAACTGGATGAGTTTTAAGGTCCCTTCCAACCAAAAACATACTTGGATTGCATGATATAGTTTTGCTCTCAGATAAATGAAAAACCTTTGCAAGGAGGGACAAGCATATCCATAACTGAAAAGGTTATGGTTAAACAGTCAAGATACTAAAAGAAGGCAAAAAAGCTCTGGGATTGAATGACTCACAAGACATTTTATATTGCCCCTTATGGAAAGTGACTTCTTCACCTCTTCATCTACAATGTAACCCCCTGTAATTACAGCGGGTAAACAAACTCCCATTTTTCCCATTTTGTCATATCCTTGAACCAGTTTGACACTTTCGGGCTTTAGTACTCTCAAGTGTCAGAATCCGCTTTACAGCAATAAATTAACTTCACACTGCAAATGTGCCCTTTACAAGGCACCAGACACATACCAGTGAGTACCAACATAATGAAGTCACCACAAACCACTCCTTGGTTCAACTCATTTTTGAACCAAGATCAGCTTTCCTGGGCAGAAAGCAGAAACTAATGTTAACAGACTTCTCTTGGGAGGGGAGGAGAGCAGGCAAAACCAACTGTCAAAAGCCATTGTAAGATCTAGTACAATTTCCGTTTAAAATGTGTATGTCACTTGAGTGACAGCATTTGCATGAATTCTGTTCATCCAAAGGGAGTCAGGGTGCAAAGAAGATACAGCCAGTAGGCTCACCTCACTCTAAATCCACCACAGGTTCCTGTCAAGTTTCATATAACCATTAGAAGTTTGTTTTTCCTGAAAGACTTATTTCATGCACTGTGCAATGTTTATGCTTTGATAGCATGATTGTACAAAATAAAGGTAAAAATAGGATAACCAATTTATCAATCCATCTAAGTAACTCACACAACTCAAAGTGATGATATTACACAGCTCTCAGATGAGCTCCCGTTTAAAATGAAAGGTGTAAAGAAAGATTTCAAGTTCAAGTGTTAAGAAAAAAACCCAAGCTTTACAGGTCAAGACATCAGTCAGATGCTTCAGCAAGCCCATAAAATAAGGTTTTAATAAATCAAACATACCAGTTCATTCCTTGTAGATGTACATCTCAGCTTTTCTTCAATCTCCCTTCCTATTTTCTGAACAGTTACCTGAGTCTGTTTAATTGCACACTGAGCTCTGTGGAGCCTGCAAGGAGAAAGCCACAGCTGTGATAAAGGTTCCCCACATATGCAAAAACCTCAAAACGAGCAGCAGGAATGCAAACTCAGACTGTCAGCTTCCATTCCAAAATATGAAATGAGGAAGCATAAGGAAAGCAGGGTTAGATGAGATATTGGGCAGAAGTTCTTGTCTGTGAGAGTGGAGAGGCCCTAGCACAGGTTGCCCAGAGAAGCTGTGGCTGCCCCATCCTTGGAAGTGTTCAAGGCCAGGCTGGACAGGGCTTGGAGCAACCTGGTCTAGTGCAAGGTGCCCCTGCCCATGGCAGGGGGCTGGAACCGGATGAGCTTTAAGTTCCCAAAACTGAAAATCATTCTGTAGTAACTTGCATAGTTTATTAAGAAAACCACCAAGTCTTTAAATTCAATCAAGTATAAAATCTCCTCTTCAATTTTTCAATTCAACAGCTGCTGACCAGGCTGCAGGTGAGAGAGCAGGTGATTACGGGTACCTCACTTAAGTTAAATCACCATTAACATGAAGATAGATACACACAAGCATTGTTACCACAGGCCAGCTATTGAAAAAGTGCAAGTATGCTTTGGCTAACACACAGCTACTCAGCCAGGAACATGAAACACTCTTCAGTATCTCCTGCTATGCTGTGGGCCCTTCTGTAGAAAAACCTGCAGGTTTCTTAACCAAATCACATTTGAAAACTTTAAAAGATTATGATGCGTTACTGATTGTTAGCCCTGGCTTTGGGGTGAAGAGAGAAAAACAATTATTTGCCATATTTATTGGAAAATAATCAGGCAGAGGAAAAAGATAGCAAAAACAGGCCTGAGAGAGACATTAACATCTTTCTTAAAATTAACACATAGTAGAAATTATTGTATTTGTTGGAAAAAGAGAGTAGTTGTACATGGAAACAAACAATGTTAGTAATACTAATAAACAAGGTCTTGTGATTTAGGACTTTTCCTGTGACAGCTATAGTTGGTCTGTAAGCTGCACAGATAATTTGGCCTGAGAAACACCAACTCGGCCAGCCTGGCTCGTTAGAGAATAGAAGTAAACAAGCCCCCAAGTACATTAATGATAGGTCAGATTTAAACTCAAACAGGGGACCCCAGCAATCCCTTTGAACCATGACTGCACCCATATCATTGGCCAGTGAGCTGGGCAGAGTTAAGACCCTTAACCAATCACATTTCTAAGTGTGGGAAATTTGAAGCCCCTATAAAAGGGGACTCCTACAATAAACTTCAGCTGTTGCTGCATGAGCTCACTGTGTTCATGTCACATTCCTGTCTCCAGCATCCGCGACATTTTCCATGTTACAGTTCTAAATGAATACACCTAAATCCCCAGATGCCTTTAGCTCCTTCACACTGTTGCTTCTCCTAAACGCCAGTAATAACATAATTTAAAACAAAAATCTAAGTAATTTCTTGTATTTCTCTTGAGTTTCTCAAACTGCTCATTGCACCAGCAGCCGCAGAGCTGGTCAGGGGCAGCTGTACCCCATCCCATATAAAGAAACACTGCTATGTGGGTGGGAGGGGGCTAAGACTGCTGAGACCAACAGTCCTGCATCACCCAAGGGCTTGGTCTAAGAGGCCTAATGAAGAAATGAGACCTCCTGGAAACCCTGATCCTACTGGGAATTACTTCTTACACCTCCCACCTTCCTGAATACATCCTGAGACTGCTTGCTATGGATCACAGTTACGCAGGTCAAAGCCAAGGTTGCTGACCATCCTGAAACATTACTTAGAGCTCTGCTGTCATGTCATCCAGCAGGATCTAAGTTTTCTACTTCCACACTTTCCAACTTATCTCTTTCTAAAAGTCTGGAATGTTTTCCTTATAAGGAAAGCGTTACCCAAGCTAAAACTTTTAGGTAAAGAATAATAACTGAGTGACATTTTCCCTTCCTCTTTATGTAGTTTAACACTGGAAGAACATTCTCGATTTAGTCCATCAGGTGATCACGAGAAAGTCTTGCAAGTTTTCACAACATTCCATTTAGGCAGCAAAACCTCCTGGAAAGTGTACTCATTGAAAGAGTATTTATGTAATGGAGAAACTGTTAGAAAGGTCATTTGCCACGTGAATTCCTCACAGTGATTTGATCAATACTCATTAAAAACCTACAAATGATATAGTATCTAAGTTCTCCTATCCATGCCCAAAGGATAAGGAACAAACATCTACAGAGACTGACTGGTCACAATACGTATAGTGGAATACTTGTTCAATTGGGTGAATGAGTACCTAAATATTTCTGACATATAAAAACTGTTATAGAAAATAATTCAGCAATAACATCTGGTTTTAATAAGAAATTGATTTCTTTTTAAGTCAAGCATAATCCACTCATTCTTTGTACAGTTAAACTTTGCTGCCTTGATGCCAAATAGATACACACAAGCCATTTACACTGCAAGACAGAAAAATTAATGATAGTGGTTGACTCAATCCCAGTACATGCACTGTTGTTCTAAGAACTTTAAAATGGTAACATGACTACATCCAAAGTTAAATCTTCCAAGATTAAAATTTTAGGACTTCATGTCAAAGCAGCATCAACGGATTTTTTTTTCTCAGCCAAAAAAAAAAAGTCCCCACACAGAAATCTTTGGTCATCCTACAAGGGGAATACAAACTAAGCTGTAAGAATGCCAGCATGGATATTTTGTCTATCACTTCTGCACAAGCAGACTTTGGTGGAAGCAATTATGATTGCACCAATGGAGATCAGTAAGATGAGGCTATAAATCTGGATTAAAACATATACAGAATAAACAGAGAGAAACTTCAACCCTAACTGACCACATCTTGTTTCCATTTCTAGGCTAAATGCAGGTCCAATGCTACAGCTTAGTCAGCACAAGCTGTGCTTCGAGCTTGGTTTAATAACTGTCAACAATAAGCTAACTGATGGCATCACCTATATGCCATCAGCTAAAGTGGGATTCTTCCTACATTGCCCAAGACTTCATTTTTTAAACTGTATTTTATTAAAATTAGCGCTTCCATGGCACTTTAAAAGCTAATTGAGGGCTTGAAGAGGTCACTGGCCTGCTACCAAATTTCCTCCAGCAATTGGGAAAGCAGAGCCAGTTACAGCAGAAACTCCAGCCTTTTTAAAGGGCTAGTTTAGCCAACAGTGTTGTCATCCAGTGTTTGCAGCAGCTCAGAGCCACAGTCAGCCAGAAGCAGAGCAACTGGAACGTGAAGTGTGACAGATTTACTGCTGTTGCTTGGGGCCCTGAGAGCTGCTGTGCAATTGTCCAGCATCAGGCCAGTTCCATGCTGCTGCCTGGGAAAGAACCGGAAAGCAAAGCAGACATTAAAATTCCTGAGCATCCTGACTGATTGGAGGTGGAGATTCACAAGACTGCTGTTCTACTTCTGTTCCCATAGCACCTGCTTCTGAGATGGAGGAGATTAAGAAGACACAAAACACTCTCCCATCCTTTGACAGTTTGGAAAACAGTTGGATACATTAAAAGTGCAATCCATGTATTGTAAGCTAAGACTAACAAAAGACTATCCCTACTTGGCCTACAAAGGACCAGCACATAAAATTTCAATGTCTCTACACTTTCTAGATCCCAAGTTCCTGAAATACAGGCTATTTAGGTTATTTCCTGAAGGCTTTTCAAGTCATACATCAAATTGCTTTCCTCAATCACTGCCCTTTCTCTCTCCCCCGAAAAAGCCCACAACCCACTTTCTGCCTTGGCTGTACAATGTGAAACAATTCCAGCATACAGTATTCCTCCAATCCAATATGGGTACCAGCTTGGATGGGGACGGGGAAAAAAACAGTTACCAAGTTTTGGACTTCTTCATCATTACAGGGTTTCTTTGACATAATGTCTTGTTTGCAAGACCAATCAGTTTTCCTTACTTCCCAGGACTAAACAGTGTAGTGGTCCAACATACAACTTTATAACTTCGGAATGTGCTGTAACAACACATTCACTCTCTTTAAGCCTGCAGTAAGTCTGAAGGTTAGCTGGAGCACTTTCCTTTACAACACGCTGCAGTACCCTAGTCTCTCTTGGTCATGCATTAGTCCAGTGATTTACTACTTTATATAGTGAGTTCATTTCTGGCTGCAATCTCTAAAAAACTGAAAGCTGGAGTGTAGTGAGAGTTGTGCCTATTAAGTGTCTTTGAAAGACAGGAATCTGTCAAGGAAAGTGGAACTTCCCTTGGAATGGAAAAATTACCTCCTTCCTTCCAAATTATTATAACCTAGAAATTAAGGGGCCTTCAGGCAAATTTATGGGAAAAAGAATAAGTTCTTTACTAGTATGTATATGTACAACAAGGCAAACAAACAGCAACAATGGCAGTAACAACAAACAAAACCAGAAACCCAGTAAAAACAGCCTTCTCTCGGTTGTCAAGCACTTTCCCCTTTGGTGCAGTTCCGGTCACAGCCGGCAGGGGCACTGGTGTCTCCCAGGCAGGCTGGGCAGGTGCAATGATTCCCCCGCAGCTGCAGGGGGCGCTGTGGTGCGGGGCCAGTTGCATCTCCCTCCCATGGTAATGGCAGGCGGGCTGGATGGCAAAAATAGGCCATAGCAGGAACCTTGGAGCAGCGGCTGGGATGGCAGAGGCAGGCACACTCCTCAGGGTGGCAAACAAAATGTAACAGAAAACTTCACAGCTTTAGCAGGAGCCGCAGGGTTGGGTGGACCCAGAATGCTGGGTTAGAGTGTAAGGAAAAAGCCTGAGGCAGCGGCAGAAAGAATTGGGGCCTGGCTACAGCATTCAGCCAGGGAGAAATGCCCTCCAGGAATGGGAAGGTTTTCCCCTGAGACATCCAAATAGATGGTGAGGGCCCTTTCCAATCAGATTGGGTTAATAAGGTCCAAGTTCAACAGCTATTCTAACAAACAAATGCTCCCCCAAGGTAAAAAACAGTGGGAGAACAAAAGCTCCATAGCGGCAGCAAATCCTCCAGGCAGTGACTGCAGACTGGCTATCCCTCCTCTGATGCGGAGAGCACAAGAGGAGCTGAGGAGCCTAGCCCCTCACCCCCCAGACAAAATCTGATGATATCTCTGCCCTTCCCGAGAGAATGCCCCTCAGCTACGATAGTGCAGCCAGCTGCAGTCCTCCCCCTTCCCCTTGGCTACACCTTTTGTCTCTTGTAAGTACTGGTCATTATTGTCTCTTAGCAACTGATGGGACAAAATACCAAGAGAGAAAGAAACAAAAGGAAAAATCCTAACCCCCAACATTAAAATAACATATGCTTGCATTTACATTAATGAGTCTCAGCTTTATCAGACAGTTGATACATGATTTTGCAGTTCTATCATCCACTCCCAAAATCTATTTTCTATCAGACACATCTAGATTTTTCATGTACAGAACTTTAAGGCATAAATACATCAATTAATTATAGCAGTGTCATAGGCTAGGAAAAGCCTGATTTTGTTCCAATCGGGGTCCGTTTTTTTGATTGACAAGCAATTTATCTAGTAGAAGACAAGCTGCGACTTTTGGCGGAATGCTTAAAAAGGCTGAGTGGGGGGAGGAGCGAGCTCTTTGTCTTCCAGGGTGGCAGGCTGGGGACGGGGAGCCGCCGGGGCCGGGCCGGCCTCGGTGCCCCCCCACCCCGGGCGGCTGCGGCGGGCCGGGCCGGGCCCCGATGCCGCTGGAGCCGGGGCGGGCCGGGCCGGAGCTTTAGGAGCCGCTGTCTCGCAGAGAAGCAAGCAGCATGGAGAAGAGAGAGAGCTCGGACAGAGTGCCCCTTCGCCCTTGCTCTTCTTTTTCAAGCCGAAGAAACCAGCGCATGGCTTCTAAACGACTCAGTTTCCCGCCGCAGAGCCACGTGGGCAGCCCAGCAGCCCGAAAAGTTTAACCCTTTGTTGCTAGCAGATGGACTTTCCTAAACATCATCTTTCTCCGGAAGAAGAACAGCTATAGTGAATAAACCATAGAAGGACACGGCATGAAGCTACAGTCGGTGAAGGGAGAGTGAAAAGGACTTTAAGGCAAAGGACAAAGGAGTGGCCTAATTTTGGCTGGACATTTCTGGTAAACTATAGAGACTGAACTAGTTTTTCCTGTAACATATAAATGCTTTTGGGGGGATGTAAGGTTCTAGTTAAAAGTGATATGAAGCTTTTTGCTCCTAAAGAAAGAGGAGATTTGTTTTTGGGTCTTGAGATGATTTTGGAAATAGAAGAAGAGAATCTTTGTGTCATACTAGAGGAGGCATCCTTAAACAGTACCCCGATAAGCAAATATGGCCCATGTGCAGTGTTAAGAGAGCTGCTAATGGGTAGGATTTCGCAGTTTGCAGGAGTTCTTTTAAAATCCTCGCAGATGCAGAGCATGGGATGTCTATATAGAACCCAGAGAGACTCCTTTCCTAAAAGAACTGATAAAAGGTTATTTTTAAAATAGTAAAACTGGCTGAGGTTGCAGGTCATGTCTTTTTATGTTGAGTGAAGAAAGGTAAAAAACTTGAAAAGAGAAGGAAAGATGTTTTAGAAGTTTCATTTGTTGTTGTTGTTTTTTCCCTTTTTTTTGTTGTTTTTGTGTGTATTAATAAACTATCTTTGTAATTTAAAGATAAGCCTGTTTGCTTTTATATTCTTCCAGTCAAATAAAATATAGAACGTGATAAAACCATCACAAGCAGTCACATACTACAGCTCCTTCTCACAAGAGAAATAAATGCCTCTGGTCGTATTTGCCAGAACAACCTTAGTTTACAGCAAGACTAAATTTAAACTGAAAATTACTACATGGGATTCAGAAAATAGAATGGAACACTTCTGGCAATAAGTGACATGTAGAGTCCTGGAAGTAAAGTATCCAAATCTATTGCTAAAGAAAAAAAATAATTAAAGACTTTCCTATTAATTTCAGAAACTGGAATGCACACTACTTTATATCAGCCCACAAATTTAGATTCTGGAGAGTGCCATCCAGTGTGGAATATGGGCTTATATTTGTTGAAGTTGTTAAGAGTTATGCACACCAGAAGGTCCTGGGGGAGAGGCACGGCTGCAGACTGCACAGGTGGAAGTCGGTCGAGGAATAAGAGGCAGTTATGAGTGAGAAGAGAGTCAGTTGAGTGACAGTTGGAAGTGAGATTGTGATTGGCTGGAGGAACACATGGACAGCACATGAATGGGAAGCTGACTGGGTGATAGGATGCGTGGACAGCAGCACTACAGCTGAGCAGCCAATGGGTGCCCTTCTTCTGTTAAGTTCTGTTAGGCCTCAATTTGGTTTCAGTTATGTCCGGTGGAGATGAAAGGTATGAAAATGGGCGATTTCTGCAATAGAGCCATCTTCTTCGGATGCTTAAGGGGGTCCGTGTTGCTGTGTTCCCCATTGCTACAAGCCAGCTATAGTATTTTTTCATAACCCCTTAAACCATCATTTCCTACATCTGCTTTCCCACAAGAAAAAATTCCTAATTTATAAGCATATACTCCCTTTCCAATTTCTTCATAAACCTATACCTACAGTTTGTCAAAAGCAGATGTAGGGCAAGAAAAGACAGTAGGGAGTAAAAAAAAAAGAATAAAATGCAAGTCTAACTTAGTCATTTGTGATATTAAACCTCTACAAGAGCCAATGTTGTAAGAAACTCACATAAGACAGTGCTATTACAGCACAGATAACTTTCCATCATTCTTTTAAACAATTCTGAGTACTACACGTGTGAATTACTTACATGTAAGCCTTATGCTTACATTGGAGAGTCTACATTTAAGTCTTCCACATTTAAGACTCAAATTAAGCTTTAAAATAAACAATGTCCATGTGGATTTGTGGACTGCAACAGTGAATGATTTGAGCTTTCTGGAAACAGAAAAGAAAAGGAAAAAATACATTTATCAAATGGGCAGCAGGGCCGATTCCAGCCTCCAGTTTGAGGAATATTTAAGGAAGCTAGCTAGGATATAGATCACCATCAGTACACACAGGGCATGAATGGAAGAGGAAAGCCTTAATGTGAAACTCAAATTTCTTGAGAAATGAAGCAAAAAAATATGAGATGTCTCTAGTTCTCTTATTCCAATTCACAGATTTAATTCTAGTTAAATGGATGGATTTATGGGTTGATTTTTTTAATTCAAAAAACAAATGTGGCAAATTACAAAGGAAGCTTCTTTTTGTTCTTTCTCAGTTTATGATTACAGAAACCTTGCTGCCAGGGCACACGGAATCATATTCAAGACACTGTATTTAGTAAAAACGGTAAATTAGATGCAAATCAAATTTTTAAAGTGCATAAACATGTCAAGATGACTCCTGCCAGGTGGACAGTAACACCAGTAGAATTCAACAGCCTTTTCCTAACAAAACTTCATAGAAGTTTTAATTCTCACTCTGAGACAGTGAGCAAGCCTAAGACTGGGATTCACTGAACAACTGAAAAGGAAGATGCACAAATTCAGACTGAATGTGTTCCAGGCTTCACCCAAAAAGAGACCACTTGCTCTCCACTTGATTGTGTTCTTCCACTCGAGGCCACACAACTGATAAAGTGCTTGTGACAGCAGAGCACAGGCTTATGCAATGGAGGAAGGAGGTGGAACACAAGCCAATATTCAGGTGACTCATGTTTCAAAGCTGCATACTGCTGCACTTTCCTCCTGGAAGCCACCTCCAAATTCAAATCTGAGTTTTCTTCCAAGAGAAGCAGAATTCTGCAGCTACAGTAGTGGAAACTACCACCTAACAGGGATGGTCATAACGTTCTCATGAGTATTTTGCAGCTTCTTGAACATCTATACCTTCCCTATCCTGCCCTGCTTTAATGAGCAAATTTATTAAAGTATTTTCCCCACAACAAGTTCTTTAACCCGTTTTATTTGTTCTCAGTCAAATTTCTGCTTTGAAACCAAATTTGACCAAGAGCTAGCAATATATTTATGCGAAAAATGTGCCACTGCAGGGACAGCTTATTGCACATGGCATATTAGGAAAATTGAAGATCAGAGCAGCAGCAGATTAGTAAGCCAGCAGTTAACAAACAAGGACTGCTCTTACGCTTCATGGACTGTTTCAACTTGCTATGACCCATGCCACTCTCTGCTACAGATTTTGGCAAAAGGCAGGCCTCGAAGTTTAGCGTCCTAATGATTGAATAGTCTTGGTTCCCATGCAGCTCAGTACCATAGAGGTAAAATGCCTGGGAATAGATTTGTCATAAAGTCTGATGGCACCAATAAGGAACCTCTCAAACAGAAAAAAAATCAGATCCTAGTTTTCATCTCCATTGCTATTTCTCAGGAAGCCACCACAGCACAATTCCAACCTACAAAGTTTTCAGGCCAAGAAGGATGACACTTGTTAAACTGTTCATCCATTTCAGTACTGCTTAATTAAGCATACAAAGGCTGGTGATGAGAGCATGTCTTCTGCTTTCCTTCCTTTTCACCCCACTAAACAACTGGAAGCCTAAAGTTTAGAACTGATAATTAAATCAACTATACAATAGCAAAGTCTGCCCAAGCTCCTGTCAGACAGAACACTGACATAGTTCAAGGTGGACAGAAGACAAGTCAATGCACCTGAGATACATTTTAGCACTGAGCAGATAAGCCCACAAGCCTTTGTGCCACTCTACTATTCCCTATTCAAAGAGCTTATGATAAACAGCTTCACTTTCAGCATTCACTTTCATTATTTCCATGTGTTCAAAATAGCTGCATAAAGGCAGTTTGTACATTGGGCATATGCAATCTCAGTGACTCTGTAGTCTCAGAGAAACTATGCTGAGGAGTAACTAGTAAGTTTTTCAGCTCCACAGCAGCCTACATTTACCATATATTTTGTCTTCATTTCTAGTTTCAAAGATCAAGGTCTGTTTGTTCAATAAAACTGTTAGTAAAGATGGAAGATTTTAAACAAAAAAATAGCCATTTAAAAATATCTTTCCTAAAATAAAAAGTGCTAAACAAAAGCTGATTTTATATCATGTCAACATGTTTTAGCTTTGGTCACTAGAAGGTGATTTTATGAATATCTCAGTTTCAGATCACAGACAAACAATACCAACATTTGTATTCTTAAATAGTATCGCTTCAGTGATGAGATATGCACTCTTCTTTAAATGATCAGTTATATTACAGATGGCAAACCCTGAAGCAAAGCCTATCACTTGAACCATACCTGGCCCCATGAGAGATTAATACCCAGAAGTATTATTCAAATCAAATTTTGCTGGATTAGACACTAATAATTTAAGCAGCTGCCTGGAGTTAGTCTTTTTACCCATCGCAGCGCTCAAATTATGCCAGATTCAATTGTTGGTTTTGGTTTTGTTGTAAAAGAACACTTTTTTTAAGCAAAAGCACAAGCAAAATGTTTTCAATTTGCACTAACTGGCTGGCTAAAAACCACAAACATACCATGCCATCTGCTGAAGGAACAGTTAAGCCATAGAGACTTCTGAACGGAGTAATAAAAAACTACAGGAAGAAAAACTTCAAAGGGGCAGATTTTCACTAGTTCTTAGAGTACTTTTTGTCTTCAGGCAGAATATGGGAGGATTTCAGGCATTCACATACTCAGAGGAACAAGCCAATTGCTCTATAAGTCACAACACCACAAAAAGCTGTTGCAGAATACACTATATTAATTTTTGTATTTAGAAATTGAAGTAAAATTTTATTACATAGCCTTTTAAGCCCTTTCCTTAGTGGTATCTCCCCACCACCATTTAATACTAAATGTCTATTTTTCAAAGCTTTGAGAAAAGAAAGACTAGAAAACCAAGAGAATACTAAATATAAATCTATTCCCATTAGTGCTGCAAACGTGCTCAGAACTTGATTAATTGAGACATGTCCAGAACATGACCTCAGATGAATTTGGCCCATCTCGAGTGCTGTGTGAAAGATATTACTGTATAACCTATTACTACCAGCAACATAATGTTTAGAAAGACTTTAAATTATCTCTTTTCAGGAAACATGACAAGGGACAAAAACCTCAAAATTTGAGCTTTCCAGATGATGTAGTGAATTTTTGTTAGTTAGCCCTTTTAAAGCAAATGGCTGGAAGAACATTTGTCACTTCCATATGGTACAAACAGCTTACAAGCAGCACCATGTTTGCCTGAGGATCTTGTTCCTGTTCCAGAAGAAGAAGGGCTATGAGCTGCAGAAGTTCTGAAATGTTCTTTGTGTAAAGAGGAGTTGTATGAACATTTAACTTTTTCCTCCTGCTTAATTAACTTGTAAACCCATGTAATTCAGCATCTGAAGACAAGCACTATTTTAATCCAATGCACAAAAAAAATTTATTGTTCACATGCTCTGTCATTCCCAATTAATTTTATTAATCAACATAATTTGAGCCAAGCATACACTTTTCATTAAGGTCTATGCACAAGCTTCATAAATTTTAGCTATTCACTTCTGAGGAAAAAAACCACATCACTTCTTCCCCTAAAAGCATTTTTGAAACACAGATCAACCACAGAAGTTCTCACTGTGCAGTCAAGAGTTAGGGGATGAACAAGAACCAGTTCTCTTTATTTTGGTTATCACTGGCTTTGCCACATCTGGCAGCACAACAACTGGGACTCAGACCCCACTGTCACCAGGATTTGCTTCCTTTTGTAAAAGTTTAAATAAAGCCAATACTGAAGCTGTTCTTCATATTCACATTTATTATGAAAACATTAGGAAACCACATGTGCAGCTTGTGAATTTTTACTACAGACAAATATCTTTTATCATGAGAAACTCTTCAAAACATGGGATTTATGTGACCAGATGCAAATCTTTATGGTGTGAACACATCAGTATTCTCTTTACAGCCAATGGACAGAAGAAGGAAAACAGCAAATCATTTCCTCCCAAAGTACATCCTATCTAATGAATCATAACTCAAATTATGCCCATCTCTCTCTTCTGTTCAAAGAGGAATACACTCATATGAACGATCTTTGGGAAGAGTTCATGGGCTGGTTATTTAAGCATGGACTCCTGGAGGAGGTGGCAAACCAAACTGCTTGGTAGGAGAAAAAGGATACCTGACAAAAAGTGACTAGAGATTATTTTAAAACAAACACCATCACAAGGCTTTTCAGCTTGATATCAAAGGTAAGCAGCGGTATAGAAAATGCACCTGTAAAAAAGCAGAGTTAATGCGAGAGGGAATAGAAAGGATTCTAAGCTACACAGAGGACTCTGTCTTAGTTTCTGACAAACTTTCCTAACTACAATGAAATCAAACAAAAATGACACCTAGGTAGAGTCACAATTTACAGCTTCTAACTTATGCTGGAACTAAACAATGCAATGTAAACCCCTTGATATGGTATATCAATACAATACAATCAGCAGTAGGCCTGATTCTGAGGCCTGGAAAACACTGTTCTTTTTGAGACAAAATAAAAAAGGAGGCAGAAACAGAGCTTAACAGAAACTAAACCCAAAAGCATGCCTAGGCACTGTGAGAGACTGAGCCTGGACTCTCATATCCCCAAAACAGAAAGAAGCTCCAGCAGTCAGGGTTCAAAACCACACTGGTAAGCACTCAGCAAAGTGAACTTTATCACAGCTGACATCTTAATTTCTTGTCAGCTTGAGGAAAAACAGTCAGATATGTTCAGAAGAAGGATTACAGATCAATTACTGTCATGGCTTAACACAGTTTGGATTTCTTTGGAAAGGACAGACCTATCAGGAGCCAGTTCTTGGCTATTGGCATGTGGTTTAACCACTGAGAAAACAGAATGCGACTTTTGGTAATACCCATATAGAGCTGAGAATGTGTGGGAGCCTCCCTCTTTTCTCTGGGTGAGTGACCAGGTGACATCCTGCGGGAGTCGGGCTGGGCCAGGCCCCGGTGCCCCTGGGCGGCCGGGCCCGGCCAGGCCTCTGGGAGCCGCTGCCCCCACAGGGGAGCAGCCCGGCCATGCCTGGGCCCGATAACAGCAGCAGCAGCAGGGGAGGGGAGGAAAGGCCCCGGCAGCTGCCCATGTCACCGGCTGGAGCTGGGGGGGATGTTCCCCCACCTCCTTCCTCAGGCCTCAGGGAGCAGCTCTGAGCAGCCCACGCCACGAGATCGAGGGGTGGAAGAGAAGGCATCCAGCAGCCTCTCCACCGGCACGGCCTTGAGATTTTTGCAGCTCCAGCTGGCAGGGACCATGTGCCCACCACAGGCCTGGGCAAGCTTTAACTCTTTCTGCCAGCAAATGAACTTCCAGAGCACTGGCTCTTCCTGGAGTGAGGACAGACAAAGTGATGGAACCATAAAGAGACACAGCATGAAACTGAAGTCAGTGAAGAAAGAGTGAAAACACAATTTGGGTCAAAGAAGGAGGAGTGGCCTAATTTGGCTGGACATTTCTGGTAAACTATGGAGACTGAACTGTTTTTTTTTCCTGTAACATAAGAATGGTGTTTGGCGGGGAGGTGTAAGGTTCTAGTCAAAGGTGATACGAAACTCTTTGCTCCTAAGGAAAAGGAGATTTTTGGGTCTTGAGATGAAGATGATTTTGGAAATAGAAGAAGAGAATCTTTGTGTTATACTAGAGGAGGCATCCTTAAACAGTACCCCTAATAAGCAGATATGGCCCATGTGCAGTGTTGGGAAAGCTGCTAATGGGTAGGATTTCACAGTTTGCAGAGGTTCCTTTCAGGTCCTTGCAGATGTGTGGCACGGGAGCCACCAGAGGACTGTTCCTCTTGTGACGATGTCTCTATGGAACCTGGAGAGACTCCTTTCCTAAAGAACTGATGAAAGATTATTTTTAAATGGTAAAACTGACTGAAATTACAAGTTTTGTCTTTTTATGTTGGGTGTGGGAAAGTGAACACTTGCGGAGGGAGGGAAGGATGTTTTGAAAGTTTATTTTTTTAATTTTTTTCCTTTTTGCTTATTTTCATTCTTTTAGTGTGTGTAAATAAACTATCCTAGTAATTTTAAGGTAAGCCTGTTTTGCTCTTTATGTTCTCCTAGTCACATAAAATATAGCAAGTGATGAAACCATAACATTAATTGGTGCGTTGGCCAGGAAACTAAAAAACTGGTTCAAACCAAACCCCTCACAATTACACAGGGGTCCAGCTAGACAAGTTCATAATCATAGTGAGTCCTTTTACTGGAACGTGTCTCATACTACATAGATGTGCAAACAAAATGTGAAAAAACCTCATGAATGAAGTAATCACGGTACACTGCAGGTTTTTGTTTTTCTGTTTAACAAAGACTTAATGTTAGAAAATACAAGTTCTCTTCTAATGGACTGTGACAGAATGTAACCAGAACTTCCTAGCACTCCTCCTGGTTGTTTCCTACTAAAAGGACAGAAAACGAACATTTAGAAAGCAGACTTCAGTTTAAATATGATTTAAAGAATCAAGAAACAGAACATTCAAATTTTAAGAGAGCTTAAATAAGGACATCTGAATAGGTAACCTAAGCTGACTTTTCCTCTCTTCAGACAGGCAACACTGACACCTACTGTCAACACTGTCAAATGGATTTAACTTGTACAACTGATTTAAAAAGTCAAATGTATTTTTACATAGACTTTTGAAAACGTATTAAACATTTCCAATTCAAGGGTTTCCTTCATAGAACATCTACTGCCTTTACTGCAGAACTGAAGTTATTAACCTGTCTTGTCAAATGCCATTTAAACAGAGATTCCTCAAAACCAACTTATTGACAGTGGTGGACCACAATTACACTTTTTCATAACTAACATTTTTGAACTATTAAAATTAAACCAGATCTGAAAAAGGACATCTTGTTTAACTTAATACTAGCACTTCATTTTTTTTATCACCACAGACATTTAAGTAGCCACCCAAAAAGCAAAAAACCACTGTATCTTTCTTAGACCACATAGTATTGGAGTAACTGGGTCCTGACTGTGTTCTCATGTATTTAAAAAAAAATTATTGTTGTTGAGATCAGAGTAAAGGCTTTCCACAGAAACCTCCCAGGAAAGAAGCTCCATGATTTTGACATTCACAAGACATGTCCATGGGCCAGCTCCACAGTCAGTCCTAGTTCAGAGCACTCAAGCATCTACACATCAGAACCCCAGCGACCACCACTGACCACACATACACCAGAGCCCAGCTCCTCACTACATGAGTACATTGGCACAACTTTGATACCTCCTTTGCACATTCCACACCAGAATGTTGGGGTTTTTTTAATATTTGGAAAGATTCCTCCCACACACAGACACTACAGAAGTTACAATAGCTACACAAAATATTATCAAAAACCTTACCTAAGCAAAGAGAAGACATCGTAAGAGTTACGAACGCAGTTCTGATCCACCTGGAGAAGACTGTTCTTCAGGGTACCTGAGTGATCCTTGAGGAAAAAGAAGGAATATTATTTTAAAAATTAGAAAAATCCATCTTGACTAAGAGCATGCACTTTTAGTAGAATAAATGACTTGCATTTAATGTATTTTAAATCTGTCTTTACACATGTTTTATCTATGGTAAGTAGAAATAATTTAAGGTGGCAATAATATCACTTACCTATAAAGGTATAGAAGACCTATCAGTTTATCTCTGTTCTAGACATATAGACATTTTCTTGAATGTTATAATCCATAACTGTCTGAATTTTATGCACAGAAACACTGAAAAGTGCAGTTGACAGCACTGCCATTCTTCAGCTTCAGACCTGAGAGCCCACTCAGTCACGTGCCAGAGAATTACATGAACATGAGATAAAGCTCTATCCTTTATCCATGCTGTAACACATTAAAAGATCAAAGTAATCTTAGTTTTGAGTGATGTGAACAAATTTCTGGAATTTACGAAGTAAGAATGATGTAAGGTTGTTCTTTTAAGAGACCAAAGTATCCGTTCTGCACAAAAGGTATCAAAACAATAACAAACAGCAATTCCTCATGCGGCAAATGTCAGATACTGAGGTTTGCCATATCAGGCACAGTCACACGAACTCTTTTGTGAAGTGTTGCTTTACATGATAAAGTAAATTTTAAGCAGGTCAAGCCTCCTGGCGGCACGGTCAGAAAGGTTATGTATTGCAGTAAAAAAGGCACTTACTTCAGTGTATAAAGCAGCCCCATCTGGTACCTGTGATCAGCCAGCTTTCCAACAGATAGAGATGGATTCTGAGTACTACAGTCCCTGCCTAAAGATTATTTCCTGCCCCAATAGGAGTCTGTCTCCCTATAGAAGATGTTGTAATTCAGAGTTAAACATCAACATCTCCTGACACAACTGCATTAACCATAGGCCACACAGTAGGCATTCCTTTGCACCAAAAATATGGTTCTACCGAAATAATCCTGAGATATACACACTATGTGGCACATCACATTGCTACAGAGGCACCATCCCAGCAGCTCTCTCAGCTCCTCATTTCTGTACCCAAGACACTGGATGCTAAATACTGAAATCCAGTCATCTCTCCATTAAAAAATACCACAATAAAAACTTCTTAATGTCTAAAAGAACTAGGATGGTGGAAAACTGAAAAATGCACAAGTTACCAGCATCACCATGCCCTATCCCTGGAAGTGTTGAAGGCCATGTTGAACGGCGCGTGGAGCAGCCTGATCTAGTAGGTGGTGTCCCTGCCCATGGCAGGGGGGTAGAACTGGATAGCTCTAAGGTTCCTTCCAACCCAAACCATTCTAGAATTTTACAGCATGAAGTTGATGGCGTTTCAACAAACACTGCCTTCAGAATGCAAAGTGCAACATTTCTCAGAGAACAAGAGGACTAACCTAGAATAACTTCAGGAGTGAAAGAATTTGCAGCAGCAACCTATTTCAGCCTTTTCTTTTTCCCCTGTACTAAAATGTTGAAAGGAATTCTCCAATCAGGCACCAAGTGGTGTATGCAAACTGTTGTACCCCGAGGAAATTTGCAGAACATGTAATGTAAATGTTTCAGACTTAGCTATTAGGAAGTTTACCCTCTGAAAGAAGAGTGTGCCTTCTTCTCTTCCATATTTACTAGATATAGGCACATGTACTTGTAAACACACAAAAAGGCTTTGCTTGTGCAAAGTGGCAGGATCTAGCCACTAAAAAATACTTAAAGAATATGCATATGTGGGGAAGACTCTACCTACATTGATGGGAGATCACAGGCTGAAAAAAGAGAGATGCAGCTTTCCAAAGATGAGAGTCATTCCTTCTTGATTGTTGAAAATGAAGCTACAATTCAGCATCCCTGAAAAATATAACTTATGTTTCTCTTCCCCATGCCTCTGGCAACTTTTGAGCTACAGAGAGTTGTATTGACTAGTTCTGGTTTTACTTATTTAAGGAGAAATCAGAAAGCTAGTCGTTAACTAGAAGCTACACTTGCTTCCCTCGATGCACTTTCTGAAAAGGTATCTCTTGCAAGAACAAGGGTGAGTTCTATCAGTTGGAAGCAGCAAGCATAAAACAGTTGAAAGGCAATCTGTAAGTCAGGAAGGCATTGAGGAAACCAGAGGATGAGAAACCTGGCTTTAGGAAAGCCAGTATAGCATCCAGAATTGATTATGTTGAACCTGATAAATACTGGTTTTACACACACACATGAAGCCTCAGACAAAACCAAACCAATTCAAAAAGCTGCTCAAGGATCAGGAATATTTTAAATCCAGGTTAACAGCTTCAAAATAAATCCCTGAAGCACACATCTATCTTATTTAAACTCTGATCCAGTTCAAGCAACTCCAAGTAAAGGTTCAGTGTATGATTAGTAGAGAGGGTGAAACAGAGAGGAAAAAGTGCTTCAGTGGTCCAGTGCCAGAAAGGAAACAGGAAAATACATTGGACATGGTTCGGATGAAAGTAGCAGAATCCTGCTGAAATCTTCCAGCAAAATTACTGCTGCAAAATAATAATAATAAACTTGTTCAAGTTCAGAAGTTGGAGGTACAATTACGTGAAAGTCAAATGTGATCAAGAACAAAGCAGCTATATTGGCAGCACACTTTTGTATTTACACTGAGAAGAAAAGCTGTAAACACTAGAAGAGTTACAGTCAGACATCTATACTAAAGACTAACCTTCAGTGTTCAGAAGGAATCCACAAATATTTTTGAAACCTTTGAAACCCAACCTTTTTCCTTGCCATGAGCTAAGTATCCATGGCAGTAAAAAACCTGCAACTCGAGTAAGAACATGACTCAAAGAAAACTTTTTTTTGAGCATCTCAGCAACAAACAAGTTGCTGCTGGATAGATGAGGTGGAAGAAAGGTAAAGATCCTAATACCTATATATTGTCAAGAATACAGAATTTAAAAGTTCTATGGCATCTCTAGAAAAAAAGGGGAAGAATCAGTGACAATAACAATAAAGAGGCTCTGGCTATGGTTCTTTTATTCAAGTAAGACAATTTCTATACTACAGTTGTCTGAGATACTTAGAATTTCTCCACCAGTAATGCTACAAGAGTTTGCTCCTCTACATGACAGGCTACAATTGTATTTGCAACCAAGTGACAGAATGAGAAACCTGCAGGGTGAAAGATCCCACCTGCAGTGCTGCCTCCAGCTCTGCAATCTCCGACATCAGAAAGACATGGAGCTACCGGAGTGCATCCAGAGGAGGCCACAAATGGCTCTGAGGGCTGGAGCCCCTCTGCTCTGGAAGAGAAGGCTCCAGGGAGACCTCAGACCCCCTGCCAATACCTAAAGGAGCTGCAAGAGAGCTGGAGATGGGGTTTGGATGGACCTGGAATGACAGAATGATCCTAGTGGATCCTTTCCAACTCAGAGTATTCTGTGACTCTGTAACAAGGGGGAATGACTTCACACTGACAGAGGGCAGGGTTAGATCAGATATTTCAAAGAAATACCTCCTTGTGAGGGTGTTGAGGCCCTGACACATAGAAGCTTGTCTGCCCCATCCCTGGAAGTGTTCTAGGCTGCGTTGGACGGGGCTTGGAGCAACCAGGTCTAGTGGAAGGTGTCCCTGCCCACAGCAGAGGGCTGGAACAAGGTGGTCTTGAAGATCCCTTACAACCCAAATGATTCTACGATACGATTCTATAACCAAAACCAAGAAGTACCTTTAAACATTATGATCTAGGGAACAAGTCCTGACAAACAATTGGAAAAAGAATATAATGTTCCCATCCTTTAATTCAGGCCCAGGCAGTCAGTACTGAAATCTTGAAAATCTACAATTGCATCCTGCTTCAGGAAAACTGAATGTAGAAACTATAGCTGTGTATCAAGGAGTCATTTCCTCTCCAACCAGGAACTCCTTAACACAACCTATCTGTACCACACTACTGCCACCAACAATTTGAGATGAAAAAAAGTTGTCAGATGCACTATTTACAATAGGTAAGTTTAAACCTATTCATCATCAATGAGGTAATAATCAGAGACAATATTGGCTGGACAGGCACAAATACTACAGTGTATCCTTGAGGAAAAAACCCATGGGGTAAAACAGGTGCAGCATGAGCAAATAAATAACTTCCTATCAAAGACCTACAAAGTCTAGGCTTCAGACTGATAACCAAAACTTCATGGTTTTATATTTGCCATGAAAATGAGTCTTAACAACCACCTCACTTTCAATATGTCCTATGTTTAAATGAAATGTCTGCCTCAGAGAATATGGTCAAAGCTTACTTTCAGTAACCAGAGGGGTTTTGGACCCTAAATGCTACACTTTAAGTCTTTTCAAAACATCACAGATATCTATGCAACCAAGGCAAGATATTAGTTCGTATCTATCATGTCAAAAAACTATTCCTTCTCAAACAAAGCATTTTAATGTTCTGAGCATCCAAATGTGAAAAATCAATCTCACGGGTTTAATTTCAGCTTGTCACCAGTATCAACAAGCCAGAACAAATACAAGACACCCTTACCTTCTGTTCAAATGAAGCTCCATAATAACCATCATTGAGACCAAAAATAATCTCATTTGGGTTTCTTGCATGGATCTGTAAAGAAGAAAGAAAACAAATCAGTTTACAGCCAAGCCACTGCAAATTTTCACACCAAATGAGCACAAATTGCTTCAAGAGTCTAAGGCAGCTTTTCATCATCTGTAATTCTAGAAGTACATAAAATCTCACAGAAAACTGAATTTAACCATGGAAAACCTGTTTGCTTCAAAGCTTTAGCAACAGTCACTATGTTCAGCTATTCTACTTTGAAATCAGAAACTCTAGACAGAGCATCTTTCTTATTACTGCATTTCCAGGTGACAAAAATAAATAAGATAGCTGGAAACTAAACAGGTAAGACTCAAGGTCTGGAGAACAGAAGGCTTCCAGGAATTGTTATAGCCCCTGCCAGTGGCCCATGGAGCTCCAAGAGAGCTGAAGAGGACTTTGGACAAGGGGAAATAACTTCTCATTGCCAGAGGGCAGGATTAGGATAGGATATTGGGAAGAAATTCTTGGCTGTGAGGGTGGTGAGATCCTGGCACAGGTTGCCCACAAAAGCTGTGACTGCCCCATGCCTGGAAGTGGGCCATGATGGGTAGGGCTTGGAGAAACCTGGTCTAGTGGAAGGTGTCCGCACCCATGGTATGGGGATGGAACTTGATTTTATTTCAGGTCTCTTCCAACCCCAACAACTATGTGATTTTATGATTTAAAGTTCTGATGTAAATTAACACAAATAACTGTAATCAAACTTTAAAATACAATCTTCAAACACACTAATTTCCTTTCTCAGCATTCTATATATGAATTCATCCAGAGGTTTTTTCCTGAAGAAAAAAATTGAGAAAAAATGCTTCCATATTACCTGCTGGCCCAAGTACTTTAACCCATCTAGATTGACCTTCCATTCAATCAAAAGCTGAAAGTGCTCCTTCTTGCCACCCCAGATCCTCACAACAAAACAAGAGACAGAGGTATCAAGACGATCAGGCATTATTCCAAAGTCAAGACTCCTCCATGTTGGATTCTAGGTATTCAAAGAAAGAAAGATACAGTTTAAACAAGCTGAAACTAGTTCATAAATTGACAATTCAGAAAGTAGCAAAGCCCCCCTCAAAGATTTCAAAAAATCTTAAGAATGAGGAACAACAGCCATTTCAAGCTCTGCTGCTTCCTTACCCTGTTTGCTTGAAAGAATTCCTCAGTTAAAAGGTACATGCTGCAAAGTACTTCAGAAACTGTGAATGGGTTTTGCTTCCTTCCATTACAAGACATCAAAGAATTTACTTCAGAAATTACTAGTTCAGTTTAACCAAATCAGGAACTTTCAAAATGGAAGTAACATTTCTTTCACAGTTATAATTCAGCTTCTGAAAACCAGAGTACAGCTTGTATTCCCAAAGTTAAATGTTGATATATTCCCCAATAATTAAATTTGCAGAACTTGATGACGTATTTGTTCACATTCTTCTCCTCCCTGACTGATGTTCAATCCTCAAATGCTGTCACTAAAAACTCATCTTTACTCCACGAGTTCAGACTTACACCTGGAACTTTTCAGAAGCAGGACACATTAAGCTAAACGGCAAATTCCACCAGAACTCAGATTTGCAAAGACGATGTGTTCCAAGAATTTCCATTCATCTCTAACAACATCCAAGGAACTGACCCAAGCTCTAATAAAACCAAGTCAATCCAACATTACTAGTGTTAAGAAAAAACAGTGTCCAAAAGCAGAAACAGGAAAGTGCTTTTATTTATATCTCTCCCTCCTCTGCTCTGCTCTCTCTTCCCTGAATACAGAAACAGGAGCTCCTCCAAAACAAAAGGTAGGAACCCACCATCCCATGAAAGAACTCGCCTTCCCTTTTAGTAGTTAAGCAGCTTGGAAAAGGCTCATCCCTGAACTGGGATGAGTCAATTTGAAATAGGTTGCCTCTAGAGAGGCAAAGTTACCCACTAAGTATTACAGAAGAAATGCATTAATCAAGTCCGCCTAACAAGAAGGAATATTTCATAGCTATTCAGGCACAAGAATACAAGGTCATTAAAGTTCCTGTAGGTGTGTCCTCGAGCCATCTTTTATTTAGATTTTTATCATTCCATCTCTTATACCCTGTGGTTAGTTTCCCTTTTTGTTTTTTCCTTTTCCTGATTGAGAATAGACAGAACTAAAAATCCTCACAACACAAGAGAGAAACTGGAGAAGTTAGCAGCCTTGAGTACACAGACAGCTTTTCCTTCATTCAGGAGAATTTCAAACATTTACCCAAGGTGCTATAAATGGAGCAGTTCTACCCTGTCAATGCAGGCATTAAAAAGTCTTCAGCAGGTTTTCAAACTCCCTTAGCCAACATTTGCAACATCCTACTGCTATCCTACTATTACTCTTCCTCATTTGTAATGAACTGTTCAGTTCTGGCCCCTTCATTCATCTAAACTGAAAAATTTAGAAAATCTATCATGTTTTCAAACTTCTGTTCCTTACAGCTATTAGCTCTTCAAAGAATGTACGTATATATGTGGCAGGTACACGCTCTTTGCTGGTTTTCCTACACAACACAAAGATGTAATAGAAATCAGCATTTCTACTACTCAGTAGCTCCCTATTCTAACCCTCATGAAAAGAATCTGAAAAGGAGGCAAAGAACACAATGCTCCTAACAGAACTGAACAGTGGAAAGACACATTAAACAGTTATGGTATTCAGCAGAGAAATCAATATACTGCATAAAATACACAATTTTGAAAACAAAGTTTTTCCACATTAAAGTAACTTACCAGGGAATTCTTGATCACCTCACTCTTATAAAATTCTAAAGAAAAATAAGTAAAAAAACACCTTTAGATTAGCTTGAACACTGATACAAATCTTAGTATTTGAAACAGAAAAAAACTAAAATAAGTAACAATCAAGAAAGACAAATGTTAGTGGGTCCAGTTTATTAGTAACCCATTCACGAGATAGACTTTGAAATGCAGTTATGCTTTTGACTAAAATTACTCCTTCACATCTACTTATTACAAGTCATTATTTAAATTTAGTATTTCATCTTCATACCCATGATAATCCTCAAGGCTTACAAGGCTTCGATTACTGAGGAAAGAACATGGCATGGTACTTAACGGTATTTGGATGACATTTGCAAAAATGACTGGTTTGCCACACAAAACATTTTCCTGGAACACAGCAGCTTCGATAAATTAATTACAGCACTTTCCTGAGGAGCAATGGTGACCTGTTCCAGGTGCTCAGAGAGAGAACAGCCAAGTTACTCGACAGAGGTGCCAAAAACTCTGTATTTAAATGGGAATAAGCAATTGCTGGGCACATGAACTCTGGCTTTCCCAGTCAAAGCAAGAGCTTAAAAGACTTTAGATAGACAGCCCTTGAGACAGGAATACAGATTTTGTACAATATCCCAGCCCACTGGAGACCAAGGATAAAGCTTTGATGAAGTGCAAAACAGTCCCTAATACTGAACACTGCAGTAACAGCCATCAATGACAGGTTTAACCAACCACCACAACAAAGTCCAGGCAGCAAGCTCAAGTTTTGTATTCTTAACCTTCTAAAACACCTACCTCGGTAAAAAAAGCAAGGCAAGATGCCAGATCTGTCACTGTACCAGATGAAAATAAAAATTAGGAGAAAATCAAAATTCATCTCCAATCACACCAAAAGGAGCACGAAAACATATTTTAATAACATCTCTCCATAAGGCAGAACAATATACTGTAGTGGGAAAGAAAAGCAAGAAAGAGAGGAGATCTGATGCTCAAACACAGCTATCTAAATTAAGAGATGCCTGGATGGTTCATGTCATTGGCTGACAATTCTATTTTTTGATAACAGTATGTGCTGATGTACACTCTGTAAAACAACTGGTATGCACCGAGTGGGACGCTCCTCCCCACAAAAGATAACTAAAGCTCTAAAAGCTTTAACTTTTATGTGCCCTTGAAAGTTCCCGATTTCTTACATCATCACTCAGGGAAGAACAATGACAAAAATAGGCTGATTTAAGGGACTACAAAACCTGTCATCTGTTTTTCCTCCTTGGCTGCTAACACTGAAAGCTTTCATGAAACTGAGGAAACTAAAGAGCTCTTTTCCAGTGTTAGCAAAGGTGATATAACTAATGGCAGCAAGTTAAGACAAAAAAAAAAAAAAAGAAAGAGAATTCATATCATAATAATTCAAAGATTTACTAGCAAAAAGGTTGATAGCAAGCCTGGTTTACCTTTGTAAATCTTGGCATTATCACACAAGTGAAGAGTGAAGTACGTATCCAAGAGGCGATAACCATTCTTATTAATAATGTTACGTGCAGCAATACTCCGAAGATGACGAAGCCGGCGCTAAAAAAAAAAATAAAAATCAAAGAACTTTCTTAGATTGAAAATTATTTTTTCAAAGCATTTTAATGATTCCCAGAGTACTGTGAAAAAAAAAAATCCCACCAAACACTCAATTTTCCCTGCCAGACAGCAAGTGTAAACAGCCAGGATTTAGCAAAGCCACAGGACAAGCAACAAACACCTACAAGCTTGGATTAAGCAACACTGATATTCAAGAGAAGCTATTCTTATTCATGTCCTGCATGTAATTTTTATCCCACATGACTAAATCACCCCAACTCTTTTTTTCAAGCAAATATATGACACTATCAGCTTCAAACACAGCAGCAGCATCACCCAGATGTTTTGCACCATCGCACTGGAAACACTTCCCAGCCAAAGCTATTTTCAACAAGCATTAATGGACAAAGAGCTCAAACAAACCACCACCTAACACAGAGCCATAAGGAACTGGCTGAACAAAGCTTCCTGATTTCACAGTAATCCTGGAAATTGCTCTAACAACCTTAAATAAAAGTAAAACATATCAGGAAGATATATCAAGATTTTCAGGGAAAATTAAGGGCACAGTGAAATTCGAGATTTTCACTGTCAGATACCATCTGCTGTGATGAGAGAATCCTTTTCCCTTGGAATGAGTACAGCACTAAAATATTTAGTTTAAGTGATTTCATTGAACTCCAACATTATCTTGGTTTACTAAAATACTGCACCTTGAATGAAAATCATCAGATCAAATCAATCTCTCTCTCCCACCTGTCTGTGTCCAACAGCTTTAATACCTGTGGCTAAAGGCTTAGCTTCAAGGCACACCACACCCATAATCTTTGACAAATATTTTACATTATTAACTTCTTATGAAATTTAACTAGTTAACAAAGCAATTTTGCAAGACTGTCACACTTAAATCATTGCTTAGTTGTTGTTTCTATTATAACTTCAAAGATCCATGCTTCAAACAGCCACCCATGAATGCAGCACTCGGCGAACTGCCACTTCAAATACATAAAGTTCTCACCAAATCCTTCAGCATCATACTTTCCCAATCAATCTCTCAACTCAACAGTGTCTCATCCACTACCATGGAGATGTTGACAAATGGCTCCACATACTTTGTGGATCACCACAATCCACCAACAAGCCTCAAACAACTGGTTTAGTGCATACTTTTACCTCAGAGTTCATCTTACACTATTTTTTCCCAAAGCGTCTTGATTCATAAGGCTGAATCCACTTTAAAAGCTGATTGACCAAAAACACATTTTAAAAGCTTTTGAAACCAAAAAGACAATTTTCCTGTTTGTAGCTTGTCTTTAAAGGTTTTTAACAAGAGTTGAAAGGCCATCATTTATTTTAGAACCATAGTATGACACTTTATATCACTTAACACCACTCCAGTGATGTATTAGTTTTCCTTCATGGAAAAGTATGAGGAGTATTAAATTTCTGTTCATGTGACAGCCTAAAAATGACTGATGGATTCATTCCATTCAAAGTCTATATTTAGGACTTAGACTAAAAACAGAGCCTGAGATAGGATGCCCAGGTACCTCTAGTACATACATGAACTACAAAATTAAAAACAAAAAATCACAACCAACAAAAAACATTCTGTGAGACTACATGGTCTTATTTTCTTAGAAACTAGTATTAAATATGTCAACAGAAATATTAAGCTTAAAAAGAAGCTACATGGACCTTTAACATTTTTTCACATCTAACCTCAAAGCTGAGTAGCTTCACTGGCCATTTTGATGTGCAACTGAAACACTCCTTAAGAAACTGCTTTGAACATGCATTTTGCTACCTATAAAAATGATTCAAGAATTTTATGTGTCATCTCTCTTTTAATTAACATCGGTAATACAGAAATCAATTAACTATCATGCTCATTCCCTTAATTTTTCATATCTTTTTTTCCTTTCATCCTTTACAAAGAACAGCCCACATTGCACCCTAACAAAGAAGGCAACTTTCTTCAGGTCTCTTCAGGATTGCAAACTAAATTGTGTGCCTCCTTTAAGTAGTATGTTTCATTGATTAGCTCTCAAGCAAAGTCAAACGAGTTTCTTACCATTCACTGTACACAATGAGGTCAGTGAAGTTTGGAAAAAAAAAAAAAAAGCTGTCCAGTGTCCTAACCTACACCTCTGAAGAGGTTTTTGACTCCAGATCTCCATGGTTTTTGACTTCCTTGGACCCTTCACGATCTGTGGGTTAAAGTCTCACATCTCCTAAACCAGTTGGAAAAGGATCATTAAATTTGGGGCTATGAGATCACAACACAGTTCAGAACTCAATGTGCAACAGGTAATGAACGTCTGTTTGAATCTCCAGCTTAGACAGCGCTCTCCTCCTATCCATTTAGCCTGGCTGATAGGAAGCAAATTTCCAATTTGCTCCCTATAGAGCAATTTTATCATTCACATTCTTTAGTGTGAGGTCATGATGATAGAGACTTGAATCCTGACAATAAATCTTCCCTTTTGCCCACTATGTTCACTGATATTATACTGAATTATTCACATTTCCTCAGAACTCCACAGAGGCAACATTCAGAGTTAATTAACCTCTCCTGATCAAAGATAATTAGCTTCAACCAGGAGACTATCAGCCTATTTCAGTTGTCTTTGCATATGTCTTTGTAGCTGATAGTCTACAAAGACATATGCAAAGACAACTGAAATAGGCTCTAGAATTCCTCATCAAGTGCTTTGTTTTGTGACAAAGTAAATATTATTTTGAGGGAAGTTTTAAATCCCTAGTGTTACCTCCTATGCATTTGTGATAGGTTTTAGTTTGTTTTTCCCGGGCCAAATGCACCAAATTATGTGATGGTTTCATCACATTCTATATTTCATTTGACTGGGAGAATATTAAAAAAAAGCAAAACAGGCTCATCTTTAAATTACAAAGATAGTTTATTCACACACACTGAAAGAATGAAAATAGGAAGGAAAAAAAAAAACAAACAACAAATGGAACCTTCAAAACATCTTTTCTTCTCTCTCCAAGTTTTCACTTTTCTACACTCAACATAAAAAGACATAACCTGCAACCTTAGCCAGTTTTACCATTTTAAGATAATCTTTCATCAATTCTTCAGGAAAGGAGCCTCTCTGTTTCAATAGAGACTTTGTCTACAAGGACTTCAAAGAACTCAATCTTACCCACTTACAGTATTCTCAATACTGAACACGTGGGCCCTGTACTCAAATACACTGCAACATTGGGGTGTCGCCTTTTAAAGGTGTCTCATCCAAGGCAAAGGGTTTTTCTTCATTAAATCAATTTTACTCAGTCTATCACACAATACCTTTGCTCAGAAATCTACACATAAAACAATCACCTCCCCAAATTGCACATCTTTCCATGGTTTAAAGGAACAGCCCAGCTCAGTCTTTATGTTCCAGAGAAGTCCAGCTAGAATTTTCAGCCACTCCTCCTCCTCTATCTTAAAGTCTTTTTCACTCTCTTTTCACTGACTTCAGCTCCATGCTGTGTCTCCTTATGCTCTAATCACTATATCTGTCCTTTGTTCAGGGAAAGGCCGGTGCTCAGAAGAAATCTATTTGCTAGCAGAGAAAGAGTTAAACGTGTCAGGCTTGTCGGGCTGCTCACGTGATCTTGTTGCAGCGGGAACTAAAAAAGTCCTAAGGCCACGCTGTTCCTTTCGGCCTGAAGGGGGGGGAAGAAGAAGCATTTTGCAGCTGCCAGGGCTTCTCTTCCCCTTCCCCGCTGCTGCTGCTGTTCCCGGGGGTCATGCCTGGGGAAGGGGGGAGGGAAACAACGGTGGACCACTCCTCGGTCCCAGCTGGTGACAGAAGCGGCTGCCGCCGGGGCTTCTCTTCCCCTCCCCCGCTGCTGCTGTTCCCAGGCACAGACACAGCTGAGCTGCGCTCTCAGGGGGCCCAGGCCGGGCCCGGCCAGGGGCAGCGGGGCCTGGCCAGGCCCGGCCGGGCTCTGTGCCACCCGATGTTACCTGTGGTTCAACCGGAAGAAAGAAGAGAGCTCCTCCCCACACTCTCGGCTTATATGAGTATTACCCAAAAGTCGTAACCTACTTTTGAATGGTCAAACTATCTGCCAATTAAATAAAAATGATTTTTGATTGGACCATTCTTCTTAACAAAATCTAAACTATATTAACCCATGACAGCATTTCATATCAATTTGTGCTGGAGACATTGGAATACACAAAACAAAAACCCCACTGTGTTGCAGCTCAGCTAGCACTGGCATCAGCCAAACACTGCCAGCCACCAGTGCTGCATCACCCTTTCTTATTCCTTCCACCATAAATAAGCACTTGTGCAGCTGCTCACAGAATCATATCTGGGAACCAATCTGGATGGAAACTAACCACCTCTCCCTTTTCCTGGGTTAGTTTAACCAGCTCAGTTCCTCAATATCGTTTACCACATGGCTGGACAAGCAGCTGAGTAGACCAAGGAGGGGACAGCGCAGCAGCAGGAGGCCAAAGGCAGAGAACTGCCGGGATGAAACCAACACCTAGAAGCATACGTGGAGCAACAGAGCCTGGTACTGCCACGAGCCAAGGGAAAAGCAGTTCACAATGAGGTACCAGAGCATTTCAAACTGAAAAAGCAACTCTTTTTAGAGAATAAATCAGTACACTCTGTGTTGAATACAGTAGCTGCAAATAATACACAATTCTTTCATTTCCTCATCCTTCTTGGTAAAGTGCTAAAATGGGTCCCTTTTCTTTAGTGAGAAGTTTCAGCTATTTTGCTCTTTCTATAAAAGTGTCAAGAAATCTTCATCATGAGAGTGGATTCCCCCTCGATAAGATGCTCTGGAGCCAGAACAGTCATTCCAAAAAGCCCACCTTAAAAATCAAAATGCAAGGGGCTAAAGCATAATCCAAGTGCCTTGGCAACCTCATGAGTCACTTCGCTTCAAAAAGGCCAGCATGAATGCAAGATGATAGTGGAGGATCTGCTTTCTTAAAAAAAAAAAAAAAAAGCAAAATACGCAATGAGTATAGCTAATTTTCACTGCAATCTCCTTAAAGAGTTTACAGGTTACCAGCAACACAGGACTGAAGACCCCATTCATCTACAGCAAGGAGCGTAATGAGATACCCTACAGCAAAAAAAGTTATTTTTGTAGACCTAATACCATGAAAAAGGTTATTTACTTTTCCAAGAGCTCTCAATTCAGCACACACAGCCTTAACAGTGACATATATGGATCAGTGCTTAGCACAGTAGTACAGCTCATTCTGGGGAGTTTGTGACACAAGTAATTTTGGTTACAATTGTCCTAGACCTTGGCAACTCCCAAGAAAGCAAATGGAGCAGTGAAATTACATTGCAGGCCTGGTTATCTTTTGCTTTAATTGCCATTCTAAGTTGCATTTGATTAGAAGCAACTGCTATATAGCAACTACATGTTGACTCACATGCAAGAAATTTGTGTTTCTTTCTATGTTGAAGATAAATGACTACAAACCAGGAGAAGAGATCCACTAATTTTCCATTAGGAGAAATCCTGAGTAGCTTGTATTTTAAAAACACTGATGCATGTAATGATAGCACAGATTGTGACAGACAGCTACCCCAAAGATACATAGAAAGTCTGATCAAGAAAGCTGTAGGAGATCTGAAGAGCAGAACCTAACATCAGGTTTCATCCCTCATGCCTGCACAGGCAGAAAAGCAGCTTCCCTGAATTCTACAACAGAATTTTAACAGAGCTGCTGTGAAGTGCAGCAACATCATCTCTGCTCAGCGACTACCACGTTCACTCAAAACTCAGAGAAAGAGAGGCACTCCATTGTCTTCGTTCTGAGGAACTATTTGCAGTTGTGTAATATATCTAGTGTTCCCATTCAATGACTTTCTGGGAACCCTCTCCAGATTTACCACAGGCCATAAAGAAATCAGACTGCTTCAGAATCAACTATTTTCATCATCAACCTTATTAAGATGGCTTTTTCATCAGATGAGTCCAAACAGTCTACCAAGTCTTTTGAAGTCTAAAGGACTGAAACTATCTGGTCCCTTCATGTTTTATTTCCCTCCACACTAAGATACCATAATCTTTCACTACCTCTCCCTAGAATGCCACCCTCAGCATCCTGATGCATGTTCCCATCCTGCACAACGTGTTTTATGCAGTCTTATGGTGAGAGTCAGAAAATTGAACCAAGGTAAAGCTGCCAAAACCACAAGTTACCAAGGGTAACTAACTGGGTAAGTAAGGGTGAAATCTGAGTAAGTTCCTCCAATTCAGCTCCCTGCAGCTACACAGATGTGCCCACCACAAGAGAGGACAGTGCAGGCAGACTTCAACACTTAAGTTTCTTTACATCTTAAGCTGATCCAGATGCCACCCTTTGCTTTCATCCAGGCCTGAGAAATAGAAGTGATAAAGCTATTCACTGTTTGTCTAATAATCAGGTATAATTAATAAAAATCACTGCAGAGATGATGCAGCAGGGAGGTAAGAAAAGGGAGTAAGTCAAATGAGAGAGAAGTGCACTGTTGTTAACACAAGGTCTGGACTGTTCATGGTAGAAGAACAGGACTACCTACAACAGTCTCAAGTATTCATGGAATTTCACAATTATTTGTTCAACATCATATAACAGGTAGCAAAAGCAAGCACTGAGAGCTCTGGTTCCTCTTCTATCTTCATTCCTCTTCCAACTTCATTATTCTCTTACAAGAATCTGATGACCCCCGGCAAAAAAAAAAAAGTCAGTATATCCGAGCTGGGTAAGAACACAGCCAAACTCCATTTTCTATTTCTGGTACTCTGCCATCACACTGATTCTAGCTCTGGCTTCAAATATCAATTGTGAATCTCAGGTCACTAATATGGGCAACAGCAAAGCCTTCTAATCACTTGGAGCCTATCCTGCAATTGTCAGCTGAGATGATCTAATGGCTCACAGCTGGGCAAAGGGGGTGGTCTGTCTTCTCTGTCCCACATCTGCCTTCTCCCAGTAGCATGGTCTTCTCTCTTTAGCACTGGCTCTTTTAGCAAAGATGTTCATGAACTCTACTCTCAGCAGGCCCTCTGACATGTTAAATGAGTTTGCAAAGCTGTCAAGGGAGTACCTGAACTTAAGCAAGGCAGGCAGTTTGGTTTCTTCCAGCAAGAACCATCCAAGATGCCATCAAACAGCCCCCTCTGTGAATGGAGGGTTTGGCTGAAAACTTCCAGGTGTTACTGACAGTGGGCCCACTGTACCCATGACCATAAGCAAGTTTCAGAAATTCTATCAGGTAGATTTTTTAAGAACTTTATAAATAGGAATACATTTTCTAGAAGGAAGCTTAAATTCAATTGCCCAGGAAAAAAAGTTTTATACATCTGTGACTGAATTTGAAAAAGGCTGCCCCACCCACCTATTCCTGATGACTTTTCATACAACACATGTAACCAGAAACTTACTTTTGCCTGAAATGTAAATACAGCATTAATTGTAAATTAATGGAAACGCTGCAAATTAAATGTAAAACCAGCATTAAGAAAGTTGGGAAATCATCTTGTACAAGCAAAGTAGAAGTTTACATAAACTAGCCCATACCTAGCCCAAATTCACCAAAATTGTATCACTGCTTAGGGCTCTCTCAGAGGCCTGATGAACTGAAAATCAATTATTTTATTTCCAGAACAAAGAACTTCGAACACCAGCTAAAATTTCAGCACCAGGTCTCCTTCCTTAGCCTTTAATGGAGTACCCTACTTATCAAACAGTTTTTAATCAAGACACACCAAGACAGTCTTGATCTCTGGGCACCATGTCTGTTTTCAGACCAGTGCCCTCCTCACAATTCTGTCAAGTAAATTCCCTGAATTCTTTTCAGATCAGGATCAGCTCTGACCTCTGTATAAGACAGTACACACTCTGTTTTTACCTGGCTTTCACACGAATTTCATAGCTTGGTTCCTTGCTTTATGACCGACAGAAGCTCTGGAAGAATTTAAGCAAAAACCTTCCAACTATTTTAGCGTTAAGGCAGGAGGCAAAGATTAGTTAGCAACACAAATGTTACTACAGCAAATCCAATGTTTTTGAACTGAACAGACCTGAGCTTGCAATGTCAGCTATTTAGATGCCTGGATATTTGTCAGAATTAAGTCATATTAAAACAGAGGGCTATGTGTGCTTTGTGTGCTCATAGCAGACAGGGCCAGGTGGGTCTTTTTCTTATAAAGCATAAAATCTCCAGCCCTGAAACAAAAAAAAAAAGTTACTAAAATATGATCTACATTTAGCCAACATGAGCATTATTTATTATTGCAGCACTGCTCTACACCTCCATATTACACCTTCCAACTTCCTCAGATTTTCACTATTTGCTTTTACCTCTCTGTGCCAGTTTGAATATTAAGAAGCAATCACATGATCTTGGAAGTCAAATGGTAGACAAGAATTCATACTTAATGTCATGTAAGTTTTCAAGCTGCCTCATTTTCCAGTGTAATTTTTTTTTTTAAAGTGGAGCATATCTCACAGAAGGTTTGGGTCAACTCTGCCACAAAAACATAAAGCTTTTAATATCCTAGAAATGTACATGGCAAGTGTAGGCACTACTCAGATGTACGGTTACTTAAAACCACAGGAAGGGCAAGAAAATGCTTGTACTGCTATTTGCACACTTGCTAGGAAGACTTATGAGGTTTGCAATTTAAGTTCTCCACAGTTCAGAGTCAAGAGAATCAAATGAGCTTTCAGATCTACATCTGATGCAAAGCAGAAGCATTTGATATGCAATTCTGTGGGACACACCATAAGGAATTTTTATGAATCATATTTTAATGTATTTCGCACACACTTGAAGACAGCAAGGCCCTCAAAGCTACACAGCCATAATTAGTTCATATACAGCCATAATTAGTTGAATGAATAACTTGTGGTTCTTATAACTGCGCCTCCTTCATATCTCCATTTCCTCATGTCAAGTGATCAACAGCCATCCAGGAACTCCTTTTCCTTTTTAAGATTCAGCTACTTTCTTGCAAGTGCCTTTAAAAAACTATTTCTACTAGGAATCAGAATTGAGGACAATACTAGTTCAAAGATGCACAGCAGGAACACAACTGTTTTTTTCCTGTGAAGGTGCAACACGCTCACATACATCACATAACTCACATTCCCAAAGATCTTATGCAAGGAACCAGACACACTGAACCTGCACAGAGTGATTTACCCAGACTAAATGACCACAAGAAAAGTCAAAGCCTAAATGGCCACAAGAAAAATCAAAGCTATTTCATCAACATGGGCTCAAAGTTTTCCAAGATACACAGTTCTGATTTTTAGTTTACAGTTCCTTAAATCAAAGTGCCTCCTTTCCTTTACTCTTCTGGGCAGTGAAAGGCTTTTGAAAACAGCTATGCAGCTTTCATGTGAACACCTTGAGGGTCAATACAGGTTTCTAATCATCCATACCCCATGCCATGGCTACTCCTGCTTCTGTACAGCACTGAGAGCTTCACCAGGAACAGTCAGGAAATGAAAGATGTTCAAAAGACATCAAGTCTGCCCTAATTCACACAAGGAGAAAGTAAAACAGGAAGAACAAGGAATATCTCAATACTTGACAAGGCCCATGCAGAAGTATAATTGTTTTCCAGCTATCTGAATGCAAAACAGCCCTTTGCAAGATCAGGATGGAGTTAAAGAATGCAACCTCTGAAGTCAATGTCAGATCTAACAAAATATGCTAGTCATGAGGTGCTACTTTAATACTAATTAAAGCAACAGTAGCATCAGAAAATAATTAAAACAGATAACTATATTATAACTGAAAAAAGCTTAAGACTATGTATTACCCTTGAAAGACAGTGGTGTTCTCTGTTCTATCATCCCCTGCATCCTCTCCTATTAGTTAACCCCCTAAACTCCTTCCTCACTAAATAATTGCATTTACACTGAAGAGCAACTCAGAACTCAACTTCTACCCCCATGAAATTATGTAAACAGCTGGTAACTATTCAGCTGGCACAGGAAATCTTCTCTTTGTATCCCATAATCACACACAGAAAATCTACACCACTTACTTTAGAGTCCGAAACGAA
Source organism: Phylloscopus whistleri (assembly GCA_017589585.1). Taxonomy (NCBI): domain Eukaryota; kingdom Metazoa; phylum Chordata; class Aves; order Passeriformes; family Phylloscopidae; genus Phylloscopus; species Phylloscopus whistleri. The sequence continues at coordinate 1,764,477 of JADMLD010001404.1, forward strand.
TGAAAGAACTAAGACTGAAAACTGATGTAAGCTCATGATGCTCACACTACTCACTAATGTTCTGCACCATTATCCTTTTTTTCTGCATCCAAAATTTGTGCTAATTTCTGAAGAAATATTGTAAAAGCCTGCTATTTAAAACATATTGTAGGGGCAGGTACAGAAGACACATTCAGTCTTGGGACACAAACAGGATAGCTGGTTAGGTGTGGCAAAACAAGACTCAATACACAGAATTAAATATAATGTTAGCAAGAAGGGTTCAAAAGCCAAATCATGAGCCTATGCAGGGTCTTGGGCAATGAAGTTCTTTCTGTGTATTGTTTCAACAGCTGTGTTTGGTTATGGTCACTATAACATCAAGACCAACAGATCCAGCAAGCTGGCAAACACCACAGCTCCAAAGAGTAAGAACTGTCAGCACATCCTAAAAAAAATTGCTCTAAACTATGGTTAAGAAAATCCTAGAAATATTGCTGACTGGCCAGACAAAGCTCTTCTTGCTAGGTGTTTACATAAGATGCAAATAATAGGAAACTAGACAGTCTTTCCATCTTCAACCGAAACCTTTTAGAGAAGAGCTAGCTAGAAATAACACCTTTCCTTACTGATGTTTTTCTCTGAGCCTAAGTATTTAGTCTCAAGATGAAAAACTGAAACTGTAGCTGCTTCTTTGACACAGCATAGGAACTAACCCACCGGACAGAAAAGAGAACATCAGGGTGCAAGTCCCACCTCATTAATAACACACTGCAGCAGCTGAGAGAAGTCCCTTAAGCCTCTTAACATGACTTTGGGGAAGGAAGCATTAGTCCACATTAGCTGTGGAAATGAAGCTGGGAATATGAAGATGATACTCAGAAGGAAGCACCCAAAAAGTAAACAAGGTCTTACAGAACCAAGGGCATCAACAAAATCAAAGCAATGGCAATTTTGATCTTAAAGAAGCACTTAAAGATGCTCTACATTGCACAAGCAAACACCATATAATGATTAATAACTGAAGCATATTAATGCTTCTCTTGTTGCTGGATCATAAAGCAAAGGCAAGTAAGTCCGTTTCCCTTCATAAATGAGACTTCGGTCTTCAGCTAGCAAGTTGCTCAATTAAGAGCATTGCATAACCCACGACAAACATCCCAAATAAACCAGGAAAACCAATTTAGTACGGTTTCTGGACATAAGAGTCTCTCTCTAACTTATCAACAGATCATTTGGTCTGCAAAACATACCTGCATCCATTATGGAATACAGGTAGTACACTGCAGATAGCAAAATTCCAGGCCCAGCCAGCCTTTTCAGCTAAAATTAAAATTTTCCAGTAACGTTAACAACTGCTCCTCCTAATTTGTCTCTAACAGATACTAAACATTGATACAGCTGGGTAAGGATACAACTGACTAAGATCAGCAGGTCACAACTCACACTGTGGCATTTCACTGGACCAGCAGTTCCCTCCCACTCTGCATTTAAAGACAGTGTGTGTCAAAGAGAAATGAAAGCAATATTCCAATACAACACTTTCCATCCACTATTCTAATCCCCTCCCCCCATTTTGTAAGAAAAGGGAAATAAAATATTTAAGAATCAGTCTTTTTTTTTTTCCCGTATAACTCAGGAGAATACGTAACAAGAATAACATAAAACTATTGTTTAAAAAGATACTATTTTCTCACTGTTTAGTTGCAAGTCTCATTCATGTGCAGCCCTGGGCCCATACAGTAATTTTCTTCACTTCTCCTACACAAGACCCCTCAAACACTTTTGCCAGCACACTTTGAATCATCCCTTTCTGCCATGTTGCCCAAAATGTTGTGTATGAGTGATACACATCTTTAAAGAAAGAAGCCAAGTCAAATCTGGAACTGAACCTGGCAGGGGACACAAAAGAAGGGCTTCTCCAGGTATGCTACCCAGAAAAAGAAAGATAAAGAGGGTGTTACCCCCTGATAAATAATCCTGGAAAATTGGTAACAACTGATGAGAAGGCTGAGGTACTCAACAACTGTTTTGCCTCTGTCTTCAATGACAACCTCTTCTCCTGCACCTCTTGAATGGAGGGACGGCAGGATGGGGACCGGGGGAACAAAGCCCCTCACACTCTAAGACAGAGTTCATGACCTCCTGAGGAACTTGAATATGCACCAATCAACAAGATGCATCACAGAGTCTTGAGGGAACTGGCTGATACAGTTGCCAAGCCACTGTATCACTCCGTGATATTGGAAAAATCATAGCAGTCAGGTGAAGTCCCAGGTGATTGGAAAAGGGGAAGCATAGTACCCATCTTTAAAAAGGCAGAAAGGAGGACTCTGGGAGCTACTACCCTGTCAGCCTTACCTCTGTGCCTGGGGAGATCACAGAATAGATCCTCTGAGAAGCTGTGCTAAGGCACATGGAAGACAGGGAGGTGATTCGACAGCCATCACAGTTTCACCAAAGCAAAGTCCTGCCTGACAACCCAATGGCCTTCTATGATGGGGTGACTACACCAGTGGACAAGGGAAGAGTTACAGATGTCATTTATCTGGACTTCGGTAAAGCCTTTGATGTGGTCCCCCAACAACATCTTTCTCACCAAATTGGAGAGATGGATTTGATGAGTGGACTGCTAGATGGATAAGGAATTGGTTGGATGGTCAAATCCCAAGGGTAGAGATGCTCCCAGAGTTAAGCTAGTATGGAAGCCACAGGAGCCATGTATGCTGAGCACTGCACTTGGACTCTTAAAAGTGCATAAAACTCCAACTGGACCTTTAGGAGTCCCAGCCTTAATGTTAATGGAGGCTACAGAGCGTCCATGAGAAGTTTCACTAACTGGTTGCTCTGTTTTGCTCTACCATAAACATACGCTTCTGACACCTGTAGCTGAAACCTCATTGCTGCTCCTCTCCACAGAAACTTTCACTATCTGTCAAGAGATGTTTGTGAACTGAGAGATACAGAAAATATTGGGTCACCCCGTCTGACACTATTCATGGCTGTGCACAGTGGCACAATTCACCCCTTCCCTCCTTACCACCTCATCCATATTCAGCAGATACATCGCCCTCCCTCACATACACCCTCCCAGGCACTGGTTCTGGAGTCCATGATTATGTGCTTGCTTTCCTGTCACTGGACAAACACATGTGAAATCTGTTTTGGCAATTAAAACAGTAGCACTCAACAGATCATATGACTGTGGCATGACCGCCTCTCTGCGTTCACGCTGCATTTTTCTGTCCAGTCCTTTCCATTGAGGATATACGAGTCTGAAAGGTTCAGGTCATCCAACTCCTCCACTGCTTTGAACTGCTTATAATGACAGGATTGAACAGTTTGCTTAAAGCATCCAGAAATCCTTAAGTTATCATGACACTCACAGTTTTCTTGCATCAAGCCACTGAGAAGAGATATTACTAAAGAATCTCTGCTCCTGAAGTGCAATTATTTCACATTTTCAGTTCTGTTGAGCTCATTCTTACAGCAAAAGAGAACAATATCCTGACACAATTACTAAGGGATTCAAATGGAAATTTTATGCTTAATCACATGCATTTCTTTACAGCCATATCCTCTATTTCTCTTTCTTAAAATACAGAATACAACAGCAAAAGGCATTCTCTTCCCCAGTCATCTCACCACACAAACAAGTTAAAGAAGAGGTCAGTAAGTTTTGACATAAGTGTGATCACAGTAGCAAAAAGTTTTGGACTTGACTTTTTGCTCCTGCAAAAGTGTCAGAAGCAGGAATGTTGCTTTCTAATCAGTGTTAACGTTACCAGAACAATTAAAGCTAGATTAAACCCAAATTACACTGTCAGTACCTCTAGCCCTAAAAAGTCACTTCAGTCATTACAAGTACTCACCTTGAACTCACAGTTGAGAATTTGTCTTTAGAGAGATTTATAGCCATAACTCAGACCATCCTGCTCTCAATCCTTACAGTTAAAAAGTGTAGCACTGGGTGTTCTAGAGAAAGCTGCCTATTGAAACAAATCACCAAGTTGATTTCTCTGCTGGCACACAGCAATCAATTACCTTGCCTCACATGGCACCACATAGCTTGGATCAGCCCGACTGTGGCATTACAGAGGTGGTACAATAGACTAGGAATGACTTTTCTTTTTTGTAATTCTGCAGTAAAATAGCTCCAGTGTGCTAAGCCCCTTCAAGGTATCTTGCAGTTCAGTAACAGACTTTTGAGCTCAGATAATAGAGAGAAAGAGGGTGATCTGCTATCAGTGCATTCAGTTGAGCCTCTCAATTTAATTCCAAGTACAGACACAGTACACAGATCCCTCAGCACATGGTCCCTGTGTTAGCAGAGTACACAGCACAACAATACCTCAGTCTCTGTCACAGCCTTACATTTGCTACAATTAACATACAAGCATCCTCAATAAATATTTACTCAACTGGAACATGCTGTAATTGATGACTCAATTTCTGTTCCTAGGACCTCCTATAAAAGTTTCTGCTCTTAGGAGAAAAAGCCTGCGTTCTAGTCTCACTTTCACAAAGGAAGTCCAATTACTAATATCTCAGGCTTCTCCCTGCAGCATTCACTTGGTCCTTGCACAAGTCTGAGAAAGAATAAAACCAAAAATTCAGCAAGGAGAAGGCCATACTTGATCTCGTGGACAATCCACTTTTTCCTGTTCATACAGAGCAGCATTCATGTTTATGTTTATTAACATAGAGCAGACTCACATTTCAGAATAAGTACTTGCTCACAAATTAGGGTCGGGTGGCCAACAGCCACCTCCATTCCCTGCCTTTGCCCCTAAGTGAGTGTCTCCTGGAACAAAAGAGCAGTTATAGATCCACTTCAAGTTAACATCTGTTGATTTTTTTCTCCAGTAACACAGATGGCTTGTCTACCTCGTAATAACATCAACTGCACTGGGTCAATGAGCCAAAATAACACATCTTACCGTATTTCTAAAGAAAAGCAAATTTTTGCTAATTACTCCCACCTCCACCACTACTGCTCCAGCTCCTGTACAATCAAAGTCATTTGCAAGAGGGAAAAGGGACACAGAGTTGGTTTGATAGAGATTGCTACATGCTTAGGCAGAACCTAGTGTTGCTCACTTAAAATTCATGCTCTCCAAAATTAAAACGTGTGACAAACGCCCAGTAAACCAAAAGCCAACTATCAGCAAACAGGAAAAAGCGAGTTAGGTGAAGGAAGGATGCAATGGGGAAGAGAATATTTCGGAATACACCGCATATTATATCCACACTCGTTTCCCACCTCGCCAAGAGAAGGAGGAGAGGACATCCTAGATGCTCCGGCCTCACAAGGTACCCAAGTTTAACACCGATTTCCAGGGTGTTATTCCTGCTGTAACTCCCACCTTTAGTCTCCTCCAGATGCCTTGTAGGCACAGAAGTAGTTTCCCGGGAGAGGAAAGACCACCTGACTCTCCAGGGAGAGAGGCACAGACACCTAGTCCCATGCTTCCTCTTGCCTTCCTACCAGCCTAAGAGAAAGGTGTTCAAACTCCCCCTTGCACAGGGACACCCCTTCCATCAGGCTTGGGGGCTCTACCTCAGCTACCCCCAGACCTCGGGGAAGCCCCACTGACAACTCATGGAGTACTTTTCCACCGCTTTACCTCAGGGCACCCCACACCTCAGGGAGCACCCCTCAGTTCAGCAAACATCTCCCTTCACCCCAGAACAACCCATACCTTAGTGAGCACGCCCCTGTGTACACCTCAGGGCATCCTACACCTGAAAGAGCACACCCTCTTCATCTCAGAACATGCTACACTTCATGGGACACCCCCGATTCACCTCAGGACACCCTCCTCCGCCTCAGCCCCCTCTGAGACCCGCCCCGAGGCCGCGCCGTACCTGCTGCGAAGGCAGCTCCACATGTAGGGCGCGGGCGGCGGAGCCGGGCGGTAATGCGGCGGGACCGGCAGCCGAGGTCATCCTCACGTAGGGTCGCCGCTCCACTCCCCCGAGACCGCCGGACGCGCAGGGGTTAATGGCGGCAGCAACGCCGAGCCGGCCGGCCGCTACGGAGCCATATTACCGCAGTGCCGGGGGGTGAGCGAAGCACCGCCTCCCGCACGCCCATTGGTCCTCGCGCGGCAGGGGCGGGAGCCCACCCGCCTTCTCGAGTTACGACTGGCTTGATCTGACGCCAATCAACGACCCTCTTCGCTGGCCCTGTCAAACCGCTGGAACGCGCGCCGGCGTCGACTAGAGGGCTCGCTTCCGGAAGGCGGGACTGCGCCCAATCACGGGCGGTGATTGGAGAAGATCGAGTTTGATTGACAACATTCCCTCAATCACGTGTGCGCGAGCTGTTGTCATCACGTGGTGGGACGGAAAATAGTTCAGCGGAGGGGACGGGGAGGGGCGGTCGCCATGGCAGCCGGAGGGGCTGCGAGGCTGGGCCCGAATCTGTCGATCGGCAGTGGCGTCATCCTCACCATATGCCCCATATGACACCTGCCCCACGACAGGCCAGCCTGTCTCGGGTCACATCCATCTATGTCACGTCAATATAAAAAAGACTGTAGGCTATTGTAGAGGGTCTAAAGGAGGGCCATGAGGACGGCGAAGGGTCTGGAGAGCCTTAGAAGGAGAAACTGAGGTCACTTCTTTTGTTCAGCCTGGAGAAGAGACTGAACAATGAGAGTAGACATCATTGAGGTCTTCAGGATCCTCAGGAGGAGAAGCAGAAGGGCATGTACCCAATCTCAACTCTCTTGACCAGTGACAGGACCTGAAGGAATGGCCTGAAGTTGAGTTGGGGAAGGTTTAAGTTGGATATTAGAAAACGGTTCTTCATCCAGAGAGTGGTTGAGCACTGGAACAGGCTCCCTAGGAAAGTGGTCACAGCACCAAGTCTGACAGAACTCAAGAAGCATTTGGATAATGCTCTCAGGCACATGGTGGAATTGTGGTGGTGTCCTGCACACGGTCAGGAATTGGAGTTGATGATCCTGATTAGTCTGTTCCAACTCAGCTTATTCCATGATTCTATGATTCTATGAATCTTCCCCACATCACATCCACTTGCCTCACATCACACCAACCTTCTCCACAGCACATCCACCTGCCCCACGTCACCCCAACCTGCCTCATATCACCTCAACCTGCCCAACAACAGACCTACTTGCCCCACATGGTGCCAACCAACCCGATATCACACAAACTCATCCCACATCACGTGGACCCATCCCATTCCATGCCAAGTCATCCCACATAAGGCCAACTCACCACACATCATACCAACCATGATGCCTACACACACTAAAGCCCAATGCAACCATCCCCTCAGCACCTACCTCCATCCCATCTCATCCCACCCAGGCAACATCCATCCTGAGCAGAGGGGGGACCATGCCCACCTGGAACAGCACCATCCCCATGTACCATACAGTTCTCAGAGCACCAGTCCTGTCCCTGTGCCCCACCAGGGCCATCCATCCCGACAGCACTCTGCAGCACCTGCCCGGAGTGGGTGGTCGTACGTGAGACACTCCTCCCCATGGCACTGCCAGGGACCATCAGGGACTGAGCGAAAACACCTGCCCCCACACTGGTGGGAACACCAGTCCTGCCATCTCTGCAGCGGCACTGGGAACGCCTGTCCCTAGTGCGTGCTATGGCACTGGAAATGCCTGTTCCCACTGGGCCAGGCAGCTATGAAAGGGCTGATTGTGCTGTGCAGTGCATCCTCTGCTCCTCCTCTCCTCCAGTCCTCCTGTCCTCAGCACCATACATCTCCCAACCATGGAAACCATGCTGGCCCAGTAAGCCTTCATTCACCTGCAGTATTCCTGGGTTTGTAATAGCCATGCTGTGGTGAGGTGTTGTAACAGCGACATTATTGTGTTGTAACAGCACTTATTTCGGTCTAGGGTATTCAAAAGTGAACTTGTTAAAAAGAGGAAATAAAATGAAAACTGGAATGGAAAGTCAAGTTTTCTGGGGTTTGGTGGCCATCCTTGTGGCATGAAGTCATCCTTTTCCATCCTGCTCCTTCCCTTGCAGCTGCTTACCATGGTCTGCTTTTCTCCAAAATGCTTCCTAGTTGAAATGAAGATGCTAAACTTTTCTCCTGGGTGATTCCCTGGTTTATCTCATAGTAACACATCTATATGGACTGTTTTTTCCCAAATTGTTTGATTCTGCATGTAGGCATCAAATAAATTCAATACCTCAAGCTTAAGTTTTGGACAGTGTTGAGCCTAGCATTGTGTGTGAGTTCTGGATGTTGCTGTCTCTGATCAGGAAAATTAATTAAAAAACAGTGGCCTTTTCTGGAAGATTTACTGGGAACAAGTGCATCTCCAGTTTTTCCTTCTGATGAAAAAAATCCCATCCATTTCAGTATTTTCTATAGCCAGGGTTCTATTTTCAAGCATCCAGACTCCTTAGATCAGGAAGTTCAAACATAGTCATTTTGGACCTGTTGTATCAGTTTGATTCACCTCCTGGTTTCTGGTTCATTACAAGACACACTATCCCTCCTTTTGAGCATTCCATCTTCACCTTGGATGATTGAAATTTGGTTTTTAAGATGAAATCTGAGGGATCTTTTTTGCTCAAGGTGTGAAAAATGCATTCAGAATGATGGAATCTAAACATAAAGAAATGTTGAGAATGCTTTCTGCCTTTGAGACTCTTGATATATTTCATCCAGAGAGCAAAACTAATTCTAGGTAAGTCTTAGATAGAAAATCAGAGAAGATCACAGCTGTAAGAATAGGTTTTCCTGAAATAAATCACTAAAAACAATTTATGGAAGCAGTGTGAAGATGCCATTGCTTGTTTTCCCAAAATATAAAAAAACCCAAAACATCCTTTAAAAAACAAGTAAGTCCATCCTTGATGAGACATTATGTTTCTGTGACTGATTTTCCCGCATGTCTTCACCTTCTCCTTCTATAAAAAGTATATTATCAACATTATTCTTATCCTAAATCCAAAACAGAACCACATACTGGCTATTAAGGAGAAAATTAACTCTATCCCAGAGAACACCAGGACACTAATTTACATAGATTTACTGAATTTAAAGTCCGTATGTCATTACCATAGCAGGTTTTTTCTACTTTTCTTCATTTCCACAGGAACAGACCGTGATGATAAAATAGTTATGTTTAGAAAAGTCAAATTATTTACTTACCCTAGCAGTTCACTTGCCATGTATATGGAGATTGCATTTGCTGCTTGATGTAGACTGAGAGCTCTAACCCACAGTTCAGGGACTAAAAAGTACAAATATCGCCCAAAGAAAAATTCAAATATGACCCCAAAACCCATGTGGATTTATTACTGATTTTGTAGCAGTGGAGCTTATACAGCTGCAAAGAAGTCTTGGCAGATTTCCAGCTCACACTAGATCAAGTTTTGGCCTCATTCTAAATTTCAGATTTATTGTTGGGTTTTGTTATGTCAGCATGAAAAAGAACCATTTCCAAGGGCATTATAAAATGGAAATTTTGTAGGGATAAGGTTTCAGATTTACCTCTGATTTTCATGAGTTTTGAGAGGTTTAGTACCTGCCTTGTATAGTTCACCACAATGACCATTCAACATGATGACAGCCATTTAATAACCCAGATTGTTCCTGAATTGTAGGGTTTACAATAATTAGTTCCTTAATTAGGATTGTTGGATCATTTTAAGCAGAGTATTTGCAAGCTTCAGCTGTAGAGTGGCTTGTTTTGTTCCTAATTATGAACAGTCACTGGAGGCAGTAATGCTGGAGCAGTACTGCCCAATTCACCCATGTATATGGCATTACATAGGACTCTGAAATTTACTAATGCCCTAGGAAACTGTCATATCAATTTTTTAACCAAATCAAAAGGCTGTCATTATCTGTCTGTAGTATTTTGAAGATCACAGTTTAAACTTTATTATGTCCCCATGGGTGTTCCTGCAGCGTGTTATCATAAAAGATGAAGTTCCTGCAGCTGCAGCAAGTACAGCAGACACATCACTCAGCTTGGGCAGATGGGGAGGTTATGGATGTGGGATGCACACAGTGCTCCAACCTGTGTGATGTGTCTACTGTGTAGAGGGAAAGTGATGGCATCAAGAGGGATCTGGACAGGCTGGAGAAGTGTGTTTGTGTGAACTTTGTGAAGTTCAACCAGACCAAGTCCAAAGTCCTGCACGTGGGTCAGGGCAATCCCAAGCACAAACACAGGCTGAGCAAAGAATGAAGAGGGAACAGCTCTGGGGAGAATAATTTGAGTGTTGACAGATGAGAAGCACAACAGGACTGACTATGTGCACTGAGTGCCCAGATGCCCCCATATGCTGGGCTGATCCCACAGCGAGGGCAGTAGGGGAGGGAGGATTCTGCCCCTCTGTCCTGCTTAGGTGAGCACCTGCAGTGCTGCCTCCAGCTCTGGAGTCTAACATCAGAAGGACATGGACCTACTGGAGCGAGTTCAGAGGAGGCCATGGAGATGCTCTAAGGGCTGGAGCACCTCTGCTCTGGAGACACGCTGGGAAGAGCTCGGGATGTTCAGCGTGGAGAAGAGAAGGCTCTAGGAAGACCTCAGACCCCCTGCCAGTGCCTAAAGGAGCTGCAAGAGAGCTGAAGAGGGACTTTGGACAAGGGCCTGGAAAGACAGAATGATCCTAGTGGGTCCTTTCCAACTCAGAATATTCTGTAACTCTGTGAGTCTGTGACAAGGGGGAATGACTTCACACTGACAGAAAATAGGGTTAAATTAAATATTTTATAATAAAACTAAATAAATCAAATTAAATTAATTAAATAAAAATTTCCCTGTCAGAGTGGTGAGGCCCTGGCACAGTGCCACGTGACTGAGCAACGGGACTTCAAAGGAGGGTTGCAAAAAGTAGTCCAAGCAAGAAGCCCAAACAAAAAGAAGTTGGAGTTGAAGTCATTGAAATCCAAGCAAAAAAGGGGTTGAAGTAGTTTATTTTCCTCTCAGTTCAGTCTTATATGCTGTGGCAGCTCTCAACAGTTGCAGCTCTAAGCAGTCACATCCTTAAGCAAGAGAATTAGTCTATTGTTTGTGTTACTTGGCAGCCTTACAAAACTACATAGTTTCAGAAACCTTGATACCTGCATATGCTGTGCCTCCCCAGTTCTTCTCATATCTGTATTCGCTTATCCCACGGCCTGTATCCCATCAAGGCCAGAATATCATTAAGCTCCATTGTGCTGTTTTGTCCCCTATTTGTTTTTCCATATCTCCCCCTTCCTTTTGCACTAAAAAAATTTTCTTTATTGATTTGTTGATCCATGTCTGTAAGCATTGCGAAATACAAGGCACTACAACAAGTATGCACAAAATTACACCCAAAGCATAAATGGTTGCTTTTACTAAGTTCCTTATCCACCTGCTAAGCCCCCATAACACCATGAGTACAGGCAAAACAATGGCTTTACAAAGCTGTGTGGCCCTCTGGCCCCACCACCTGAATTAGGTGGTGGCTCTGATAACTACGACTGCTTCCCCCAATCCCTGTAAGCGATTGAGGTACTTCTGTGAGGGCCCAGGAGGGAGGTTATTTAGTCTGAGAATGAGTCACATCAGCTCCAGTATCTAGGATACTGGTAAGCATTACATGATGTCCTTGTAACCTTATGGTGCATTTACAGGTAGAGCGTTTATCAGAAATTGCTTGTACCCATAGTATTTCTGGAGTTCCCATAGATTCAAAACCCCCCACCTTCTCTGGATAGTCTCCCTTAGCAAGTGCCGATGTTTATGGGAGAAGAATCAATTGTGCAACACGAATCCCCTTAGGGAGAGTACAGGGTGGAAAAGGAGTTCAGGCCATGATCTTAATTTCACTAACAGAGTCTGAATCTATGACTCCAGGAAGAACAAAAAGCCCTGATAGGGTGGTGGAAGATTTCCCTATTAACAGAGCACTTCTCTGGGGTTTTGATAGTCCAAAAATTCCTGTAGGGAGTAAACGAACAGAAGAATCAAGCAACGTTACTGTGTTGGAGGTTGGCAGGTCAAGTCCAACACTGTCATGAGTTTCTGGGCAAAGACTTAAGGTGGTCCCTGCTGCAGCATCTACTGCAGTAGCTGTTGTGTCAGCTGGGGCATTTGTGTCTGAGCACGATGCCATCCCAAGCTCCGATTTTGGTTTCCCTCCTGAAAAGACAGTGCCTCCTAATGAGGATTATGCTGTTTACTGCTGTGATATATAATGGGAGCCACTATCGTGTCAGATATTTCCAAGTCTCATGCAAGTAAGACTTCTCTATTTAAACAAACTCAGTTATTGTGAGGGTCTGGGGGAAACAGATCTGGCTCATCATCAGAGTCTACGGGACCAGGATCAAAGGGGTCTTGTTCATCCTCCCCCACTCCATTCCTGGGGTAGCGACCAGCAGCAAGCGCTGTCACAGATTGTGGTGCCAGGTATCTTTCTTTCGCTGCCGGTGGGGAACAAGGACTGGATGGCTGTACTAAAGAATTTATGGCATTCAGTGGGTCTGCCACTCGTTCAGGCTCATTAGCCACAGCTTGATGCTGTTTTTGTTTTTCCATAGTCTCGTAAATCACCTCCCAAGAGGGGTGCATCCCAACCACCACTTTATTCCCCTTCATGGCATAGTCCCATAATTTCACCCCTACACCATCCCAAAAGTCTTTTGTAAAGATAGTAGATGCAGTGACATCTTTTCCCTCAGCAGCCGCCTACTTCAGCACAAGTTTTAAATCACAAGAAGGTAAAAACTTGCTATGTTTCCTAAGCAGCTCAAACCTGAACAGAAAAACGTCTCTCTCCTGGGCAGAATTCCACTGGCCCATGTTTCCTTTTCCCCAGCTCTCAATGTCTCACCTCTCAGTCCTCCCAGTCATCCAGAGGGATTGTAATGGGCTTGATCCTGCTTCTTGCAGCAGCACTTCCAGTTTTGGGGGCGGAGGGGCGGTCACCAGCTGCCGCAGAGCTTAGGCGGATCTTCGCTTCTTCACACAGAAGCACCAACTGCTGCGCAACTGAGAAATGGGACTTCAAAGGAGGGGTGAAAAAAGCAGTCCAAGCAAGAAGCTCAAGCAAAAAGAAATCGAAGGCCCAAGCAAAACGAAGCCAGTTGAAGTCACTGAAGTCCAAGCAAAAAAAGGGGTTGAAGTCATTTATTTTCCTCTCAGTTCAGTCTTAGATACTGTTGTAGCTCTAAGCAGTTATAGCTCTAAGCAGTCCCATCCTTAAGCAAGAATTTCCCACTAGTTACAGAATCAGCTTATTGTTGGTGTTACTTGGCAGCCTTACAAAACTATATAGTTTCAAAAACCTTGATATCTGCTTATGCTGTACTTTCCCAGTTCTTCTCATACCTGTGGTTGCTGATCCCACAGCCTGCATCCCACCAAGGCCAGGATATCATTAAGCTCCATTGTGGTCTCTGTTTTGTCCCCCATTTGTTTTCCCATAGCACAGGTTGCCCCATCCCTGGAAGTGTGGCTTTTGTGTGAGAATTTGTGGCTTCCCCATCCCTGGAAGTGTTCAAGGCCAGCTTTGATGGGGCTTAGAGCAACCTGGTGTAGTAGAAAGTGTCTTTGCACATGGCAGGGGGCTGAAACAAGATGAGTTTTAAGGTCCCTTTCAATCTAAGCCAGTCTATAATTCTGTGATCTTCAATTTTCTTCAGGTGAATTCAACAGTCAAAGACATCACCAGATTACTGACTCAGTCTTGTGTTTATGTGTTGTCTAAACTCACACTGGCAGCTCCTCACTTTGACATTATGGAATACCAGAAGGCATTTCTTCTGGACATTTTTTTTTTTTGGAAGTAAAGCCAGAAGATAATTACAATTACAATTACTACTAACAGAATTCCAAAAAGCAATTTTAACAAAATCTGGTAAAGACTCCTGCAGAATGAAGTGTATTTTTTAAAAGCCTCTGGAGAAACCTGGATGAAATGCCAGTGAGGAATTGTCAGAAATTACATCTGAATATTTAATTGCCATTTCTGGAAGCACTACTTTATCAATGGTCTTTTTGCACTGAAGTTGAGACATGTGGACTTATGTCCTTTCAAATGACATGTGGTGGAGAGATACCACATACAAGTTATTATAGATATTACTTAATAGACTTTATCACTGATTTCGGCATGGTAGAACCTTTGGGAAGGGCAGAAATGACCTTGTGGCTAGCAATAATTCCCACTTCTGCCACAGATCAGGTCAAATATGCTTCTTATTGGGGTATGAGATCATTGCAAAATCACTCCAATGAGACAACATACTTCACTGATAGGTAGAACGATTTTAAATGCAAAGTAAAATACTTGAAGTTTGTGAGCTGTTTAAAGAGAAAAAAAGGGCAAATTCTGGACTGAACGCGTATCAAGTAATGTAATTTACAGCCACAGATGTGGGGTTAAGAGAGTTTATTTAGCTTTGTTTTGGGAGGGATCAATCTCAAGCAATAGTGACTAAAGCAAGAGACTGGTTTTGTGGGCATTGAACTTTGCACCTGTTTATGTCCAAGGTATTTCTTAGGATCTAGTTGCAGATGAACACGTTTGCTCCCTTCACAGAGGTTATTTTGAACTGCTGTGAGAAACTTGCAGATACCTAAGGTGTTTTGGTCATCCCTAGGCAATGTATCAGAAGCTCACAGTGAAAAGCACAGTAAAGATCAGATCTTTTCAATGTGGAGGCCTTTGGTTTTAAATCAATAGTAATGTTAAGTCTTTAGTACAATAAACTCCAGGGGGGCCTGAATTATTTTGCAACTGGCCATTGTTTGCATTTTACCATTACCAGCAGCTGCATAAATGTGAGGGTGTTAAAACTGACTTAATTTATCAAAAGTTTCCTTAGTGTCCCATTATATATAAACCCCACCTCAGACAAAGACATTTCATGTTTTTGACACACCATCATGCTGTTTAGGTCACATTATGTGTGCAGAGGAGATCCACTTTCACTAGAAGACATTTTCAAGTCAGCTCATAACCATTAGATAATTTCCATGCAGGACACAGAAGAGGACTCCTGGTGCTTTGGAGGGCAAATGATGCTTAGAATATCTTTTACTCTCCTGGTGCTTAGAAGGGCTATTATTTACATGGGAAAAACTTCCTTCTCAGACTCAAACATGTATTTTAAATATATATTGTGAATGAGATAGGGAAAGTAGTGAAAGGATTAGAGCACAAATGTGACAATGACCGTCTGAGGGAGCTGAGGGGGCTCAGCCTGGAGAAAAGGAGGCTCGGGTGGGCCCTTCTCCCTCTCTACAACTTCCTGGCAGGAGGGTGGAGCCAGGTGGGAGTCAGGCTCTTCTCCCAGGGAACAAGGGACAGGACAAGAGGAAATGGCCTCAAGTTGTGTGAGGGGAGGTTTAGGTTAGATATTGCAAAATTATTTTTAATGGAAATGGTTGCCCAGCCCTGGAATAGTTTGTCTAGGGCAGTGGTAGCGTCCCCATCGCTGGCAGGATTTAACAGATGTGTGGATGTGGCACTTGGAAACATGAATTAGTGGTGGGCTGAGTAGTGCTGGGGGAACAGTTGGGCTCAATGGTCTCAAAGGCTTTAAAACTTAAATGATTCTGTAATTCTGTGAAACTAAATATATTTTAAATGAGAAGGCAATTAAATGAAGGAGAACAGCACATGGGGTCCATCACACCCATCCACCTCGAAGTAGTTGCTACCACTGGGGACTACATTAAAAGCCCGTGTAAATCAACCAGAAGATGCTTTCTGATTTCAGTGGGTAGATCAAGGTCAAAGGCACATAGTTCACAAGTGAATAAACACTAGGACTGCAGGCTGCTGCAAGGACTGTCTTCCAAAGCAAAATTCCTAAGCTCCCATGTAAGTACAGTCATAAAATATCTGCTGGTACATTACCAAAAGTCCCTGAAGGAAACTTATTTCTGAATTCTGCTTGAAATAAAGTCCCTCCCATTTCTGCACCTGCATTTTCATCTTGCAGAGGTGGTAATGCATTTTTATCACTTAATCTGATGCATCATAGTTGTGTTTTCCACTCCAGAAGTGGTTGCATTTCATCTATGGGGAAAGTAAATCCTTCTTTGAAATATTTATAGAGACCTTTAGGGCCCTTTGAATGAAAAGTTTCTGCAGGATGATCCATTGATGAAAGCTAAATATACATAAGAAAACAAAAAATCAGTACACCCATTGAACTGGAGCCTACTGGCTGTTAAGCCTCCCCAGGACAGCATTTTCACCAAAACTTTGTACTTTCATTGGCTATAAGCATCTCCCAGACAATACAATGCCATTATACCAAAACACCAAGACTTTTTTGATCTTTGATACTTATAAGGTATCATCTATAAGTCATAACATTCTGACTGACTCTTCACTGATGAAACCTTTACATCCATTTAGAAAGAATTTGGGCTATCCAAACATTCTGATGTGGCAAGGAGGAAAAATGGATTGGTATTATGGTTGCTGATACTATACAGCCTATTTGCATAAAGGTATAGAATCACAATCATTTAGGTTGGAATCTGACCTCTCAGATCATCAAGCTCAACCACTCCCAAGATTTCATGCAATGGCAGTATGAGATTTTGGCACAGAGGCTAATATTGGCTCAGTCAAATGTGGCAGGAAAGCCAAAGAGAGGAAAAAACTCCCCATGTATGATTAGCTAGAAGTGCAGATCAGATCTAAGATGAATCAGGGAACCAGTAAATAATCAGACCACGCATGGAGTTCAAATTCCCACCAGGCTTACATAATGGCCTTTTACAGCCTGTTAAAACATCTTCACCCCCCAAAAATCCCATGTGAGAGAAAAAAAGATAACCACAAAGCAAAATAGAGAAATCCCTATATTAGCATTTTTTTCCTGCCCTTTCAGCTGCCTAACATCATCCCTTGAATCCCTGGCAGAAGCAGGCAAGAAAATGCCTATTTTTGTGATAATATGGATTTTTCTTTAAATTAAAAAACTTTATTTATCTAAACTGTTGCCAAACAGAACCATTTAAAACTGGATCATTTTACAGCACAAAGCTTTGAGAATGTGCACTGTAGAAAAATAATTTGCTATTCCTTGTGGTACTGCTGCTTGGGCTAAATTGACAAAAAAATTATTCACAGGGTGATGCATCCATTTCTGGTCTCTGCCTTCTCCTCAAAGAAGGCCATTCCAATCTGGGTGAGTGATTTCTTGGCATTGCTACTTGGCGTTTCCCCAAAATGCTTGGGGGCTTTGTTATGTTATCATGGAGTTACTGACAGGTACCTCATGGGGGCAGCAGGTCCTCTCTGTTTCTTTTTTCAATCTCCTTCATTAGACCCAGCTTTGCTTCCACATTGAATAAAAAAAAAAAAAAAAAAAAAAAAAAAAAAAAAAAAGCTGTGTACACATTACAAACAGCATTATTCTGCTTATGCTATGTTAATTAATGAGGGGGTCAAAGCAAGCTGGTGACATCCCACCTTTATAGCTGGTCCTGTAGGAAATAATGCTACCCTGCTTCAGAGAGGGAAAAAATAGCTGAGCAAACCCACAGAATCATAAAGGTTGGAAAAGCCCCCTAAGAGCATTGAATCCAACCATTCCATACCAAGCCCACTACTAACCCATGTCCCCAAGTGCCACATCCACATATCTGTTAAATCCCTCCAGGGCTGGAGATTCTACCACTGCCCCAGGCAGTCTGTTCCAAGGCCTGACTGCCCTCTCAGTGAAGAATTTTTCCCTAATATACTATGTAAACCTTTCCTGGTGCAACTTAAGAACATTTCCTCTTGTCCTGTCCCTTGCCCCTGGGAGCAGAGCCCAACCCTCACCTGACTTCAGTCTCCTGTCAGAAGTTGTAGAGAGTGAGAAGGTCCCCCCTGGGCTTCCTTTCCTCCACACTGAGCCCCACCCAGCTCTCTCAGCCACTTCTGGCACTCCAGCCCCTTCCCCAGTTCCATGCCCTTCTGTGGACATACTCCTGGCCCCTCAATGTCCTTCCTGTCTTGAAGGGCTCAAAACTGAACCAGGGTTTCATGTAACATGCTCAGGATGCCCTATGGCTGGCAGTCAAGGAAGGGATAAATCACTGCCGGTAGCCTGCATCCAACTGTCATGTCTCTTCCATAAACTGAGTCATATACCCCTTTGTTCTGTTTACCAGAGGGAGAGCTCTGATTTGAGGCAAAGATGACAAAATAGGACAGTAACTATGTATAAACACATGAGGAAAAAGTGGTGAAAATGGAAAGTCCTGTCTTCCAGCCTGTAATCAGGGACAGGTTTATCAGGATTCTTGCAGGTATAGTGAGGAATGTTAGGAAGACAGGGAGATCTTAAGGAACCAGAGGAGTGCAAATGTACTTCATATATCAAGCTAAACAAAAGAAGAGGAAGGGGCAGTTGCTGAGGTAAAGGCAAGACAGGTCCACAGGAAAGCAAAGATGCCCATTTTTTAACAGAGATTGTAAGAACAGCTTTATTAGGGCTGGTCTAATTGTGGACAGCAGCCTATCTCAGCCAAGGGAAGTGACCTAGGTAAGGCAGCTAGAGCATAGCAATTCCATCCTGACACTGTCCCAGCAACACACAGCATAGTTATAGAATCAAAGGATCACAGAACTGTCATGGTTGGAAAAGTCCACTCTAAGATCAAGTCCAACCATTAACTTGGCACTGCCAAGGCTACTGCTAACCCATTGTCCACAAGTGTCACAAACTTTAGAACACTTCTAGGGATCATAATTCTACCACTTCCCTGGGCAGACTAGTTTAATGCTTATCACCACAAAGTCAGAGGTGATATTTTTAACTCCTATTAGTACTTAAGTTCATAGAACCACAGAATGGTTTGAATTGGAAGCGACCTTGAAGATCATCCAGTTCCCCTCCCCTGCCAGAGTGTCCCCTCTCTGTAGAAGAGACACTTTCCACTAGACTAGGTTGCTCCAAGACCCATCCAACCTGGCCTTGTTCACTTCCAGGCACGGGGCAGCCACAGCTTCTGCAGGCAACCTGTGCCCCAGCTTCACAGGGAAGAATTTCTTCCTAATAACCCTTCTAACCCTGCCCTTCTATCATGGTGAAGCCATTGCCCCTTGTCTTAGCCCTCCATGCCTTTGTCCAAAATCCTTCTACAGATCTCTGGGAGCCCTTTTAATGCATTGGCAGGGGCTCTAAGGTCTCCCCAAAGCCTTCTCTTTTCCAGGCTGAACATCCTCACCTTTCCCAGTCTGTCTGAAGAGAGGGCCTCCAGCCCTCAGAGCCTCTATGTGGCCTCTGGACCTGCCAGGTCTATCTCTTTCTGGGGACTCCAGAGCTGAAGGAAGGAGTGCAGGTGAGCCCGCACAAGCAAAGGGGCCAGATCACCTTACTTGAGCTGCTGCCACACTGTAGGATCAGCCCAGGATGCATTTGGCCTTCTGCACACTATTGTATGAGACAATCCAGGCTAGTACCTTGGGCACGAGCTGAGATCAGACAAAAACTCCCCTTTCATAGACTGGTGATCACAAAAGAACAATGTTCAGTGTCAATTTCATGTGAGACTTTAATTAATAGTACTTCCAGCACATTGGCAGAGCTGGTCCAACCTTGAAGTATGGAAAATCACAGGATATTCATTAGTATATCCCTTTTTGCAGGAATGGAGCCATGTTTGAAATAACTCTCTCCCTCCTCTGTGTTAAGGGCATTTTCAGTCTGCAGCTATGCTTTGATCTGAAACTTAATAATCAAAAACACTGCTTGGAAATAGCTCTGCAAGAACTGACCTGCTCCAGTTCGTGGAATCCTCAAAGGTGGATTCCAGTGACTTGTCACAAGTAGTTCTTTGGGCAGAGCTTTTCTTGCTACACATGTCCAGAGAAGTCACGGGAAACACAACCTTAATGTCAGCTAGCAGAAAACAGAGATACAAATCAATCCTACTAAGGGTGAGGAAAAGGGGGAGCAAGCAACACACCAGGCTTATCTTCCTGAGCAGGAGACTTTCAAATTCCATTGGCCAAGCCTGGAAAGGGCAAAGAGTTAAGTTTGGCTTTCACCCTGGAGAACAGCATTGTCAGGCTGTGAAAGTCAGCCAGCACGGATTGATTACTTCCATGGTTCACAGGACAGACCCAGCCCAAAACAAACAGGTTAAACCCTCCCTTGTTACTACAAGAGCCTACATGAACTTTTCAGCACTGTGAGCTGTTTCTGGAGCACTTTGCACCTCTAGTAGTAGAAGTCTGGGGGCTCTGACAAGAATAATCATAGAGTGGTTTGAGTTGGAAGTGACCTTAAAGCTCATCTCACTCCCCTGCCATGGGGCAGGGACGCCTTCCACTAAACCAGGTTGCTGGCCTGGAACACTTCCAAGGACGAGGCAGCAAGAGCTTTTTGGGCAGCCTGTGCCAGGGCCTCACCACCCTCACAAGGAAGAATTTCTTCCCAATATCCCATCTAAATCTCTCCTCTATTAGGTTTATTGCCTATTTATAGAAGTTATTATTTGGCCCTTGTCCTATCACTAAGCACTCTATAGAAAGTCACTCTTTTTTATGAAGCTCCCTTTTAAGTACTGAAAGGGGCTGGAAGGATTTCTTCACCTGAGGACCAGGGATGTAATCCAACATTTTCTGTTCTAGGCAGCAATAAAACTCAAACTAATCTGCTGTGAGGAGCAATAGGGCATGCACTTTCTATGTCTGCTCCATAAAGGAGGTCCACAGATGGAGGCTGCCTCAGCTCCTTGTATACTCCCAGACAAAACCCCAACCTTAAACCACAAAGATTTGCTTAAACTATCCTGGATGCCGCATGTAGAGAGAATGCAGATGGTAGAACAGAATCATTAAGGTTGGAAAAGACTTTTAAGATCAAGTCCAACCCTTAGCCTAACTCTTCCAAGTTAGGCTCACTTCCAGAGATGGTGATTTTGGTGTGAGTCTGCTTTTGTAGAGACAAACCATTTTTTTGCCCATAGGAAAAAAGAGGCACAACTGCAATCATACCAGCAACACTGAAGGGACCAAAGCAGCCCACTATTTTTGCCCAAGTTTATTTCTAGAAATTTGTACAAAAATTTGTACTCTGTAATACAATAATCTATCAAATATGACAGATGAACATTTTTCTTTAGAGGCAAGATTCCAGGAATGTGAAGTACCATCCTCTTGCACGGAAGAAAGGCACATTTTAGAGCTCAAGATACGCTCAACTGAATGGTTGAAAAGGCAGGTCAGACATGCAAGTAGTGCAGTGTTTCAGGTTCACACATACACAAATTGTACTCTCCAGAAATCTCACTACAACCAGTGTTAACATCCACGTAAACATTTTATAAATACTTTTAGAAGTAGCTTACTTTAGATCCTATGTGCGCAAAGGCTACTCCTTTACATTCACTGGATGGAGTAATTAGAAGCCATTTTCAGGCCAGAAGTTACTCATAAATTTCCCAAAATACTTCCAGGATCCAGAGCACTTGCATATCAATAGTCCCACTGCATTTTCCCGCTACGGGCTACCCTAAAGGTCTGCAACACCAGAGCTAGACAACTGAACCATACCACTGGCTCCTAGAGCTTATCCTTCGGAGTTTTGTGGCTATGGAAAAGTCCCGTATTTCCAGCTACAAGCCTCTGTGCAAGCAGCACCTGGGACATACCTGCTTCTAAACTGACATTTCAAATGCAGTGGTGAATTTACAGCCACAGAATCATCCACTACACTATGGATCAAGGTTCACCTGACTCTTCCTACTTGGTTTCCTGCACCATCCAGCATAGATGCCACACCAGGGGGATTGGCAGCCCAACTGTACTTCCAGAAAGGGTTTTTGCAAAGCAGAAATACCCTTGTGCTACATAAGCATGTCTCAACAGGGCTCTTGTACAACACACTTGTAAAACTGCCATGCTGCTCAAATCAACCTACTACTTTTTAGGTTGAAAACCAGATGGATCCTACTCTCCCAAAACTGCTTGTGCTAGTGGGTACAGTAGCTGTAGGAATCTTTCTAATCCATTGCTGGTGATCCAACAGCATTATATAGCAGATTACAAAGGCAATCATTTAACTCATCCAAATCCTCACAGCAATGGGGAGTTGTGCTTTTTTTTTTTTGTATAAAAAGATGTTTGTAATGGGATTTCTCTAAAGCAAAGCCTTTCTTTATTATTTTTTAAAGTGGTCTACCAATACTTTAAACACTTGCTTTGAAGGATACATACACCCACATAGGCTTTCAAGTACACAATGACAACTTGGACTCCTGGGAAAGATGTGTTGGTTCTGAGAGAAGGAGGTGCTGCTGAGCCAGTGCCTTCAGTTGACTTCCAAGACCTCAGTCTCCGGCAGGCCAAATTTGCTCTTGTATTTGTCAAAGAGTTTAATCAGGGAGTCCACATATATGCTATGGTAGAAGTCCACATCCTTCTGGGAGGGATTATCGATTTTGGGGATGGTGATGGGCTCTCCAACTGATAAAAAAGGGACAAATCCACATTAGCTTAAATGCTCTTACAAAACCTGAATATTTGTCCTCTATGGACACAGCTATAGTAGTTCAGCACATCCGTTCCGGCACAGCACAGTTTGCCATTATAGCAGAGGTTTGCCTGGTTCCTCCCAGTTTTACCAGGCTGTGAAGCACAACTGTCCTGCAACAAGGATAGACATCACATCTGCAGCAATACCAGATTTGCTTTAGCTACACAAATGCTTCTACTGTTCAGGGTGGCTAGGAAGCCCTTTTCTGTTTACAGCAGAGCAATAAATCCCTCCTCAATTAACAGGAGCCAAGAGTCAGTTCTTCTTATGTATTCCCCTATACACACCATGAAAGCAAAGCTGGCCTTTTCCCCGGCCCAAAGTCTCACTGCTTTGCGTTAGAAAACTCAAATACAAGTTTTAGGGTTGGCTTTAATATTCAATTTTCAGACATGCATCCCACTGGAGTATGGGGGGCAGGTCGCTTCTGACTTTAGCTATCAAAGGCCAAAAATAGTAGAACTACAGCCTTTTCCCCCCAAGAAGAGTTCTCTTGCAAAATTGCCTGGAAGCAGAACATTGATTGAAGGCTTGTAACCTCTGTAAACTCTTCTAGCTCATTCTCAAGTGCTGCTGGAAGGTTTTATATAGAAGGGAAAGCCATTTTATAGTCAAGACTTCAAGACCAAACTATAGCAGGTGTACAGCATAGACTCAAGTATTCTGCTACCTAGAGAGGCACACAGCATATTTATACCAAAACCTTACCAACAGTAGTGATGGGCTTGGAGTAAGGTAACAACCCCCAGGTGTTGGAGGAGAAGAGGCCACGGCCATGAAATATGCATGGAGCAAAGCCAATGTGCTTCTGGAACTTCTTCTGAACCCATCTTCCCCAGGAACCCTCTTCAAAGATCACCTGCTTGTACACTTCATTCTCCCCGAAGGAGTAGACAGGAACCAAGTCCGCTCTAGAAAGACAGAAAGATTCAGGACCCCATCCCCTGGACTGTGGTTCATATGACAGCCCCACACTTGCTGCTGTGTGTTCTGCCAGGCTGCACATTGCTGGTACCATTGCCCAGAGGTTTTTTTGCAGCACAAGGTACTGACATAAGCCAGCCAGACTTGGCATGAAATAACAGATATAATTTGAAGGCATACAAGAGAATTGTACTGACCATGGGCCAGTGGAACATTGTGCAATCAGGCACTGGACATGATTCCATATATACTCAACTCCTATTTTTGATGGCCATCTCCTTTCAGACACATGATGATTGGGGGACTGCACAGGTCATCACCCCATACTGACACTGCCTCTCCTTGCCCTGGAAGCCTCCTGCTGTCCCAGGGATCCCCCTACCCCTGTACCTTGCTCAGGGGCAGAAGCCAAAGGACATTCATGTCTGATCCTCTGAGCACACATCCGCACAACACAGCAAAACTGCAAAAAGGATAATCCCTCCAAGGTATCAGCTGCTTCAGGGAACAAAATCACAGAATGGTTTGGGCTAGAGGGGACCTTTAAAGGCCATCTATCCCCTTGCATTGAACAGGGACATCTTCACCTAGACCAAGTAGTTCAAATAAAAGCACCTTCCACTGTGTTTCCATGGTAGCAGTACTGGTCCAGCATTGAGGTTGCCCCTTACCCATGACGTAGAGCCAGTTTCACAAATCCTTTCCGGTTCTTCAGTGTCACAGAGTTCTTCCCTGGGGTGCAGTTTAGGGACTCTGCTGCCCCTCCAACCACGATGATGATGGCATTGCCACTGCCATTCTTGGACAAGATGTAGTCTATGCTGTCACGATTCACAGGACATATACCTGAATTAAGGAGACAGACACAAGGGTCACGAGCTTAGCTGGTGACTTCAGGATCTTCTCCTACTTACAGCACAAAGTTTATGCCTCAATTGCAGGCTGAGTTGTCCAATCTCCCTGTGATCAGAGAGGGTGGTATTCGCAGGCAACCTATTCCTCAACTAAACAAGCAGTTCATAGATCGGGCAGCACTGGACTTGGTCATAAACTCCACAAACATCAGATCTTAAAAATTTTTCTTTATCAAAAGACTTCAGCAAGTATTTGCTATGCCTCGTGATATCAAAGGCATTGGTGTCAGAAATCCTCTCTCCATGTAAACTTTACAGTGGGGTTTGGTTTACCTTTAGCGAGGAAGAAAGAAGTTGTGTTATTTTGATGGATGAGAGTCTGATTTTGACTAATTCCTCAGCAAAATTAGGTAGTGGAAAAGATATGGGAGAATACTTTAATGACATAAAAAGAATAAATGGACAAACCTTTAAGATGGATCTGAAATAATATGAAGCTCTTGCAATTTACAGGACAGAGTGTTTATGTAAGTCCACACCCTGAGGAAAGTGTCTGTGAAGGTCTTTCCCTCTATTCCACACTGGAAAGAGCAGGACCTCCCTTCACCTTTAATAAGTAATCTCTGCCCTAAAGCACCTGTCCCCACTCCAGGGAAATGAAAACTCAAAGACAGCACTTGTAATTTCCTCTGTATTGCTTTAAAAATGTGAAAAAAATTGATTGTCTGCTCTTTAAACTCTTGTTTTTATCCTACAATTGGTGTCCAAGCTTGCTCCTACCTCACTTTTTTGGCCAGAATAAGCCAAGGAGAAGTGGGATGCCATCACTTACATTCCCATCACACAACACATCTGATCTGAGTACTTTAGGTCATTGCCCTATTACACTTACGGTATTAATTGCTTGAGCCAAGAACTAAATGATGAACAGGCCCTGGGGACTCAGACAGGACAAGTTTGCCAGCCATGATGTCCATCTGGGCATCCGGGTCATCAGTTATCCCAGCTCCAGATAAGAACAGAGCAGACCACACTTGAGACAGATCAGCTGAATTGAGCATGAAGAATTAGTTTCCTTCAGCACAGCTACATCTCTGACCATTTTTCCTCTGAAAGGCTCAGGCTATACTCACTGCTCCAGCTTTCAATTTTATCCCATTGTCCACACCAAGGCTCATGCTGGCTACACTGGCCTGGCAACAGATACGTGTTCAGCTCTTTCACACTTAGCAGGAGGAGATTACTGCTGCTGACAGCAACAAATAGTTCCTTCAGAAATTGCAATGAGACACGGAGACAAGTGACAATAGATAAGTTATGCTCTTTAGCACATTCACACTGTATACAGGGTGAATGGTCATCCTCTGGTCATCTTCTCATGCCTTATAGAACCCCTGCTGTACCTTAACCTCTAGTAGGCTGTAAAATTAGGAATTCCTACTAGCTGTAAACCAACTGTGTGTATTGCTACAGTCTTAGGATTTTTTATAATTCCACCTGAAAGTGGCTCGTCCACAGAAAAAAGGATTGAGAGAATTATCATCACTTTCCAAGTGATGTTAAGGCCTTTCTATCAGCACCCTTTAGTTCCAGTATAGGAAAGTGAAGACAAATTATGGCTTTCAGAAGGTTAACTTCATCACACCTGCAGTCTTGCTTAGATCCTAGGAACAGAGGAAGCATAATTTTCCTCTGGTTTAAGAACAATGTTCAGGGATAGCCAAGCTAGCAATGATGTTGCTAAAACCTAGTCCCACATTCCTTCCAAAAGGAGAAAATAGCTCTGGCTGGCCACAAGAATAGTCTGCTTGTCATACTGAACAGACTGAAGATGCTTTTTTAAAATAAAAAGTCTGCATGGAAACTTAAGCAACACAACTAAATTTACAGATGTGACAGACTGGAAAGCAGATCCCAACTTCTCATGTGCTGTTGTCCTGTGAATTCCCAAATTATGGACTTCACACAGCAACTAAGATCAGTACAGGAAGATAAAAACCAGCTTAAGATACTGCACTTTCTAGACAGGGACAAACACCTTTTCTGCACCAGGTCATAGTTTTTCTCTCCCTCAATTAAGACAGTAATCTCAGAAATAGTCAATTCCAATAAGTCAGAGTCAGGTACAGCTGCTCCTATCATCTTCCCAGCCATGGTACTTATTAAGGTATCTGTTTTACAGTCATTTATCGATGAATCAGTTCCAGAAACAGCAAACAGGTTACTGGATTGTTCAATTCACAGTCCTTAAGTGTTACTCCCTCACCTCTATCTAATTGACAGGTGTCCTTACTTCAAAAAGGAAGCTCAGGCCATGCAAGAACACTTTATTGGCATTTTAAACACTGCTTCCTCTGCCCAGTCATAACTTACAAGCCCTCCAGCATTAAAATCCTGGCCTCCATTAAAAAAGTCCTATTAATGTAATTCAGCACACTTACATCACTGCATAATGTGTGATCCATCTACAGGAATACATTCAGGGAAGGAACTCTCTGAACAGCTGGTATCATGCAATACTTCAGACTCTTTACACCTGGCAGGCACCAGCAGTGGGATTGGGTGGAGATAGCACCCACCACCACCACAAAACACAGATGTGTGATAAGACATGTGGTAGTGAGCCCAGGAGCTGAGCTGACCATGGTTACTCAGTATTTTCCGTCAGTGCAACTTCTTCCTGTACATTCTCACAATAACTAGGACAACTTGGTTCCATATCTCCACCTTCCACAACTACAGTTGTCAGGTATCTTTACTATGCATTTGGACAAGAGTAACCTAGAGTTCAGGATGAACACAGAGGAGCAGCAATCCTGCAGCCCAAACTAGTCACATTCACAGAATCACAGAACGGTTTGGGCTGGAAGGGACCTTAAAGATTATCCAGTTCCAACCCTCTGCCAGGGACTCCTTCCACTAGACAGGATTTCTCACATTTATTCACAGCTTCCTCTTGACAACTATATGATAGCAATGTTTGGGTGATGCTACCAGCAGGAAGTGGTTATGTGAGCTTACAACACAGCTTTTCACTTGAAAGAGGTAAGGACACCTCAGAGCCAAGAGCATGAGCAGAAATGGCACAGGGTGATTGTGCTTACCACCAGACATTAAGTAGTCCCTCAATATGGGCATCCTGAAGTTCCCAGCCAGGGTAGCAAGGTATGGTCGGATTCCAGGGAATTTCTGGCCGACACCCGTGGCCTCTGTGCTGAAGTTGCAAAAGGCACCCAAGCCCATGATGCCATGTGGATGGTACCCAAAAATGTAATTCCTGGTGGTCAGCAGATTGTGGGTTTTAACCAGCTAGGAAAGAAAAAAGAGCTCAATTGAAGATGGATCTTTTCAGGTAGTAAATAAAAATGGGAGAAGCAAAAAAAGTCCTATCCCCCAGGTTTTGTCTCTCTTCCCAACACAGAGAACAGCCTAAGAGCTCATGTATGGGCTCTCCTCAATTTCAGAGGCTCTGGTAGGATCATTTATACTTCAGTGTCCAGAGCAGAGGGAGCAGGATAAACAGACTGGTCTCGAACACAAGAAACATGCCATCCAAGTAGGAATAGGGCATGGGTTGCTGCAGCCTGGGCCTTTTGCTTCTCTACTCCTTCCTAAGGAATTCTTACACACCCCTTGCCCAAGCCAACCAAGTTCTTCAGTCCTGTAGCCACAGCTACACCTCCTTCCAGGCCCTTTCTCAGCACATTAGTGGCTCACATCCCAGTATGAGAGGGAAAGAACACAAACATCACTGTCTCATAGCAGAAGCAAGTTCACTTAATGCCTGAAAAAAAAGAGCCAACCAGTTAATCGGCCAGTTGGCCACCTTCCAAGTGGGAAAATGTGCAGAAGAGTCGTGACCACTGGGAACTATTCCTCCTTTTAAAAGGTTCTGCCCTGGCCTACATGCCAAAGGGGCAACAAGACACCTCAAGCCACCTCTGATTCCTGCACGGCATGCTCTAGGAGTTGTGATCATATTGTTCTCAGGCTGTGTAATATTCCTAACCATTTGCTCCTCTGCACAACATGGACACTCAACAGCTGTCTTAGCTTGCATGGAACAACCCATTCCCTGGCACCACTACTGCCAGAGGGGGCTTTTTTGATGCTATAGGTAGCAGCAGCATCCCATGTATCAGAGCATCTTCCCCAGACAGTATACATGCAGTCTGAGGAAGCACATAGCACAAAACACAGCAGGGCTGCTGCATCATCCTAAAAAAAACAGAGATCAAATTTAATCTTTTTCCATATGTTAGAACAGTTGGTGTTGGAAGAGATCCTTAAGGATCATCCAGTTCCAAACCCCTGCCATGGGCAGAGACACCTTCCTCTAAACCAGGTTACTCCAAGCCCTGTTCATCCTGGCCTTGAACACTTCCAGGGATGGGGCAGCCACAGCTTCTGTGGCAACCTGTGCCAGGACCTCACTATCCTAAGAGTCAATACTCTCTTTCTAATATCTAACCTAAACATCTCTTTTCAGGCTGCAACAGTGCCACTTTTTGCCAACTGCAACACCCCAGCAGCTCTTAGACCCACAAGCTGAAGCTTTGGCATTCCATCCCTCAAACTACGTGCAAAGGCCACTCTGCATCAGTTCCCATTGGAAAAAAAACCTCACAGACTTCCAAGATGTCACACCAGCATTACCCACCCCGCTGCCTTGGACAAGAAGTGTTTTGGCACTACACAAATTCATTCTTTTGGATCACGCTACAGGGAGTTGAAGCTTCATTGTGACACACTAAAGCAGCATGCTTACAGACTTGATTCCCTCCTCCCCATTCTCAGCCTTGCCCCCAGATGAAGCTATAGCTCCTGTGCTATTTAAAACAGCAGCTGTGATACAGGCATGATGCAGCAGCAGGTTCCACAAGTTGACTGGCCCACTTGACAATTTCCTCTGGCTTTGAGATCATGTAGAGCTCCAGGAAGAGGGCACAGAGGCTTGTGGTTGCAACAGCTCTGCAGAGCCCCCTTGCCTATATCACACCAAGTCATTCTTTCATTCCCTTTCCCTTCTCTCCCAATTAATAGATGACTTTACTTTCACTTCCGAGGGTAGAAGGGCTGTCCCCTTGATCAGTTACAAGGAACACGGATCACAGACTAAAGACCAAAGACCAATCTCCAGGAAAAAAGCAGTGACATGATAAACAACCCCTCCATCTATCAGTTCTTTCTCATATGTAGAGAGACTTCTACAACAGGCTGTCCAGGGCAGTGGTGGACTCCCCATCCCTGGGGGGAGTTAAAAGCTTTGTGAATGTGGTACCTGGGCACATGGGTTAATGGTGGCCTTGGCACTTCTGGCAAAGTGGTTGGACTTGATGATCTTAGGGGACTTTTCCAACCTAGACAATATTCTGACTTTTTGACTACAGGCCTGGTAGATACAGACATGCGGTTTGGCTGGACAAGCAGCAGATACTCCTTTCTTAAAGCTCCTGTCAGAGCAAGGTGATGATTTCCAAGCCTCATCTCTCACCTGCACCAAGCACAGCCCCTTTTATAGGAAAGGCAGCAGAAAGAGGGTTTGTCCTTGTCATTCTGGAGCACGAGACATCTGCTTGTTGAGCTTGCCAGAGCCACACAAGGAAGGCATGCTGTTCTCCTGCTCCAGCCCCTCCACCACATGCAAGGACATCCAGATCCCAGTGGAGCCCATTGCTTGAATACCTAACAGGAGCCCCAGCCAAGTTGCAGCCTTATCAAACTGTGGCTGTTTTCCAAGAGCTCCTGTTATTGCCATAGGGTTGGTAATACCCATGACAATCAATCACCCACACCACTGCAGGAGCTAGGCCAAAAGTATGCAGGGATCCAACTAACCAACGGCACTGGAGAAGGGCTGAGATTTAGCCTGGTATTCATACACATGTGCTTTTCCCCTGTTTGTCCCATGCAGGCTGCCACTGCCCTCTACACCTGTCCCACAACACAGGGGCTCACAGAAGGTAAACATGGAAGGTGCAGGTGAGGGTCAGTCTATTCTCCCAGGTAAGAAGTGGCAGAACAAGAGGACACAGCCTCAAGTAGCTGTGTCAATCACAGGATGTTTAGATTAGGTATGAGGGAAAAATTGCCCAAAAGGCACTGGAATAGTTGGACTCAATCTTCAAGGTCTTTTCCAACCTTAGTGATTCTATGTGTTCTTCCACCCAAGTCAAGCCAGGGAACATAAGACCAACAGACATCAGACAGGTTGCATTTCTCTGCAAGTGGAGGTCTTGAATCTGCTAATGCACAAACTCAGCCCAGGAAGGGTCTGACCTGCCAATACTTTTATCTCTCCCTAAATTTAATCTAAAAGCAGGAATTTTTGAAGTAGTGTAAATCATATATTTCTAGATTCAAGCACAAGTGTAGGCATTGAAATGATTCCATGCCTCTCTTCAGGATGCTGATCACTCACTGCAGGTTCTTTGAATCCCTCCCCGAGAAGCAAACAGTGTTATCAGATTGCCCCAAGGGAATTGCTGTAGCTGTCACTGAACAACACTATTGCAACTCTGTTCTGAACCTCCAGCTAGTTTTTCCTTTTGCCTTCAAAGGTCATCTCCAGTCCCACACAGCTCTTTGGAGCCTTGGTGTTCCCATGATGAGGCAGAGTCAGCACATCCCTGCTGCATCTCAGCCAGACAATCAGTACTGGGACTAAAGCTGAACCTTCATCTCCTTGCACTAACACACCTGTTCCCAGCTGCTGTTTGAGACCAAAGCTGTTTCTCGGGAGCAAAGTCCATCCACCTGTCTAATAATAACAGATTTCTTTACACAGAACTAGGCCAGCCTATAGAAGCATAACCCAGAGCAATAGTGCAAAGAAAACAAGTGTTAATATTTGAGCGCCAGATACAGCTGAAGAACCATATTGCCAATTTTATTTTTAGGAACAGTGGCACATTTATTAGAGGAGAAGGGGGACTGCAGGATGCACAGGGATGTGCTGCTCAACACCAAGTGCCAAAGAGCAGTAAAAAAATCAATTGTTTGGGTGGGAGCTGAGCAGCACTGACTATGGAAGCATGCAGAGAGCAGAAAACCAGAGTTTATCCTGCAGGATCCAAGCAGCAGGTCTCATGAGCATGTAAGCTTGCGAAACAACCCAGGAACTGCACTTAGCCACATCACACCCAACAATACATGGAAGAAATTATCTTACCTCCCCAGCAGTGCAAGCCAGGACCTGAAGACCCCCCGCCAGGCTCCCAGTATTATTTATGTCACAAATTCACAGAATGGCTTGGGTTGGAAGGAACATTAAAGCTCAGCTTGTTCTAACCCCCTGTCATGGGCTGGAATGCCTTCCGCTACACTAGGTTAGGACGCAGCAATCAAACCCTTCTACTTCCATTCTGTAACTTATGTACAGCAATTAAGGAGGAGCTTTGCCAGGAAGCTAGCCAAGACACAGAATACAAGACAAATTGAGGGAGAAAAAGAAATACACTTTTGGCAGCAATTCTTGCTCTGGCCAGATGCCCATTCTCCCACTGCAGTGAACAGGTCTGTCTACACACACCTGAAGTGCTCACAGTCTGACGAAGGTGAGCCAAAGGTCTGAAGCCCTGGCTACCTGGAGTCCTATCACACATGGAGATGTTCACGTGCTCAGGTGACAGCGTCTTTACCTACACAAAACCTTTAGATCATGCTGGCCCTCCCAGCATGACATCCTCAGATCAGCAGTATGTGCTGAGAAGGCTACTGGGATCAGCATGAAATGGAGATGGTGTATGCAGAGGATGTCTGCTCCAGTCCAGCTCCATGTATACACCTACCTGGGCTGGAGCTTCACCTGTCACTTCAGGTCCAGGACTCAGTTCACTGGAACATTCCTCAGCCACTTCATGTACTGCTTAGATTAAAACACTATTTACAAGGCCAGCCATTAAACAGCAGACAAACTTAAGTTTCTAGTGCCCTAAAATAGCTTATTACTATCAGAGCAGCTGCATGAAGTCCCAGAGAATGTGGCCAACCACTGCTCATGCTGAGTAACTGAGCCAGATTCAGGCTGCTTTCCAAATCCACCTGGCATTACAAAACATGACCTCATATCTCCAGGTATGGGTACAATAGTCCTGGTGTTTCAGGCTGGGAGGCAGTGCTGACTCCAGTGAGACCAGCCTAATCAGCACAAACGTCGGAGCAGAGTTTGATTCTCACGCAGCTGCTCTAATACAGCAAGCCAAATAGGAAGAAATTCTTCCCTGTGAGGGTGGTGAGGCCCTGGCGCAGGTTGCCCAAAGAAGCTCTAGCTGCCCCATCCCTGGAAGTGTTCAAGGCCAGGCTACACGGGGCTTGAAGCAACCTGGTCTAATGGCTGCCTGACCAAGGCAGAAGGGTGGAATGAAACGAACTATAAGATCCCTTCTAACTGTACTGTGATTCTATGAATTAAATCTGAGCTGATAGCCCAACACAGCTTTTATCTGCGCAGGTATGAAGCTACCACAGCTCTATATGCAGACTTTGCTGAAGCCAAGTTCAGCATTACAAGTGCCACCAGTGTGACTGTCACTGATGTGATCTGTCCTTGCAGTGCCCAGTAGACACATGGCACAGGATGAGATGCAGCAGAGAACTGCCCTGACAAACCATAAGCCTGGGACACAAACCAAGCCCTACTGAGCCATTACATAGATCAGGATCCAGTAAAAGGAATTTCTGCAGAGGGAACATTTAAACAAGTGATCTTCTGTAGACATGTCTCCCTCTTGTCCAAGAACAGGTAACTAGTTTAACCCAGGAGCTCCCATGCTCTTAGCAAGCCCAAGGCATTCTGGTTCTTGGTACCATTCCTAATACCCAGAGATATTTTTCATGCCGATGCATGTGTAGGCGTAGTGAATTTTTCCATATACACTTAGACTTGCCAAGAATTACCTGTTAACAATGGCAAGTTTCATGGTGAACTTGGCAGTGCTGGGCTAATGGTCAGACTTGCTCTTAAAGGTCTTTTCCAACCTAAATAGTTCTATGTTTCTAAGAGTACAACAAAAGGCTTGTTCACCAGCAGCATGTTCAGGCACCCTGAGAGTTCAAGTGACTTTGCAAAGGAAGAATCCAGTCTAAGCCGCTTTGGCATCCTGCTGGAATTGGATTCCCTGTTCCTTTCTGAGGCTGGACTATCTTGGGGATAGGTAGCTCAAAAGCCGTGTCAAGGTCCCTCCCTCATACTCAAGCTGAGTAAAACTTGCCAACAACTTTACATAATAGTCCTTTCAGCTGTATGCCCTTCCAAAGAGGATCGAATTCCCTCCTAGCCGAATTTGACCCCTGCTCCCTTCCAAGTCATCCAGCTAATTCTGCCATTCCAAAGCAGTCTGGCAGCCTTGTCCTCTTTCTGCAACATGCCTGAACCAGCAGGAAAAATACAAGTATGTGGTGAGCAAGTTACAAGCTGGAGAACTGAAGCTAGTCCCACTGCTGGAAAACCCACTTCTCCAAAGCAAATAGACTCAAGGAGAAATTTCACTGCTCCCTGCGACATGCTAAGACTTCTGGTGCACAGGGGTCCCAGATATTCTGGCCCAATACATTCCAGAGCACAAGTGTTACTGGAAAATGGGCAAAAACTGAGCTAGATTTTATGATTTATTAGAGGGGAACAGTGTTAGCGTCAGGCACTACACAGGACTGCTGCAGCACAGAAGAGAACCACAGAGTGATTTGCATTGGAAGGAACCTTAAGGATCATCCAATTCTCTCTCATGGGGAGGGACACTTTCCACTAGACCAGGCTGCTCCAAGTCCCATCTAGCCTGGCTTTTAACACTTTGAGGGATGAGACAGCCACCACTTATTGGGACAACCTGTGCCAGTGTCTCCAGAAGTTGGAGAGATGAACAAGGATTGCAGATTCGCCCCAGGAATCTGGTAAGATCACTAGAAACAGCAGCTTCTGGCAATCACATTGCCACCATTGGTGAGACATTTCAGATTTTCTAACCACAGCTGCCACAAGCAGTAGTATGGCAATGGTAACTGAGCCATGTCCTGCTTACAGTTCAGTGTCACAGAGAGACTAGAGCCAGTACAAGACACTAAAGCAGTTAAATCCCAGGTTATAAAGTTAAACTTTTACTTACTCTTATTGGAAAATAATCCCTGAAGTACCTCCATATAGCCCAGTTTCTCACCCATTGGGATCTTCTTCCCCCTGTTGAGAAAAATTAATCATGTTTTTAAAGCTCTTTCCACATGGCTATCCATCAAAAAGCGTAAAGGACTCCAGTGTTTGCTGTCTCACTAGAGAAATGAAGACTTTTATTCCTCCAAGTGGGAAACCTACATCATTCACTGAAATCAGTGCACACTCTGGAATACAAAGTACTTTAAGCAGATTAAGCCTGACTGCAAATTCACGGTAGACAACTCTACAATTCAAGCTTGAAACACTCAGATTTGGGAAAGGCCAAAATCCTGGATGATTTCAGTCATCTTGAAGCAATGGAGAACTGTGCTCATCTGGCTATAGAAGTAGTTGTCAAAGCTTGTTACCATTGCTGGTTCCCAGAGCTAGCTTCTACACATTTCTGTTTGGCTTTTTTTTTTCTGAAATAAAGTCTTCTGCTTAATTTGAAGCAAGACTGACTCCACAGAGAACCCACATCTTAATAATCACACCACAATCTGAACATTGCAAGAGCTGGAGAGGACAGAAAGGTCTTGAATCTTTAGATCTTTCTGAACTACAGAAAGAACCTATGCCTTAAAAATATGTTAGTAAAAGCCAGCAATGGCATAACAATAGTGAGTGTTAATTTTGTATTACCCTCAGCATCCATGAAACCTGCAGTCAATGCTCAATGAGGGCTGACATTAAAATGCTTCACTGAATAATGCTTTTGGTTAGTTATTCAAGCCAAGTCCCACTAAGAAGGGAAGCCATCCATTACAAGGAAGTGCTTCCTGTCCAAATATGGAGACAGGGACACTTTAACAACAAGGATCTGTTCTGCAATATTTACCTTTCTTTGGTGTATTCCAGTCAAATACCAGCCAGGCTAAATATAGAGCAGCAATCGCCCAGCAATCTGTGCACAGTATGTACATGAGGATTAAAGTGCAAGCAATACCTGGAGAGGTGCAAGAGAGAAGAAAACAAGGTTGCATCAGGTTTTGGTCTCCATTTACACCCCTTGCCTTTTGACTCTTCTATGCTGAAATCTTAGTCTCAGTCTGCTGTCATTAATCCTCAATCAAACTGGATTTGGCTAAAAACCCCTTATGTGGGGCTGAGGCAGCTTCCTCTAGAGCTCTGGAAAATCTCAACCTCCCCTTAATGGTGCCTCCAAGCATCTCTTATGTCTCCAGGAAGGGCAGCTGCTTCACCAGACCTGATGAGCACCAAGATTTCTTTGTGGCCCACACAAAGGGTTTTTTTCCCCACAGCTACACACATCTTCCACAGGTTACACCAGCTCTACATCAGCTATCCCACAAGGGTGCCAAAGATCCCACCCACAAATTACACTGTCATTTTAGCACAAACTGAATTGGGAAGGTAGAGTGAGACAGATGCTGAGAGCAGTCATTCCTCAGTTTAATTATTAACGATCCAATGGAGCAGAGCAGCCTGAGGTTTCACATAATCCAAATAACCAGGGATAAACAGGCTTTACTCTTTTACCAGTTTAACACAAACACTTCTTGCCCATCTCTGGTACCTCCTGGAAGGACACCAAGCCAAGAGGAAGGCATTCCTGTTGCAATCACTTGCATCAGTTACCAGCTGCTTCTGAGAAATCTGTGGATATTCCCATGAGTGAGCCAAGTAAGACATTTCCAATTGTTTCAGCCTCATTTGCACAGTAGACACAGACACGAGCTAAACATCAGTCAGTCTTTCCGTAGCTTTTATGATTTTCTAGAGCCAGAAAAGTAATTTATAGTTGAAAATATCGGTGCAATTGGTTTACAATATCCATATGCACCCCAGGAACTATGCTGCTGCAGTACACATCTAGTAATTAACACTTATGTAAAAGTTAACATTTTTGCATTAAAATTCTTCCAGAATTACAGCCAAAACCCCTTTGTTCTAGGCCAAAAGTGTTACCCATGATAAGGAAAGTGAGAACCCATTGCAGCACAGAGATGATTTGGAGTTGTTTCTCTACTTTGGATTTCAATAGCCAGAACAAATCCTGCAGAGCAGAAAGAATGTTCGATCCTGTGCCTAAAGAAAAAGAAAAAAAATAAAGTTACATTTGCACACTGAGCAAAGGGAACATTATTTTTCCTTTGAAATAGAATCGTAAGAAGGAAGGGTCATCAAGTCCAACTTATTTAGTAAGAGGTTTCAGATAAATTTGCAGTTTGCTTTTAGAATAAGGCTTGCTAAAAGCTAATATTTTCCATGGAGTTTGGGCATCCTGAAAGAGGAAGGACTGCCATCTGCCAACACCCAGCTTCTTTCAGAATACTGGAGGGGATTAATGGGTAACCATCAGTACCCACCTGAGCAAGCCTCTGTTCAATTGATCATAAAAATGTAGAGAATGTTAACAGATGTTCCTAACACATACCCTCGCCTCAAACTGCCAGTTCCTCGAAGTGGTGTTTGGTAAGAGGGAACCCCATGAGCTCACAGTAAGATAAAGATCAGCTGCCTCAAACCACAGGCAAGCAGGCTATGGTCTGAGCTATTCTCATCCACCCTTCACAAAGCCTGTTGCACAACTCCCAGTGCTGTTCAAGGAAAGCTCTGTGCTCCAGCCTTATGCAGCACAGCCCAAGGGCTGGTTGAGCAACACCTCAACATACAACCCTGAGGATCCACAGCTCTACAAGTAAGGAAAACTATCAGCATTCCTAAAGCAGTAAATAAGAAGGAAGGAGCTGAAAGCCATTCTTGTAGAAGATTAAGATAGTCAAGTGGGGAAAACATCAAAAGTGAGTAAAACACTAAAAACACTTGCTCTCTATAAGAACCACCCACTGCAGCTTTTGGCAATACACTCAACCTCCAGAAAGAGGCACTTGCAAGTGGGTTTTCCTTCACTCTTCTTCATTACTTTATTTACAAGCACCATAATAATTAGCCAAAATACAAATCACATTCATGTGTGTTTACGTATTTCCTTTTGTATTTAAGGATCAGCCTGTAATTAGGACTATGAAAGAAGCTACTACATTGAATAGGTTCAGTTCTTGCTGACAAGATATGACCCTGCTAGTGGTAATAGCATAGCAAGTGTTCACACTCAGTTAAATGAAAGTGATTGAAAATAGCTTCTCTAGGTATAAGCAGGCACTAGGATTTCTGGTAGTTTCTACAAAGATACTCTCACTGGCACATCCTTTAAATACGTAAAGCAACTGCTTCATAGCAATGAAGGTCAATTTAGATTAGATAAGAAATAAGTTTTTTACCATGAGGGTGGTGAAACACTGGCAGAGGTTACCAGGAGATACCTCATCCCTGGCAACATTCACGGGGAAGCCACACCAAAGTCTGCAGTCTAAATTTAGAGCCAGACCACCCAGTTCAGACCCTTGGCTCTACTTAGTCCATGTTACACGGACAATCCCAGCAGTGCCTTGGGCATTAATTACTCTAAGCAGACCAAGTTTTAGACTG
This sequence comes from Phylloscopus whistleri, assembly GCA_017589585.1. Lineage (NCBI taxonomy): Eukaryota > Metazoa > Chordata > Aves > Passeriformes > Phylloscopidae > Phylloscopus > Phylloscopus whistleri. The sequence goes on from JADMLD010001404.1 coordinate 1,802,326, forward strand.
GGATAGATCATACCACTGCAACTGCCAGTAAACTAAAACCTACAGCACTAATCCAGGTTGAAGTAGCAGCTAGAGCAGGAGGCTGTTCTTTACAAGATAATATAGTGCAGTATTAAAAATGAATCCAGCAAGTAGTTCTCCTGTTTCTGAGGCGAGACAAGAGAATATATGTCATCACGCATTGATTTGCCACACTAGAGTATCTAAGCAGTGAGATTCAGAAATCTCATGTTGTAAAATCGAGCAGCAAATCCCCAAATTTGGAGTGAGGGACAAACGTCACCCCATTTTTTACAAAGCCAGTTGCCTGTTCAAGGGTAAAAGAAATCTCTGGGTTTGGAATGGTTTGTATTCAAAGACACCTTTATAGCTCATGTCAATCCAATGCCCTGCCATGGGCAGAGATACATTCCACTAGACCAGGTTGCTCAACTCTTGCTGAAGGGCCACAGCTCCAGGAACTTGCTATCCCAAAAACTTTACAAAATTGCATGTGGACAGACTTGATGTAGACTGAGGATTACCAGCTACAAGTTTAAATAAAGTGTTTAGCAATAGTGCTGTCACTGGACATATGTCTACATCCTGAAAAGAAGCCAAAAAAAGTCTTACAGATTACTTGTGACTCACAATAAAAGCCCCATATCATTTTTTTGTTCCAGCACCTGTATTTACACTACCAAACCTCCTTAGCTTCATAAACCCAACACTCCAGCCTTGGACCAGCTAAATCCCTACCCTCTTTCCAAAGAGAACAACTGTTTATTCCTCTAGATGAGAATTTATACTTCAGCATTTTTTAGATGTTTGAATAAATTGTAGGCATTGCCAGCCCTGTAAATAGACAAGTATTGGGTAGCACAAGTCAACCTGTCAGCTTGTTTTTCAAACCACATAAAACTCACATTCAGCTCCTGCAGACAGAGGGAAGGCAGTGGTTTGGCAGAGAGCTCTAAGCACCTGCCCTTGTACAAGTATCCTGGGTTAGTTACTTGCTGAAAGCAAATATATCCTTCTAAGAGAACAAGATTCTCCACACCAGAGAAGTCAGTAGTTACTATGGCCTGAATATTAACATTTAATTCTCAGTTAAGAAGTGAAAGATGCCCAGTAGCAAAGGAAAGGACTGTGGGAATGGTCAGTCAACCTAGCAAGTTGATCATGTCTACCTTTGCACCAAGCCTGCAGACCCCACATTAACCTGTTTAATCAACTAGACATTTACAGATTTTAGTGCCAAGACAACCCTTTCCAGACAGTCCTGAGCTTCCCGTTCATCATGTCAGACCTGACGCTGCGTATTCAACCTCCCATGCAAGCCTTGTCTCCTTTCAGCTTCAGTAGCCAGGAGACGTTTTTGAAAAGTCTCTCCATGCTCTAGAGAACCAGGCCAGTTACTAGTGACACAGAGTAGGACAGCTTTGACAAGTCAACAGAAATGGGGAGGAAGGAAGGGTTGGCACTCAGCCACAGAATAACCCAACACTGACACTTGAGTTCAGTCCATTAGAGAAAATACTTCCTCTTAAGGGGCTCACCTGTGAGCCCACACCAAGTACCCTTCACATATTAAAAACCCAAGGCATTTTCTTTAACTTTCAGAAAACAGATTATCCTAATAACCTAGTTTAAAAGGGCCCAGTACACATAACTCTAACTCATATCTATTCCTATCAGTCTTTTCCCATGGAAGTATTCTGGATCCTGAAGAAACCCAAACCTCCATCTTCTACCGCTGAAGATAGTAGCTTGTCCTGTGCTGGCCACACAGCACAGCCCCTGGAGCATTTTCCAAGGTACCTGTCCCAGAACTGGAAAGCTTGACTGGAGAGCCTTAACTAGATGATCATTAAGATCCATTCTAATCCAAGCCATTCCACGACAGTTGGGGTCAGCCTTGGCAAACCATATCTACACAAGACATACTTTACTGACAGCTTTCCTGGTCTCAGATAGATCCTGAGCACCTCGGCTCACACTGCAGCCCATTCCCTGGAGTACTGATGGGATACCCCCTGCACTAAGCCATGCATGGCTCTCAAGGATGTTCCTTGTCACAATGGACAGAGTAACAACTTCTCTAGGATACCTCCCTGCTGCTCAGAAATGGCAGTCATCTTCAGCCTTCCAAGAAAGCTCAGGGACATAAGCCAGCTATCCTGCAACTGGTGATGGGCTCACCATACTTTTATAATTTAATTCTATTTAACATCAAATGCAGGAGTTGCTACCACAGAGATCCTGCAGTCAGTAAATTCAAGCATTTGACTTCTGCAATACAGACTCAACATCTGGTGCTCTTCTAGCAGTTTATTTCAGATAAATTACACAAACAACGTTTATCTAGGCAGGGAAGTAGAATCAAAGATCCCAAGAATGGAAGTAAACAGGACTTCACACCTGGTAAACCAGAAAAACCCAATTGACAGGACTTAATTAAAGTCAGACAAAGAAAATAACTGAGAAGTACAAGTGTTACATATAGTTAAAAATGCACTGAAACTTTGTTAAAGCCAAGCTTCATCTACCACCTTTTCTAGACAATTCTAGACAATGTTAATTCTTGGCCACGAATTAAATTGCTTCACACAGCTTATTTCAAGGAAAACCATATTAGATGCATCAAAGCATGAGCTACAAATGAACATTTTGAGATACATGCTTGGCAGAAAAGCTGAAATTGGAGGCACAACAAAGATAGGTAAGATAAACAGACCACTACTAGAATATTCAGGAGGACTCAGCCTCCCACACAACAGCAGAAGCCCACATAGCACACTGGTGCACCTGTAAAACCCCTTGAGCAACACAAGTTCTTTTGTGTCTTGGGTTTACTTGGGTGCCCAAGCACAAGCATATTCACTCTAGAGTAAACAATTTGTTAAGAAAATAATGAGTAACCAGCACAGCATATAGCTATCCTGCCCCATATACAGCCCTAGAACAGTTTGCTCCTGTCCCAGGAAGCTACTCAATCCCACATTATCTGCAGTACAGTGTGTCTACAACTGGAGATCAACAATATTGTTACCCAGGACATACAAATAAAAATTTTTATCAGCTTTTTTAGAAAGGAGTTGGCATTCTCCAGACCCAGTAAACCTGCCATGACATTTCTCATGTTAGTTCTGAATTTACTCACAGCACTGAACTCAGCCCTCAACCTCCACACTCACACCTGTATATAGGTTAAAGTGATATAATCGCAAGACCCCACTGTCCCAGACCAGCCAACAAGCTTAGATTTAAGTTAGCAAGACTGAACAGGTCTGAACAAGAGAAAACAACACATCTTACAACAGCTCATCAGCGTATCCAGAGCACATGAGAGCTCTGAAAGAGGGGTTTCATATGAGCAAGTCCAGACTTCCACCTCCCAGGCATCTCTGTCAAGAGAAAACACCTCATTGCAGCCAGCCATGATCCTGTTCTCCCAAAACAGGAGCTCCCAGGCTGCCCACCCCAGAGCAGAACTGAGGTCTGGTAAAACTCACATGCAGTGTAAGACTAACTCCAAGGTAAAGCTAAGCAAAATCATCTTCCTCATCCCAAACTTCTGACTGATGAAACAACATTAGAAAAGACACGTCAGCACAGGACCGCCTTTCAATGTTCCAGCCACAGTTGGCATCTTTCCTCGGGAGAGAGGGATGAGGCAGACTTCCTTGCTGCTCTGCCGAATACAAGGAGGAGACCTCCTGGGCATACTATGGTCAAAGGGGGGCAGGTCAAGATGAGGAGACCACAACCCCTCCTACCCAACCAGGGGTCTCAGAGCATCATCCTACCCTAGGCATTAGTCCAAGATCTGCTCTGGTTTTTGCAATTCTGGGTTGATATCCAAGGACATTCCTCTGCATATATACAAGGCATATATAGAGGCAGGTGCCTGCACCTTTTTTTTTTTTTTTCTCCTTGTTTTCAAACAGGATCAGACTTAATTCAGCCAAATTTACAAGCACCAGGACAAAATCAGATGCCAGGAAAGCAGTTAAGACTAAAGGACAGTATGACCCATTCAGATGCTCACCCCCAAGGTCAGCCCTTTGCACAAGCATGATACTTGGAAAAAAATATTCAGGGAGGTAGGAAAAAAAAAGAAATCTAGTGGGTTTGTTCTACACATCCTCTGTAGTGGGAGAAGTTGTCCAACATAATCAAGCAGTACATAAGGTCTCATGAATGAACCTCTACATCACATGACCTCTGCCAGTTTTCATCTGCAGGCAGGTCCCACATCACTATCCCCAAAACCCAGCCCGAGTCAGAGCTCCGGTGGGAGGCACCTGGATTCAACTTTGAAGCCAGTCCTGTGCTTTACTGCCCAGGAAGGGTACAGCACTGGCAAGGGGTTGGTGGATGTTGCAGTCACCAAGGCAACATACCCTGTCTCCCCTGGCAGAAATAAGTTAGGTTAAAATGCACAAATATCACTGCAGGATCTCCACGAGGTGCCTCAGAGGAAAACTGACCTGAGGAGAGTTAAGACAGCTTTCCATCCCTAATCAGGATTATCTAGAGATGAGGCCAATCACTGTCCCTAAACCACACTCCATTTTGAATTATGCATGTGTCCTAGATCCATCATTAACATGTCAGTGCCAACAAGGTGGCTGCTGAGATCTCAGGTCAACCCTACGTATTTTATAGGTTTCCTGAATTATTTATTCTCTGCACTTAGTTTGCAGTTAACTCTCAATTTAGCAGTTCAGATGCTGCTAATTCAAGTGACCTCCCTCAACTGAAAATATAACTTGTCCTCTGTTAGTCATGCAAGCAAGCAAAGTTATTTTAAGAAACAGATCTGAATACAGGAAACACATGCAGGTCTTCTCCCCAGTCGGTTCACAACTGATCCTTCAGATCAATCTCTAATATCCTTCTGGCTGAGATGAGCGCCAGCAGCTCTATACCCAGGACTGGGCTCTATACCCAGGACAGTGCAAAAGCAAGACCTCAGGGGTTAATTCACCAGGTTCATGTCCTTTCAGCTCTGGTAATGATTTGTTTAATCAATAAGCCATTTCACAGGTCTCTTCATCCCAGGAGCTATTAGCAGCTTGCTTTTTGGGGGCAAAATGCCTTTCGCAACACAGAGCAATAACTCAAGGACCCTCGACAAATCAGAGAGTAAATCGTCCAACTGCATTTTTACACAAAGCCCCTGCTATTTGCAAATCCTGACCTTTCGCTAGATAAGCACCCTTGCAGAAAGGATACAAAACATTTAGACTTGCTGAATTTATTCCTGCAAGATCCTTTGAGATGCCTTTACAAGCAGGCAAAGTAGTTTGTGGTTTGGGATTTACTATATTGTCTCTCCAAAGCCTTTAACCAACATGTTCGGCGCCTGCAAGAGCTCTGCCCACCATGAGTGTCAGCCACTAACACCCATTCCACTTCTCTCAGCAAGTCACTTATCAGCACGGAGGGCTGTTAAAGCAAACTTGGCAGAACTGGTTACCACGAAACTCCTGCTGAGCACTCAATCTTCAGCTCCTCATTATAAGAGCAGCAAAAATAGCAACATGTTGCCATTTCCCTTCTCCCCTCGATGTAGGTGTGGGGAACCCAGTATTATAAAACAGCTGGACTTGCTAAAAAGGCCTTTTCCACGCTAAATGATTCTATGAAAATAAAGCTGAGACTGAACGTTATCAGCCAGTCAGTGCCAATAAAAGTACTACACTTCTCTTCCTACCGTGACAAAAAGCAGGGGGCGGGGGGGAGGGGGGAGAAAGACTCGTTTATACGCAAGTCCCTCACGCCCACATTTTGCCAAGGTGCAAACTCACTATAGTCTGCACCTTAGCAAAATGCGCAAGGCCAACAGAGCCGTTTCAAACAGCCCCCAGCAGCGCATCCCGAGCCTCCGAGGAGGTAAAACACAAAACCTGCGCAGAGACCTCTAATCCTCAACCCAAGAAAAGCTACAGCTGCCTCCCCGCCATTGCATATCGCTCTTCCCCCTCCTTATTCCCCTTGAACAACGTTCCCGCGGCTAAAAAAAAAGAGGGAATGTCATAAAGCTGAGTGCTTCGGTGCTGCTCCCACCGCAGCTCTTGAACCACCGGAATGGTGCTCCGCACCGCAGCATCCGTCTCCGGACACTAGGACTCATTTCCACCCCTTCCCACTACACCCATCCCACCCCGGTACCTCGGAGCACCCCGGAGTAGGCAGCGATGATGGTCTTCATGGTGAGAGGCGTGGTTAGGACTCGGGTAGGGCCATGGGATGGAGAACGCCACCACACTCCACGGCCCCGGTGCAGCCAGCGTATAGGAAAAACAACGCCCGCGTATCCATATATAGCCCGGGGAGGAGGAGGAGACGGAGGGAGGGCGGAGGGGCGGGCCCCGCGGGGGTGAGGGGAAGCTCTTGGCCCCGGCGATGCAGCTTTCTGCATGGGATAGGGATTTGGGAGCGGGGAGAGGCCTGCCCCTTATACAGGTTGTTTCATGCCCTGTTTTATAGAATCACAGAACGGTCTGGATTGGCACAGACGTCGTTAATACTCCTCCATTTCCAACACCCTGCCGTGGGCAGGGTCACCTTCCAGACCAGGTTGCTCTGAGCCACATTCAACCTGGTCTTAAACACTTCCAGGCATGGGGCAGCCACTGCTGCTCTGGGCAACCTGTGCCAGGGCCCTCACCACCATCACAGCCAAGAATTTCTGCCCAATATCCCATCTAACCCTGCCCTCTGGCAGTGGGAAGCCATTTCCCCTCATCCTGTCCCTCCAGGCCCCTGTCCAAAGTCACTCTCCAGCTCTCTTGCAACTCCTTTAGGCACTGGCAGGCTCTCTGAGGTCTCCCCAGAGCCTTCTTTTCTCCAGGCTGAACACCCCTAGCCTGTCTCCAGAGCAGAGGGACTCCAGCCCTCAGAGCATCTCCATGGCCTCCTCTGGATGCACTCCAGGAGCTCCATGTCATTCTGATGTTGGACACCAGAGCTGGAGGCAGCTCTGCAGATGAGGTATCACCTGAGTGGGGCAGAGGGGAAGAATCCCGCCTCCCCTGCTCCCCACACTGTGGGATCAGCCCAGCATACAGCAGTTTCTGGGCTGACAGAGCACATGGCTGGGGCATGTTCAGTTTCTTGTCCACCAGTACCCCAAAATCCTCATTTTCAGGGCTGCTCTCAATCCATTCTCCCCCATCATTGGTGGGGAGGAGATCACCCCATTCCTCTACTAGTGATGGGCTGTTTAAGACACCATGGCCCTCTTCTTGCTCAAATGCTCTGCCACCCCGCTCTTGGCTGATTTTATCTTCCCCAGTTGGCTTTGGGAGTTATGGGTTCCTAAAATGCCATAATAAATCAGCTGAGACTCTGTTTTCCTCATGCAGAAAACCCGAATCTTTATTGTACAGGTCATATTTTATAGGATTATCAGAAGCCACCATGTTGAACTTAACTGGTTAGCAATACACTCACACTTATCAAACTTCTGTATTTTTAGTTAGTTTACATACTTTTTCTACTGATTCTCATGGGACAAATCTTATTGTTTATACAGGTACAGTCTGTTTTTCACCCAGGAATAGTTTGGTTTTAACTAACTTTCATTCCCAAAATTGTTTTGACTGGGAACTTGCAAGCTATTGCTAGCTGCTTAGCTAAAGTAGCAGGGCGTAATCCCTATTTTAAAAGACCTTTCTTTTATAAAATGTTTTACCTGTCTGCAACACTGAAAGAATCATTAAATTAAGAGGAAAAGGTAGAAAGGAGAAAAAAATAGTAATTTTGATGATTTTTAAAGGAATTTCAATGAAAATAGAATTAATCAAAACTTTAAAAGTTAACAGAAGCTCTAATGATTTCATTAAGTATCATTTTCATTAAGATAACCTGCAGGTAATGTCCAAACTGCTGGCCAAGCCTCATTTTCTTCTAACAACATATTTAACCATCTATTCAACTGATCCTTAAGAAACAAGGTGTTACTTAGGTTTGCATCAAGGTTTTAATGTAGCTGCATTTGCAATTTGAGATTCCTGGGGATAGATGGGTCTGTCCCAGCTCCCATGACGTTAAATCAGACTCTTTATAACTGTATCATATCTGGGTAAGCTGGTAAAGGAGGGACTTTGCTATGGCTCTGGACAGAAGGTCAGGCCTCTGTCTCTTCCCTAATCTCAGTTTCATCTTCTGTAATTTTGAGAAAATTGAATAATCTGTACTTTAGAAGCACTTCAACATCCCTCAAAAAAAAAAAGCCTGTGGAAAGCAATGAGCATGTAGAGATTCTTATGTGCAAAGGACAGGTAGCAAGCACAACTGAAACAGCCCCGAAAATACTTCAATACTTTTGACTAGTTTTTTGGGTGGGAGCAGGATCATGCCTAGCTGTGTCAGCAGTTTTTTCCAGTTCCTTCTGGAGATGCTGCTACAATATCCACTTTTTGGCCCAGAGAGACATGTCAAGGAGTGTGTTTCATTAAAAAAAAATAAAAAAGTCATATTTTCTGCTGTGGAGAGCTTAAATCTGCAATTCAGAGGTCAAATAATGGTTTATTTTTCTTCTCAGTCCCCTGAGCCCCTGAGGTATTCTCACACCCGTCCTTATGAGTCAAAATAGCACCAGGACTTGTTTGCTCCCCATTAGGCCGTAAGGCTGTGTTCTAACACTTGTAGTGGTGTGTGGAAATCTGCCTAATAATGTAAAATTGCAAGAGCCTGTCTGAAGAAAGGATTTTGACCAACAGGTCTTGGCTAAGACCTCCAAAAGGAAGCCCAGAACCAAAACAGATAACTCTAGCATACTGCTGAGTGAAAAGAGAATGCCTGTCTGTGTTCCCTGTTGAATTAAAGTTATCTGCAAGCAAAGAAGGGCTGAGGTATCTCTTCTTATTGTAACCGAAAGAAAAGCCTGCAAAAAAATCACTCTGCTAGGTCATGACAAGTGTGAAACAGGCAGATGGAAACCAGCTGCTTTGCTGGGATCACTGTCTGTCCAGATCCATCATCTTACTATTTACATATTCATCTTTTATATATTTTGCTGCAAATTCTCTGAATCCTGATTATAGAATCACAAAACAGTCTGGGTTGTAAGGAAGCTAAAGCTCGTCCATTTCCAACCCCCCTGCCATGGGCAGGGACACCTTCCACTAGACCAGGTTGCTCCAAGCTGCATCCTAGCTGCCCTTGAACACTTCCAGGGGTGGGGCAGCCACTGCTACACTGGGAAACGTGAGCCAGGGCCTCACCACCACCACAGCCAAAAATTTCCTCCCAATATCCCATCTAACCCTGCCTTCTGGCAGTGGGAATACATTGTCCCTTATCCTGTCCCTCCATGCCCTTGTCCAAAGTCTCTCTCCAGCTCTCTTGGAGCCCATTTAGGTACTGGCAGGGGCTCTGAGGTCTCCAGCAGCTCCACATCCTTCTGATATTGGAGGCAGCACTGCAGGTGGGGTCTCACCTGAGTGGGGCAGAGGAGCAGAATCCTCCCCTCCCCTGCTGCCCATGTTGTGGGATCCGCCCAGGCCCAGGACAAGGGGCTTTTCTGGGCTGTTTTTTCTTGCTTCATATACTGCAATGGTATCCCAGCCTAGATGGATGCATTAAAATTTAAATAAATAAACTAATAATGAAATCATTTAGCGTTTCATGGATTATTACAACAGTCAGAACTAAAGATGCAACCACCATAGATAGCCTCAGCAGCTGCTTCAATTTGTGACTTGAAGTTGCAAATTGTGTCACCAAGTTTCTTGTAAGGGAGGAAAACTTAAGCCTCGACCTGATGATAAAAACTGAGCCCCAGAACAGCTTCTGCCTTCACAAGAGCATGTAGTGACACAATCAGGGGAATCCCTTTAAACTGCCAGAGGGCAGAGTTAGATGGGTTATTGGGAAGAAATTCATCCCTGTGAGGGTGGCAAGGCCCTGGCACAGGTTGCCCAGAGAAGCTGTGGCTGGCCCATGCCTGGAAGTGTTTAAGGGCAGGTAGGATAGGGCTTAGAGCAACCTGGTCTAGTGGAAGGTGACCCTGCACTTAGCAGTGGGTTGGAAGAAGATGGGATTTAAAGGACCATTCTTGGATTCTTTGACTTCCACTACTTGAGCAGTGCAGTATCTCACTTCTTTTACCAGTATTTGTCCTGAAGTTTTGTTGGTTTTTTGGTTTTTTTTTTCTCTCCCATCCCACTCACTGAAAATCAGCAAACAGTCCCAAATAATAGATTAGAAATATCTTGGCTGTTTCCCACAAGGATGTCTTTCCCAACAAGAAGCTACCCACCGGGTGCTGGTTTGATAGATGATTTTGGACTCGTTTTCTTGATGTTTTGGTACATGCAGGAGATACACAACTTTGTCTGTTATTAACCTGTGTATCTGGCATGATTATTCTTGAACAATAACATCTTTTCAAATACCCTACTATTACTTCACACGAGTCTGAAAACATAGGCTATGGACAGAGAAACACAGATAGGAGCCAGACCTCTGGCTCTCTGCAGCCAAGAACAATTCACTATAGACTCTTTCATTTCTGGGTTTTGGTAGCAGCATCTAAGAATCTCACAGCAAAGTACCAACGAATTCTTATGCAGTCACATTTTTTTTAATACAGGTACTGAATTTTTAGGGCAATGTCTATTGAAAAAAGCTTTTGAGAACACATTTTTTTCCCCTTCCCACTTCTATTCAGAGACTGCGTGAATCGTTTGCAAGGTGTGGGGTGGATTTGCAGTACTTGTCAGAACTTGGTGTACAGCTCTGTAGCTTTGTTTATGTATACCTACTCAGCGGCAGAAAATGCCCTGTTTTCAAAGAATCAGTGTTCAATGTCTTCACCCAGAGGCTTGGATGTATATAAGAAATTTCCTGTATTTGGCTTGTCAGAACGCATTACACTCGAGTGTAGGGCTTATTGGTCTTTGTAATTCCCTTCTCTAATTTATAACCACAGAATCATTTACCAGCGTGAGTTAAACCTATGCTTATTTCAAGTTTTCTCCCTTAGGACAGCAATATTTTTAGAAGATTTTTGTTTCAAGAGTTTGTTTGTCTTAAAAACAGAGGATTTACAGCTACCAGGATTGTTCATTAATCCAGTAGTCTCTGCACAGGCTGCAAGCACAGCATCCAAAAAGGGCCTTTTCTCCACAATTTTGACTCCTGAGCCTACTAAGATATCCCGTTCCCGGTTTCTCAGACGAAAATAAGGCGCAAGCACAGAAATATTATATCAGAGAACCGTTTATTGATAAAAAAGGGAAGTGTTCCTGAAATGAATGGGCAAGGAGACCAGCTCCTTTTAGATGCCTTTATTAAGATCAGCTCTAGGTGGTGGCCTGAGAAGTAGCACACCGCTCCAGAACAACAATGCAGGAGAGAACGTATTCAGTTTTGCCGCACGGTAGAGCTGAGGCTTCCATCCTCACGAGAGGCCCTGAGAAAACACTATCGTGTTCATAAGTCCAGGGTAGTCATGCGGAGACAATACTACACAGAGCCCCAGTAGGTAGCCTGATGTTTTCCCTGCTCACCGACATAGTTTAGAGTCCGCTCTGAGCTATGGCTCGTTTGTTCTAGGAGTTTTTATATATCCATTCACTTCCTCTGGGGGCTAAGGCCTATAGGAATCCCCTTGATTTGCATGCCGGGTAGTGTCATCGGTTGCCATGCGGTTGCCATGCAGGGAGCGGCGGGGAGCGGGGCAGGGGTGATTCGACGGGTAAGATACCATTTCAAAGGAAGGGGTCCCAGGTAAGTAAAGAGAAAGCATTTAGGAAAGGCATTTGCAATAACAATAGGTCTGACCTAAGCGGTATTTAACAGAGAAAGCCTTACAACGGGTAAGGTAAATAGTATCTAACTGAGAAGGCACTTTACAGCAACAACATTCAACTGAATTCAGGAAACTTGTATTTTGTTTCTTACATTCCTACTAGGGAGGAGGTGGGAAGATGGGAAAAGGCACAGAAAAGGGGAAAAGGGAGAAAGAAACAGAAGACAGGGACAGCGCTACCACAAGACCCCCGGCTCTTTGTCCGCGTCGGTTCGGCAGACGGAGCGTGCGTGCTGCGAGCCGCGGTGCGTCCGCGTAGCTGCGGTGGCAGGCTGGGCGCGCTCTGCCAGCGGCGGCGGCTGCGGGCAGCGCTGCGGCGGTCACCATGGCGGCGGGGGTCACCATGACGGGGGGATCACCATGGCGGCGGGGGGCACCATGACGGCGGGGATCACCACGTTGGGATCGCGACGGGATGGCGGACGCAGGCGGCAGCGGCTACGGTCGCGGTGGGGGAACACGATGGCGACGGCGGTCGCAGTTAGATGCCGGATGCAGGGGACGGCTGCGGTGCGCAAGGTCTTCGCGGTGACGAGCTGCTTCGCGGAAACGGTGCAGCAGGGCGAAGCAGGTAGGGGCAGGGAAACAGGAGCACAGGGAAGAAGACGCGAGGGCGGGGGCAGGAGGCTCACCCTCTGAGCGAGCCCCAAGCAACCCAAAGTGAAATGCCTCAGTGTAGCAGTTAGCTGCTTTTATGTGCTAAGGCTCCTCCAAGAACCCGGCTTCGCGGGCATCTTTGGCGGGCATTCTTCGCGGGTATCCGGGCATTTGACCCGCCGGCAAGTGGCTGGAGGAAGGGGGGTGCTCGTTGTGTAATCGTGGAAGTTTTCTCAGCCCTGACTGGCTGCCAGGTGAAGCCTCTCTGGGGGCTAGCACAGTCTTTATAGAAATCTTTCACCTCATGTGTAACGTGTTGAGGCATAAATAAAAAGCAGATTCGTCGCTCTCAGAAGATGATAGATCTGTTCCTGTGGTAAAGACCATAGCTCAGATACCACAATCAGGTCCAACTCTGTTTATTTTGTAGAATCACAGAATCGTTTGGGTTGGAAAAACTTTCTAAGAAAGAGTCCAACCAGTCCCCCAGCACTTCCAAGCCCACTACTAACCCATGTCTCCAAATGCCACTTCTACATACCTGTTAAATCCCTCCAGGGATGGGGACTCCAACACTGCCCTGAGCCAGGGCTTGACAACCTTTCCATGAAGAAATTTTTCCCTAATATCCAATTTAAACCTTCCCTGGGGCAACTTGGTGCTGTTTTCTCTCATCCTGTCCCTTGTTTCCCGGGAGCAGAGCCTGACTCTCACCTAGCTCCACCCTCTTCTCAGGCAGTTGCACAGAATGAGAAGGTCCCTCCGGAGCCTCCTTTTCCCCAGTCTAAGCCTCTGCAGCTCCCTCAGCTGTTGCTCATATGACTTGAGCTCCAGACTCTTCTCCAGCTTTGCTGCCATTCTCTGGATGTTCTCCACCACCTCTTCTGATGTCTGCAGTGGGATGAATTCAGACTGGAAATCTCTGCTCTCTCTGCAGACTACTCGTGCATGAGGAGCATGCACATTTCCATCCTTATGGAAAGGGCATTAAGCAGGAGGACTTGGCAACACCAAGTTTGTTCTGCCAAATTAAGCCCCACAAAAGAGCTCCTCCTAGATCATGGCTGCTTTCATCCCTATATCCTCCTCTGAACCATAATCATCCCCTCACAGGAAGCGATGTAAGTCTTATCGACAAGCCAGACAGTAAGAGCTGGGATTTAACAAGGAGTTTGAACCTGAGTCAGCCAACCAGCAAGATTTGCTTTGTCAGGTTGCCAAGCAGGCAAAACTGTGACAAGACCCCCTCTTACTCTTACAAGTAGGTATTTTTCTTCCTGCCATAAATGTGGCATCTGTGCTTACTTTGTTTGCACCCTGTGTCACTGACGATGTTCCCTGCTTTCCCTCTCACAAAACGTGGTGTCCTTTTCCTTTGCCAGTTAATTTAGGCAAAGGAGGCTAGGAAAAATCATCCCAAAATGCAACCCGAGTCTCCACGTGCCACTTGGAAGGCTCTCACAAACATCAATACTGACAAAATTAAGCTCCTGGACATCTGCCCCTGCCTTTTTGAAGGTCCATCCTTCACCTTCCTGAGGGTACTTTTAGCATTTTGTACTGAGGTAGCAGAAAGTCAATGGAGGATTCATCTATCTTTGATAGTTTTTCCTGTCTCAATGGGAACACTTCACAATCTAGGTAATATTTACGGAAGTGTGCCATTGGCTCATACATCACCTGAGTGATGAACTAAATCTTGAGCTAAGGGAGAAGAGGTATGTTCCCACATCCCCAGACATCACCCAGCTGTGTAACCGGAGGGTATGGAGAGGGAAACTGAGGCACAAGCCTACTGGGAAGCTAATCTGCTCTATCCTTCTGAAGAAACAATGCAGATTTATGTGGTTGTAGGAATTTCACACTTGCTCCTTCACCCCTTTCCTTAGTTTTGAATTCATGAGCTTCAAAGCTCCCCTTAGGTCTCTCCTGCTTCTGGCTGTAGATTCAGGTAGGATCCTTCAAGTTGTGTTTGTTCTTGTGGGTGAGTGGAAGTGTTCTGTCACCCCAGGTTAACATCAGTGCCTGGACTCTCTTCTCTGTCCATACTTCTGAGGTAGGTGTTATGATTTTAGCAGCCCAGACTGGTACTTCCAATGCTCTATCACCATAAAAGTGCCTGCCATACGAGCAGGAACCAGCCACACCAAAATAAGTGTCAACCAGGGTATCTCTGAACCCACTGACAAATTGTGCATCGCCCATTCTTTGTTGTACAAGTGACAACCACTGATCACAGAATTATAGGATTATAAAAACACAGAATGGTTTGGTTAGAAGGTAATGAAACTCCTTTTTGGGAGCCCCTGATTAGAGGTGATCTTTTTCCTCCAAAAGTCCTGTACCAGAGTTAAGAAGATAAATGAGACTCGCAGCTTTGGTCTTCAGAGCTGTTTATTCTATTTCTTATCTCAAGTTCAGCACACTGCCAAAACCTGGCTTAACGCACCAAGAAACACAGCTAAAACCCCACCTTGGACAAAAGATTCCAAGGTTTTTAAAGGTTTGTAGTCCAATTAACTCTTAAAACAGACTATGTTTACAGTTTTGTGCCAATAATCACTACCTATTCTAAACACACAACCTCTGTGTCAAACCCATTCTACCAGTGTCTCTGTGCCACCGTCACAGCAGAAAATAGAGCAGAAGAAGATGAGACACCGCTCAAAATTCTCCATCTTGCTCTCATCTCTCTCCATACTAAAAACCCAAAACTACAAATTTTCACCCTGTCACAAACTAAACTACTATTTCTTTCAAACCTTCGTTGCTTTCAACTAATCTCTAAGTGTTGGAAGTGTTTCCCATGGACTAAGATCAAAGGCAGTGCTTTCCTGGGGTCCCAGTCGGGGTCTCGGACCCCCCAGGACAGCATGAGGGATTTTCCATATGCCCTGGACTCCTTCAGAAGGGACATTAAAGATCTTCTAGTCCCAAACCCCCTGCTATGAAGAGGGGCAACTTCCTGTGTTGTTCCCAGCCAATCAGGCTTTAAACACCTCCAAGGATGGAACAGCCACAGCTTCTCTGGACAACCTGTACCAGGGTCTCATGGGAATTTCTTCTTAATCTCTACTCTAAACCTGCTCTTTTTCATTTTAAAGCCATCATGCACTTTCTAATGGGAGCATAACAGGGCAACATGTTACAGATACATGAAGTCATTCTGGGCCAGATCATCAGCATGGTCCAGTGACATTGGCTTATGTTTTGCCAGGGTGCAAAGACATCTGCTACCATGTCCAGAGCCAGAAAGCTGAATGAGCAGGGAGCAATGCCTCCCTCCCCAGGAGACCTTAGCAGAGCCCATGCTGAGATACCTGCAGACATCTGAGCACCACCATGATTATTAAACTGGTTGATGTATGGAGGATCCACCTCGAGTTGTCCAAGCCCCCAGGCCATGGCTTGATTTTCAGCCAATTTGTGCTTTACACCCTTCCAGTTGGTGTCACACCCAGCTGTTATTTCACAGGTATTTATCAGGCTTTTTGTTCAAAGAATTTCCTTGGGAAGGGGATGTTTGCATGACAGAGCTTTGCAAGCCCTGTTCTCTAGAGGGATTTCTGCAGCTATGGGCATTTTAGGAGTACATTGACACATAAAATCACAATCACAAAATGGTTTGGGTTGGAAGTGATCTTAAAGATCATCCAGTTCCAACCCTCTACGGTGGGCAGGGACACCTTCCACTAGACGGGGTTGTCCAAAACCCCTACCAACACATCCCTGGGACTTTTGCATCCTGGGACATTCCCAGGAGAGAAACTGAGGAAGAACAAGCATTTATTTAGCTGGTGGGTCAAAGCCTCAATTTATCCAGACTGTGTTAAAAGCAAATTTGACTGCTGAGCAGACCACTGATGCAAGAAAGGGACAAGCAGAGGGTAAAACTCCAATGGGTGTGGAATCACAGAATCATTTGGAATGAAAAAGCCCTCTAAGATCATCATGTCCAATAGTTAAACCAGCACTGCCGAAGCCTCCACTAAACCATGGATGTGCCACATCCACATGCCTTTCAAACACTTCCAGAGATGGTGATTCCACCACTTCCCTGGGCAGCCTATTATAATGCCTGACAACTCTCTCAGGGAAGAAATTTTCTCTTATATCCAACCTAAACCACACCGGGGGCAAATTGAAGCTGCTTCCTATTGTTCTGTCACTTGTTCCCTGGGAGCAGAGTTTGACCCCCACCTGGTTCTACCCCGGTGTTGGGCAGTTGAGGAGAGTGAAAAGGTCCCTCCAAGCCTCCTTTTCTCCAGTCTGAGCTCTGCAGCTCCCTCAGACGCTCCTGGTGAAAGGCTCCAGACCCTTTCCCAGCTCCTTTCCCTTCTCTGGGCACACTCCAGCCCCTCAATATCTTTGTTGGAGGAGGGGGCCCAGAACTGCTCTCAGGACTGAAGGTGCCTCGGCAGCACAGCACAGGAGGAAATGCCACATTTCTTCTGTCCACTTGTTGGATACTGGTCCTGTATCCTTTCTGATGCCTCACCACCTATTAGATATTGTCTGGGGTAGGAGCACCAACACTGCAAACCTCCGTGCTCAGTGTACACAGCCACTATTTTTGTAGTATTGGAGCAAAGAGTTATTTCCTCTGCGACTCACTGGTTAATGGTACAACCACTTTGAAGCCCAAAGCTGGCATCAGCTGTTTTCATAGCACTTGCCTTTTTTGTTCATATAGTTGTTAAATTATTTAACATTTACAGAGGTTTTGAAATGTAACTATTTCTTCCCCTTCTAAGCTGCACTTACACCTCCTTTTTCCACAAGTGGAAGCAAAGTTCAGGCCAAAACTGCAAGAGAGACACTTCACAGTGAGCTTTGTGCTAGAGGGCATTAATTTTTTTTTTTTTTTTAAAGTCCCACCCTCACTTTTCCCCAGCAGAGAGATAGGAAGACTTAAGCAAGTCAGAGAGCAAAGACTTTGGCTATTGGCAGCAAGTCATGGTAGAGCTGCCTAGCTGGAGTCTAAAATTAGAGCATCTAAAAATTAACTGTATGTCCAAAGAACTTTAGTCCCTGTGCTGAACGATCACTACTTCAGACAGGAGAGAAAACGGGAGGAGAATTACTAATAGACAGTTGACCAGCTCCACTTTTAATCCAATTGCAGTGTTTTATAAAACAAGAATTGGCACACACAGACCAAAAAAGGTGATTTTAGTATTTTTCTTAAATAGGTTTGTTTTCTTTGCCAAGAGGGGTGTGGGAGAATGAGACATGGGAAAGTGGTTAAACATAACAGGAAAATAAAGTTATTATTGAAGAGTGGGAGACTTTCATGATCTTTTAGGAAGCATCTTGCTTACTTTAAAAATGAACATTTTCAGCTCTTGCCTATTATGAAGATTGCATTTTCCTAAAGTCTTCCCCAAGAAATCCTCAAATCTCTGTGGTTTTTTTCTGTGTTTGCAACCAGACAGCCATGGGACAGCACTGGTTTCCAAACACAGGTGGGGAAACTGAGGCACAAATCTTGGAAAGGTGACCAGCAACACACAGACCATGTATTTCTGATAAAGCCAAGGCAAGTGCTCCTCTGCACCTCCCTGCCTCCATCCCAGCTTTTGTGCCAGACAAATTCCTAGGAAAAGCATCATACACCCTCCATCCCCCAGGCACAGCAAGGGCCGATGAGTAAGGTTTTAAAGCTATTAGCCAAGGTTGTTCTTCCCCCCGACCTTTCAGACAGACCTTTCAAGGGCTCTCCACCACTCTGGGCATGACAGGTATGGCCCCAAATCCTGTGCAGGATTCATCAGCCCCAAGATCATAAGGAAAAAAATCAATTTTAAAAAGTAGAAATGTACCAAACAGACTACCTGCAGTTTGCAAGGACATATCCAAGAATTGCCCCATGGAATTAGCCCATCCTGTGCTTTCCAGCTTCCAAGGATTTTAGCAATTGCAGCAAACCTCCCTGAGCCCTTTGGGGCCCCTCCAGCAGAGGGACAGAGAAAAGCAGAGGCTGGGAAATCCTCCCTTTGCCCCAGATTCCTGCAATCCTCCCTACAGGTTTCAGCCATGCACAGAGCACAGGATGATTTCAAACAGGGCAGAAGGAAAGATGTACCCCAGCCTTGGAAAGTAGTCTGGTGGGAAGAGACCACCATACTACATGGCAGAGAGACAAGTTCCCCACTGCTGCACAGGCTTGGTTTCTCAAGGTTGTAGCATGACGTTTTGGGTACGTCTGCACCATGAGAAGTGGGTTGTTTCTTAGGAGACTGTCGCCCTTAAGCTGGTGTATCTCTGCTCCATGTTGTCAGCTGCTTGTCTCTTCCCTTCACTAGAGAAAAGCTGTAGGTTTTTAGAAAGGGAGGATGGATCCCTCCTATGGGAAGATGCTTGTGGGCCTTTTAAGATGTTAGGAAGTTCCTTAGGACTGCAAACTGGGAGGTGTAGTTTGGAGGCAGCAGACATTGGTTTGTTATTAAGTTCATGTCTACATCTAGGGTTTTGCCTCAGTGGGGGGAGAGGAGGTGAAGACTGCACATGGATGACCCCCACCATGTGGATCTCAAAGGAGAAGAGGAAGGGGATATGCATGAGAGCACAGGGATAGGGGAGATCTTGTAGCAGCCTTCCAATACTAAAGGGGATCTACAAGAGAGCTGGAGAGGGACTTTGGCCGAGGGTCTGGAGTGACAGGACAAGTCAGGGCTCCCCACTGCCAGAGGATAGGGTTAGATGGGATATTGGGGGGAAATTCTGGGCGATGAGAGTGGTGAGGTCCTGGCACAGGTTGCCCAGAGAAGCTGTGGCTGTCCCATGCCTGAAAGTGTTCAAGGCCAGGTTGGATGGGGCTTGGAGCAACCTGGTCTAGTGGAAGGTATCCATGCCCATGGCAGGGGGATGGAATGCGATGAGATTTAAGGTCTCTTCCAACCCAAACTGTTCTATGATCCCATGATTCTTTGATCCCAGCTCTGAAATGTTGAGGCTGAAACTCCTCCAGTCTGAGCTACCTTGGCCCTTCCTTGGTCTGCAGGACCAGAACTTCTGTGAGCTTTGTGCTGGGGAAAGGTGCAAGAGAAGAAATACATAGCCATCTGCTGCACCATTTTCTCCATTGTGTGAGATGTGGGTCTGCCCACAGGCCTGGGAACACACTGTAACCCACCTACCTGTGCTTTAGTAGTGTAGAGGCCCACATTAGTCTGTCCAAGCTGCCCTTTGAGGTCTTGAACCAAATGGTTTCTGCTGATGAGAGGCTGGAAGCCAAACAAGGGTACTCAGGAGGGTTTCAGACTGAGCAAGTCTCTTTCCCAAGAGTGTTCTTTCTCCCCAGGCATGTTGGAAGTCTGATTTCACCATTTCTACCAGAGTTTTAGCCTTTTTTCCTGTGTATTTTCACAGATTTTCCTCCTTGGCTAAGCTGCAACTTCCAGCTACAAGACAGGATTGTGATACCAAATCAAAACTTACTGTGATACTCCTTGGACCATGCATAAGAAGCTCTTGCAACACAAATCAGTAATAATGATCTGGAATTTAGCAAGACATTCAAAGAGGCCCCAGATCTGCTGTAGATGCTCATTTGGAAGCCTTGACTTTTGAGAACAGCTGCAATCAAACCCCTGCTTGCTAATTATGCCTTGCAAAGATCATTTTGCCTCCTTTCACCCTATCCCAGAGCTCTCTCTTCTGAATGCAGGACACCATCACTGTCAGTAGTCTGGGAGACACAAATGGCAAAAATGCTTGCTCAGTACCTCTGTTTATAAAAAGCTGCAACTCTATGCTACAGAAATAGAGAAAAGTTTTAGGGCTTGTTTGCAGTGCTTTAGTTTGCTGTTTTAGAGCAAGTGTGCTCCCCAGCCACCATACCAATTAAAACTGAGGGTTATTTTAGCACAGAAAAAAAGTTAAATGCTCAATTACAAAATTGGAAACGCAGATGCAAAGAGGAAAAGCATAGAACTCTTAGAGCAAAGCGTCAGGACCTACCTGATTTTCTCCTAATGTTTTTTCTGCAGCCTGGTTTCTTCTTAGGCACTTAAGAGTCCTAAAGTCATAGAATCCTTTAGGTTGGAAAAGCCTTCTAAGATTATTGAGTCCAACCGCTCCCCTACCACTGCCAAGGGCAACGCTAAACCATGTCCCCAGGAGCCACATCCACACACCTTTCAGTTTCAGGAACGATGATTCCACCACCTGTTCCAATGTCTGACCACTGTTTTGGTGAAGACATTTTCCCTGATATCCAACCTAAACCCCCACAACTTGAGACTGTTTCCTCTTGTCCTGTCACTTGTCCCATGGGGGAAGAGCCCAACCTCTGCCTGGCTCCACCCTTCTTTCAGGGCATTGCAGAGAGGGAGATGGTCCCCCCTGAGCCTCCGTTTCTCTAGGCTGAGCCGCCCCCAGGTCCTTCATAAACTCCTCATAGGACTTGTGCTCCAGTCCCTTCCCCAGCTCCATTGTCCTTCTCTGGATACCCTCCAGCACCCCTTGCTACTAAAAAAACCCAAAAGACACTGCTTGGCAGAGCTCCAGTGCCAAAACAACTTTTTCTCTGGGTCTTTGACTCATGCATGATTAGATATTCTATGCTGGCTCTTGAATTTCAAAGCACATCTCTAGAAGCCATGCATGGTTGAAAATACCCCCCCATTGTGGATGAAGAAGGATCTTGCAATAGAAATTCCTCTCCTTCCCTCAGGAAGGCAGGTAACCCACCATCCCCTCTGCACTTTGCATGTTACAGGGCAGAAGGGGTTTGTAGACATACTGTGGGACGCTGAATCTTAATTTCTCCTGGGTCAGCCAATCTGAGCAATAACCTGAGCCTGCCCACTGTGTTAAAATAGCTTGAAATGTGGAAAGCATATAGTTTCTATAATATTTATTACAGCCCTGCTACTTCAGGAATTGATGTAGAGATTACGTGTGATGTGATTACATGTGATGGACTAGAGCTGCCGGAGTCTACCATGGTGTTAAATTTAGGAGGCTGCATCACAATCAAATATAACACTACAAAAAACTAAGAATTAACAAAGTCTGCAGGAAGAGGGTGCCAGCTTTATTTCACAACTCCTGCAGGTCCCAGTAGAGTTGTTCCACACATGCATGTGGGCTGTAGGCACCAGACAGACTCAATCTTGCAACCCTTTATTCACCAGGGAGTCACACTGACTACAAGAAGACTATTTCTGCAGATGCTCCCTGTGCACTCCACTTCTGCAGGAACAGGCCAGGAAATGCAGAATAAGAGTGGTACTTCTTCGTGCCATCTACAGGCTGAAGGACAAAAAACTAATCTAGTCACCTGAGATTGTCTTTACTCTCTACAGAGCCTTTTAACGATTCTTCATCTCATCCCACATTTCTGGAGTGTTCTAAGAAAAGTTTATCATAGAATCAGAGAATGGTTTGGGTTGTAAGGGACCTTGAAATATCATCTATTCCAACTCCCCCTTCTTCAATGGGCAGGGACATATTCAACTGGACTATGTTGCAGGTCTTTTCAGCAATCCACCACATGAGAAATTTCTTGGCCAAATACGGACCCATGTTTTGAGGACACCCAAAAACAGACCAACAGCTTTGGGGTATAAATGGGAAGAAGGGAAATCCTCCTTTCACAAATCATTTTCTATCAGCTCTTTTGTGCTAGAGTACTTCCAGACTCATGGAAGTCCTCATAACCATGTGTTGTCCAACACCAGAAGTTGATATGATCATCAAAATATACATGTACACTCAAACACCTATTCTGATAGAGATTATTAAAGAGATTTTACTGGATCCAACTCATCAAATAAGCATAGTTTAGCCTGAAAAACTGTGGATTGAGAAGACATGATATGTGATGACATAAAGGCAGACAGAGAAGGGAATATTCTTTTCTTCATTCCCGTACTGAATGGGAGAACAAAAACCAAAAAAAAAAACCAAAAAACCATGAACCAAAGTACATCCTTGAGAATTTGAGTTAAAATTTGGGTTAGGTGTAAATTCTCTGAGAAGGTTGTGACATCTTTATCATAGAAAGTCTTCAAGAGCGTATTAACACCATGTCTGCTTGGTGACATATGACATGGATGGACTTGATCCTTCCTTGAGATAAAGGGCATGGCCCCACTGACCTGTTAATACCCCTTCCCAGCCCTGTTTCTCTATGACTGCAGTCCTGGGAACAGTAATATCAGCTACATTGTCACCTCCACTGCTCTAAGAGGATTTCCCACAGGATGTGCCTTATCTAATAGGCTTGGGAAGATCTTTCGTGAGGCCAGTTTTAGAGTGACCTGCTAGGAAGTGATGGCTATTTCTTCCTTCTTACAGACATCAGTGTGCAATGGCTTTGCTTGTTACTGAGTTTCATTGCTTCTAATGCTTCTAACACTCCCAATGCTCTGCACTGGTCAATACAAATGGAAGTGAAGTGATAGAAGGCCTTCTTACCCAAATAAAGCTTTCAAT
Source organism: Phylloscopus whistleri (assembly GCA_017589585.1). Lineage (NCBI taxonomy): Eukaryota > Metazoa > Chordata > Aves > Passeriformes > Phylloscopidae > Phylloscopus > Phylloscopus whistleri. The sequence continues at coordinate 1,825,175 of JADMLD010001404.1, forward strand.
AAAGATTAACCTTTCCTGCTGCTCCAGTCATGGCCAGCCCTAAAGTTTGGCAAGGGAGAACCAGCAGCACATCCTATCATCATCAGTGTGGTGTTCCAGGGCTGCACTGACGTCTGTGCTGCTGCACACATGCTCTCAGCAAGATGCGAAATCCATTCCATCTCAGTCTTTGGCCAAAGGATGGGGATATCCCAGACACAAGGAGGTCTGACACAACACAATTGCAAGAGTTTCTACAAGGGAACTGAGGCCAAGTAGAGTAGCAGGCTAAGAAGGAAGGAGAGGGGAAATAGAGACTAACAGAGATGGCCACTGAAAGAGGAGGTGGGGCTGTAGGGACTCCTGAGCCATGGGGCTAATGTGGAGAGGACTTTTTCTGTGTCATTTGCACTTTCCAAGGAAAGGAATAATTTTTGTACCTAAATTCCTGTCAAATCTAGTCATCACTTCTTTATTTCTAATTATTAAATAAGAATTTAGCCATTCTGCTTGCTTGCTTTAAAATAATTGTAATTTCAACTTGTTTGGCCTGTTTCTTCCTAGATTGATACTTCTTTTTTCTCCCCCTCTTTGTTGAACTCTAAGTATTCATAGAAAAGAGGGTTGATTCAGATTAGATATAAAGAAGTTTTTACAATGAGGGTGGTGAGCTATTCTATGATTCAGGAGGATTTGGGTCTCAACTTTGCTACAGTCTTCCTCTGACCAGCCACAAATTACATGTATCTAGATGAACTGGGAATCTGGGCCACAGGTCATGCTTATTCTTGCTCTCTGGCCTTGTGACGTTCATGATCTTGGGTTGACAGTAGCCCAGCATCAACAGAGGTGTTAAAGGAGCTCCTGCTCTACCTCTCCAGGGATTATGGATCCTATTTACTTGTAAAGTACTTGGCAGTTCCTGGAAGCAAGGCACACTGTGGGATTTGTAGGTAATGTCAAAAACACAGCATGGAAAAATCTGGCACCCAACTCATTCCCTCCTCTGAGGGACACACTGATTCTAGCAAGCAAGCATCTCTAGATTTTGGGGTTGCTGATGAGGAAAATGAGGTGCTTAGCCTTCCTAGGAGATCCTGCCACATGGCATCTTAGAGAATCTCCCTCTCAGAAGGAGGAAGCTAAACACTTTAAATAATTCTGAAAATCCTGACCTCACAGCCCTGTTTACTTGCTCTTGACAATGCAACACTGCTCTCCCAGTTCAAAGTACTCTGTGATGTGGAGGTAAATTTCTCAGCATCTACATGCATCCTTGTCCGTGAAGCTTTTCTTTTCAAAGAGCAACAAAGTTCTGTCCTTGCTGGCAGTGGTGAAGATAAAAGCACTGCTTACTAGCACTTGTTCCCTTTCAATTCTAGGGGATCAGAAAACTTTCTTTACCAAGAATTAAGCATGATTTTTTTTTTCTTTACATTGTTTTTCTTCTGTGCATGCACAATTTTCTATGAATGCATGATATTCTGTGCATTCATAGTTTTCTGCAAGCATTTCATAAACTCAAGTGATTTCAAATCCTTCCTGTAGTGCTTTCTGTATGTAATTTTCTGTGTGTCTTGAATTGCTCATTAAAATCATGTTTGGGCTTTATTTTGTTGGCTTCTTATAATCTAATAAAATATGAATCCCTTTAGCTCACAGGAATTGTTTGGTATCCTGACACGCAAGATGCTGGCTCATAACTACCTGATTTTTCAGGTGCTTTCCCTCCTGATAAATGCATTCTCTGTTTTGAGGGTCACATGTTGCCTGAAAAACACAAACCCCCTGTGCCCCAGAGACGTGGTGTCTCAGCAGGTTGCCAAAGTTAATGGCTTAGCATCTCCAAGGGAGCTGGGGTCAGGGCATGGGTAGAAGTAAAACCAAGCACAAGCTTGAAAAATGGATGAATCATATCAAATAATTCCTTAAATTCAATATATACCGTCCTGCCTTGTTGGTCATTGTAGATTATTTCTTTACTGATGGGTTTTTATAACCTGAACAAAGTGGTTTGCCAAAATCCTGTATCATATGTTTCCCCCAAGAAGTGTTGTGTTGAGGTGAGCTCACATGATGGGCGATGCAGAAAAGAGTTCATTGGGTACAAGTCAGACAGAACTAACACATTATCCCAAAAAATGTGTCAATATTCTTGAGGAGACCTGTGCTTTCTAAATGTTTTAAATGTTGTTGTTTCAAATGTTTAAATTGAAAAGGAAACAAATGCCATTTCTTGTTTTGAATTTGGTTTTGCGTTTCTCTCTTTGTTTGCTTCCTTTATTGCAAAGTGATGGGTTTCAGGTGCACTTACAATTTTATTTTCTTTCTTGAAAGGTATGCCATAAAGGGAGGGATGTTTAGCATACCACATTTTAGGACTTTGTTGAACTAAAGGCAACAAATCTTTCCCTAAGCAGGAAACCACACATTTTTCTGCAACAGCAGAAAACCTTTTAATTTTCTTTGCAACAGCAGGCAGTCTCTTAATCTCATTCTCAAGGCAGTAAAACAACTTTGCAGCACCTGAGCTGCAGAAGGGCAAAAAAAGCATTTTTTGTTTGGCTTTCCTCCTCTTGGAGAATTAGTCCATATTTTTTATTCATCAGTCATCAGAGGTTTTCTTCTGAGCCTCATGATCTGAACCTGCTAAGTAAGGCAAATCCAGATTAGAACCTCTTGCAACAGAAATACAGGAGAGATCAGGAGGGAAGAGATGGGAGGAAGAGACAGGCAAGCGGGGAATACCGAATCACCACACTTTATTTCTTACTGTGTTTTTCAATTTAGAATTTTCATAGAAGTTGCAAAAAGGGTGAAATTTGAAATTTCTTCAAGAAGGGGAATTGGATATATCTCGTCTCCTTGGGTTTGTTTCTCAGATCAAAACCAGCTGACTAAGTAAGGAGTGGACAGGCTGGAAGAAAACATAGAGTGTTTTAGCTTTAAGTGGTCGTTTTTTGAGATGACAGCTTATAGAGGTACCTCAGTTGAGGGTGCCTTGGAGATGCCTCCAACTGAGCCTGTTTCAAGTTGAAGAGTCAAATCGAAACATTGTTTGGTTTGGTTGGTCTGAGCACTTTTCTTTTTAGGCTTCTTCTGCCTTTTGTAGTATCAGAAGGGTTTTAATCCTCCAGACAGCTGTGTGTGAGGCTGAAATAGCACAAAAGCTTCTTGACTTACAGTGTTTTGCTCAGAGACAGCTCTGGCCTCTTGAGATGGGACCTCTCATTGTGCTGAGCTCCCTGAATAGATCTCTGGCTGCAAGGATGCCTATGAATTATTGTTCTTATTGTTATATTTAACACAAGCACAAGCACTGACCTCTTCCTCCTGGGTTATATAGGTCCCTGAGGGATCAAGGGTATTTTCCAGTCTGTGAGATAAAATTGACCTTGAAGGAAGCCAATTATGTACAGCCAACACTCTGACTCCTCCTCTCCAGCTTGGGATCTTTCTGACTACCCCAACAACTTTCAGACAGCTCCACCATCCCCCTTCCCATGCCTCCCTGAGATTTTTCCCTGACCAGCCATTTTCTGCCTTTTCTGTCTTTCAGAATGGTATCACAAGCCAGGAAGGTGATGGGCCAGCCCATCTCTCAAGTAGGTGTGTTCCTGGCACCAGGGGCATCACTGCGACAGCTCTGAAAGGGTAAGACCGAGGCCTCTGTGGACAATTGGGAACACACCTTCTAACATGGCTTCTCAATGGGGTAGAAGTCTCTCCTACCAACCAAACCTCTCTTGTCAGTACCAATATCTGCCATCCTTGTCTGTGTCTTTGCATCCTGGCCCTCTCCATTTCCTACACCCCCAAAATATCACCACATCTCTGCAAATCCTCTCCCTCCCCTCACTGCTGATTTCCACTCTAACAGCAGCACCTTCGCTCTTTTTCCCCTTGCATCAAGATCTCAGCTTCTAGTCCTCACCTCTGGACACCTTCCCCATCCCCACAGCACACCATGCTGTCACTCTGGGGACATCCCCATGGCTTCCCTCTGGCACTGATCCCCACTGGGATGTTTCCAGGAGGTCATGGCAACATTCCTGAGATCTGTGGGTGGATGGCCATGTAAAAGGAAAGGCAGAAGAAAGAATAGAGAAAAAAAAAAAAACTGCAGCTAGGGTAAAGCTTGGATGGTGATGAATTCCAAGAGAAAAGGGTGGGAAATACATTTTTTTGTTGTTGTTTCTGGTGCAGAAAATCTTCCTCCTGCTTGGGCACCTCTGCCTTAACTCAGAACAAAAAAAAAAAAAAAAAACCAAACTAGAAAGCAAGCAAGAAATCATTAGCATGTGACCTGTTTTATTGGACTGGATTAAGTGTGGGATTACAGGAGTGTTTAGAATATTGAGCAGGGCTCCATTAAATTCTTCCTTGCTGCTGCTTATTTTCTAGGAATGGGAGGGATTTGCAGGGGGTTATTCAGATTAAGAATCTGGTGGAATCCTTGCAGCCTTCATCAGGACAGGAGGCAGGAAAAGGAAACAGACGCCAGTGATGGCCTGGTATTGTCAGTTGAGACAGAGTTTTCATTTTTTTTTGACAAGTTTTTCTTATTAAATGCCCTTCTTGCAGTTTCAGGAACAAAAATGAAGTGCATGTGATCTTCAGGATTTATTTTGGCTTCTCACAAATGGGGAGTAGGATGAGAGGAAAAGAAAGAAATGAAAGGACGAAGAAAGAAGAAGATAAAAGTATCTTCTTCTGTAAGGGTGAACTGAGTAGATGGCTACCTGCCACCTGAAACTTGCATGCTGCAAAATCCCATTAAGTGGAAAGTTTAATGAAGTTCTGGATATCAAAATGTGGCTCCCCAAAACCCCAGTGAATATTTCTGGCCCAAATCACTTTTCCCTTCCCCCATATCCTGGTCATGCTCCTCTTTCCTAAGAAAATGATCTCATTTGTAAAACAAAATGCACAGTGACCCTGTTACCATAGCTGGTGACTGGTCGTGTTCCTATGCAGGGATGTCTGGGATTAATTTAACGAAATTGGAAGCAGGAATCCTAGAGCCCAGGTATGGTGAATCCTTTGGATGAGACCCTAGACATTATAAATTTATTTCTAATCTTTATTTCTAAACTAATTATTTATGTTCAGAGTAGGCAGCAGGCAGCTCAGGGGAAAACTGTAGTGCCAGCTGCAGATGGAGCTCTGGTTGCAAGAGCCAGAGGCAAGAGGCAACTGCCATCCCTTTGCAAAACAAAAGGGCACAGGGACCTGTGGCACAGCAGGTGAATGGCCATGCTAAAACACAGCAGGAGCCAAGGACTCAGGGAGAAGAGTCCAGACTTCCCACACACTCAGATAATAAGAGCACACAAGCTCAGGGGTTCTTTTTTTGGAGATTCCTTTTTCACTTCTGGAGGCTCCCACCCCCAGCTGTTATTTTTTTTCTTGCATTATTAAATTATTTGAAGGATCCAGATATCTGAGACTGTGCTATGGGAAACCAGGGGTTGAGCCAGTAAGGAAGCCCAGTCTGACTGTGTGAGTGTGGAATGTGGAGCTGCCAAGAGGCCTCAGTGCCAGCTCAGGTGGTGTGAGTGTGACTGCTGGAGTGGGTCCTGGTTTCTTTATAATAATTTGTCTTGGGTTATGGAATCAAAAATGTATATTCTATTTCATCTGCTGAAACCAGTTGGGAAGATGTTTGGTTTTTTCTTCTTTATCTCTTGTAACTCTGAAAGGAGGGGGAGGGGGAGCAGGTGCCTTCTGATAATGGGCCATTGACACCTCCCCGGACTATACCCTCCCCAGAGCCCCCAGAGCAGTGCATCTGCATTCCATCATCCTATTGTGAGATGCCCCACCCAGTGGGGGGAGCCAACCATTCCTGCCTGGAAAAAACTGAGACTGGGGGAACAGGAGGCATCTAGCTTCACCCCTATTTTCTGGGAGGAAGACCGGACCCCATCTCACCATCACCAGACCCCATCTCACCATCAACAGACCCCTTCTCACCATCACCAGACTCCTTTTCACCACCCCTGGACCCTTTTGCTGCAGGATCATCTCTACTTCAACAAACTCCAGGAAGACTTACTTTTAGACTGCCTCCAACACCCTGACCAACAGAGCGTCAAGTTGTAGCTCTGACTCTGTCAGGGTTTCCCAAAATTGTTGTTTGTTTGTTTGCTGGTTTGGTTGAGTAGTTTTGTTTTTCTACTACATTTGTATTATTAATATTCCTAGTAAAAAACCTGTTATTCCTATTCCCAAACCTTTACCTAAAAGCCCTTAATTGCAAAATTATAATTTAGCGGAGAGTGAGAAGTTTACATTCTCCATTCTAAAGGAAACCCCAGTTTCCCTAGCAGATACCTGTCTTTCCAAAACAAGACATAATTAGAAATATTTTATAGTTCCAATATATATTTCTAATGGAATATATTTAATTTCTTTTGTGCCAGTGGGCTATGGCATTGTGCTGCTGAGGGTGCTTGGCATCATGCTGGGCATATGATCTTTCTGATAATCTGTGCTTCAGGTGGTGAGAAAAGAGCCTAGAGCAATTAAAAACATGAAGAGCACCAAACAAACAATGTTCATTTGTTGATCTAGATGAATTATATTTTAAAAAAACTATCCCTTCATCACAAATTATGGCTCATTGTCCCATTTCAAAATGAAAATAATGGAAAGGAAATAATTTCAGTAATTCAGATCTGCGTGGAAATATCTGAAAAAACTGACATCCATGCCAGACTGGAAGTGTTTGTTTTGTACTGGGGAGTTTCAATTGTGCTGACCACAGAGGGGATTTTTTTTTTCTCTTATATCTTTTATGTGTCCGATATGGAGAAAAAAAAACCCTGGCTCTACGCCCACGCAAATACTGGGCAAATCAAGCTCTTTTCCCTACACTATATGGACTATATGTTAACTGTGACTACGTTGAGGTTGTAAAGTAGTTCCAGAGAAGGGGGAAACTTGGAGCTTGATCTCCATGGTTTCACCTTGCTTGAGGCACTCTATATAAATTCCAAGTGGCTGTCTTCTGGGACATTATATTTAGCTTTGTGCTTCTCAAAGAGCTCGGACAACTCATTTAGGTATTTTTGATGGACTTGATCAACTTCTTCCTCAGAGGGTCTGTGCTTCTTCTGCACTGGAATTGGCTTCCCAACTGGAAAAGAAGCACAAGTGTTAGGAGGAGCCAGTGTCAGGTACCTCTGAACACATTGCTCACCCTAGCACAGAGCTGAGGTCAGGCTCTCCAGGATGGACAGGACAGTATGACCAGTTATTCCCTGGAGCCTGGGAGATAGCACAACCAAGGAGGGATGATAGCTCAGATCCTGACCAAGCTTTTGGTCTCTAGGATCACACTGGTCCTTGCCTCAGTTTACCCATCTGCAAAGTTGGTTAATGTCAAAGACCCTCTGTGTAGCCTTTTGAAGTAAGAAGTGCTGTATCCCAATGCAGTCCCAAGAGCTGCTTCTCACATCTGAGATGTACTCAGATAAACACAATATAAAGACAGGATATTTGGGTTGGGCTTCCCAAGTTGTTTCCACATGGCCCTGGGAATCTGCATTGCAAATGGGGAAAGTGAGGAACAGGGGAGCCCCGCACTATTTAAATAGATTTGCAGTGAAGGTGCTTCCACTTTGCTCAGATTAAAGATTCTGTGAAATATCTGATTTTTATTAGGAACCAAGTGCTTACTTATCTTTAAAAGTCTTGTTTTATTCAACAGAAGATCTAGTTATTTTTATTCCTATCTCTAGAAGAGCCTTTCCATCTCCCAGAGCTACCAGGAGCAGGACCAGGTACCTGGCAGGGGACAGAAGATCCATGAGGTACCTCTCTTGCTCTGGTCTCTTATTCAAATAGTTTTTGTCAAGTGACAGAGGGTTTCAACGTCTTATAAGGTTATTCTTCATCCAATTAATGAAGAGCCTATGTGACACCACACAGCTCATAAAACCATTGAGACAATCCAAACAGGTTGTAATACAATTAGAAGTAATTGCTGGTTGTCAAACTTAATCAATGGTGTAAGTTCTAACCATTCCAAACAGCATTTTTAATTAAATTAGTTCACAGAGCATCAGCCACACTGGTGGGCCAAGCATGGAGATGTTGAAAAACTTAATTAAAAGCCAAAGATTTTCTTGAAATTTGGTCTCCCATGGACATGGTCTCTGGTCAAAACATTTCATCTTCCTCACATGCAAATAGGTTTGGATTTGCAGATGTGTCTGCACAGGATAGTGAGCAAAGCTGCAAACTGCTTGAGTGTTCAGAGAATCACAGAATAGTTTGGCTTGAGTGTGGCCTTAAAGATCATCTCATTCCACCCCCCTGCCATGGGAAGGGACACTCTCCACTAGACCAGGTTGCTCTAAGCCCCATCCCAGCTGCCCTTGAAGACTTCCAGAGAAACGAGGCAACCACAGATTTCTGGGCAACCTGTGCCAGGGCCTCACAGCCAAGAATTTCTTCCCAATATCCATCTAACCCTGCCATCCTGTTACTCCATACCTTTGTCCAAAACCCCCTTCAAATTCCCTTCAGAATTGCCCTTCAAATTCCCCCTTTCTTGGAGGCCTTTAGGCACTGGCAGGGACTCTAAGGTCTCCTCAGAGTCTTCTCTTCTCCAGGCTGAACATCCGCAGCTCTCCCAGCCTGTCTTCCAGATGCTCCAAGTCCTTGGAACATCTCTATGGTTTCCTGTGGACTCACTCCAGCAGCTCCCCATCCTTCTGATGTTCTTGCCCTAGAGCTGGAGGCAGCACTGCAGGAAGGGTAGAATCCTCTCAGCTGAGTGGGGCAGAGGGGCAGAATCCTCTCCCTTGACCTGCTGTGTTTGTAAAAATGCCTTTTGAGATGTTTAATGCAACCCTATTGCAGAGTCTTTTGTCACTGTGGTGTTGTGGTGTTGTTGTGGTGTTGGGGTTGTCACAGGAGTAATGAGGTTGGCCACATTTGCTCTGGGGCTTTTCCCAGCACAGCCCAGATGGCCTGAGATCTGTCATGAGATCAAACCAGATTGCCAAACCAGTGAGACACATGAACAGTTTGCAATGCTGCATTGCAGCCTATTTCTAGCCCACCGCTCCATGTGCTCTCTGGTATGATGCTTCAGCCTGGCAGGAGGATGACATAACGCAGGGACTGTCCCTGTTTCCCCAGTTTGACCAGCCTGAGTGTGTCTGGCATCATGTCAGAGTTCTGTGGATTGACTCACCCACGGTGCAGATGGGCCGTCGGTAGGGTATCAGCCCAAAGCTGTACTGGAAGATGCCTCGTGCATGGAAGAGGGGAAGGGAGATGCCCATGATCTGCTGGAGCCAATGCTGAATCTTTCGCAGCCAGGAGCCCTTGGGATTCTTCACCTGATCAAAGAGATCGTTCTCCCCAAAGGAAAAGGCAGGGACCAGGGGAGTACTGCAGGGAGTCAAAACCAATATTGGGTGTCATGATTAGCAAAACCCATTCCAAAACCCCTTAATTCCTCTCCAAAACAGAAACACCCCATTACCCAGCCACAGAGCCAAGCACCCCTCCCTCAGCACCCCTGGGCCCCACCCCCTTCATCACCCATGCTGGATGGCCAGGCGCACAAATCCCTTCCTGTTCTTCAGCAGCAAGGTGAAGGATCCCGGACGGGCATCCAGTGCCTCCTGTGCCCCACCAACAATGATGGCCAGCAAGTTCCCACCCTCTGGCTTCTGCAGCACGTAGGATGCACTCTCCTTGTCAGAAGCGATGAGGCCTGGAGAGCAGAGAGGAATTAAATGTAAAACCCGCCTGTAATACTCACCTGTCTGTGGTCTGCTATGCACTTTTCCCCCATAATCTGGAGAGGTGCTAAACACTTTATTTTCAGAGCTGAAAAACCCAGCCCAGCTCCCTTAAAAGGTGCTAGATATGCTCTGCTGGGTGAGTACACAATTATCCATTTGCTGTCTGGCTCAGAAGTGAGAAGTGAGAAAAAAATTAGGAAAAAAAAATAAACGGGGAACTAGCTGCACTTGAGCCCTAGGAGAAATATGTTTCAATTTGTTGTCAAGTGAGACCGTGTTCAATTCTGAATAATTCTGAAGTCAGAGAAACATTTGCTTTAAGTCAAAACACATATTTGTTTCAGTGGATGGTGCTAATTGAAAGTGGAATTTGATGAAGGATTTGGTCCTTTGGTGTTGTTTATTTGAATAAGATAGAAACCTTTAATTCAGAAATGATAAAGCAACATTGATTTGACCCTTAAAAAAAAAAAAGTCCTTGTTTCAGGGGCTGAAATAATTTGCACATTAAAACCTCATTGTGAAATGGATTCAATTGACCTGAAAATTAGTTATGCCCCCAAATCCAACATTACAGTGATTAAACCTTCCTTCACCTGGGTTATAAGTCTCTCATATAGCTCACTGTTTGGATTTCTCACTCTCCATGTAAATACTCTGGCAGCAGCAGACAGAGTTTATGTGGAAAACAAGGTAATGGATGCTCCGGGGTACATCAGATGGAACTGGATGCCTATGTTGAGCCTATTGAACTCTACCCATGTTCAACTGGAGAAGTGTCCATTGCCAAGCCCAGTGCTGAGAGACAGAGGTCATCCTACTGGTGTCCAAAAAATCTCTCAAAACTTCCTTTTGCCTCTCTCCATTTAATTTTTATCTGTCCTTTTTCCTATTCCTTTTCACTACATCTTTCCCCCTGCCACATTCCATTGCAGCAGCATGAGCAGCTATTTTCATCCTCTGTCCCTGGATGTTGCTTTCCTGGAAGAAGCAGATGCTTCAGAAAAAGAGGGTTTTTCCTCACAATTTCAAGCCTGGATATAATTTTTATGGAAAGAAATACAGGAACATCCTGGCCTGCAACTCTCAGCATTTCTGTTCACAATTTGCTCTGTGTGTTACACAGCACCTGGCACAGTAATGCCCTGAGCACAGAGACCATTTATGGAGTTGAACAACAGCAAGGAGGGCAATTTTTAACTTCAGAGCTTTTGGGTTGCCATCTCGAATAGCTGTGTCCATGAATGGGATCCAATTGGCCCCAGATGAGGGAAAACAGACCCTTGACTCCTCTTCCCCATGCATCTCCATGTTCCTCAAAAAAGCACCCACACATACCACTGCTTGCTAGAAGCCCCTTACCTCCACTCATCGCATAGTCCCTGAAGAATGGGATGCGAAACCACAGGGAAAGCATCATCAGGTGAGGGGTGATGCCTGGGAAGAGTGTGGAAAAGCCAGATGCCTCTGTGCAGAAATTGAGAAAGGCTCCAGCTGCCAGGACTCCATGGGGATGAAATCCCACCAGGTAGTTCTGCCGAGGGTCCAGCTCTGCTGTCTTCATCAACTAGACACAGGGATGAAGCCAAAATGGGGCCAGAGTTAGTGCTGTAACCTCAGTGGGGTGGAACACTGGCTATGGAGAGCAGATAAGACATTCCTGGAGGGGAGTGTCTTGCACCCACCATGCATGTTCTATTAGAAAAGGTCAACTGGAACAACTCCCTCAGTTTCACTGAGATGTATTTCATTGCCCATATTTCCATCTCCTCCTAGCCATTGGCCTAAAATGACTTTTCTAATGGCACAGTTCCTTATGTTGCCTTGAACTGGTCTAGGTGCTGTTGGGAACCAACTTTGTTTAAAATGTTCTCCAACACATTTTCTAGTTAGGGGGAAAAGGCAAAAAAAGGGTGATTTCTTCCACACAGTACTTCTTGATCCCACAACCAGAACAGCAGAAGGAGTACATAATCTCTCTGGTAGACCTACTACACAGCACAAGCACATGTCCCACCCAACAGCTTGGTGTGGATCAAAGGTTTATCCTGTCCTGAAGTATGTGCCAGGTGATTCCAGGATGTTTTCACACATGGTAAGTTGAAATCTAATTCCCAGACATCTAACAGAGAAGCTGATGGTTTTCTTCCCACTGGGGAAAGCCTGCAGGATGGAGATGTTTGTGCCTGTGTTGGGTGCCCAGGTCCATCAAAGAGCAGTGGATATCTGCCCAAGGCTGCTACAACTTTAGCAGGAGGGAACGGAGAACGGCCATGTCCAGCATTTTAGGGATGGGCAGCATGGACTGCAGATACAGTGCAGCTCATGGCCAGCCCTTGAGGGCTGAATAAGCAGCTTGTTAAAATCCTCAGCTGATCTGAAAGTGATATTGAAGCCTGGGATATACTACATGGAAGAATGGGTACTAGAGAACAAGAGGGGGTAGTTAAAGGGAGATAAGGGACAGCTGGGATTTGAACTCCATTACACTTGGTATGGACTGCCCAGGGGAGAGGAGCTGGTGTGACAAACCCACCCTCTAGCTCTGGCACCAAGAAGACCTTGCCATGCCAACATCAGCCAGCACGTGCAGAGCCCAGGCAGAAGCAGGCAAAACTGAATGCTGACATCTCTGCACCATTTCTGTAGATGCTGAGGACGTTCACAGCAGCCAGGAAGGATGAACCTTTCCAAGGTTAGTCATCACATCATTTCCTCACTGAAAGGGTGGTCCGACATTGAAATAAGATGACTAGGGAAGTGGTGGGACCACAATCCCTGAAATTGTTCAAAAATACGTAGATGCGGCACTTGGGGCATGATTAAGTGGTGTGATAATGCTGGGGAACAGTTGGACTCAATCTTAGAGGGCTTTTCCAACCTGAACAATTCTGTGATTTTCTTATCACAGAGTCATCATGCCTTTCCAGACAACCCAAAGGTATTTGTCCTCAAGAACAACCAAAGCCCTATGCATTTCAGTGGCACCTCTCCAAGTACCCTGATTCCATCTGCACTCAGGGTGCAGTTAATGGTGCATGTGTTTTCCTAGAAGCAGCTAGAACTGCAGGTTAATCATGAGAGTGTATTTTACTTTCTTCCATCATGGCTCATTTTCCACCTGTCCAAAAGCACTGTTGACTTACATGTGCCCATTCAAGCACCTGCTCCTAATCAGGGGAATGGACAAACAAAAGTCCTACTGCTGCCCAGGCGCAGAGGTCTCTAGGCAGGAAGAGAGGCAGATGGCTGAATCACTAAGTGCCCAAGGCCCCTCCCACCATTTGCTCTTTTTCTGGGTAATCTCAGCTTGCATCAATGTTTCCTGCATTCATCTTCAGCTTCCAAACAACCTTTCATCTCCAAGTGATTTATAAGCAGGCAAGCAAGATGCTCAGGCATGTTGGAAACTGCTACATTTCTAGCTCTGTGTGTGCAGCGAGACAAGAAGGGGGAAGGGTGGCACAAGAAGGCAGCCACTGAGCAGTCAAATTGCCTTGATGGGAGAGTTTGCCTGTGCCAAGACACCACACATGTAAAAACACCCCCTAAGAAACATCCAGCCTTGGTGCTTGTCTTGGTGCTCATCCCAATGAAAAAGGACTGAGGACAGGAAAGGAAAGAACAAAGGATAGTGCTTGGAGTGATAAGACAAGTGAGAATGGTTTTAAACTAAGAGAAGGATGATTACGACTAGCTATGAGGAAGAATATTTTTATGATGAGAATAGTGAGGCCCTGTGTCTTGGGTTATGGAGCCAAGGATGTGTATTCTATTTCATCTGCTGAAAGCAGTTGGGGAGATGTTTTTCTTTGTAACTCTGGAGGGAGGGGGGCGGATGCCCTCTGATAATGGGCCAACTGTTAAAACCAGGTGGGCATTGTTTCTTATCTCTTTCACCACCTGTCCTCCATCCAGGGGGATATTTTCTGCTAATGGGCCATTAAGGCTCACTAAGGGTATGACATATTCCATTGTGAGATGCTCCACCCGGTGGGAGGAGCCAACCATTCCTACCTAGATAAAAACTGAGACACAGGAGCACAAGTTATCTGGTTCCACCAGATTCCTGGAGAAAGACTGGACCCTTCTCTCTCAGGATCATCTCTGCTCCAGTGGAACCACGTCTGCCACTCCAGGATGACTTACCTTTGGACTGCTTCAAACACCCTAACCAACAGGGTGTTAGGTTGTATTATTCCATTTATTTTATTTTACCTTTTTTTTTTCTCCCTTCTGCTATTAAATTGTATCTCTGACTGGGAGTCTCACTGGTTTTTCTTTCAAACCAGCACACCCTGGCTCAGGTTGCCCAGAGAACCTGTGGCTTCCCCTTTCCTTGAAGTGTTAATGGCCAGGTTAGATGGGGCTTAGGGCAGCTTGGTCTAGTGGAAGGTGTCCTTGTTCCAACAAGGATGAGTTTTAAGTCTCCTTTCAACCCAAACCATTTTGTGATTCTGTGGTAAGACATGGACCTGGGCAACTGGCCCTGCGTGGCCCTGCTTGAGCAGTGGGTTGGGAATGTTGACTTCTAGAGTTCTCTTCCAATGTCACCCAGTCTTTGAATATGTGATTTTTTTGACTCCCCCTGCTCTAAGCCATGGGCAGCCGGAGGGTAGTTGAGTACCTCAAGATTTGGTGGATCTGGGTCATGTTTCTGCAAGAGCTGTCCCCTGCAGTAGCCCTGGGGAAAAAAGGTCCTTGTTTTGTCACAGAATCTACTCACATCTGATTAATTGGCCAAAACTCACAGAGAAACCAGAGAGCTTGTACAAAGACTAAGAAGGAAATCTGTAGCAGAGGAGAAACTTTGGCAAAGTCTCTTACACCATAGGTCTAGACTCTACACTACCCTTTTCCCTCTGGAAACTTTTCAACACAGAAAGTCCATCTTCCCTTCTGGATTGTTCCCACTGTCTCACTCCTTCCTTCTCCACTTGGCAGAGGTCAGTCTCCATTCCCAAACTTCCAGGAAAGTTAATAATGTGACTCTGCACAGCCTCCCTCTCCTGCTGGGTTTGAGGTGCCAAGGAGTGGGACTATCCTCCATCCTGCCTCAAATGAGTTGTCTTTTCCACACCCTCTGAATGGTGTTTGCAATTCCAGTCTTTATGAGTGAACTGAACATTTAATAATTGTCAAAGTACTTAAGGGTCCAACCAAACTGGTGTGTGCATGAGCATGAGAAAACCCAAGGTTTTTCTGGCGAAATAAGAGCAGTTTCTCATCTCAGAGGTGTCTGAGGAATGCCAAGTTAATGTGTATGATCTGTGATCTGAAAGCAGCCATTAGCAGCTCAGGGTTGTGCTCTCCAAGCTGAGCTATGGGTTTGTTGACTTTCTGGAGATTCCCCTTGGCATGGTCAGGATGCTGGCTGATGCCTTGGCTGCTGACAGTGGTAATGATCCATTCTCAAAAGTGTTATGAAGCCTTCTGGATCCCAGATATGGGATGATCTTGGCCTTCCTAACAAATCAAGTTGTTTAGGTTGGAAAAGCCCTCTAAGGCCATGGAATCCAAATGTTGCTCCAGCACTGCCAAGGCCACCACTAATCCATGTCCCCAGCTGCCATATCCACATGGCTTTTAAATGTTTCCAGGAATGGAGACTCCACCACTGCTTTGGACAGCCTGTGCCAAGGCTGGACAACCCTTTCAGGGAAGAACTTAAATTTTGAAGGATGAGGTCTATTTTATACTTCATCATAAAGAAATACAGCTTGATAACTACAGTTTTTCAGGGCTTGCAGTGATTACTCTGTAACAGAAAACTCCCTTTATTCTGACTACTCAAATGTGGGTTCAAGACATGGGTGAAACTCTGCCCCAGTTCCCCCAACTCCCCAAGAGACATGGTGGGACCTGCTCTATGCACTGTCAGCTGTTAGGGAAATGCATATGCAGGCTTCCAGGAGCTCTGATAAGAGCCCATGTACTAGTGAAGGATCTCAAGCAAATTAATCCATATTAATTTTAAACTGGATTAGTTAAATGGCATTAATATCCAAAATAGATTATTAATTTGACAATAATGATGAGGGATTAAAGTGTTCTTCATTTCACATTTGGTTTGGTTTTAATTCATTTTGGAGTGGAATTAAGATAATTGGAGTTAGGGCTTCTGAGTGACTTGATCAGCCCAGAAATTCAGCACTAGTTTAACCAGGCTGATTCAGTTTATCCCTTGAGACAGTTCTCCTAGTTGTTCCCCACAGACTGAATTGTCCTGTCCCAAACCATGAGAAGACAGAGAACAGGCAATTCCCTGTTTGAGGCTGGTGCACTAATGGTTGAGGAAAGGGTAGTGAGGCACTGGCACAAGTTGCCCAAAGAAGCTGTGCATTGCTCCATCCCTGGAAGTATTCAAGGCCAGGTTGGACGAATCTTGGAGCAACCTGATATAGTGAATGGCGTCCCTACCTATGGCAGGAGGTTAAAACTAGATGATCTTTAAGGTCCCTTCCAACCCAAATCATTCTGTGATTCTGTGATTCTATGACTCAAATAAAATTCTCCCAGAGTCCAAAGTTGGGAGGGTGGTGCTCCAGAAGCCCCTGGAGATGCATTGTCTGAAGGGGCTAAAAAGTTGTTAAGTGAGGAATTAATCAAGTTGAGATGAGTAGGGGCACTGCATGGTGCATACCATGTTGGGAAGCATGTAGTCAGGGAGGACACTAATATGCCATATCATTGCATCCTTAAGGATTAATGAACATGAGTGGGAGAGAAGGAGCAGCATGGCATTATCCCAACAGTCACTGAGAGAGCAGATGAGGATGTGATGGAGGAGGAAAGGTTAGGAGCTGATCGGCAAGCTCCTGGCTTCTTCATTTAAAGTCTCCCAAACTGAATTGGTCCTGTTTTTCTATCCTTCTCTATCCTGTTTTTTCTATCCTTCCCTTTTCTATCCTGTTTTTCTATCCTTTTCTCCTTCTCTTTTGGGACCTTCTCTGGTCCCAAACTCTGTTTCCATGGATGTTATGGTCAGTAATCTGCTCTTAAACCTCCTTTCAACTTTGTACTAAACAAATCCTTGTGTCTCTAGCTGTCCATGGACCCCTCCCAAAAACATCTCTTGCAGGATGGAACATGCAGCCAGTTTCTCTGTGGGAAGAAACCCAACAAAGATATCCAAGAAACCTAACCAGATCTGAAGGACAAATTGTGCCAAGCTGAAAAGAAGCAGGTCACCCAACCAAGAGTGTCTGGATGGGAGACTAAAGGAAGGGTGAATTGCAGCGTAGCAAAGTCCTGGAGCTGAGTACACAAACTCCTGCAGCACCGCGCGACTGCTCTCCTCAGTCCCCTCACAGGAGGGAGCACAGGAAGGTAAGACCCACCTCCACCAAGTCTGGGGTCCAAGTTCACAGCTTGTGGTGGCATCACGCCACAGCTCCCAAAAAACCCTCAACAGAAAAGCCCACTTTTCCAGCCAAAATCTCCCAACTCCACAACAACTCCACTGGAATGCCAGGAGACTTCCTTTTGTGTCTTGATTGCTGACTATTCACCCAAGAAGCCACTCCCTCCCCCTTCCAGCATCTCCCTGATAACAATGGGAAATTCACTGAGAAAACTAAAAACCACAACAGTTCCCAAAATTATCTGAGATCTTAATTTGCTAGAATGGACTCATAACCCAAGTTGTGTGATCCAAAGGTGAGCTGTCTTGCCTAAGCCAAGCATCCAGCCCCAATTTTCAGCCAGCAAGAAAGATGGTGACTTCTGTTTGAGGACTGTGGTAAAGATAGATATTGTCAAGCTTATGCTTATGCTTTCCCCATTTCACCTTCCTCATCTGAGGCTACCAAAGTACTATGGCTGCATGAGGGAGGATGCTGACAGAATGGGATGGGGCTGGGGAGAAAAAGCAGCAATGTCCATTCAGTTGGCATGGGGACAGAATTTGTTTTTACTGTTAGGCTGGGTGTATCCTTCATTGTAAACATGCACTGATAAATGATGAGGAAGGGATTATGAAAATGGACATAGGGTTTGGGCAGCAGCAGACAGATTACTGACTGCTTTATATATATATATATACAGCATATATAGAGCAGTCCACAGCATCCAAAATCACTCTGTAGGCAACATCGACACAGCAGGCATCACAGGTTATCTGTTCAGACATACTCCAGCTCAAACAGATGAATTTTAACCCTTTTGGCATATTTTCCACAACATTATAACACAGCTGAGGTCAGCCATGTATTGGAATTGAAGAATCAGATTCATTTAGGTCATAAAAGCCCTCTGAGACCATCAAGTCCAACCACTACGCCAGCACTGCCAAGGCCACCACTAATTCATGTTTCCAAGTGCCACATCTACATGACTTTGAAACAATTCCAGGCCAGTTGAAGGACTACAATGAGGGCATATTTAAAAACAAACAAAAAAACCCAAACCAAACCAACAAAAACAAACAAAACAAAACAAACGAAAAAAAACCCCCAAACAAAACAACAACAACAACAGATTAGAATAGATTTTAAATGCAGGGAAATTAAGCAGAAATAGCTTCCCTGGGCAATGCATTCTACCCTGACTTGGTTTCTCACTGCAGTTTTTATCATCCCCTTTTGAAAACACTCAGGCTCATTTGGGTCCTGCCTGACTCTAATTCTCAAATCATTAATTAAAATGCAGTCAGTTCCAAGGGGGATAAATCCAACAGCAAAGTGGTACCTGTGCAAGGGTGGTACCAGCAGAAGGTGCACCTTGCACACACTGTGGTGGCCTGGCTCAACACTGGCATGCTCCATATACAGCAGCACACTGCAAATTCACACTGCCCAGAAAACAGATGCTCATCCCAACCTCTCTTTGCTTCCAAGACAGCAAACTTGGACAGGGATCCCTTAAAAGCAGTGTTTAAAGCTGTTTCCTAAAATAAAACAGCAGGCAGCTCTTGCTGCTTCCAAACACTTGATCATGCTAAATTTGCTGCTGGAATCTGGTAGGATTAAGAGCCATACTTATTCTTCCCAGAATGCCTAATTCTGCAGGGCTTAACAAACTCCATCTACACATGAATACAGCCCAGAGTCCTGGACACCAACCCAATCTGTGTCCCCAGATCTCACTTCCTTGTGTCCCTTGTGCTGGGACTTTGGGCAAGTGGAGTTGTTTAGCCTGAGGAAGAAAAGGTGAGACCTTAGAGCCCCTGCCAGTGGCTTTAGCCCCCTGCTAAATGGGCTCAAAGAGAGCTGGAGAGAGATGTTGGACAAGGGCCTGGAGGGACAGGACACGGGGGAATGGCTTCCTACTGCCAGAGAGCAGGGTTAGATGGAATATTGGGCAGAAATTCTTGACTGTGAGGATGCTGAAGCCCTGGCACAGGTTGCCCAGAGAAGCTGTGGCTGCTCCATCCCTGGAAGTTTCAAGATCAAGTTGGTCAGGGTTTGGAGCAACCTGGTCTAGTTGAAGGTGTCCTTGCCCATGGTAGGGGGGTTAGAGCTGCATGATCATTGAGGTCTCTTCCAACCCAAAACATTTTATGATTCAATAATTCTATGACTGAGAAAATATTTTTGAGAAATAGTATTATGTGATTGCTTGGTTATAATGGTCTCTGTATTACATATCTTTTAAATTTTTCTGCTGTCCTTTTGTGGAACTTCCTCTGTTTTCTCCCAGAGAAGTGGGGAGAAAGGCTCTATGGAGCCCTTTGGGCCCTCACCCAGGGAGCTCCAGCCAAACCCCATACCATGCTCCCTCTACTGGTGTTAGTGGTCCTCCTACAAGAAAGGACAGACACACTGAGGCATTCAGGAGTGGGGTTCCATGTTCCTTAGAAAAGGACAAGAGAAGGGTCATTGCTGGGCTGAACTGGTAGCTAAATTTCAGCAGAGAGGTTGGTCCAACACTTCACAAGTTGTGGCTTACAGCCACAAATAATTTACAGAATATATACCTCATATAATTATTGCAGTCACATAAATCATTGATTACTGTATGGTTTGGGTTGGAATGTGATAAATAACATACAGAATAGAAATTTTCAGCTCCCCTGAAGTTGCTGAATAGAGTTTAAATACCAACTAGCACAGAAAGATAAAAGGATGTAAAGGTATGCACGCTGGATGATAAATGTAGCTTACCAGTGGAGGAACTGATAAAGAGGGCTACAGTGGTTTTTTTGCAAGTTAGGTAACAAGAAGCAACAGTAGATGCCCAAAGAAAAAGTTCAATGAAATGTCACCCTTAAAATTGAAATATTCATTATATAGGACCACCAGAGATCCCTTTAGAGGACCCTCCAGGATCATAAAATGATTTCCAGTGGCAGGCAGATGCATGCAAATTAGTTCTAGGAAAAGTGATGTTTATGTATTAGCTAGGAGACACACTTTAATGAATATATATGATTATAATGTTGTAAAGCCTCACCACACACATTAGATTAAAGGAGACATCCTTGCAATATGTCCTGCACAGATAAAGTTCCTGCTTTCTAACACTTCAAATTGTGTTAGAAAGTTTATTTTCTGGCTGATTTCAGTATCAAAGGGACCTTAAAATTCCACTCCCTGCCATGGGAATGGACACCTTCCACTAGACCAGGCCACCCCATCCAACATGGCCTTGGACACTTCCAGGGATGGGGCAGCCACAGCTTCTGTGGGCAACCTGTACCCTCACCACCCTCACAGCCAAGAATTTCTTCCCAACATCCCATCTAAATCTACTCTCTTAACAGTTTGAACCCATTCCCCCTGGTTCCATGACTATAGTTCCTGACAGTCTCTCTCCATCTTCCCTGTAAGGCCCCTTCAGATACTGGAAGGTCCTGTGTGGTGTCCACATAACCTCCAAGATGAACAGCCCCAACTTTCTCAGCCATCTCCATATGGCAGGTGCTCCAGTCCTCTTATCGACTTTGTGGCCTCCTCTGGACTTGCCCCAGAAGTGCCATTTAACCTTCTTATGTTGGGGGCACCACAACTATGCACAGTATTCTAGGTGTGATCTTATGAGAGCAGAGAAGAGGGTTATTTCTGTTTGCGCAGCAAAGCTGATGGGCATGGCATCTTTGATCCTCACTTTGCTCTGGCTCCCCGTAATCCTTATTCCAGGCCCTACTCCATGCAGGATGGACTCTTAGGCTGGATTCTTTTTTTTTCCTTTGGGCTGGTGGGTCCTTTGGCTTTTTGGGCTCCCAAGTTCATTATCCTAGACTGCAGCACCCAGCTTCTGACTCCGGGTGAACTCTAACCAGCTGGGTGCATCCCATCAGAGTTCTCTCAACAGGCAATGTATTCCTAAAGGAATTATCTTAGAAATTCACATTGCCTGGTCGATCCTTGAAGCTCTCTTCCTTGCACAATGCATGAGCTCTTCTGCTGCATTGCTCAGATTTGTACCAGCTTGTGATGGCTCTGAGGCAAGACTTGCTGCTGCTGCATGAATCCATACCATGCTAAGGGGATACCAGAAAAAGAGTAAGGGCAAAGGACAGCCATATACATTAAGGAAATCAGGGAATGTCACAGAAGTTTCTCTCAAGAGAACAGCAGCTCTGTGAGACTGCCCAGTGCACCCCCAGCTTTACCCATCCATCCCCCTCCTAAGTAGAATGGGATACTGACATTGCAGGGCACCCAGGATCTCTTGGATTTTGATTAAAACTTGACCCTATGCCCACTGTGTAAATTCTGAGCAACCTGAAGGGCAAGAATGTTGCAATATAGACATGGAAAGCAAAAGTGAGATTTCCATATGGAAATGACCTGGAATGCAGCAAGGTTAAATAGGTGCGGAAAAGCCAGATGATTGAAGGATGTGGTTTGTAAAAATGGTAATCCCCATTTTTTACTGTGTCTTTGAGTGATCTGGGAGCTGGGGAGATTATCTTCAATGCCAAACTCCAACACCCCATGCCATGACTGCTGGCCCCAGACTGTATCCAGACTCCAAGGACAAAGCTGGTTCCTGAAACACTGAAGAGCCAACGGTGGCACTTACCGTGATGGGGAAATAGTCCCTCATGTACCTCCAAACGATGCAGTTACGGAGGACGTGGATCCGCCGTCCACCCTTGCTGGGTTTCTCCCTGTCTATTAACCACCATGCAGCATAGAGGGCACTGACCAGCCAAAAACGAGTGAAGAAGAGTGTGATGAAGGCAAGTGTACAGCACTGTGCTGAAAGAAAAGACAGCATAGTTGGATTAGGTGGACTTTGGGAGAGGAATGGTTCATTTAGAGATGCATTTTGATCCTGGGATGGAGCCTTCACTGGGTTTGTTGTTGAATTTATCAGTGTGGAGGCTCCGCTGATGCAGAGGTGGTTTCTTTTCTCTCTGCCCCAGGAACCTGAAAAGACACGAGCACCTCCCTTGTAGCAACCACCAATTTCTCCAAAGGCCACCATGTCCCCCTCCTCCCAAAAGACTGATGAATCTCACTCCATTCACAGTGTTCTCATGGATCAGCTCTCTATCCCTTCGCTGTCTTGCTTTTCTCTGGAGTTAGACTGATCTCTGCAATAATAGCCTTGTTTTACCCCAAAACTCCTGTTAATACCCCCTGATGACACCTGATAATTTGCAATGGCAGCAGAAAGGGTCCTATGTCCAGTCTCTACAGTTCCCAATAGCTTTATCTTGAGCTAATGATTCCCCATTTTAATTGTGTCCATGATTTATACCCACAGATTAAGATTTTACTCTTTACTGAGTTTTTTATTATTGATTTTGGACCCTTTCCTAAACTTCTCAGGTTCAATCTTGGATTCTAGAGGATTTTCAGTTCTTTCAACTTGGTGTCATCATGAATTTTATAAAAATGCCCTATTTCATTCTCTAAGACTTCCATGACTTGGGACTTTTTCCAGTTAGTGCCCAGCTTTGACCTCTACCTCCCACCTCCCTTATACCCTGTGTTTTGGCGTTAGAACAAGAGAACAAAAGTCTTTGTGCAAACAAACATCACTTGGTACATAAAATCGCACCCAAGCCCAACACCGTCTGCCTGCAGATACTGGAAAGTGGTGATGGCTACCAAGCTGCCACCTGGTAAAGCAGATGTGTGCCTGGCAAGAACTGTGTCCTCTCCATCTGTCCCTCTGGAATCCTTGGTATTGCTTGTGAAGGGGAAAACTGAGCTGAAGAAAACCCAAAGATTCATCCAAGTCCCCTGCCTCCCCCAGCTCATGGATTACATAATATTTTGTATATTTTATTCTACTTTGGGTCTTAATTTCAAATCCACCACCCAGGGCTGGAAGATATGAGGATGGAGATGCCCTGCTCAGCTTCAGCTGTATACAAATGCATCCACACGCTCATACTCTGAGACATCTTTTCCATCTTTGGGAGTCACCTGATATCTGCTCTCTCCACCTCCTCTCCGCTAAGGCCTGTCGGAGAAGTGGAATAGGATGCTCTCATCTAAGACGTTCATGTACCTCCTGTTTGCTTTCACTTAAGGATAAATAAGTAGATCATGTTAGTAGCTTTTTTTTTTTTTTTTTGGTGGTAAGTCATCCTGATTACAAAGCTTTGCATGGAAAAGCAAATCCTTGCCCCTTTTTAAAACACTGTCATGATGGTACCAATAATTCCTACTGGGAAAAAAGTGCAATAATCTAACAGGATCCTAAATCCCCTTAAAGCTGAAATGGGATTGTGTGTCTTCCTAAAAGAAGAGACATGCAGCAGGCACCTGGGTAGGCACTAAGAATTCTGCAGTGGGAAAAAAACTGCATCTCTTGGCAAAGCAACAGGTCTAACCTGTAATGCATCACACAGGTAAGAAAGAACTACTGCTTACACCTGGTGCCACCCTTTTAATGGAATCAT
Source organism: Phylloscopus whistleri (assembly GCA_017589585.1). Classification (NCBI taxonomy): domain Eukaryota; kingdom Metazoa; phylum Chordata; class Aves; order Passeriformes; family Phylloscopidae; genus Phylloscopus; species Phylloscopus whistleri. The sequence continues at coordinate 1,848,725 of JADMLD010001404.1, forward strand.
AGAAGTCCCCTCAAGTCTGGCCTTGGACACTTCCAAGGATGTGGCAATCACAGTTTCTCTGGGCAACTTGTGCCAGGGCCTCACCACCATCACAGCCAAGGATTTCTTCCTAATATCCCATCTGATCCTGCCCTCTGGCAGTGGGAAGCCATTCCCCCTTGTCCTGTCCTCCAAGCCTTTGTCCAAAATCCCTCTTCAGCTTCCTTGGAGCCCCTATAGCACTGGAAGAGGCTCTAAGGTCTCCCCAGAGCCTTCTCTTCTCCAGTCTGAACACCTCCAGCTCTCCCAGCCTGTCTCCAGAAGAGAGGAGCTCCAGTCCTTGAAGCATCTCCATGGCCTCTTCTGGACCCACTCCAACTGGAGTCTCACAAAAGTGGAACAGAACAAGAGAATCCTCTCCCTCAACCTGCTGCTCACACTGCTTTTTCAAAAAAGGCTTTATAACTCTCAAGAACTGCACAGAACATGAACTGCAGCTCCAGGGTCCACATGATAAATAAACAAACATGATTTTACTGCACCTGGGAGCCAGGTCATCAGGTCTGCTGCAAAACTGTCCAGTGCTTAATTCTCTTTTTATCATACTGTGCAAAGTTCAAAGTACATTCTGCAAAGTGAAGGAGTAGTTCTGGTCCAAATCCATGCTTTATCTCACAATTACATAATTATTAATTTCTTCCTTGATTCATTTGCAATTCAACTTCTTTTTTCCCAGAGCAGAATTTGTGTTCAGTGACCTTCACTCAGTTTTAAGGTTTGGGGTTTTTTTGTCCTTTTGAAACCTTTTGGTGCTCTGTGGGAAAGGAGCCCATTCCAGTCCCAGAATGGATTGTTAGTCTGAAAGTTACCGTGGATGGAACCAAAGAGACAGGAAGGTTCCAGAAAATGTACAGTTAAATTTGCATCCAAACCAATTCCAGTCTTAGGCAGGCACCTGATTATTTATGGTCTGTAAGTTGGTGAGGAGGAACTTCATCCCACTGTCTGGACAGCGACACTTTCTGGGCCACCAGTGGCAGGGTATTTGCCACAGAGTTCTGTTAGTGCTTCCTAAAAGTCATGTCAGGTCCCCAGACTGAGTCCACCACCATCAGTCCCACTGCTCAGAAGAAATGGGCAGGTTTGGGTGTGAGGTTGCAAACAGATATGATCCTCATCTCTTCTGCAGGTCTAGACTCCTCTGCTATAGCCCAATGGCACATACTTAATTGCCATAAAATGGCTTCAGCCCTTACACAGAGCTCTTTCAAGGCAGACAAGGGCTGTAAGAGCCCTTGGGTTAAGGGTTAAGGGCATCATGCAAGTCATTGCAGATGCATCAGTTTTGTTATCTGAAAACAGCCAGATAATTCTGGGCTGAGATTAGCTGCTTCAGTGTCTACACTGTCCTGGAAAATGGAGACTGCTTCAAACCAAAACTAAAACCAAAGGGTCCCTGACAAGAAGGAATGTCATATGCAGACCCTAAATCTTGCACTTTCTTATGAGTCCATATTCAGGAAGGTTTCTCTGTGGTTGTCCATGGTGAGGTTTGGCTCTGGATGCAGCATTCATAGGGTGGTCCTGGACTTTGCAGTGCACCTGATGAGCAGGGGTGCAGCAACTTTTCATGGTCCAGGACCCAACATCTCACATCTCCATGGCTGTATGGGACTCAGCAAAGAAAAGACACATCAATGTTTATTTGACGATTGTTTTGGATTTTTTTCACAGGTTTCCTGGGCTGGATTCCTTCAAAGAAGCACATAGCAAAAATGAAGTGGTGGGTTTCTTATGCTGAGTAGTTTTGCTGTGAGCTGTAAATCCCTCTCTGGACAAGAAAATGGCCATATCACAGAGAGGACAAATATGCCACGGGGTCCAAGTAAGCCATGGGTTCCAAAGGAGCCACAGGTTTCAAAGCACATGGAGGACTTTTCTGGCCAAGTCTAAGCAGGGACCATGTCCCATCAAAGTGCTCCTAACCAAAAATGTTAATTCAGCCTGAAATAGGGAAAACTGCAGCCCATAGAAAGAAGTTTTCGTTATCGTGACAGCCCCAAACTGAGTCAGATTCATACTGCACTTGTCATGAGAGTTTGCGAGATTATCACAGAATCACAGAATACATTGGGTTAGAGGGATCTTAAAGATTATCCAGTTCCAACTTCCCTGCCATGGGCAGGGATACCTTCCACTAAACCAGGTTGTTCAGAGTCCCATCCAAACCGGCCTTGAATGCTTCTAAGACACATGTTGCTGAGGTCCTCATTGCCAGCCTGAAGTCCCTGATTATGGCCACCTACACAGATACTGCACCCTTGGGCACAGCTGATCTGGGCAGGCTGTGGACTAATCAGCTGCCAAGGAAGCCTAATCATGCTGGTACCACATGCTCTTTGAGCCAGCCCTGATGACTCGAAGGTTCAAAGGCTGGACGTGGTATGCTGAGTCTGCAGAGGCAGCATACCCAGGTCTACTGCCCCTGCACTGGGTTTGTTTGCCATGGTTCAGCCCTGCACTTATAGTTCTGCATAGTGTGTCTGGATGGGTGTCCATGCCCAGTGGAAAGTGGGAATGAGAGAGGCAGAAGGAAGCAGTGAAGCAGGCTTAGGCATCAGCCTGCTGATTTCAGTTCTCTGCAGTATCCTGGTTCTACTCTATTATGAGAGGGCACTGGTCAGTACTCAGATCATGTATTGGGAAGGCAACCACTCCATGCCATGCAACCCATTCCTATACCTTATACTCCTCCAGCAGCTGTCAGCCTCTGAAATAAATGGAACTTTTTGTCTCCATGCTCTTGTCAGGAGCATCCTCAAGAAAACTGGCAGTATGGATAAGGTCTGCCTGTTGCAAGAGATGCTGGAGCAGAGCTCCTTGCCAGCACTGAGCTGCTGTCCTCACCCAGCATCACGCCAGGAATGAATGAGTCCCTCCCCCAGTGCTTGCCTTCTTAGGGGATGCATTTGCACAACCATAGCAACAGCTGCCTGCAATCAGTGCTGCTGGGATCTCTGGCCAGACGGCTGTGCAGTGGTCAAATGGGTGTTTTAGAAGGCCTTTTCTGGCTGCAGAAGCACAAGCCTGTCTCCCAAACAAAGGAACAGCCAGCAGCAGCTAAATCCCGCCCACTCAAAGTCTGAGCTCTGTGCCTGAGGATTATAACAGTGCAATAAGGGGTGTTTGGCAGCTCAGGGGATGAAAATAAGGGTATCTCTTAGTATCTAGCTTATGCAGTTGTTAAACTGGGAGACTTGGGGTGGAAAGCTCCAGGCTTAAAGAAACTTTGTGCAATGAACCAAACCAGCTGGAATTGCTTCATAAGGTTTTGTTATCACCTTTCTAATGCCCTTCTTACAAGCATTTCTTAACTGCTTTTGGTTTCAGATTGTTTTACCTAAAGAAACCCAAATCAAACCCAAAAACAAAACAAAAGCAAACCAAACTAACAAAACAAAAACGCAAAAAACCCCAAACAAACAAAAACCAAACCAAAGAACAGAAAACCCCCCAAACAACAAATCAAATTCTTCCAGGGAAAGATGATAAGCTCTTGAAGGTCAGCCATGGGAGGAGGAATGGGTTTCGGTCTCATCCTCATTCAGAGCAAGATGCATTTCCCTGCAGGAGGCAGAGCCTGTGTTTGCAAGTATCTCCTACAACTGCAGAGGATTCCTCCCTTCTGGCCATTTGCTGTCATTCTGTTGATTCTAGAAGTCATTTTCATCTCTGGAAAGTCAAGTGCCAGCTTGCTCCCAATACCGAGATGGGAAAACCCCCAAGTTCCAATTGTTTTATTGGGAAACACTGTTGAAGCTCCATAAGCCCCAACTGCATCCATGCTGGGAATGGGCATGTGTTGTTGGGATCCCCTGTTAACACTGTGACCACATCTCTACTGCATCCCAACTGAATAATGGACTGTGGAAGGAAATGCAGATGGAGGGACAGAAAGGGAATCATGGAGCACTCCGATGTCCCATTCTGGCCAATGTGTCCAAGGCTGCATGGCTCTTGCCAGATCTCCATCTCTCTTGCCAGGATACATTCATGTCTCCTCCTGGCAGGTGTTCTCTGGTGGCAGAAAGCTGATCACAGGTGGGATCTCTTCTGCTCAGGGAGACGCCCAGGATTTATAACACAAGTACACAATGGCACCAAGGGTGGCTGTTTGGTGCTTCCAAAAAAAAGTAGCTTCACCCATCCTGGTGACCAGCAATGGCCCCTGGCCTCTTGAATTGCCCAAACTGGGCTAATGTGTAGTTCAGAAGAGTGATACTTATGAAAGAAATGAAGGATTTGTCTTTACAAACAAACCGTGAGTCTGCTGGTGGATAAAACTAGCACTGAGACGTAAAAGAAATGGAAAAGATTCCACTGATTGATAAATGGAATGAGAGAGATTTGTCTTTATAAAGGTAGGTCTGCTGATAAATAAAATTGGATGCTGAGAGATAAAAGAAACAAAGGGAAGAACCATAAATTCCATAGGAATTCCACTGATTGACACAAGGAAAAGGGCAGGGGGGTATACATTAGAAGGAGGTCTTAGGTATTAGGCATTTTGGGAATTCTGTACCTCTCAAGTACCTCAGCCAATAGGGAAAGAGAGAGGGAAATGTGGCTGGGAAATTAGGATAAAAAGGAGGCTACATCCTCTAAAAATTTGAGATACCCCAGGGGAAATGCCCCATGGCCTCTCCCTTTATTTGAATAAAGTTACAGGACTCCTCTGTCTCCTTTTTGGACATAAAAACTCTGGTGTTTGTGGATTAATTTTCCTGACACTTAGCATGGGTCAATCCCATACCAAGAAACATTTAAAGAGCTACACTGTCTGGACCAATATGGTACAGTCTTCCGGTCCATCAGATACTCATGCAAAGGTGGCCATTCAGGCTCAGGTTTGTGGCAGATTTTGGAAGGGCCCATCTCAGAAACTGAGTGGGAGTCTGAACACAGGCTCCTGTGCTTTCTGTATGGGTATAGTGTACCTATACATAGGTATATATATGCAGATATAGTTCTGGAGATGTTTGTGTACCAATACACAAATACATGCAAAGATCTGCTATGTTTTGGGCTATTCAACAACTGTCTTGCCACAGCAAATGAGGAGTTTTACAGACTTCCCATCTGAGATTCACAAATGGCATTACAATGGGAAACTGTGATGTTACCTTTTAGCTTGGCTCCTGATGGGCTGTAAACAGTTCCAGACATTTTACACTAGTAACCTACCTCTGATACTCCCATCTCTTTATTCCCCTAAAACTAGGAAACACTAGGATGTCACCTTCGAGCCTGATGGGCTGTAAATGTCTCCCTTCGGTTTGCACTCTCTGATGATGTGCCTCTGTGTCTCCCATCATCATTTCCCTGTGCATCCTATCCAAAACTGCATGTGTGTCATTTCCATCAGCACCTGATGCCCTCCACCAAGCAGTGGCTTTGTCTGCATCTCAACTTGCTGATGTGTCTTTTCTTCAAACTGCTTGGGTTTTCTTGGAAAAATGACCTTTCAGAATGTGCAGGGGCATCTGTAAAAAGTGAAGTGTCTGTTCCCAGGGCTGCAAAAGCAGAGTCCCCAACACTCTTCTTATGGTACCATTCCTCAAGCATGGTAATTCTGTTTCCCATCCCTAACACCAAGCAGAGGAACAGCTTACAGGAAAACTGTAAACCTAAAGAGAAAGAGAAGATGAAAACACCACCCTGGTTTAGATGCTGCATCAGACCTGTAAATATTCCCATGCACAGGCAGTCAGCCATACACTTTCTTAGTGGCACTGTGCTCTGATCAGGTGGTGAGAATCCAAAAACATTGGCACAGATTGCTCAAAGAAGCTGTGACTGCCCCATCCCTGGGGCCCTGTTCAAGGCCATGTTGGAAGTTGGACTGGCTTGGAGCAACCCGATGTAGTGGAAGGTGTCCCTGCCCATGGCAAGGGATTGGAACTGGATGATCTTTAAGGTCCCTTCCAACCCAAACCGTTCTGCAATTCTGTGGAAAGCTTCTCTGGCTTCTCAGAAAAAGGCAAAAGAGATGTCTCTTACCTAGACCCAGGAAGCTGAAGATCCACTGAGCCACTGCTGCTGTCTGAAGCCTTCTCTGCCGCGGCAGAGACAGCGGAGCAAACTCAACCTTCATCTTGGGCTCTGCATGCACGTCTCACAAGGAGAAGGAAGCAAGTGGCAAATGCAAAGTGCAAAGTCGCCTGTCAATGTACCCAGTGTTACAGTAGAAGGGATTGTGCAACATACAGTCGCAGTGGTGGCTGCGCACAGCACCACCCCACACAGGGAGGAGAGGGAGGTGTCATGGACTTTACACCCTCACAACTCACAAGATTGTTAGATGGTGACAATTTAATGCTTCTACCACCCAAATCTGGAAAATAAACTCCATTCAGGACCCAATCCTTCCTTCAAGATCCCGTCTCTTTCAAATTTTGCAGTATTTGGATGTTGGCAGAGACAGTGAGGTATTCATGTCTGTAAGCCAGTTTTATTTTTCCCCTTCCCCTACAAGTTACCCTGTGCACAGCAGAAAGGGACAAGCAGAAGGGATGAGCACAGGCAGGTCACTTTTGTTCTCAAATGATGTGATGTGGATGGGTTTCAGTCTCAGCCAAGGAGGTGGGGAGACAACACAAGGGTGTTTCACTGCTGAGCACAGGGTACATGAGCAACCTCACACCTCTGCCAAGGCATGGATGGATGGTGGATGGATGGAGCAGATGAGTTTCCACGTGCATCCTTGCACACATTTATACAGGTATTGAGAAAGGAAATACTACTCCCATTTTTCATTTTATCACCAAGCAGGTGCATAATCTGAGCCTGTGCCTTGTCATGTGCAAAGAGATGCAATTTACTATGTGGGAAAAAAAATAGAAATTAGAGGGGGAAAACAATCCTCAAGAAACTGACAAGCCACTCAGGTAAGCAAAGAAATCATCTCATGGGAGAGCTGGGAAAACCAAAGGTCTCATTGTCACCAGGATACAGAATAATACTGGGAACAGACTGCACTGAACTATGAGAAAGGACTGGCCACGTACAAAGGCTTCACTCAGATATCTAAGGGGCATTTCAAATCCCAAGGTCACTGCAGCCAAGAATTACAGAATAAAACTAAGAAGAACCTTTGGCAGAAGCAAATCAGAGATGTTAGCTGAAAAACAATCCCTCCCCTTTGTCAGGCCTAGGAAGATGCTGGGCTTTGAGGGATCTATTAGACTCAGTTTTCCCAAATCACTAGGATAACAGGGCTCTGGTGAAACCTCAAGGGACCTTTTCCTAAAGGCATTCGTTGCTTTAATTGAGCTAAAACTGGTTTAGATCTCAAATCTCTCCCCATCCTTTGTCTTCTACTTCAAATGTCAGGACCCTGACTGCTTCAAGAAAGCAAAGGAGGTTTTTTATTCTTTCAGTACTGTTACCTGGTGACAGGATGTTTCCTGGTGAGAAACTATCAGTGATTTCCAAAATTCTGTGGGGAGATCTGTGGGCCCAGGGATCCTGGTCCTCCTGGGCTGTGCAACACCAGCATTGTCAGAGAGGTGGATAGTGTGACCAAGGAGGGGTTAGATTGGCTGTTAGGGAAAATTCCTTCCCCAAAAGAGTTTCCAAGCCCTGGCACATGCTTCCCACGGCAATGGTGGAATCCCCATTCCTGGAGGGATTTAACACACATGTAGATGTGGCACTTGGGTTAGTGGTGGGCTGAGGGAATGGTCTGACTTAATGGTCTTGGAGGACTTTTCCAACCTTAGCAATTCTATGACTCTATGAAAAGTTGTTGCACGGACATCGCTGGTTCAGTGATGATGTTTCAAGGTGTTTTTCATCCAGCACTCTTGTTCTTGCTGGAGACTAGCCATGCCGAGGAACTCTTGATTTCCACTAGTTAAAAAAGTCACACCTGTGCCCTGGGGCCACTCCAACATATGGGAAGAATTTTCTGCCCCCAGAAATTTCAGGTTAAGCCCTAGAACAGTTGTATTGCTTAATTTTAAAGCAGTTGTATTGTAGAGAGCCACAGGTCTTTGCTTGTGGCTTATTATGACAAGGAAGCCTCATCATCTAGATTTATGAGCAAGTCAGGGCCTTGGAAGAGCTGACCAAGGAGCTAAGCAATACTCAGCTGGGTAATAAACATTTATGTCCTGCTTTGCTGTGATTATGTCATTTGCTTTTTGTCTTTCTACTTTCTTAATTAAGGAGAGAAAAATAAATACTTATGGAGGGCTTTGAAAACTTCTGCTTAAGTAAGAGAAGAATCATAAATTTCCACTCAGGAGGAGGTGAAAGAGATGCATTTCCTTTCTGAGTGCAGATAAAATAGAACCTGTGACTTAAAATCTCTGAATCACAGAATAATTTAGGCTGGAAAAGATTTCTAAGGTCATGGAGTCCTACCATTCCACCAGCACTGCCAAGGCCACCACTAACCCATGTCCCCAAGTGCCACATCCAGACATGTTAAATCCCTCCAGGAATTATGACTCCGCCACTGCCCTGGGCAGCCTGTTCCAGGACAACCCTTTTGGGGAAGAATTTATTCTTAATTTCCAATTTAAACCTGCCCTGGCACAATTTGAGGGATTTTCCTTTGATCCTGTCTCTTGTTCCCTGTGAGAAGAGACTGACCCTCTCCTGGCTCCACCCTCCTGTCAGTAGGTTGTATAGAGCAAGATGTCTGTCCCCTCCAGCCTCCTCTTTCCTGTTTTAGGAAAGAGCAGAGCTGTGTCTCTGAATTCGCTAACCACTCAGACATGCCCAAACACTGAGCCCTGATCTCTGTATCTTATATCCTGATACCTTAATTGGTCTTATTTCCTAACACACTCAGGCATTTTCACACGAATGGGCCATGATAGAGCTCCAACTATACTCCCTTTGGCTTTTCTCTTTTCAGTTATATACAGTCATTTGTTCAATCTCCTATGGCTTGCATTTAGTCTCGGAACATTAAGTTCCTTTAATCTCTCAATAAGTCATCTTCTGTAATACCCCTATCAGTGGCCATTGTGACTCAGTGAAGCAATGTCCCTCTCGGAGTATAAGGAGGAACCTGTAAGCCCAGAGTCATGGAACTGTGGGTTTTTCAAGTCACCAGGTTTTGCAAGTCAGCATAATACATGCCCATGACACTTCACAGGTTGCACGTGGACAATGGCCAGGATCCAGGATCAGGGCTGGGAAAGCCTAACACAGAGGATCTGCAGGAAGAAATGCAAGGAACAATGCAGTGGCTCATACAGGATCTCAGGATACTGCATAGTTGGCAGGACAAGCTGGCCATGAAGTGGACCTGTGGACAAGCTGGCCATGAAGTGGACCTGTGGAGTTCATTGTTGAAATCCCACCACGTATAGACCCTATGGAACTTAGTGCTCCAGCAGAAGAGCTATAGGCACTCTTCAGATCACTGCTCCTCTCTTCCAATCATAGATAATCCCCTTTTATTTACGCTAAAGCCTCTCAGTCATTCATATGTACGCCTAAAGCTAATTTACCCTCCAGTGGCCAAAATTATCAGAAGGAAACTGAATATACCATCTTGGTAGTTGCACAGTGGATTCTCTGAGTCCCATTCCTTTCTGACCCATCAATCCTTCAGCAGTAAGTGTTCCTCCCTTGGGACGTTCTCCTTTCTACCACCCCAAACCTATGTGATACCATGTCACCAAGCTAGGTCTTTGTCCCTCTCCAGCTCTGAGTGAGGGCATGGGCGTGAGAGAAGCTCACTTCTGCCTAGTGGGTTTTTTAGTTTGGGGGTTTTTTAATGCAAATTCTTTCAAATTTTACTCCCCCTTCTACCTGTTGCAAAATCACTTCTTCTGAAATCTGGCAGTGTTATGCCAGTGATTTTCATTAAAGAATTTCATGTCCTTTAGAGCACTTGATTTAGTGGTCAAATTTTCTTTTTATGCATTTCAGTTATTCTCTTTATGCAGTACTCTGATATGGGTTTGCTTTGACTCCTGTCCCATTTGGCCTTGAAACATTCTCACAACATACATGAACCATAAGCACAGTTGGCAAGGAAAACAAGAACACCCCAGGCTGAAGCTTGTGAACCCACCAGATAGAAGCTGTGCATGATTATAAAATTATTTAAGATGTGAGAGGCCACTAAAACTCCCCTTTAAATTGTCACCTGCAGTGTTGTCATGTTCTCTTGTCCCTGGTGATAGATGTTAGGGATGGGAGCAATTGGGACATCTGCAAAGTGGAGGAAATGCCTGGAACAGCCAGAGTAAATAGAGCTTTCCTGCATCTCACTGGGGTAGTGTGGAACTGAACATATACACAGAGGGAACTGCAAGTGTGGTCCGGCTCTGAAGATGGAGTCTCACCTATCTTTAGCCCAGGGCATCTCCATTCCTATACTGGAGGAAGAAGGCTTCTAAAGAGATGTGGGGCTCCTACCTGATTTTTTTTCTTCATTTACACTTGATTCCAGCTTTTGTCAGTCATCTCCTGTGAGCAACAGGATGAGATGCCATCCCTTTCCTCTGACTCTTGTCAGTGATTAACAAGGAGTTAGGTGCCTGCCTTTGAGATGGCTACCACTGTATGGTGTATTTTCCCTAAATAAACCCACGGTCCACTCCTATAAGGTCTTGCCCTGAGCTTTGCCATGCTGTTCTTACAATGCCATAGCACTGTTCCCTAAAAGAATTGGTGGATATGTGTGTACAGGTTGTGGGGGAGAATGTGTACAGACAGTATGTGATGAGATGTCAGCTGGTGGTCTGAGAAAAGAAGCCAATCCACCTTTGTCATCAGATCCCGCAGAGATATAAAAACCTGCTGACATCATCATTGCCAGTCATCTTGCTCTTCATGCCATCACAAAATGCAGGAGAAACTATCAAAAATGTCCCTGGATGGTCTCCAACAGCTTGTTTGACTGAAAGGTGCCCTGGCTTCATGTGAGGATGCCAGGAGAAGAAATTTCATCAGGTACCTTACTAATCAGCTTCCAAAACATCCTAGTTTATCATTGCACAGGGTATGCTTGGAGCTATTCCTGGCCTCCACGCCAGTGGATCCCAGCATGAATAGGAAAGGAAGCCTGAGGCTCTGCTCCAAGTCAGTGATGATTTTGGGGGCTGCGAAATACTGATCTTGCTCTGGTTTATACCACATCATGGTGCCTTTAGCATCATCATACAATCAGCCTGGTTTGGGTTAACAGAGACCTTAAAGTTCATCCTGTTTGACCCCCTGCCATGGGCAGGGACACCTTCCACTAGTCTAGGTTGCTCCAAGCCTTGTTCAATACTTCCAGGGATGGAGAGCCGCAGCTTCTCTGGGGAATCTGTGCCAGTGCCTCACCACCCTCAGAGGGAGGAATTTCTTCCTAATAGAAAACTTTTGGGCAGGATTGTGCCCCAGACTGATACAGCTTTATGCTGTATGATACCTGTATCCTTGGCCACACCCCCATGTCCCACACTTGGCCATGCCCTTTTCCCAGAGGAAGCTGGAGAAGGAGTTCCTCCTTCCTGCCATGGTGACTGTGAATTAAAAAACAGATTTCTTTTTTTTTTTTACTCCCATCCTCTTTCAGAGATGTTTGCAGACAGCACATCAATTCCACTTATTAGAGCTAATGGATTTTACTTGATGATGCTGTTCCATAGTTGATTCCTAAGCAAGACTGAGCAGCCATGCTTCAAGATATAGACATAGATATATAACTATATATTCCACTGAGATGCTAAGCATTTTTTTTAGTTCTGCAGCTTCTAACACCAGCTAGGTCTGCATGGCATCTGCAGAGCAGCAAATTCTCCTGATGCTGCAAAACCTCACAAGGCAGTTTTGTCCATGATTTTTGTTATAAATAAAAATGATTAATGCATGATTGAGTGTTTCCATGTGGCATGAGCCCAGGCCTGCTGCAGATGAGGGATTCTCAAAAAGAAGCTCAAAAGGCCTTAGTGCTCATGCCAGTCCCCAGTCCCCAAACAGATGCAAGATGCTGTGCAAATTCCTGTGTGATGGTACTGCTGAACTCAGGACGTGCATTAGCTCCAGAGTGGGAGCTGTTGCAATGTATTCGTACAGGCTTGCACCCTCCAGAACACACTAATATCTCAGAATCACAAAAACACAGAATAGTCTGGGTTGAAAGTGACATCAAAGTCATGGGCAGGGCCATCTTCCACTAGACCAGGTTGCTCCAAGCCTCATCCAACATGGCCTTGAACACTTCCAGGGATGAGGCAGTCACAAGTTTTCTGGGCAACCTGTGCCAGGGCCTCACCACCCTCACAGCCAAGAATTTCTCCCTGATACCCTTTCTAACCCTGCCCTCTGACAGTGGGAAGCCATTCCTCCTTGTCCTGTCATTCCAGGCCTTTGTTCAAAGTCCCTCTCCAGCTCTTGAAGCCTCTTTAGGGACTGGCAGGGCCTCTAAGGTCTCCCCAGAGTCTTCTCTTGTCCAGTCTGAACACCCCCAGCTCTCCCAGCCTGTCTCCAGAACAGATGGGCTTCCTCCTTGTGATCATCTTAGTAGCCTCCTCTGGACTCATTCCAACACGTTCACATCCTTCTTCCCAAAAAATTTAAGATAAATGAAATTATTAAGAGTATTTAAAAAAACCCACAGTCTTGAACTTCACCAGCCAGAAGGCTTGATCCCATTGCAATACTTTGCACATCTTCCTTGCAGACCTTGGGTCACCATCATAAGGTCATTCTTTTCCAATTTTCCTTGTTCCTGTTTCCATACATATGTTAATTTTTTTGTAATACCAAAGTTCATTCAATGCAAAAGCTGTTTGCCATTAACCTGTAGTGTGCATGGAAGCACAGAGCTGGGGTCTGACAACAGCAGTTTTGGGATGACTCTATCATCTTTGCTGCTTGACAATGACCCAGGGGTGCTGGTCGAGAGTGGCTGGGTGTTGTGCCCAGATGAGAAAGAGGCCAAGGGCACTTCGCCTGTGTCAGCAATGGTGTGTCCAAAATGATGAGGGCAGTGGCCATTGTCCTGTGCTGGGCCCTGCTGAGACACATACAGACCTGGGGGCAGTTCTGGGCCCCTCACTCTGACAAGGACATTGAGGAGTTGGACCATGTCCAGAGAAGGGAACGGAGCTGGGGAAAGGTCTGGAACATGAGGAGCGGCCGAGGGATATGGGTGGTTTAGCCTGGAGAAAAGGAGGCTCCTTTTCTCCTTTCAGCCTGGAGAAAGGGGGAACCTTCTCACTGTCTTCAACTCCTGTGGCAGGACGTCCCCCCTACCACAGTAGAGCTTATCTGCTCTGTCCATCAGGTGGTTCCATAGCTTGATAGCTCCATAGCTCCAGACATTCTCCCCTGCAAAATGAATTGATGAGTAACCCAGGCCAGCTTGCCTAGCTAGTGAGTCATCTCTCTCTGTTGACAAGGGTGGAATTCCCAATAAACAACTGGCCTTGAGAGCAAGATGTGGGGAGATAAGCTGGAATTCCTGACTGAGAGACACTTCACTTTACAAACTAAAAAAGCTACCCAAACTTTCACAGAGGCAGAAGCATCCTACATGCACAACTTCTCCCTAGAGTTTGCACGCAAATTCCATGGATACTTTCCTGAAAACTGAGTGAAGGTTGGAGTCAGGAGGAGGTTGGGCTCTGCTCCCAGGTAACAAGGAACAGAACAAGACAAAATGGCCTCAAGTTGCACCAGGGGATGTTTAGATTGGATATTCTTCATGGACAGGGTTGTCAAGTAATGGCAAAGACTGCACAAGGCAGTGGTGAAGTCCCTATCCCTGGAGGGATTTAAAAGCCATGTAGATATGGCATTTGGGACATGTTTAGTGGTGGCCTTTGTCGCAACACGACACAAAGAAACGACACTCACACACTGAGATGTCCAAGGCAAAAAAGGGACGGTTTATTTACAGACTTCAACGTTTATAGAATTCCAACAGTGACCATGGATTGGAGGAAGAAAATCTTCCTCTTCAACCACACTGGTCAACCCAACAGTCCATCAACAGTGTCCTCCTTATGAGAAGAATGCAAACATGAACAGACAGTTACAGTAACAAAAAGTTGTTTATGTAAAATCCTGAGAGACTTCATTGCAAAAGGTAAGCACAGAAGGCTGAAATAGAACTTTAGAAAAACTTCTTAAAGAGACAGAGGAGAACAGAAAAACCCAGACAACAGCCTTGGCAATGCTGACAGAATGGTTGGACTCAGTGATCTTAGGGGACTTTTCCAATGATTCTGTGTTTCTGTTTCAAAATCCAGCATAAGCAGAGATGAGCACATCTATTGTGGATGCACAGGAGTACACTGCACACTTACAAAGGTGATACACAGTGCATTAATGCCCCAGAACACTGTGGCTTGGGTCCCAAGTTGGGAAATACTGAGGAGCTTCCTAAATCTTTAATTGTAATCCTCACTTTTAATTGCACTGGATGTAATAGCAGGAATGATATAAATCTGGATGACAAAGCTATGTCTGTGTATAGACATCTCTAGATGAAATTTATTTATTCTCTTTCCCAAGGCGGCTCTTTGAACCATCCATCCCCAGCACTGAGTGTGCCAATATCATCCATAAAATGAGTATCCACAATTTGCCTACAGGTGAAAATGAAATTAAGCCATTCCAGGCAAAGACAAGTGAAGGAAAAAAACAAACCCAAGCCCAAAATCCTCACAGCCTAAGAACCAATAAGGGGATACAAAGCATTGTAGTAGAGAAACAATCCCCACAGGGATAATCCTGCTTTTCACTGCACTTCCAGCAGCTGCAGTCACTGATGAGTGGGAATTGCCTTTTTCTATTTGTAATTCAGCATTTGAGCATGTGGATTTCACTGGTTTTATTGGAGTTCTGCTCCCAGTGGAAATGCTGGCAGTGCCACAAGGCTGACAAAGACTGGAGAGCTTCAAGTGTGAATGTGATTTGGGTGCAAATGGACTTTATTGGCACCAGGGAAAAACAAGAAAGATGCAGAGAATGGAGGGGTTGGGGGAGTGATGGAGGGACAGTGGGAGGATGGGATGGAGGAATGAAGGGATGGAGAAACAGAGGAAGAAATGGAGAGAAAGAGAGATGGAGGGACTGATGGCAGGATGGAGAAACGGAGGGATGGAGGAAGGGTTGGAGGGCTGGAATGATGAATGGGGTGAAGGTGAAGGCAAGGCTAGAAAGGAAGGTGGGACTTGGGGCTGTGAATCCACCCTGGGAATCAGATTCCAGAGGAAGCAGTCAGCAGGAGATAGCTGGGGGGTGTTTTGGTTTGGGTTTGCAACTGCAAAAGAGGCAAAAGAATAAAATGGGTGTACATGCGGGTGTGGGTGTGGATGTGGGTGTGTGTGTCTGCACATACGTGTGCATACAGATGGGCAGCTCCCATATGTGTATGAGTGCATGCATATGGGAGCACAAACGTGTTGTGTCTATGTCTGTGCATGGGTGCCTCTATTCATGTGTTCACATGCATGTGTACAGTATGTGCACATTTGTGAGATTGGACGTGTGTGTGCATCTGTGTGCAGGTGCACATGTGCATATGTGTGCAGCATGTGCATATAGGCATGTGCTTGTGCATACAAATATGCATATGCAGCACATGCACATGTGAGTGGACAGACGTCTTGTGTGTGTGTTCATATGTGTGTGCATGTTCATATTTATGTCTCTGTGCATGTATGTGCTTGCACATGCGAATGCAGATGTGTATACTATTGTGTATGTATGAGCACAGGGATGCATTTTCACAGTTGTTCATGTGCATGTTTATGCATGTGTGTATGGGGTGAGTGTATGTGTACATGCATGTGTTTGGGTGTGCTTGCATGCGTGTGCAGTCATGCTTGTGTACACATGTGCACATCTGTATGCACAAATGTCAGTGTGCACTGCATATACACTTACGAGAGAACCTACACATGTGAATGTGTTTTGTGTGTTTTTGCATGTCCATGTGTCTGTGTGCAAAGGTTTGTGTTTGTGTGTGAGTTGACATGTGTGTTTATGTGCACATATGCCTGTGCAGGTGTGTGCACACAAGTGTGTCTTGCATGTGCATTTGCATTCCTGTGCAGGCATGTGTGCAGGTGTGAGTGACCATGCATTGATGTGCATGAACACATGGGTACCTTGCAATATGTGTGCAGGTATGTGACCAAGCATTTGTGTGTGTGCACACATGCCTGGGCATTTCTTGCATGTTTGTGCCCTGGTGTATGTCCATGCAGTTCTATGCACACATACATGGGCATATCTCTACGTGTGTGTGCAACTGTGTGTGACCGTGTATGTGTGCACACAAACATGTGCATCTCTCATGTATGCATGCAGGTGTGTGTGTGATCACACATGCGTTTGCACACATGGGCACTTCGCACATACGTGTGGAGGTTTGTGATCAGTCATGCAGGTGTGTCCACACATGCATGTATGTGACCTGCCCATATGTACAGGTGTACAGGTGTGTGACCATGCATGTGTGCACACACAGAGGAGTGTTTGTTGGGTTTGCATGTCTGGCATGTATGTGTGCAGTTGCGTGATTGTGCAGGTGTGTCTGTCCAGGTGTGTATGAAGTATGCAGGTCTGTGCACACATGGGCCACATGGGTATGTCTCCTCATGTGTGTGCAGGTGTGCAGCTGTGCAGGTCTGTGGCAGTGCAGGTGTGTGCACAAACACCTGGGCATATCTTACATCTGTATGTGCAGGTTTCTGGGACCCTGCAAGCAAGTGCACATATGAGTGCCTTTTACATGTGTGCAGGCCTGTGACCAAGCATGTGTGCACACATGTACAGGTGTGCTTCACACGTGTTTGCAAGTGTGTGTGGTTGTGCAGGACTGTGCACACACATATCCGTGTATCACACGTGGGCGTAGCTGCGTGGATTTGCAGGTGTGTCGCGCGTGTGCGTGCCTTGCCCGTGTGCGTGCAAGCCCCGCCCCCGATGCGGGGCGGAGCTCGGAGCTTGGGGCGGAGAGCGGTGCGGGGCTGGGAGCGCGGAGCGGTCGCTCCCGGCGCGGGGCCGCCATGGCGTGGCCCTGCATCACCCGTGCCTGCTGCATCGCCCGTTTCTGGAACCAGCTGGACAAGGCGGACATCGCGGTCCCCCTCGTTTTCACCAAATACTCGGAGGCCACCGAGCATCCCGCCGCTCCCGCGCCCCCGCCGCGCCCCGCGGCCCCCATCGAGACCCAGCCCGGCGGCGAGGCGGCTGCGGGGGCCGGAGGGGGTGAGCCGGCTCCCGGTCCCGCCCGGCCCGGCCCGGCCCCGCACGCCTCTCCCCCGGCCGACTCGGTCATGCGGCACGACTACAAGCCTTGGAAGGTGCAGCGGCCGGAGCCGAGCTGCAAGCCCAAGAGCGAGTACCAGCCCTCGGACACGCCCTTCGAGAAGGAGACGCAGTACCAGAAGGATTTCCGTGCCTGGCCCATCCCCAAGCGGGGTGACCATCCCTGGATCCCCAAACCGGGACCTTCCCCCGTCCTCACCCTGGACCGCGCTCCCCTGGAGAAACCGGCTCAGGAGAAGCGGCGGAAGGTGCACCTCGCTCCCGAGAAGAAGGAGGAACACCCCGAGGTGGAGGATGAGCATCCTAAAACAGTGCGGCCCGGGGATGGTAGAGAGAAGGGTCGGAAGAAGGCGGAGGAGGCGGGCGGGCAGCCGGCGGAGCCGAGCAGAGGCCGGGCAGCTGCCGATGCTGTCAACAGACAGATCAAAGAGGAGGTGGCGGCGGGGGTCAGCTCGTCCTACAGGTGAGAAGACATATCCCTGTCTCCCTCATCCATCTAGATTCCCAACCTGCCGGCCCCTCGCCAGCTCTTATCCAGTCCCCCTGCGCGCTTCTCCCAGGGTGGGACGAGCATCCCACCCTGGGAGTGAGGCTGTGAAACACTCCAGGGGGGCTTGCAGATTTCCTGCCCGGGGAGTCTCCTTAAATTCTCCATCTCTCTGGGAATCGGTGATAGGGCAGTAGGTATTGTGCAGGTATTGTGCCGACACTTTTTGTCGGCGAGTTTGGCAGCAGGTTTGAGTGTCTTTGTGTCCATCCCCTCCACTGCATTTCAGAATTCAGAGACACTCACCATCTTGGATTTCCATAGGGGTAATGTTTGGGGTTGCCTCCGTGGGATGTGCAAGTCACCTCTAGTCCTTTGCAAGCACATCCCTGGCTGTCATGCTGCAGCCAACCCAAAGGACCGGCAACCTGACCACACCCCAGGGGGCTCATGCATGAATGGGATGCCCCACACGCAGGAGTGTTCCAGAAAGAATCCCAGGCTGGCCTATGCTCAAGACAAAACATCCTGGGGATGAGCCAGGATGAGGGACATGCATCCTAGGCCGCTTGGGTGGGGCAGCCTTCAGAGGCTGCCATGTTTTAATGCAGCACAGCACACATCCTTCTGTCCCCCTCCCCCCCACCTCCCCAGCCAACTAGAAATGGATGCCCTTATTTCACCTCAGCAGTAGACCTTGTTTGAGATTCAGAGTGTGAAACTCCCAACAGCAAGCTGCTGTTGTTTTTTTCTCTCCGGGTCAAGGCGTTTGATGTGTTGGGAATGCAAAAACAAAAGTGATGGGGTGGTTGCCCTGCATGTACATTTGCGAGGAGGGTTTGCTGCGGTTGTTTACCAGTGCTTTCTTTGGCAGAGCCCACAGCTGCTGAGACCAGGGTGGAAGTGGCATAGAGGAAAGCTAGGGGCTGTTGTGACAAAAGTGTGAAGTCTTTTTGGTTTTCCCTATAGCTGTGTGAATGCTGAGGTGTTTATGCCTTTGAATGATTTATTTTCCTTCTTGGGGAGATTGGAGGTGACACCTGGCCATCAAACAGTACATTCATGCAGATTTAAGATGAAGCTGAAACTTGACTCCTCTGTCCCACTGGTGGCACAGCAAAACTGCCAGTCATCTGCTTTCCCCCCTCCCTAAGTGGGAAACAGTTCAAGCAGTGAGATCTTAATTTTTGCTGTCATTTGGCATCAGCTCTAACTCTCACTAGGTAATGCTGGAGGTGCATCCAGGTGTGATGGTGGTGATTGGCTTAGACACAAGAAAATGGCCAGAGATTTGGGGGGGCTTTTTTTTGCAGGGGTGGAGAGTGTTGGGAAAGGAGTCTCCAGGAGTGACACAGCCTTTAAACCTGCTGTGAACTGAGACTCAGCTTTTTGTCTGCTCACCTTGCAAGGTCTGGACTCGTGCTGGAGATAGCAGGGCTAAAGCAGAAAGCTCTCCTGGAACTGCAGAGCCAATGTGTTGCTTCTCTTCTGCTGCTACAAAGGATAATTAGACTTATTTGCATATTTAAATACAGATTGAGATTGCTCACCTTCCTATCCCTCCAGTCTGCTCTAGCAAATTCCTAAGGCACTGGGCTAGGATTCCTCCCCAAGGAAAGGTATTGGATCAGCAGGGATGTTAAGCCTAAGAAGAAGTAGGAGTCAGCTTTCTTTGTGTTGCTTGTTGGCTTTCGCAATACTCTTAGAACTTCTCCTTCCACTTGGGAAAGTGTTCTCCCACTTCCATGTTTTTCTTCCTTGCCGCATATTGCAGAAGTGTTTGCTCTGGCACTCAGCCGTAGAACATAAGCACCTCTCCATTAATGCATAAGTGATGTTTTGGCTAATTGTTCTCATTTTCTGTTCAAATTAGGCATCTTCTAAGTGTTGTTTATTGTTTGGATTCTTTTTAAAAACCAAATTTTCCAAATCCTAATTACTGTCAAGAACCTGGCTGCTGACATGCTGGGTGAGTATTGAACGTTGCCAAGGACGGAGACTCACAGACTATTGGGGCAACCTTATGGGCCACCCAGCAGCCAAGAATTATCTCCTAATGACCTCTTGCTAGAGAGGAGTAAGGATGGCTCACATAGGGCTTTTCTTCTTCGTGCATGGATGAAGGCTCCCCATCAGCAGGAAGTGGAGGGGGGGGAGATTTCCTTACAGTCCTCAGTCACTGCTGCAAATCAGTGTTTCCAAGGCTGGGAAACAATTCCTTGGTAAAACCAAAGAGCAGACCAGCAGTAGTTTTTAAGCTCACTTTGTCCCACTGGGTATTATTTCCATGTGAGGAATACCTGAGAGCATGGGATAGAGTAAGCGACTAGCCCAAGGTCATGAGGTATGTCCATGATAAAGGGAAGATTTCTCTTTTTTAATATCTGTGTACCTAGACAGATGAACATCACAGAGACCATGTGCCTGTGACCTCCTCCCAGGTCCACCTGGAGGTACAGAGCAGAGGTGGTGCCTGGTGATGACGTTCATGGAAGATGGAGGTTCCTCCCAGCCAGAGGGATGAGTGATTTGTTTGTACTAGCATTTGAGCCAGAAGCCTTTGATGAGACCAGAGTGGCAGGACTGTGAATGTCTGCTGGAGACTGCCTGTGCCCAAGGATCCTACAGAATAAACAGGAATTATTTCCAATATTTCTAGTATTTCTTTATCTTATTCATGGTATTTACATTTTTTATATTTATTAACAATAATTTATTAACTATTCAGTTATACATGGGATTTATTTATGTACTTATTCCCACTGCTCTCATTGGGTGTGCTGTGGTCAAGTAGGTTTCCAGCATTGAGGGGTTTCTTGCCTCAATTTCCTTCCCCAGCATATAAACTGCCCAAATTTACGGGTAACCAAGGCAGGTTTCTCCTCCTTCACCCCTGCTCTTCTCTTTGGTCCTGCTTCTCAGGGTGGCCTGTGGACCCTGAGGGACCAAGGAACAGGGAATCCTTCAGTCAGGTCAGTGACCAGCCCCTTGGAAAGCCACTGGTGGTGGATGAAGCTGTTTCTTGTTCAATTCTGTGAGGGCTTTATCTGTATTGGGTGAGGAGATTTCTCCCCCTGAACTTCTGGATGGGATGGGCAGAGCATTTCTCCCTGCTGTGCCAAAGGATGGAGTGGGCTGGACTTGACCGTGGGGGTTTGGGACCCAAGAGGACAAGCAACAAAATGTGTACACAGTGGCATTTGCTGGTGGATGTGAAACAATTAAAAGCATATTTGGCAAAAATAAAAGAAGGAATGAATGAATGCTTTCCATTTTTATTTGGAAATTATGGGGAAATGACAGAATTAGGCATTTCTTGTGTGGCTTTCCCCCCCCTCTTCTCTGTCTTGCATTCTGCTTATTTTATTACCTTAATTCCCTGAAGAAAAAATATACAAAACAGAAAGGAACCATTTACCCCCTTCGTAGGGTATCAAAATGAGTACTAAGAAAATGAATTTCCCCCTGAGAAGTAATATTGTGAAACCAGATTTTTAATTTTTTTTTACCAAAACAATTATTTTTCCTCCCACCAACTTCCTTTCCTAGCAGAGGAAATGACAATAAAGGCTTCAGTGGAAAATTTTGGGACTGCCTCTAGTATTAATGAATTGCCTGTTGCTAATATTCTGTCATTCATCTCAAATCCTGGAGGTAATAAAGATGTGGAGCAAATGAAAATTTGTAGTAGCTATAGAGATGAATGAGTCAGCACTGGAGACTTGCTGCCTGGTTTTCAGTGATACAGCAGAGATAATTTAGGGAGGGATGTTGTGCTGGTTTGAAAACAAAGCCAGTGAGACTCCAAGTCAGAAATACAATTTAATAGGAGGAAAGAGAAAAAAAAGGTAAAATAAAATAAATGCAATAATACAACCTGACACCCTGTTGGTTAGAGTGGCGGTAGCAGTCCAGATGAAGTGGTCTTGTTGAAGCAGTGGTCCCATAGAAAGGTCTGGTAGCTCTTGTCCTCTGGGAATCCAGTGGGTAAAGGCTGATGTGCTGTCCCAAATCCCAGATTATATCCAGGTGGGAATGCTTGGCTCCTCCCCCCTGGCTATTTCTCCCCCCTGGGGAAAGCATCTCACAATGGGCTGATATAATTCCACCAGTCATGCAGTGGATCCTTGATTGCCCATTAAACAGAGAGAGCTCCCAGGGGGAGTTACCTGTGAGTCATGGGGCAAGGCATTGATGGCCCATTAACAGAAGATAGCCCTGAGGGAGCAGGCAAAGGAACACTGCCCCACCATGGTTTCAACAGCTCATGAAGATGGTGATAGAGTACATACTTTGGGAACATCTTACATTGTAACCTAGGACAAATGTCCACACAGGAAGGCTGGACCAAGACACAAAAGGGCAGGAAATTTATACTCTTCCTTGTTCTGAAAACAGGCTGGGAGAGCTGGGAGTGTTCAGACTGGACAAGAGAAGGCTCTGGGGAGACCTTAAAGCCCCTGCCAGTGCCTAAAGGGGCTCCAAAAGCCAGAGAGGGACTTTGAGCAAGGGTCTGGAGGGGCAGAACAAGGGGGAATGGCTTCCCACTGTCAGAGGGCAGGGTTAGAAGGGATATCAGGGAGAAATTCTTGGCTGTGAGGGTGCTGTGGTCCTGGTGCAAGTTACCCAGAGAGGCTGTGACTGCCTCATCCCTGGAAGTGTTCAAGGCCATGTTGGATGGGGCTTGGAGCAACCTGGTCTACTGGAAGGCATCCCTGCCAATGGCAGGGGAGTGGAACAAGATGAGCTTTAAGATCCCTTCCAACCCAAGCCATTCTGTGTTTTTGTCATTTTGTCTAACCTATCCTTGAAAATCTCCAGTGGAGAACATCTCCTATCTTGGTGAGAATGCTAATAACGCTATTTATGCTGTAAGATGGGAAATTTTCCATTGCCTTCTGAAATTTCTGATCAGATCTATATCTGTACTAGTAAATTAAAGAGTCCCAGGACATGTTCCTGGGTGTGGAAACATCATGTATACTCTAGTTCTTGGAAGTGTCCCTAGCCCTCTTGAAACATTGAGTTTGGTAGCACCCACTCCCTAGCCAAGAAATTATTCCTACAATCAGTTTGGATGCGACCCCCTTGGTTTTAGCGGTTAAAGAGGTTTAATAGCATGAGTGAGAGCTATCTCAGACTCTACTGCCAGACAGCATTCCTGGGTGGATACCATTCTTCAAACCCTTGTTGTTTCAGCTATGAGAGTGTTCATTAAAGTAACCATGTAGACAGATGGATACAATTTTCTCAGGTGGAAGGGAAGGGGCAGAATGTGTTCTCCATCCAAAAAAGGCTGTTCAGAGAGGTGTTTGGCAGCTTTGGCAAAGGCTGAGCTCTGTCTCAGGGGCCACTTGATACATACCTTTAGTAGCAGGAGGAGACACAATGTCTGCTGGTACTACAGGGATGGGTTATATGAATAACTAATGACTAATGGCCCTGGTGTTCACTAAGACACAGGGCATGGAGATGGATGATGCAGGCTGTGTTGGTTTTGCATGGCCTGGTTTTTGGCTGGGGGGGAGGGGCACAGAGGTGGATTCTTTGAGAAGCTGCGAGAAGCTTTCACTGTGTCTGGCAGAGCCAAGCCCTGATGGCTCTGAAGATGGACATCCCGCTGGCCAATTAGAGATGTTGGTAACATCACTGTGATAACATATTCAAGAAGAAAATCAAAACATGGTGGGGCACAGTTTTTTTGTAGCCAGAGAAGGGGAGGAGGTGAGAACATCTGAGGGAAATGACATGGAGACACCATGTCAGTGGGGAAGGAGAGGGAGGAGGTGCTCCAGGTGCCAGAGCCAAGATTCCTCTGCAGGCCATGGTAATCTCCATGGTGAAGCAGCTGTCCCCCTGAAGGCCACGAGGATCCATGTGGGATGCAGAGATCCACTCACAGCCTGTGGGGGAGGTGCCCACGCCAGGGCAGGTGGATGCCTGGAGGGGCTCTGATCCAGGGGGAGACTTGGTGGAGAGAGGGAGCCCCTGCTTCCAGGCTGGAGCAGCCTGTCCTTGGAGGACTGCACCCTGTGGAAGAATGACCCATGCTGTAGCAGTTCTGGGAGGAATATTTGCCTGTGGGAGGGACTCACATTGCAGCCATTTTGGGAGGGCTGCTGCTTGTGATGTTAGAACTATGCTGGAATAGGTCACAGAGAACTGTCTCCTGTGGGAAGGGACCCCATGGCATAGCAGAGGAAGGATTTCTCTCCCTGAGCAGTGGAAGATCTCTGGTGATGAACTGACCAAAACCCCCATGCTCTGTCTGCCTGCACTGGCAGCAGGAAGGAGGGAGAGCCTGGGGCGGGGGAAAGGTGTTTTAAGGGCTTATTTTACTTCTCATTATCCCCCTCTGACTTTGTTAGTAATAAATTCACTTTGTGCTTCCAAGCTGAGCCTGTTTTGCCCTTGGAGTGTTTTCTCCCAGTCCTTATCTCAACTCAACAACCTTTCATTTAGTTTTTTTTCCCCTCCTCTGCCCAGTTGTGTTGCATTGTGTGGCAACCAGTGATCATCGTGTCCCGGGAGGTACAAGCCACCGGCAGGGAAACAGATGAGACAAGTCTCTGTTTTGTTAAGCTTGAGAATCCATTTTTATTTCCCCCAGGGCCAGGGAGGGGGGAGAAGACAAAGAGAGCCATAGGGGCAGGGTCGTGGGGTTTTATAGGGTATTGCAGGGGAGGAGTCTTAGGATTTAGGTCAAGGGAGGAGAGTACACAAGGAGAGTAAAATCAGATTTCAGCCTCCTCAAAACAGGAGGATTCTACACAGCCGTAGCAAGGGATGGTGAGTGAGCATCTGTTGTGAGTGCCTGGCATTTGGCCAGTGTCAAACCACAACACACAGGTAGAGAGCTATTCTACCACACTCTTGATCTGCTCTGGATGTAGTCCATCAGCTGAGAAAGACTGGCGCTGTCTCCAAGCTGGGGACACTCACAAGTAGGTAGCTCCAAGTTGGAGTATGTGGCAGTGTATTCTCTACAATCAGTCTAAGGTGGAAAACATCCACCCCTAAAAGCCAGCAGGGAGCCGCTCAGCAGTGTAGGTAAGACTGAATTTTGCTGCTTTGAGTGTGTACAAATTGGAGCTGGTCTGTGCATGCATTAGGATATGGTAGAGCAGGAGGAGAGGTAGACGTGGCATTCAGGTGATGGAGTCAACATACTTGAGCAACTATTCCTCTGCTTGGGCTCAGCTTGGTCACCTCAGAGAGACCTTTAGGCACATGGAGCTGGATGGGACCCTATGAACCTTGAAGTCCAATTATCTGGTTTGATATTTAGTCTTTATGAGTAACACCCAAGTCTCTGCCTCAGAAATGCAGAATTATTAGTTGCATTATGCCAGCAGGAAGGCTGTGCCAAGACTTCAGTCTGATGATTTGCTACTTGTTTCCAGTCTTGGTCAATGAATAGGTTGTAGTTTGCTGTTTTATTTGGTTTATTTGTCTCTTATATTTTTTTCTGTTTTATTGGCATACTTAATGACTTTCTCCTGTCCAAATGTCACTGCTCAGTATCTCTAAGTCCAGTATCCACATCATTCGGCTCTGTAGCTAGGAAGTAAAATTTTTTTCTTCCTGGTATCAATCTTGTCTCTCTAGCTCTTCCTCAATGAAATGTCTGTTTCTTAAACAGAGATGGAGACTATTGCCCTTTGGAGATGAGGTCCACATTTCTACTGAAGACTCATGAGTCATGTTTATGGGCATCACAGATTCATTATGAATCCCTTATTTACTCTTTGATAACAGAGATGTCTATACTGTTCTCCTTCTTAGGCAGTTACATCCCATAGCAAAAATATCTGGTGATCAATACCAAGCCTAGAATTAATTACTAATTTTCATTCCATTTTGAACATGGCAGTCAAAGTCAATCCCCATCTTCCTCTAATTTCCCAATCCTCTTACACATTGGTGCTCCAAATCACATTGTTGCCCTACTTTAGTAGGAGGTTGCCCTACTTTATTAGTGCCAAAGTCAACCTTAGACACCGTTAACCTCCTTCCAGGCTGCAGCTCAGCCTTCCAACACTCATCATTGTCATTTTCCTTGCCTGGTTTCCCATTCTGCTGATATTCATGTTCATTGGCTTAATTATCATTTCCCACATGGCCCTGGATAAAATGCTTTCCTGAAACCAAATAGATTTTTACATTTCTTTTGTCTGTTAAGTCAGTTATCATGTCAAAAGACATGTCAAACATCTCTCCTCCTCCCCTTCCACAAATTCTGTCTGGTGAGACCACCAGCTTCTTTGGAATGCAGGAGCTGATGCTGTAGGGCACATCCCACTTTTACTTGGTGGCTTCAAGCCACCACTGTAACACAAAGAGTAAATAAAGAGGAGAGAGATCAACTAATTTACATTACCCATCCTTTCTTTTTCAAATAAATCTCTAAGAGCTGTTGTAAATCTGTCTCCTCTCGCATTTGGAGCATGACCTTTCCTTTTCCTGTCTCCTATCAGCTAAACAAGCTTTCTCAGCACTTCTGCACTCAATCTTGTATCAATCTCACTGTTCTTTGCTCTGAGCTAAGTGTATTTTTATATATATATTCATATGGTGTCTTTGGCTAAGCCTTGCCCCATTGGGGCAAGAACATGGATGCTCTTCTCCTAAATATATATATATATATATGACAGTGGATGGATATATAACTATTTGTAATTATATATTATATATTATTTATTTTATAGATTAATATATTTTATATACTAATGTTTTAGATATTATATTTATATATATTCTTATATATTATTAAAATACTATACATAAAAATTGGGCTGTTCACCAAGTTACTCCTTTAGTCTCCAACTCATTTCTCCTCCCCAAATCCAGCATTGCAGGCGTTCTATTGCAAACACATTTTGATTTCTATTTTACTTTACTTTGATTAATAGCTCATTATATGGCAAACTGTTCTTTCAATTAGTAATTTCTTTTTGATCAAAAAGTGCCTCCAGCTGAGGGGACCCTGCAGCACTTTGCATACACATTGCATATGGACAGACTGCTGCTGCTTTGGTAAGTTAGCTGCAAACTGTGCTGTTAACACTACAAAATAGGCGGTTCTGATGGTGAGAAGGTGGGGAGACTGTTATTCTTTAAAAAAAAAGATTTTTAAATGTTAATTTAAAAATAAAACTTGACATTTTAAAGAATTCATTTTAAAATCTATTTTTTTAATTGAAAACTTATTTTAGTTGTTTGATTTTTTTTTTCTTTGGGTTTTCTGTGTACGTGTCTGGGGTTTGGTTGGTTGGTTGGTTTTTTTTTTCTTTGGTGTAGCTGTGATTCAGCCTGGAGAAGAGAATGTTGCATGGAGACCTCAAAGCACCTTGCAGTGTCTGAAGGGGCCTACAGGAAGCCAGAGGAGCACTATTCATCAGGAACAGTAGTGATGAGACAAGGTGGAATGAGTTCAAACTGAAATAGAGGAAATTTAGATAAGATATTGAGAAGAAATTCTTCCCTGTGAGGGTGGTGAGGCCCTGGCATAAGCTGCCCAGAGAAGCTGTGGCAGCTCTGTTCCTGGGAGTGTTCAAGGTCAGGTTGGACAGGGCTTGGAGCAACCTGGTCTAGTGGAAGGTGCCCCTGCCTGTACCAGGGGGTCTGAACGAGATGATGTTTAAGGTCCTCATTCCAAGACATTCTGGGATTAATTATTTTGATTAATTAGTATATAGGTTCACTACAGAAGGCCACTAGTTTTTTTAAGACCACCACTTTCTGTTTTTTTCTCCTTTCTGAGCAGCAAAGCACCTGCACAGCATCACACATCTTTAACCCTTTTGTAACACAGGAATAAAAGACCAGCAGTCAAGCACCATTAGTCAGGCAACAGCAACCTTGCAAAGTATTCCAGTGAGAAATCTCTTTTTTCTAATTCAGCATCTGCAAGGCTGGGCAGATAAACACCCTGTGAGAGCTAATAGTGTTCTTGTGCTGGATGAATGGGAAAAGGAGAGGTTATCCAGATACAGGAGAAGGGAATTCTTCAGACTGATTGGTGAGCTTCCTCCCAAACTTCACTTTGCCTTTCACCTTGAAGGAGACTGCACATCTGCTCTTGTGCAGGGAGCTTTGCCTGAAAGAAATCAGCATCACATGCTGATGGGCTGGAAACACAAGCAGGGATATGAACCCTGACTGGTCCCATTCCCAGGCTGAGGCAGCAGTGGGGCTGTTGGTTAGTTAGGATGAGACTTGAAAGAAAAATCTGCAGATGCTTTCAGGATGCCATTTCACTGCACAGGCAGCTCCTCTCCCTTCTCACATCCATTTTGACTGTGTAGTTCCATCACTGTGAGCCTCTGCAGGAATTTGAAAGGACTCTGGGTATCTTGCAAACTCTTTTGCAGCCCGAGCCACACTTTTCCACCAGTGCATCAGAGCAGACTGTCAGTGAAGTTCCTAAAACTAGGAAGGGAATTAGCCAACAAGGTCTGATTATTCCAGTGTGCTGGATTTGTGGACACCAGCATGCTGGGTTGCAGATCAGGACTGCAAACATGCTTTGTGCTCTTGTTATTTGGATATAAATGGATGTGAAGAAGATGTGAAATGAGGGAAGAAAGGTGGGATTGAAGGTTGCCCAAGCAAGATCCTATGGAGGTATGAAAGCCCTGGGTTGGGTTTGCCGTGGCTGGGTGATAGCCCCCATCCAGGTATCCTGTGCACTCAGGGGATGAGGCACGGGTCTCAGCCAAGCAGAAGAACTTTGTCACAGTGTCAATCAGCAGCTATGGCAACTCACACAGAGGATTCCCTGATAGAGATGTGTTGGCAAGCAGCCCAATGGAGGGAGGACACAAGAAAAACCATGTGTTCACTTTGGGGAACTGGGATGGGTTTTGGCAGCATCATCATCAGAGAGGAAAGTAGCATTGAAAGTTGCAGTGATTGAGACTCCCTCGGTAGGCAAAAGCTTCTGACAGCACAGCAGTACTGGAACAAAGCTCAGAGTAGGATAACAGAATGGTATGGGTAGAAAGGGACCTCTAAGCTCATCCAGTTCCACCTCGTGCATGGGCTCTTCCACTAGACCAGGTTGCTTCAAGCATCATCCAACCTGGCCTTGAACACTTCCAGGGCTGGGGCAGCCACAACTTGCTTTAAGGGGAGATGTGATTTCCTGGTGTCTTAGTGTAGTGGTTTCACGTTCGCCTGTCTCTATTTCTCTTGGCCAAATTTAGTGTAGTGGTTT
Source organism: Phylloscopus whistleri (assembly GCA_017589585.1). Classification (NCBI taxonomy): domain Eukaryota; kingdom Metazoa; phylum Chordata; class Aves; order Passeriformes; family Phylloscopidae; genus Phylloscopus; species Phylloscopus whistleri. The sequence continues at coordinate 1,877,710 of JADMLD010001404.1, forward strand.
GAGTATCTGCTTTCTTTTCTCTCTGTGAGATAGGATTATGAGAAAAAGGCAAAACAGGCTCAACTTAAAGTAAACAGATTTAATTAACACACACTAAAAGGAGAAAAAGGAAAAAAAATGAAACTTTCAAAACACTTATCCCCCATCTTCAAACTTTGCTTTTTCAAAAACAACATAAAGAGACAACCTGTGATTTTCACTCAGTTTTACCATTTGAAAATAATCTTCCATCAATTCTTTGGGAGAAGAGTCTCTCTTAGAGTCATGGATCCCTCTGACAACTTAGAACAGTTCTCCTGTGGGTTTCAACTGTCACAAAAACAGCCACCTGGGGAAACCTGCTTCTGTGACCCCTCCCATTAGCAGTTTCCCAAGCTGCTTATGGGTCATGAGTCTTAGACTTTTGCATATTAGGGTGTCACCTTTTAAAGATGAATAACTCCAAAGAACAAAGGATTCTTCATCTCAAAGAACAGAGATGTCTTCTCGCTTCTTCACTGGCACAGAGGACTTCTCATCTCTATCTTTGTTCAAGCATCTCATAAGATTAATATTGCTTAGTCCATCACAAACACCTTTGCTCAAAATCCACACACAAATTTGAACAACATCTCCCCAAGTGCATATTTTTCCCATAATTTGAAGGGATATTTTAGTCCAGTCTCCATGGTCTTAACAGAAGTCCAGCCAAGTTAGGCCACTCCTCCTCCTTTGTCCTAATAGTTTTTTCACTTTCTCTTCACTGACTGTCTGTCCTGTGTCTCCTTATAGTTCAATCACTTTGTCTGTCCTCACTCAGGGGAGGGCCAGTGCTCTGGGAGTTCCATCTGCTGGCAGGAAAGAGTTAAAACTTGCCCAGGCCTGCCTTGGTCAGGTGGTCCCTGCCGGGAGGAGCCACTGGGATTTCAAAGCCTGCCAGCGGGGTAGGCTCAGAAGCCTCGGCCAGGATCTCAGTAGTTACATAGGCTGATGGATGCTTCCCCCTCCACCCCTCAATCTCATGGGGTGGCCCAGCTCAGAGCTACTATCAGAGGCTCCGGCCTCTCCTCCCCCTCGCTAGTAGCTGGGGGAAGTGGCAATGTGTTTTATGGCTGCTGGAGACCCGATCCAGGCTGGGAAGGGGCATATTCTCCTCCCCTCCCCTGTCCCGGAAGTCACCGGTGCTGGCACCTTCCTGGGAAATGCCTGGCCTGGACTGGGGCCAGCCAGGCCTGCACCCCCGGGAGCTGGAGCCAGCTTACTTCTTCCAAGGCATGGAGGAAAAAGGCTGGCTTCCCAAGATCCTCCTGAATTTAAGCTGTGTGTGACCCAGAGGTGTACACCTATTTAATTGGCTAGTCTAGTTGTCAATTTCAAAGTCAATCACTAATTGGTTTTTACCATCCATGCTAACCCAACACACTCAGAAATTTTTCCATGGTTGTGTGTAACCCACAAGGCTGAGCGGGACTGAAGCATTTGGCTGGTGTGAATTCTGGGATGACACGGGACAGGTTGTTTCAGCCACTGACTGACTGTAGCATTTCCAGAAAGCCAGCCAGCCAGCCTTAGGAGGAGGTACAAAGGTCCATCGTTTGATCCTGATCCCAGAGCGTGGGATGAATTGAATGGATTCTTGAGATTCTCCCCAGCCCCATTCCCCAAGATTCTCCTTCATGCTTGCTCTAGGACTGCATAGTAACATGGCATGCTGATCCCTGTACATGGAGGATTTTCATCCTCCCAAGAGAGATTTCTCTTTTATGACCAGTTGCAATTTTTCTCCCTGGCTGCTCTGAAAATTGGAAACCCTCAGAAAATGCAAGCACATCTCTTGCCTTAGAGAATGGTTTTCTGGTTGGGTTTCTGCTGGTACCTCTAGTCACTGAAATCTTGGCAGTATTTTTGGTGCTTGCAAAGCCCAGCTCTTGCAGTTATGTGGTTTGAGGAAGCCCTCAGCTTCCTCTAGAACAAAGATCTTGCAGGGTGGTGGATGTCCAAAGCTGACAGATGTTTCTTTAAACTCAACACACTGTGGCTGTGAGATGCAGCCAGGTGTGTCTGTCCAGCTCTTCTTATCTCAATCTTTGGTCTTCCAAAGATTGAGATATTAAGATGTGGGTCTTGATGTCTAGTAGTCCATCAGTGGTGACATACATAGCATCATGTTTCTCACACCCTTTGGGCAGTAGAGGTGCTCCAAGGAGTTAGTGCTGGGATCTAGTAACAAGGCTTTGGACTATATCTGATGTTTGATATGGAAATTGGTGGGAAGTCGAACTGGATGATTGTGTATATTTGGTCTTTTCACATCAGACTTAGGACATGATGCAAAATAGGAGGAAACAGAGGCTTGTCTTGTAATTATAGCCTGGAAAGAGTGAAGATGTGAAGGTGGTGCACTGCTGTACCCCACTTTTATACCCATGTTGCTCTAATGAGAGTAGCTACAAGCACTGAAATAGAGGCTGTATTTTGTTTTAAGGTCTCAAAACACTTGCAAACAGTTCGATTTAACCTTGTCCCCAGTCTCGATTTCAGCAGACACTACATTCCAGTCCATAGAAGTATTACTGGGTGCCAGAGTCTGGCAGTGTCCAGGTTCAGGGCTATGCCCTTGACACAGAAACTGCATGCATGTGCTATGCAGAAGGGGAAATGAGGGGAATCACCGTGACCTCAATTGCTGTGCATACTCTATAGCTCTATTCTGTGTGGAGACATTTCTAGGAAAGCTGCAGAGGTGCTGGAAATCTGTTCAAGCTTCCACAGGAACAAATGATCAAGGATCTTCTACTTATGAAATATTATAGGAAATTACTGTATAATGTTGTAATAATTACTGTACACTATTGTATAATCAGTGTAAGATATTGTGGAAGGAGAAGATACTTATTTACAAAATATATAAAAAACTAGATTTTTTCCTCTTTTTTCCTTTGATTTCATTCATTTACACCCACCGTGCAGGTAGAGAGATGTCCATGTTCAGGTAATCTGACAAGGATCACTGGTGAACAGCCTGAGGGACACCAGCTTTCAAGTTCTTATGTCATTCCTTGGGTATTTCTCAGCTAATGACTACAAACTCAGTTTTGCACAGGTCTTTCGTATCACTTAGGGGTTATGTATCTCAGATTCATCCTTGAATAGCCCATCAATAGGACTCTCTGACACTGAATGTGTCCAGGGATGGGGCAGCTGCAGCTGCTCTGGGCAGCCTATGGCCAGGACCATACAAGGAAGAATTTCTTCCCAGTATTACATCTAACCCTGCCCTCTGGCAGTCAGAAGCCATTCCCCTTTGTCCTGTTCCTCCAGATACTTGTCCAAAGTTGCTCTCCAGCTCTCTTGGAGCCTCTTTAGGTGTAGGATGCCTTAAATATTCCACAGGCAATTTACAGTTGCAGCATTATGTTCCTCTTGTAATTCTAACTGATACTGTATTACAGGTAAGAGATTTATAAGGGCAGAATGTGGCATTAGGACCCTCCCACCTGAGAGCCTGTCCAGAGTCGTATTTCATCAATGTAATCTCATGCTGAGTCCTTCACTTATGTTTGGCTAAATCATTTTGCATGAATTGGAATTCAAAGAGATCTTGACATATTGAAGAAATAGCTTGAAACAAAAAAGCAGCAGTTTAGGAAAGATGAGGGCAGGGAATGACAAAGAGGTAGGGATCAGCAGCAGTGCTGGTGCAGATGGGAACAGCTGGTGGAGCAACAATTCTGCAGGGAATCACAAATCACATGTCATTAATTGTTATTTAATCTTAAAAAACAGTAAATTAAAAACAAAAGCACTCCAAAATAAGTACTTTGGGGCAAGTAATGTACTGAGATACATGGAAAGGATGTGATGTCTCTCCACATTAGTCAAGACTTGGGTAGACTTTTTAAATTCAGGTTTTGGTTTTGTACTTCAGCAGTCATGGACCAGAGAAGGTTCTGAGGACACCCATTAGAGAGGCCAGGAGTGCAGCAGACATGGTCATTGCAGGAAGCTGGAAAGTATGGAATAGTTTTGGAAGAGAGAAATGGATTATTATCTTTGCATCTATGAAATGTAACAGTGGGTTAGGATGCTCAAACCTGCTGTTGTCACAGCCAAGAGGAGCAAATCTTGGATGTCTAAAGTTAAAAATGTATTAAGTGCATTGCTGGACAAAGTCCAAAAGATATTGTGCATCTCTGGATGTGCCAGGAGGATATCTCCACAGTCCCTCTCTGTGAATCCAGGAGAAAAAAAAAGTCATTATCACTCATTCTCTGCATTGATTTTTTTTGTCTGCAGTGACCTTGGTGCTGCTAGCTTTTCTTTATGCTCCCCAGGGCACAGGTTGGATGAAGCAATTAGAATTTTAATAAAAGCTGCCTGGGTGTATGTGGACAGCCGGAGGGTCTGTAGTCCAATCTGGATAGCTGCAATCTTCCCAGAGAGAGAGTTCTCACTAGAGACAGCCTTTCCGGGGGTCTCGGGCAGTCTCCGGCCGTGAGGCAGGCCTCAGCAAGGTGCAGCCAGTGGCTGCAAGTGATTCAGCTCTTAGCAGTGATTTCAGCTCTTAACAGTGATTTCTGCTCTGCCTTGTGAGGTTCTCCCAGGCCGACTCAAGGACAGAGGGACAGAAGTGCTGTGTAGCAGTTCCACAGGGCAGCTTTACTACCCTGCAAAGGGTGGCCAGGGACAGCAGCTCCCACCAAGCAGGGTTAACTCTGGGCTATTTATGCGAGAAAGCAGGGGTGGTACCAAGGGGAAGAACCAATGGGTTGGAAAGGTTTACAAAGCATTACAGGTGCACCTTGTTCTGACCTGAGAGGGGACTGCCTCATCTAGGTCCTCTCTCTCCAGGCAGAGGGTTGAGATGAGCTTATCACATTCCAGTCAAGGGACATCCCTACAGGACAAGGGCCTGGCAGGCTCATCCGCCTCCATAGGTGTATGCATGGTGACATTTGATTTCTATCATTTTAATGGCTTCTGCTGGTCATCAATCATTGTCCCACTATCCTCTCTCCTCCCTGCCATGCTCTTTGACCTCCATCGCATGTTGGGGTCCAACTGTTGGAGTCTTAGCCCACGTTGGACCTTGTGTATCTTTGCAACTAAGACCAAATAACCTGTTAGCGAGCTCACAGCCTCCTCATATTCATGTTGACTTGAAATCAAAGCATCATTGCTTGACAGCAGAGCTTAATGTGGGACCATTGAACCTGCTCCGCCTGGCTGGAAAACACTTCATGGTGTTCAGAAAGTGTGTGGATGTGGCACTTGGAATCATGGGTTAATACTGGGCTTGGCAGTGCTGAGTTAATGGTTGCACTTGATCATAGAAGTATTTTCCAATATAAATGATCTTATGATTCTATGACTCAAGAGCAGACTTCATGTAGCTGTTGCAGAGATCAATGGAAAACATCCTATTCAGGGCAGGATCAGGATTTGGGCGAACAGAGCAGAGTACAGCCAAGAATGACCCCATTGAATTGCTTTAGTAATGGCAGCTTCCAAGCCATCATTTCCCCATCCTCCTTTGGGTTGATTTTTCTCTTGGCTAGCATATTTGTGTTTCTTTGCAATGCAAAACTGAATTATTACTTAATATGAACATTTTATGAACTGCTACAAGAGGTGAATTATTTATGGGAAGGGAAGGAGTGCTTTTTCTGAGCCTTTCTGCTCTGTCAGTTGCAATAAGTATCAATCTAAGAGTATGTTTAAAGCTTGCATGCTCTGCCTGGGAGACAAGAACTCTCCCTTTTTCCATCATCTCTTCTCTCAATTAAATACCTGCTTAATATATTTGTCCCTAGCATGTTTTATTTTTTGATTAAGTTTGGAACAACTCCAAAGGAAGAAGCATTTGTAGATCACCTCATTTTCAAACGAGACAAATTGTTTACCCAGCAGGATACAAATGGCTTGGAGAGGCTGTAAACATTTGCAGTGTGCACAAAAGTGCATTGTAACAACAAATCCTCCTTCTAGTTCTTCACAGAAGACTTATAAAAGCGGTTCTTCTATCTTTTAATTCCTAAATTTACTGCCTGGGAGCTTTTTTCTCTTTAAGAAAGGGATTGCTGCACACACTTTTGTGTGCTGGGTTTGGCAGGTAGGTCTGGCATGGGTGATGCATGCAGAGACTGTGTAGTGGAGGAATATTTTTATTCAGTTCTGTGTTAATGGTATCTTTCTTGGGAATTGGGTTTCCATGATCCAGATATATTTTAAGTCTATTTATATCCACATTATGATGACACCATCTTCTAGAACAGGTGTCTCTGGCCACATGAGCATCAGTGCAGCACTCTCTCTAAGCAAGTGGCCCATTTGCAGCCTCCTCCAGATGTTTCAGGCTGGGCCTGGAGGTGCCAAAAGACCCCAAAACATCAGATCTATGGGTGGTAACATCCCATCAGCTTTGCTGACATGAAAATGTCAGATGCTCCCCAAAATGGGAATAGGCTCTGAGTCTCTTGAGTGTTTCTGTGGTTTTCTCCCAGCCTGTGCAGCTCTCCAAGCTTTGACTGCTGCACACAATATTTCTAGAGCACCTTTGCTGGCACAGGCAGCTGTGCACATAGCCTGGGATTTTCTTTCTCATGTGTGTGTGAATGGTGTGTCTCCCTGATATTTTTGGTGTGCTCAGCACGATGCTTTTGATGGAGCACATTATGGCTTTCTGGACATGAGCACATTTGACATAAAGACACAACACATTTGGTCTGAGCTTTGCTTTCAGAGTTTTAAACTCTGTGCAAACACTGGAGGAGCCCTTGAAAATAACCAATTAATTATAAAACAACCCTCTTCCACAACATGCTTTTTCACCATTTTCCATATAAAGCTTTCCTATAGTCCTCTTTACCTCGTTTTATTACACTGTGATGGCTTTGGTGTGGACAGCGTGGTACCTGCAGAGACCACTAGTTGCTTTGTTCACTCATATCAGTCCTTGTTTTTAAGTAATTAGGAGGAGATTTAACAATAGAGCCATCTGTTCCAGTGCCTTCTGCTGTCTCTTCCCCATACTCCCCCAAGGCAGCTTTGGTGGCGCCAGGATTTACAGATTTGGTACCATGAGACTAATCAAGTTGTTACAGAATTGGAGTCAATGAGTCCTCCCCATTACATTAGTGATGTTTAAGTGATCCTGGCAGTTTCCCAAGCTTGAGGTAGAAAAATGCAGAGCATTTTTTCATTTCCTGCAATTCATCTAACTCTTGTGTCTCCTCTGGTAGGGATAGCTTCTAAAGAAAGATAAGTTAACTGGAAGTGGGATGAATTGAGTATTACACTGTTAAAAGTGATAAACTTTAATGACCCTTATTCTGCTCTCCATTACACCAACACAGTCCCAGTGACTTGTGCTGGTGTGTTATATGGTTTCCCAAAAAGATGCATGGCCATCCAAAGCTTTGTCTCTTCCCAAAGAAGCTTTCCCAACTCACAGTTCTCCCACATTGTCCCCTGAAATTGTCTGCTCATCCCACTTTAGTCACAGAGTCACAGAAGGATTTGGGTTGGAAGGGACCTTAAAAGACCACCCAGTTCCACCCCTTCCACTAGACCAGGCTACTCCAAGCCCCATCTATCTTGGCCTTGGACACTTCAGGGATTGGGTAGCAACAGCTGCTCTGGGCAACTTGTGCCAGGTGTTACCACCCTCACAATGATGAATTTCTTGCTAATATCTAATCTAAATCACTCTTCTTTCAGTTTAAGCCCCTTCTTGCCTTGTCCTAGATTTTCATGCTGCTTTTTAGAACAACTTTCCTCACAGCACCCAGGGCAATTTCAATGAAATAATACACATTTCCTCTCCAGTAATTCTACCTATGTTATGCAAACCCTGCACCTTAATGTCTACAGCACAAACCAATTTTATAACTGGATTTTGCAGCCTTTGCAATAACACAGTATTTAAGGGTAACAATGGGAGGGGAAATCCAACTCAGCCTTTCTCTTAGCTCAGTAATCCTTTCTCTTAAGATCTTTGCTCAAGCCTCAGCTCTCTTCTTTCATCTACTTAGTTCACACCCAGTTCTGTTATGGTTTTTCCAGTTAAAAAGAATTACAGCCTCTTAATTTCAACTACAGAAACATTCAATGGCGGCATTGCACAGGAAAGCATTAACTGACAAGCAGAATTCCGTCAAAGCCAGTGCCTAGCTTGTCACTTTTAAATGTTAAAAAACACTTTAGTTTCATTATATATTTAAAATTTTGTAAAGAAGTAGGACGACCTCAAATATACACACATAACCATGGCAGAGGTGATTGGACCAAATGTAGGTTAATCTGCATTCATTCACATCTGTATTGCATTATTCAAGGCTGTGTTGTCACACTACCTATGTTGTGTGTAGCATGTCTCACTATCCCTGACTTGTGTTACACAACTGGGATATGGTTGGAAATGGGGAAATGCAGCTCATCAAGCTGCAGAAATGTTTGCTGTGTATTAGACATTGTGTTTGACCTGGTACCCCAGTGAGGGATTCAAGGGTTTTCTGCCAGAGTAGTTCTTGCAAAAAGTATCTGCAACAATATTTTTATTACTATGCATTTTATATAGTATATGTAAATATTTATATAGTATATATAAAATGTATGTATTTTATTAGTAATATATTTTTTTATTTTATTTGTATAATAACTATAAACCATTACCTCATCTGAGCAAGCTGATCCAGTTGAAAATATCCCTGCTCATTTCAGGGAAGGTGGACTATATGACCTTTCTCTTCCAACCCAAACTATTCCATGATTCTATGATTTTAAACCTCTGCACAGTGGGAGTGCCACTAGAAGATATGCCTTGAGGATGGATAAAGCATATGGATTTGAATTCTCCTTCTATTTCCAAGAATAAGATGTTATGCACCCAAAGCATATATAAATACAAGAAGTTTGGATTATATGTCTATATTTGACATTATACACTAAATTGGGATAAAACTAGGTGTCTTTGCACCCTAAGCATGTGTATGTGATTTGCCTTCACAGGAGGTTCTTTTGGCTTGGAGGCTCTGAGATGTTAAAACATAAGATCATTTACATGGTACCTGGTTGTTACAACAACCCCAAGTTCAGTGATGGAACAGAAAACAAGGTTATCCTGGCTGCTTGGACTCTGAACTGAGCTGCAGGCTTTGTCTATCCTGTAGGCATCCATTGCCGTGAGAGCACTGAAGAGCTGTGACCTCCAATTAGTATCTCCCTCAGCTCTGCAGGGTCACTGAAGGTGGATGCAGGGATAATGCCAGGCAACTGCAGAGTTAGGTGATAAATTTACCTGCCATGAGCAGTAGGGATAGAAGTAGGCAGTATTCTGTTTATACAAAACTCTCTTTGTATTGGGCTTTCAGCAGTGTGTCACTGCTCCAACCCAGTGCAAGGAAAAACTTAACTACCACAGGGTCAAGGCTCTGGGGAGACCTTAGAACCATTTCTAGTACTTAAAAGGGCTCCAAGAGAGATGGAGAGGGACTTTGGACAAGGAGTGACAGGACGGGGGGGAATTGCTTTACACTGACAGAAAGCAGCATTAGGTGGGATATTGGGAAGAAATTCCTCCTTGTCAGGGAGGTGACACCCTGGCACATGTTGCCCAGAGAAGCTGTGGCTGGCCCATGCCTGAAAGTGTTCAGGGCCAGGTTGAATGGGGCTTGGAGCAAACTGGTCTAGTTGAAAGTATCTCTGCCCATGGCAGGGGGCTGGAACAAAATGATCTTTAATGTCCCTTCCAACCCAACCCATTCTGCAATTCTATGACATTCTGGGTATTAACTTTGCCATGGGACTTGGTTTACTGCTTCTTTACTTGTGGTCAATGTCCTTGTTCTCAGTGTCTCCTCTGTGAGTGTTCATAGGGATCCCTATTCATAACCTCCCTTTTCCTAGCATTGTTCCACCTTGGACATGTAAACGATAAAACTAATCACCTGAAACTAGGTGTTTAGTTATTCTATGGAAGCCCACACTGGAATTCCTTTCATATATTAACTGAAACTGAGATTGTGATGTCTCAGTTTTGAGACAAATTTAGGAGAGGACACTTCTAATGAGTTGTCTTTTCTAAAAGGGTTCCAACAATCCCTTTCCACCAATAGGATTAATGGATGAAAGTAAAAAAAGTAAATAACTTTAAAAAAAGTAAATAACTTTTATTAAAAAAGGAAAATAACTGGGGAAAAAAGTAAAAAACTGCTAAATATTCAACTGTCAGACCTTGCCCACACACACTGGAACAAAAACGCAAAATGCCAGGGAAAATACCTGCTCACAACACGCAGTACAAAATGGTGCCGGCTTCTCTCTCAGGATAAAAAAACAAACAAACAGGAGCTTCACACAGCAGTTTGAGCAGCAGATGAAAATTCCGTGACTCTCTGGCATCAACTTCCTCTCCATGGCAGATGAAGTAGCTGGGCTGGAGCCTCTTGGTGTGCTTTCTCTCCCCGTCTCGGTTTCCCAAAGTTTGGGGGCTGGAACAGAGTGACCCATCTCCCACTGCTGCCAGTCATACTTCTCTGGTCTCAGACCAGCAGTTGTTCAGTTCACCTCAAAGGCAGCTGAAAGATTGATGCTGCAGCTTCTCCAAGGCCAGGGAAGGAAAAAAGTTCTCACCTGGGCCAATAAAGCCAAGTGAAATAAATGAAAGAGTAGACTTGCCAATACATCAAGCAATATAGCCAATTTATTAATTTGTTTGATAAAAGGGTGAGCAATTGACAGTGCGCTAGGTGTGCGGGGGTCTCCGCCACGAGCAACGCACAAATTCAGCTCTCAAACTGTGGTCTTTTTATACCATTGTAGGCACTTCACTTCCCCAAATTTTTAGTTATTTTCTACTTGCTTTTCTTCATAATCAGCAGTTGTGGCTTTTGAAGAACTGTTGGGGAGCTGGTCCAAGATGGTCTTCTGATGTTTCTCCAGTCTCCCGTTCTTCTTTAAAAATATCTTTTTCCACTACCATTATTTTTAGTTATACAGTTTGCTTAAGCAAGCACATATATTTTGTTAGCATACATTTTGCAAGCCTCCTCTCAGTCATTACACAACTTAAAGCTAGCATGCCTTAACACCTGTGTGGGGCCCGTCTCTCAGTTATTACAAAACCTCAAAGTCAGCATGTTTCAAAATATCTTTGTAGACTCGCAGTTTTTGTTAGTCCTATTTCCCCTTGTTAAATGATTACAAATTCTTCTATACTAAAAAAAAAATTATAACTTGTTTAGTTTAGATAGTTTAAAATTTATACTACAAGGCAGTTTAAGGCAAACAATTACAATTTTGTTGTTAAAACAAACTGTTAGCTAAAAGTCTACTGTTGTATACTTGCCTTGTTAAACCCCACTTCCATGCCTTACTTAGCTGATTTTTTTAAAACTTCTTTATAATAATCCCATGGTCTCTGTCCACATTGCCCACAGACGCACATGCTATTTGATTGACAAGAATCACAACTTGATTTCTCACACAAGCAAAACCAAACCGCACAGGGTCATGGAACACCTCGCTAGTAAGGCTTTGAAAAGAACAGCCAAAGAGCCCAAAGCTACCCCTTCCTTGGCCCAGCACACATCTGGTCCTGGGCCTTAAAGATACAGCAACCATTTTTGGGCATAAAGCAGAGGATCATGGAACAGACTGTCATCATAATCACTCCAAGACATGTGACTATCTAATTTCTTCATTTTTCATGTGAAGAGTTAAAGTTTAGGACACCTGCCCAATCAGCATTTACAGCGTATTGAGATTCAAACATATAGTAGCTACTGCAGTGAGGAGCAAATAATACTGCCCAAATCATTGATGGAGTGACAAAGCATTATAGCTGCTATTTAATTTTCACCATCTTCCTCCTTTACTCACTTTATTGGTTAATCTATTTCTACTCCATTTGGGCAATTACACTGGCATGCAGTCTGGAAATGAAATCTAAGAGCAACACTAAGGAAGAAGGGAAGTAATGATTCCCTGCAGGGAGCAGCAAAATACAGCAAGTCGAATTATATTGCTGTGACAAAAAGCTGCTTCTTGTTAACAGTGATGTCCTGACCTTTCTCCAGGGAGCCCCATCCTTCTGTATCCATGATTTGGATGATTGAAGAAATTCAGACTAAATCTTAATTGTGGTCCCAAGCACCACCTATCTCCATCTTTTGCCTCAAGGGCAAACCTCGCAGTTCCCATGCAGTGAACTGCAGTATCACCTATTGGAGAAGGGGAAGGATTTAGGAAACAGGAGATGGTGATGGGCTCAAGCAGCTTCACAGCAGAGCTTCCTATAAAGTCAGGGAAGGAAGGTTCCCCAGCAGTCCCTGCCTAGCACTGTGAGAGTAATTTGACTTAATGAACAGCAGAGTGAATGGACACTGGCACAGGTTTCTTAGGGAAGCTGTGGCTATCCCATCCCTAAAAGTGTTCAAGGCCAGGCTGTGTGGGACTTCGGGCTACCTGGTAGAGTGGAAGGTGTCTCTGCCCATGGCAGGGCAATTGGACTGACATGAGTTTTAAGGTCCCTTCAACTGTTATAGCATTCTATGAATTTGGACCAGAGGTGTTGTCAGCAGTGCCAGTCAGTGAGATGCACTTGTCCTTCATCTCCTTGGGCAGTGGCTCTTCAGTTCTTTAGCCAAGCATCTGTCCTGTCGTTGCTGAAAGTTGATGCCTTTGGCTTCTCTCCCCATCCTGCTGCTGGAACTCCATCAAGGACTGATGACACTGAGTTTGTGAAATGGAATAGCTTCATTTGACCTTAAAAAACTTCCTTTTCCTAGGTGTTCATTAGCACATTTTGCTGCACCAGATTCTCCTCTTACAAGTCAGATCATTGATTCACATACAGCTTTTGCAGTATGAAGCTCTGATTCAGGTAGTTGTTTGTTGTCCATATTTACATCTATAGAGCAGCTAAGGGCCACTATGCATGTGCTGAAGTTTTCTGATGAACTGAAATAATGCATTTTTAGTTCATCTGCAATTTGTGTCTTCAGGCACTTTAAATGAGGTGCTGAAAATATCTCTCTGCCAAGAATCTCGCTAGAACCAAAGGCTCACAAGGCCATCAGATGAGAGTTGTTCAGCCTTGGCATAGGCTGCCCAGGGCAATGGTAGAGTCCCTATGCTGGAGGGATTTCACAGACAGATTTAACAGGGACAGATAGATACAGCACTTGGAAACGTGGGTTAGTGGTGGGCTTGGCAGTGCTGAGGGACTGGTTGGATTTGATGATCTTAGAGGGCTTTTCCATTCTTAAAAATTCAGTGATTCATTGTGCCCTTTTTGCATGGGGATGAGCAGAGGCAGGCAGCTGCCAGTTTCTCTGCATCTCATTGGATATTTGAATTACTTCATTGCATTCACCATTAATTGCACTAAAAAATGTTTGCACTTAGAGAAGAATTTTCAATGCTATGTTTTCTTTGCAATTTCTTCAACTTTTCCTAACATGAAGGTTTTTTCTCAAGGGTTTTTATCCCTGGGACCCTAATAGATGAGCCTACTTGATTCACATGTCTGTATTTCTGTGCATTTGTATGTGTTGTCTTGAACAGAGTCAGATATGGGAATGCTCTTTGGTCCAGCAAACTCTCAAAAGAGCACTTTGGCTCTGTTATGGATTGAGTGAGCGTTAGCCAAGCTCTGCCTTAGGTTCAGATTTTTGGCAGCAGCTTTACTCAGGTGACCCACAGCTAAATCGCTCTGGCTTGCGAGTTCTTAAGAATGACCAATCAGGTCTATTATAAAATGAGTTATTTATTGAATAGAGAGGAGATAACAGACAAAAGGCCTTAAACAGAGTTACTTACTACACAGGTTAAAACAAAGGACTATTACTAGATTACATAAAACAGTGCATGATATAAATGTACTAATATTATAGCTAGCAAAGAGACAGTATAGATTAGGAGTCAATGTAACTTACCGCCAATTGATGATAGGGTGCACAAAGTCCTATCACTCAGCCCTCAGGGGAGTAACCACGAAAGTTGGCATCCCGACTTTGGGGAGAAGACTCTACACATTCTCAGGAATGTGCAGAAGATTTCTGCCTTGTGAAAATATGGTGTAGCTTTTATAGTTTGTAAAGTGAATTGTCTGTCAGTCAGAAATTCCAGCTTATCTTCCCACATCTGCTTTCACAGCAAGATGTTTATTGTCAGCTGAAAGCATCAATCCTGTGGCACCAAAATAACTCACTACAAGGAAAAACTGTCTTTCACTAAGGATTATGTGGTGCTTAACTCAGAGCAAGATGCCCCAAGTTATTGCACCAGATAGCAAACAACAGATAAGCTTTCTGGTGGCAGGGGCAGAAGTCCTGCTACAGGCTCTTCTCATGCTGTTCTGGTTCCTGCAGCCTATCCAGATCTGCCTGTGGTAACACTTTTCCCTATCCTACAGCATTCTGTCAATGAAGATGCTGTTTTGTCAAAGCATCCATGCTGTGAACTGCTTTATTTGTTTAACTGTGGCAAATTTTACAGTCGTCTGTCCTTCTGGAGGACAAGGGGGCTGAGTTGCTGCTACTAGACCAATTCACTGGAGAATAGATGTACAGGCAATTAAATGGGATGTTGGCAGAACTTTGACCTGATCCTGACCCATTTTCCAGGGGTGAACATGACATTTACAGATGGATTATTGCTGCAAGCAAGCTCAGTCTGTAAACACCCTGGAAGCTTTTCCAGCAGGCTGCATGGGCTGGCTTCCTTGGTGACACCAACATCAAGTTCATCATCTGTACAGGCTTGAGCCTGTACGGAGACAACATGAAAATTAGTATATTGAATGGCCAACATGTGTCCCTTTCTTAGCAGGACCCATAAGTTTATAATACACAGGGAAATTCAGAGTGGTATAAACTGGCAGATTTCCACAGGGTTGTGATTAACACCAGGAGATGTCAGTATTGTTTGGTTTAACCTCTCTTCAAATCCCCAGATTCACCTTTCCCTGGTTTCTGGGATTTCTGCTGTGGGATCTCCCAGTGTTAGGCTCCCCAGAGTCTATGCTGTTCCCTTGGCAGGTGTTTAGCTGCCAGGAGATAGAGATGGCATTGGGTTCCTGGGTTGTTGCACATGCTGATGGATATCCTTTATCAGGCTCAGACTATGTTCTCCCTGTGGCTGGGGATCACAGGGAACTGAGTGCAGGCTAGAGGCTCGAGAGCAGATCTAAGGGAAAGACAGTAGTGGAAAGAAGGAAACAATCCTGGGGGTGCCAGAGTTTACCCTGAGGTCCGCAAAGTTGATTTTTTGTGACAAAGCTGCCCAGATGTGCCACTTAGTCTGATTGATAGGATTTATCTCAGCCTTTTGCATTATACATGCACCTCTCCACACTGGCTGAGATGTTACTCTTAGAGTTATTCACCCACAACTATCTATCTGATTCAGTTCTTTGGCCCTCTGCAGTGTTCACTGTCACCTTCAGTCCTGGTTTTGTGATGTTTTAATCATGACAGCCTGCACAATAATTCTTCTTCCTTGAAAGCCCACATTCCATGGTCCTCAGGCAATACAATAACCATGATTTGGGGGCTGCTGACTCAAACAGCTTTTATAAATGGATGGCAACACGGTTCTGCCAAATGACTTGGTTTCATCCTTTCCAGTCCATTGATTGTCTTGCTCATAACCACTTATAGCCAGTGCTGAAGTCACCTTCTTGAAGGCTCATTACTTTATCCTCTTTTGTGCCAGTGCTGTGCTTGATGGGCCCTAACCAGGGATGTTTAGAGATACTGGCCCCTCCCCATCCTGCTCACATTCACTCCATTGTCCAAGTTTCAAATTAATTCATTAATATATTTCACTTTGTTAAGTCTTTGTACACAATTGGCTTATCCAAACAGACTTGCTCTCTGTACATTGTATATATATATATATGGGTGTGTGTGCATATGTGCATGTCTTAAGAGTTTGATTATTAATGTTTGGAAAAAAAAAATCTTGACCACCAGGAGCCTCTTTGTACCATTCACAGTCTCACTGAAGCTTTACAGTAAATTATTGTGTACAAGATAATAGCACAGGCATTAGAGGATAAATCAGTCATTAAGCCTCCATGTAGGAGTTGGAGATGGGGCACTGGATGCAGCAGGCAGTGACAAGGGTGTTCTTACACTTGCAGTGGCAAATTTATATGTTGACAAGACCATTCAAAACAGGAGTTGGTTGGAATTGACCTTTTAACTAAAGGAGGCTGGGATGGAAAATGGAATTAAATGGCTGAATCACAGAATCACAGAATGGGTTAGGTTGGAAGGGACATTAAAGATCATTTTGTTCCAGCCCCCTGCCATGGGCAGAGATACCTTCAACTAGACCAGGTTGCTGCAAGCCCCATTCAACCTGGCCTTGAACACTTCCAGGCATGGGCCAGCCACAGCTTCTCTGGGCAATCTGTGCTAGGGCCTTGCCACCCTCACAGGGGAGAATTTATTCCCAGTATCCCATCTAACCTTTCCCTCTGTCAGTGGGAAGCCATTCCCCATGTCCTGTCACTCCAGTCTCTTGTCTAAAGTCCATCTCCAGCTCACTTGGAGTATCTTCAAATACTGGCAGGGTTTCTAAGGTGTCTTGGAGCCTTCTCCAGGTGAAAATCCTCAGCTCTCCAGCCTGTCTCCAGAGCGGAGGGATTCCAGCCCTTGCAGCATCTCTCTTGCCTCCTCCAAACTCATTCCAAGAGCTCCAGCATCTTGGAGTGCAGGGGACATGTTGTGTTGCAGTAAAATGTCAGGCAAAGCAAGAAATCACTGTGGCCCAGAATTTTAGGTTTATTTCTCTGCAAGGCAAGAGCACATTGCACTGTTCACTATTGCATGAAGGACCTCAGCACGGGGCAGCATTCCTTTGCTGCTGGAAATGGGTTAGGAGGCAGGTTTTGGTTCTTGCAGAGCAGCAACCATTGATCAGGCTTGTCTTTAAAATCAGTTGTGTTTGCAGGACGATGCACCTGTTTGTGCTGAGTTCAAATGTATTTCTTTCTGTTCACATTAGAAAAGAGAACAGCATTAGGATCAAAACACAAGCCTGCTCCTCATCTGAGCAATCCTTCCTGAGCAGAATTTGCCTGGAAGCCATGTAGTCCAGTATCTTTGGCCAATCACAGCCAGAACCAGACAACCAGAGAGGGGGTTGGAGGAGAGTCCTACATCATGGAATAACTCCTGTTTTGGCTCATGGTTTTTCGGGAGCAGATAAATACTGAAGACAACTTTGAATACTCTTGATATCCATCTCTACGGCCATGACTTAATTAAATCTCATTGTATACTGAAGTTCAGTGTCCTCCTTTGGCATTGAATTCAACCAGCCATTATTATGGATTTTTGGGTTTCCTACTACTTCATTTCACCACACATTTCTTTTCCTGTTTTAAGAGCAGGAGAATACTTAAGAGTAAGTGACACTGTATTCCAGAAAGGCAAAATAATTTGAAAATCCCAGACATATTTTCTGCTTAGTTTGGCTCAAATGTATCTATTTTTCATTGCTGTTTTGTTTAGAGAAACGTTAAAGAGAAATCTGATGTTCTGAAATACTCCTTGTGAAGCACTTTGATGTTTTGCTTCATAAGAGGATTCACAGCCTTTGGTGTTGTCCTGAGTAGAATGAGGGGGAAAAATTGGATGGGGAAGAATTAAAGAAACTGAAAAAGAAAATTAAATATTCACTTTAGAATTTGTTTCAGGCCTAACATTTTGTAATGTTTTCTTTTTTTTCAGTGAAAAATCTCAATACTTTTCTTCTTTCGTCAAGATGTACTTTTCCAGGATAAGCTAGAAATATCCCTTCTGTGCAGGACTCCACCATGAAGTCCCCCATCTCCTTTTTCTGCATTATTCATTATTTTGTATGTGTACATCAGGAAGAGGGAATTGGCCTGGCTCAGTGCCAGCAGAGCTGCTGTCAGCAGAATACGCTGAACACCCTGTGCTGTTGCTGAGCAAATGCAGCCTCTCTTTAAAATCTGTCAAAGAAGGTGCAAGCTTGAAGTGGTTAAACCTTGCCCCATTCTGTCCTTCCTTCCCCCTTTTGGCTTTCCTTTGGAGTCAGTAGATAAAGGCAATCTGTGCCTGTCCAGGACTCGACAAGCATCTCCAGAGACAACTGGGAGCTCATTTCAACTGCAGTGTGCCCTGGCTGGGCTGAAAGAGGGTGTTCAGGTCATCTTCATCTTGCCACCACCTTCAGCAATCCTCAGTCAAAAGGAAAATGCAATTAAAACAACCAGGGTGGATGAAGTCTCACGCAAGAGCAGTGTGGTGTTCACTGATACATGTGAAGACCAGATTTGGCTTTAATTTATATGGATCAGGCCACTACCTAAGCAGGCTACTGTCATCTTGTTAAGATCTGCTGCCTATGCACTTGTAAGGCATTTGCCCTTACAAATGGGCAGCCTTATGTTCTCATCAGGTCTGTTGATAAACATAAACTCTCTTTAACCTCACTAGGAAGTTTTCCTGTTGAACATGGCTTGCAAAAAGTCACCTGATGCCTGATATAATCTGTTTCACTGAGTTTTATTTCAAGTTCCATTTCAGGTTAACACTGGGTTCCCTGTTGATTCTAATTATTCTTTGTAAGGCTGGGACCAGAACTAGGCAGAAAATTAGGAGACATGTCATCTGCTGCTATTTCAATCCAACCTTCCATTTCATGCGAAGAGAGAAGTTCTTAAAATCTTCCTCAGCAAAATTAAGAGCATTGAAAATCCCTTAGATAAAGAATTTCAGAGCTGGACTAAGCTGTGCCTGTTGGTTACAGGCTCCAGACTGGAGCTGGTCCATGGTTCATACTTGCTGCTCGAGCAAAGGTTTAAGTGAGCTGTGAGACTGGTCGCTTTTAGGATGGGTTCTAACACATTCCTTGAATACTTTGAGAGCTAATTTGGTGTGCAGAACTCTTCAAAGTTCCAGACGCCACTATGACCTGCTGTTCTGAAAATAAGAAGAAGGTAACATTTTCAGGGCTTATTTCAGATTGCTGAAGGAATTTGTAAGTTTTGGGCACCTTCCCCACAAATTTGCCTTGGAATGTTAAGTAATAATGAGGGGGGTCTCAGAATGACAAGATCCTTCTCCAAACCAGCATAAGTTTTAGTGTTACAGGAGCAACCAATATGGTATCTTAGAGTATGGATATTACTATACCCAGAATAAAAAAAAATTAATAATTAACTCTTAAAGCTGCTAATTTTCCTCTCACTTCTTTGCTGCATATAAGAAGGATTTAAATGTAGAATACAACATCTCTGAGTGTCATAAAGATTCTGGAGAATCAGGCCAGTTCCAGATGATAGAATCACAGAATGGTTTGGGTTTGAAAGCACCTAATGACCATCGGGTTCCAACTCCCTGCCATGGGCAGGGACACCTTCCACTAGACCAGGTTGCTCCAACTCCTGTCCAACCTGACCTTGAACACTTCAAGCAATTTAGAGCAAGGAATTGACAAGAAATTGACAAAGCCAAACAAATCAAGGAATTGATGCGCATTGGGTGAAGGCCTCCGATGTGCACTCCACAGCATCACGTACCCCTGAGGTCTCACACTGTATGCCCCGAAGTCCGTCTGTTTTATACACTTCTTGATCTGGGCTCCGTGTACATGCCCTGACTTGTCTTCAGGTCCAGGTGTTGGGGAGGGCCTTGAAACTCTTCTGCTGTTCAATTCTAAAGTTCTTATATGTTCTTTTGTTTCTCGGTGGTAGTGGTTGATAGGATTTGGGAAAGGAAGACTCCATCTGAAAGGATTTCCTGGGTGTGAGGATGTCCTCAAGTACTCTTAATGTTCCAGACAAGATACTGTCTCTGGGCCATTAGTCCTTATCAGATGCTGATCATCGCTGCTCTGGTTTCCTCCTCGCCCTTCATTGGTATTGTAATTCTCTGATTCCTCTCCTGGAGACGGAGGGACCTTCTTGCGAAATTTTCCTAGCCCTGTACCCGTTCGTGGCTGCCTTTCTTGGTTTCTTAGATACTGTAACTTTTATCCTTTTACTTATCACAACAATGTTATTATAAAAACATAATTCATCTATCACCAAAACAACATTATTACAAAAACATGAATTAACTAACTACTACAGCAACTGATATGTGTCTTATCAGCATCGTCAAGGTGGTGAATCCCAATGCCCATGTTCCAGTAAATCCACTCAGGGGTATCTCCCTGCGCAGAAATCTATTCAACAAGGTCAGCGGCAGGAGAACAAAGATATATGAACATGTATCTCGGACAGGACTGAGATCATGTACTGTACAGCGAAACACTGTATAAAAACCAGCAGCACAAGGCACACTTCGTGAAACCTCGGGGAGACATGACGCGGTAGAGGTCACGTTTGGGGTTTCACCCAGTGCACGCACTGTTTCCTTGTCTTGTTGGCTTTGTCGATTACTTTCCAAAATTTTCGTTGGCAAATAAATTGTTTTTCGATGGAATTGGCTCTCTAAATTTATAACAAGGAACATAGACGAGTAGACAACTGAAAAAATAACATTTTACTAACAGACAGCAACAGGCAAAAATAACAAATAGATAAAATAACTAAATTGATAAATCTCATGGGCTGCCCCCAGAACAAAAAGACACCCGCTGGCGACACACTCACACACAAACATCTGCCAAGGTGGCGTTCTGCAGTAGAGCGTGTGGTTAGAAGGACAAGGGGAAAGCTATTGTGAATCTTCTCCCTACCCCCCTGCTCTGCCTCCCTGACAACTAGAGCTCCAACTGGTGTTCTCTGGGTCAAGGGGCTAGAACTTGTGGAAGGACTTCGCCTTCCTTGCAGCAAGAGATGACAGGGCAGGCAAGGCAAGGTGGCTGGGCTGGGACAAGTCATGGTTTTCTGCCCTCAGCCAGGACAACAGATGACCTTTTGCAGACTAGCATCCCTGCCTGAGCATCCTCTGATGACATGCACACGCCCATATTTAAGCTTTCCTGATCCTCTGGACTCAATACAGCTTCATAGAAATAAAATCTTCATAGAAATAAAACCGAGTATCTCCATTCCTGTTTGACAAATTTGGATGAAGCTGATTAAAGTGTTCAAAAGTATTACGAACTGGTAGCCCCCTTAAAAAGAATTCATTTCCCTAGTGTTGAAGGTTAGGTCTTCTTTCTTTTCTTTAGGGAATTTTCCTCATTTGTTGTCATAGAGATGGTGAATGGACCTCGATTTAAAAGACAAAAGATGTAGCCAGAGCCTTGGCATGTCATTGGAATGGTTGTGAGGGAGAGGGAGAAGCGGTGTGGTGGTTGGCAGTTTCTTGCCTGGGGATGGGTCAGTCTTTGCCCAGCTTGGAGGGCGGATGGTTGTGGGTTTTGGGTGCTGGACATCTCCTGCACAGGGGGACTCACTGCTACAGCTGAGCCTTTTTTGCCATTTCTCCTCGCCGTTGGAGACCACAGCTGGCAGGAGCGAACATTGAACTGGGACTTTTCGGTACCCTTTGCTGCTGGGAGAGAGCTCCTCACCATCTGCCTTGGGTGCCTCAGGGGAAAACCTGAGCCCATCTCCTCTCTCTCCAGAGGGAACATCTGGCTGCTTACTGGAAGCTCAGCGGCTGCTGCTGCCGTCACCAGGACACCCTCAAAATGCATGACAACCAGGAGAAAACAGAAACACCCCCCACCCTCCACCTTCTCTCTCCTTCCCGGGCTACCATTACCCCCTGGGGAGGCTCAGCCTTGCTTGGGCTGCCCTCTGCCTCACACTGAGCCAACAGCGCCCCCTGCAGCCATGGGGGAGTCACTGCAGCCTCTCTGCCTCAACAGGAGCCATCAGCGCCCCTGCCGGTTGGAAATTGCCAGATTTCCAAATTAAGTGGAAAATCCAATTTGGTAACTGGATTACCCATTCAAATTACCGATTTGGTAATCCAAAGTTACCAAAGGGGAAATTGCTTGATGGGCAGAAAAAGGCTGTTATTGGGATTTTTTTTTCTGTTTTGTTGTTGTTGCTGTTGTCATTGGCGTTTGTTTGCCTTGTTTTAAATTTATATATGTGTGTATATATAAATACATATTATATCTATTTTGGTAAAGAACTGTTATTCCTTTTCCCTTATTTTTGTCTGAAAGCCCTATAATTTCAAAGTTATAATAGTAAGGAGGGGATCATATTTTCCATTCCAGGAAGGGTTCTACCTGCCTTGGCTGACACTTGTCTTTTAAACCTAGGCTGCAAAGGAGTAATGCTATTCAAAAGTGATTAAGTGGAACAGGCAGGAGAGGCAGGGTCTGTAACTTAAGTGGGTTAATGCCTTGGAAGTCCTGAAATTAAGACAAGAGCTTTGAGCAACCTGGTCTAGAGGAAGGTATCTCTGCCCACAGAACGAGACGAGCTTTAAGGTCCTGGCCAACTCAAACCATTCTGCAATTATGTGATTTCCAAGGGAAGTTTACCCCTTTGCTGAGGGCTTATATCAGCACTGGTAGGATAGATCCTGGCTTGCGTTGGAGTTTTAAGGATCTAAACACTGTTGTGGTCTATGTCTAAGCACAACCCCCAAGTTAGCAACCCCTCTAGGGTTTCTCCTTCCCCATTCTCAGGTGAATGGTGACTTTTAGAGAGAAATTTAAAAGATTTGCTTCAAACCTGGATTGTTGGTGTTTTATGGGAAGAACTACAAAAAGCAAGCAAAGGAGGCTGTGGATGGGAAGCAGTATGTGTCCAGAAGACACTGATCCACACCTTCAACTGTGTTTGGAGCTTTTTCTACCAGAAGTTGCAGCTCTGAGTTGCAGCTCAGTTTCTTTCCAAAATAAATGAAAGATGGTGTTATATTTTCTCTGTAATTCAGGAATCTGGTATCGGTTAATAAAGGGAAGCCATAGCTCACAATATACCTGATAAAATGCATTCCCTGCTCTGCTTGAGTTGACATCTTAGTTGGTATTGTGTTAATTAATTATCTGTTAGTCCTAATTATTTATCTGTTAGTATGGTATTAGCAAAACTGTTGTAGTAGGTACACTATAGTTGGAATCATACCAATCTCTACTTAGAGGCTAAGAGGTGTCCAAGATTGGCTAGTTTTAACAGACCATATTTCATTTGAATTTCTCATAATGTGTCAATAGGTTTTGGATGAGATAAAAAATGAATTGTTGCGAGACAATTTCTATGTAAACCTGATTGGATGGTGGCAAAATCCTTTCCACACGGACTTGGTTGAGCAATGCAGGACTCCATTCACATATTATCATTGCTCTCCTGTTGATTTAATTCCTGAACTCTTTTCCTTTTTGATCTTCAGAAATGAGTTTAGACCCTGGATAGATGTCAAGCCTGTGAAAGCGATAAAAGCAAAGCCTCAGTACAAACCACCAGAGGAGAAAATGACCCATGAAACCAGTTACAGCGCTCAGTTCAAGGGGGAAACCAGTAAGCCTTCTCCAGCTGATAACAAATACCTGGAACGCAGAAGGATACGCACTCTCTACAGCGAACCCTACAAAGAACCTCCAAAGGTGAGAAACGCGGCAGAAGGGACCCAGGGCCATCACTGCTCCTGGTGGGACATGACCAGCACAGTAAGGCTGGGCTGAACACTGCTTGCTGTCACTCCCTTTATGTGGTATCATCATTCCAATCAACAGGTGCATCTCGGGATCCATCTTGGAGATGGTGGTGAATAAAAAACTAAGTATGGCCTGGCTTATGTGTGCTACCAGCCCAGAAAGCCAGCAGGGTCCTAGGTTGATCCCACAGTGTGGACAGGGAGGTCAGGGAGGGGATTATGCCCTGCTGTTCCGTTCTGCCCCTCTGCTCTGTAAGACCCCATCTGCAGTGCTGCATCCAGCTCTGGGGTCCTCAGCATGGGAAGGACATGGATCTGTTGAACTGAGTCCAGAAGAGATCATGGAGATGCTCCAAGAGATGGAGCACCTCTGCTATGGCGACAGGCTGGGAGAGCTGAGGATGTTTAGCCTGAAGAAGAGAAGGCTCTGGTGAGACTTCAGAGTCCCTGTCAGTGCCTAACAGGGCTCCAGAAGAGCTGGAGAGGGACTCTGGACAAGGGCCTGAAGGGACAGGACAGTGGAGAATGTATTCACACTGCCAGAGGGCAAGGTTAGAAGGGATATTGGGAAGAAATTCTTGGCTGTGAGGGTGGTGAGGCCCTGTGGCTGCCCCATGCCTGGAATGTCCAGTGCCAGCTTTGAGGGAGCTTGGAGCAACCAAGTCTAGTAGACCCAGCCCATGTAGGGGGTAGGGAATGAGATGTTCTTTAGGGGCTCTTCCAACTCAAACTGTTCTATAATTCTATGAGCTCCAGGACAGCTTGAAGCACTTCAGAGACAATAGTGCCCTATGTCAAACTGTAAAGAAGTGAGGGTACGGCCGAGATGAAGAGGTTTTTCTGTTGTCATTTCCTGTGTGATTATCCAGGCAGCTTTTTCTTCCTCCCTCCAAAACTTTTAGGAGCCCTATATTACATTTTATGCCAGGACCCAGACATCTGCTGTTAATTCAGAACATTCCACAGATTTTGACAGTATGCACTTCTGGTTTTGATCAGATTGAGAACATGTGTTGAGAAGGACCTGAGCTGAAATGTCTTCCAGCCTTGTTTTCTAGGACCAGCAGAGGATCTGCATATAAAAGGAGTCAGTCTGTGAAGTTTTAAATGGAGTACCATAAGTTGTTCCTAAGTTGATGAGTGCTTAGATCTGTGAGGACTGAGAGGGATTGCAGGGTGAGCATGTAGGAGACGAAAGCTTCTGTTCTCCCTTAATTTTTGTAACTGTCCTTCCTATTTTGGGGGTGTAGAAACAAGACATAGTTGTGGAATTTTCTCATATGCCAATTAGTGTTCCTCAGCTCAGGTATCCCAAAGTAATTTTCCTCCATTTTGGGAATCTGTTAAAGACAAACAAACAGAGGAGTCCCCTCCTACAAGAAAGATGGAGACTCATAGCAACCTCTTTGTCATTAGCATAATTTCTCTGCTTTTAGTCCAGAGAGACAATCCTCTGTGGGTTTGCAAAACCCCTCCTGAAGTCAGAGAAAGATGTAGAAATAGATAAAATTACTGATAATATTCCCTCTCTTATTCACCCTGCTGTATCCTGATCTGGATACAATTGGTTGCTGGCTCCAGGGGCACTGACTTCAGGGCTACCTGAAAGGAGCTGGCTATTTGCAACTCAGCATCAGCTCAGCTGCTTCCCTGCCTTTGTGGCAGGGCAGAGATGAGCAGATAAGTAACATTTGTGCTGTTTCTGATCTAAATCCTGTTTTCCACTTGTCCTTGTGTCTCTCCTTCTCTTTCTCTCTCTCTCTCTCTTTCTCCTTCTTTGTGTTGTTGTTTTGCCTGTCGCCCTCCATGCAGGTGGAAAAGCCTAGCATAAAGCCTTCCAAACCAAAAAAGACCACAACAAGCCATAAACCCCTGAAAAAGGCCAAAGACAAGCAGATTGCATCTGGCCGGGCTGCCAAGAAAAAGAGCGCCGAGACCTCCAACACTGCAAAGCCAGAGGATAAGGAGAAAAGTAAAGAGATGAATAATAAACTGGCTGAGGCAAAAGAGTAAATGTCACTACACTTTCCTTTCTTTCTAATTTTTTCCTTTTTTTTCTTAGTTCCTTCCGTTCGTTTTTTTTTTTTTTCCCTTTGATTAAATAAAGGCCACAAAATTAATTAGAGGCTTCTAATCTGCTTTTTGTTCTGATTGTATTAGAAGCTTTTCTGTTTTATTTCCAAGGAGGATTAGGAAATCCTTGTTTCTGGGGTCAGGTTGTTCTGCTTTGCACAACATGGCTCTGCACATAGTGAGGGATGTGAGAATGCATAAGCAGGGTCCTAAGAGGTGAAGGTGATGGATCAGCAGTGATTACATCCCTTGTCCCTTGTCCCTTTCCTCGGGCTTTGACAGCATGGAAGTGTCCATTGAGCCATGGAAGGGCTGTGCTCTCATCCCATGAGGCCCTTTTGGGTTAGCCATTGGTTGTGTCATCTCCCACTGGTGTCAATAGGTAAAGGGATTTGGAGGCAAAGAGGATCAGGTTCATTCATGGTGCCATGGATATGCTGCAAATCCACCAAAATCAATGTTGTGGTCAAGAACAATTTCCCGTGGTGACACTGATGGGAAGTCTGCTCCAAGAAGCAACAGAAAAGGAGATCCCATGGAAGTAAAGGGCCAAATCCTCCTAAAGGGTAACGGGGAGTACATCTAGCTGCATCAAGGCAAATTCACTCATCAACACCACTTGAAGTCCTTGATTAAAAAAAAAAAAAAAAAAAAAGGTGAGGGAAGGTGCAGTGAGCGCTTTCCAAGCACATGGCAGGTTAGACTAGGTTATCAGCAAGTTGGTTTTCCCTATTGTTTCCCCTAAGTTATGGATCTTGTTAATTATTCCCATTTTGTTTTGAATCTTGAAATGCTTTCTTCACTTCTGGGATGCCAATAGGCAGAGTTAAGTTTCAAAAAGTGGTTTAGTTTGCAGTTATGACCTTCCAAGGGGTACAAAGAAATGTGTCACCAAGGTTGGCTAAAGCTGTCACCCCCTGTTGTGTTTATTCTTCCAGCTGTTTATGTTCGTGTTGGCTCATGAGCATCTCACGAGGGCCATAAAAAAGTTGCTGGGATCCCTAGACTCCCTCCAGACAAGATCTCAGGGTTTCAATTGTATTTACTGTGCTCTTACTCTAGGAAATCCCCATGACTCGTTTGGAAGCCCTAAACACAGCAGGACCATTTGTCAGCAAGTATGAACTGGCCCAACAGACTGGCATTACATGCCACAGAATCTGGGTCACTGGATCAGTGGGAGAGCTGTGGTTCCAATCCAAATTAATGTGCCTAACTTCTGGCTTGGGTCCTAAATACGCAAGGATTAATCTTTATCCCACCAAAGTGAGCCGTTAAACTCTCCCATAGCAGAGTGGCTTCAGGTTAAGATGCAGGGTTCTTGTTACTTATTCTTGCAGTTCCAAATTTTCTCTCCTAGTATGAAGTCCAGCTTGAAACTTCCAGTGGACAATCGGGAAGCATGAAGACAGAGATGGGAAGTAGAGTAGGGAGGTGGAGTGTTGCTGTAGAGGTGGTGGAAATAAGGAAAGTCTTACTGCCAGGGGTATTTTAGAGATGTGAAAGTATCTAGCAGAAAAATGGATGGGTTGGGAGGGTGAGGAGTCCCATTTTTGGGGCTTCATCCCATTAGAATCGGGTCTTTTGGAAACATAAATGAGTGGTGGGCTACAAGGTTGAGTAAAAGTTTCCAATGAGGAGGAAAGCTCTGTGATATACAGATAGTGACATTTGTTGGTCTTAGTAATGAATAAATGCCAAGTTTGGTGTATCATGTGATGTGTCCTGTTTGCCTTGTGCTAACAGCCTAAACCTTTGCGTATCAGTAAATGTAGTGTTCTGAATTCAGTGGTGTAATTCCAAGCTTAGCTGTGTTAGAACTGTGTGCTAGTCAGGTTGTGTATGTGGAAAATATATATTCATATATAAAAATATATATATATATATTTAAACCTCCGCTGTTTAGGAGGAAACCAGGGAAAATCCTCCAGGAAGTAAAACTGTGGAAATCTTTGTGAATCTAGTGTTTTGGGTTGTTTTTTTTTTTTTTTGTGGGGTGTTTTTTGTTTGTTTGCAGTTTTTTATGTGCATGCCTCATGGAGATGCTGACCTGTCCATACTGATCATTGCTTTTCTGAGTGCTCAGAAGCCCCTGCAGCACTTCTCTCTCCAGAGCAGCTCAGCAAAAGGCTTATGTTGAGCTGGCGGAGAGGTGTGCTGCTCACAGCTCTTCCTACCTGTCACATAAGGGACAACTGGCCAGAGAAGATGAGCTCCCAAGACTTGGCATGATTCCTTGGCTTTTAAGATGCTTCATGTGCATCTTTGCACTCCTCAGTAAAGACCTTTCTTACAGGATGTAGCGTAAGCTGTGAAGACGATATGTCACAGCAGGCAGAACACTAGGAAGGCACTAGACAGTTCAAATAGCTCAACACACAAATCTTACATAAGGACAGACAATGCAAAGCAATTCTTCCTATTACTTTTCTGCCTAAGTTTCATATTTGAAGACACACCACCAACTTGCCACCATTTCACCTGGAATACAATGAGAATTTACCCCCTGACTTCAAGGTGAAATAAATTTTGCCCAAGGAACATCACTAAGATGCTCAGACCACCTAATCCAAGCATCTCCATGGCTCTGGATGAACCACTGATCATCCAACTTTGGATGGTTTCTTCTTAATGAAGAGCATGTAAAATATACACAGTGAGTGGTCAGAATATAGCTTTACATGAAGATTTTTGATGGCAGGGGCTTGGAACTAGAAGATCTTTAAGGTTCCTTCCAACTCAAGCCATTCTATGAGCTCACTCCAAAGCTAGGTATGAAGTGTTAGCCCGTGGTTTTAATTCCCTGTCTAGTGAAGGAACTTTCCAAAGGCCATTGAGCTGCCTATTTTTGACACGTGTCTTTGGGTGGGATAAATGGTCCTTGAAAGGTTTTCTTTGCAGAAAGAGGCTGGGAGACTGGTAAGGCCTGGATACCTTCCTTTCACATCAACAAAATAGGGATAGAAATCCTGGCTTGTGCTCCATGTGCACCACATCTGCAGCATGCATCCAAGCACACGCACATATCCAAGCACATGAGCTGGCCCTGCATTGAATACCAGGAACTACAGCAGAGGCAAGCCTCAGGGTGAAATCCTGCATTGCTCTACCTTCCAGACTCTATGCCCATCCAACCCACTCAGGTTTATCAGAAAGGAAACCAAATCTCTGCCATTTCAAATTCACTTTGGGCTCTGAACTTGTCAATCCCACTGGGAAACAGTGCTCTGCAGTTCTGTGTTTCCAGCTACCACAATGCTGATTCTGTTCCACTGCTGATCTGTAATGTTTTACTTTCTTGTAAAAAGAAAAAAAAGAAATGTTTTGCTTTTTACCCTGTGAGCATTCCTGTGCTATTGCTTGCTTTTGCATTTTCACTGTACTGTTACTCCTTTCTGCAAAATGGTGCTAATTGCTGACTGAGCTCCTGTTTTCTGACTGCTTCGCACACCAATCACCTGCTTCTTCATTTGCAGCACAGCCGGTGCCAAAACCCGGTGCCCATGCATTCCACAAATTCTTGCCTCTTGGAGGCAGATAGGAAGTGTCTAATTAATGTTTTGTGGCCTGGGTTTGGTTGCATATCACAAAAAATGTCTCTTGTAATCATGTTAAGCACACCTCCTTGTGGTGCTTTTTCACTGTTGATATTCTGATGAAAGTCTCACACACACACACACACCGACACGCGCACACACACACACACACATTAATGTACTGCCAATTGATTGTGACGTGCTTGTGATCTTTGCTTGCTCAAAGGGTACTTTTTCCAATGATAAATAAATGCTGAAGACGAATACCACCTCCTTGATCTTGTTTTCTCAATCAGAAGCACAGTTAAATGAAAGAAACACCTGTCCAACCAAAATGAGGCTTATGTTGCTGAGAGTTGCCACTGTCATACCCGCTGTAGGGACAGCTGGGCTGGCACAGTCTAACTCCCTTTAGGTGGCTGCTAACCTCAGACCAGTCTGGCATGAGCTAGAAGTGTTTGCAAATGCAAAGATGGACAGTGAAGTCATGTGGATAATGCAAGTTTTCTTTTATTTTCTATATAAAATATCTTTGAGTAGAGGGTCCGTGCAGTGCCTTGCTCATGTCCACCTTGTCCTGGCTCAGGGAGCAGAGATCAAATCCCATCAAGAATTGGAGGAAGGGTAGATGATGTGTATTAACCAATGTTAATTACACATTTTTCAACTGCCTACAGCTTTAGTTTTCTCCATAAACCAAACATGAAAAACCTGGTCTACTGGAAAGTGTCCCTGCCCATGGCAGGGGATTGGAACTAATTGAGCTTTAACATCCCTTGCAGCCCAAACCTTTATATTGTTCTGTGAAAAACACCTGAAAGGCCAATGAGGGGGTTGAAGGGGCTATAAATCCTCTTTGAAAGGAGGTGGCAAGTTCTTGGGTTGAGCACTTTTAGTGGGCTGCAAACCCAGCCACTGTTGAGCAAGTGCTTGGCAGAGTCTGTAGAAGTGTAAAGCAGTGATTTTTAATTAATGAAAGCATTGGCTATCTGGAGAAAATGACGCTTGAGAAGAAAGCAGGACTGAGGGCAATGCTTTATTTTAAATTGTGAACCCTAATCTTAGCTTAATCTCTTTTTCTTTTAATTAGTCTGCAATTCCAGTTTTTAATTATGTTTTCTCCTTTAATGGATATCCCCACCAACCTGAAGAAAATTACTGTAGTTTTGAGCAACTTTGTCCTGTGGGAGGTATCTCTTCCCATGGTAAGGAATTTGGAACTAGATGGCCTTTAAGGTCCCTTCCAATCCAAACCATTCCATGATTCTGTGATTTTGAAACTTCTTCTCCACCTCCTCCTCCTATGCTCTGTTGACATTCATGGGCCACCAAACCTTTTTTGCCTTCCTGTTGCTATTTCTCATCCCTGCCTGGTTTACAAATCACTTTCTGAATTTATTCCATTTGTGACCACATGCTAGTAACGGTGCTGCTTCCTGATGTCCTCTGTATCACCCTGCCTTCCCTCTCCCTTCCCCACCAGTTTCATCCATTCATCAGTCACAACTACCTATGATCTTTGGAGTGTTTCAGCTGGGCTGTAGGATTTATCATTTCACACTCTACACCTGGTAGTGGAGAAAATGCTAATTTCTAAAAGATTGGTTATTATTGGAGCTTATCTGTGACAATCCATGATGGGCAACAAAGTTCTTCTCCCATGACACAAAGGTACAGGGTCTTTTCCATGCTGCAGTCTGGATAGGTAATCCATCTGCTCCCTGCAGCTGCCCAAAGTGAATGCTGGAAAACAAGCCTTCACTGCCCTGTTGATCTCTGAACTCACTCAGCCTTGCAAGGCCCAAGCGTAGAAAGTGGCAGGATGAATTTCAAGGGAACAGTAGGACCTACTGGGCTGATGGAAGGGCTGGACTCCCTGGTCTTTAACCATCACTATCTGAACCCACTGGTGCTGACTGACTCCATAATCTTCACCAAATCACTAGTGACTGGCACTGCCCACACCTTTCCAAGGGCTGTGATGGAGAGCCTCACTGAAAATGAAGTGCTTTGTCTTACAAGAGCATTTAGCGTGGAGGTGTGGAGGCGCTGGCTGGAGGAGAAAGTCTTATTTGTCAGTGTTGGCATATGGGTGAACAAGGAGGGGAGACGTTAAATTTAATTTTGAAAGTCGAGTCTTCCTCTCAAATACTTAATAACAGAGCATCTTAGAGGTGTTTTGCAACCTAAAAAATTCTGTGATCTGAGAGTGACTTTGCAGAGGTGTCGCTTTGACTGCCATGAGCAGTCTCATGAGGAGTTGCCTCCCTGCTTCCAATTTTACTGAGCTGCTTTTAAATACATTGTATCCACTCATTTAGGATTCTTGTGCATGGGTGGATGAAGAAGTTTTTCCTTGACACTCTCCATCCTTCCACTCCAGCTTGGGCTGAGCTGAGCTGAGCTCCCTTTGAAAACCTCAGTTACAATTTTTACATCCCTGACTGGTAAAAGGATGTTTTATCAGCTGATATATCAGCCCTTATACAAATGCAGCCTCTTGTGTCATGATAGTCTTTTGATTTATGGTTTGTTTAGAGATATGCCAGTGCAGGAGAGAAAGAGACTTTTTAAGAAGATGCTTCTCACATAGCTTGTACCTCCCAACATCCAAGGAATAACAACTATCCCCAACAGTGACATCAGATCAAGAAGTGGAGCCATACAGGAAGGAGAAATTCTCTAGTATAAACATGATGATACCGATGTGCTCAGCTCTAAGAACAGTATCTTTTCCACATTTGGAAAATATTGTGCTGTTCAGACATGGGCTTCTGCTCTGCCTTGTTCCAGCAGTGTCATGGTAAGTTTGATTCAGTTGGGGAATTGGCACCTCACTTCCATTTGCCCATATTCACCTGAGCTTTCTGGGTCGGGAGCAATTCCAGTAATACCATTGGGTTTACTCCCAAGCTCAGGGGTGTGTGATGAGGGGTAACACAGCTCTGAGTACTTCAGGACTGGTGGTCTGTCATGAACTCTGAATTGCTTGTAAACACTTTTAATTTCTGTTGCAGGGCGGGTGCCTTGGGAACAACTCCCTAATCCTGACTGTCATGCAGAGGACATGCGAGGCAAGAATAAAAGAAAATGCTACTAGTGCATTGAAGGCATCTTTATGCTTTCTAAAATACCAGCTTGCCCTTCAGGCAGTCTACTCCATGGAAGCCAATGATAAGGACCAGCCACCAGAAAAATGATGGATGGTAGTGGCAAATCTTAGTGATATGTGAGAGCTCTGGCTGCTTTCAGTGTGTTCAATGGTGTGAGAGATGGGAAGGGGAAAGCATTTATGAATCCTCCTTGTTGTCCTCTGCCCACCCCAACCTAGCCTGTGGCATGCAACAACCCCAAGCCCCCCCAAAAAGCTGGATGTTCCCATATCTTCTTGGAGAGACCAGTGTGTCTTTTCTAGCTCTAAAGAGGTCTGGAGAACTGGGTAACAGGAAAGAGTGAGGAGCACCCTGCATTGCACATGTGTAGGGAATCTCACTACATCATGGGTGGCAGATGGGTCTGTTCTCATCAGTTAACAACACCCATAAGCACTTGATAGTTCCAGTACCAGGTGGTCAAGGTAGGGAAATCCTGAGAGCATCCGCTGGCCATTGGACTGACCTGTTCTTGGCCTGATTCAGGATTTAGTACCCAACTGAAGACAAGTTCAGCTGTGGTCACCTTCCTTGGACCCAAGAGATTTGCCCAGAGAAGCTGTGGCTGCCCCATCCCTGGAAGTGTTCAAGGTGAGCTTACTGGAGCTGGTCTAGTGGAAGGTGTCCCTGTCCATGGCAAGGGGGTTGGAACAAGAGGATCTTGAAGATCCTTCCCACCCAAATAATTCTGTGATCCTGTGATTTATCAGCAGGGATACAACCCCCCAAGGTATCCTGAATTTAATGAAACAGTGCTTTGGAGCTGCAGGCCAGTGAATGTCTTTGCTCCCCTTGCCCCTGTTCTTTTCCCTCTCCACAATGTCCAAAGCTCATCAGAGATCTCTCCGCACTGGCTCCTTCCCTTGCAGTCTGCAATGTCCTCACCTCCCCATCTGACCCCATTTGCCTGCCACACCACCATTCCTTCTTGCCTTCAGAATCATTTTCCCTCCATCCTCTCCGCCGGCTTTTCTGTGTCTGTGCTGCAGCTGCTTCTCCAACCCTTTGCTTTCTCCCACCTTTCCCCCTCCAACACCTTTCCCCTCTACATCACCTCAAATACGCAGCTCTACCAAGGACCTTCTCCTTCCCATCCTCCCTCAGTTACTGTCTCATGTCCTGTCTCTCTTGGACTGTAAGTCTTTTTTCTTTGCCTGTACTGTGTGATATCACTCACTGCTTGAATAAATGATACCTCACCTACCAACTGCCCCTTCTCTCTCTCTCCTTTCTTGGTGTGACTTTGCTAGATGTGTCTGCAAGTACCTTGTGTGTCTGTCCTGGTGGCCAGTCAAGCAGTCGGTCTTGCTTCTGCAGACCTGTCTGTCTTTTAGGATGACACTGCTCATGCTTTTGTCCTCTGGTACCTTTGTTTCTTTTTTTTACAGCCACAGGGACAAGCTTTGTTGTCAAGTGTAGGAGCCTGTCACATTCAGAGCTGCAGGATCTTCTGTCCCTTGCCATTCTGGCGCATCTGATAAAGATGTTGGCCTTTCTCCAGCTTCCTGCAGAGATGTCCTGTGCTGCCAGGTTCCTCAACAAATGCAGCAGCTGAGGAGAATGAAGGAGAAATCTTGTAGCCCAGAGCAGAAGCATCTGATGGTAAAGGAACAACATTCCCCTGTAATAGGAAGGAGTGGGCAGAGATGTCAGTGGAAATCCAAGCAGATATGTCTCTCAGAGGAATCAGCAAAAGCTGGCTTAGAATGTTTCAGAGATGGATGCCCAGGAGGTCTCTTATGGCTCAGAAGGTGCCCTGGACATCTGCTTCCTTCATCCCACACAAGGACTAGACTTGTCCCTGGTCCATTCTACCTGTGAGTACATCAAGGACCCAGTTATGACTCAAGTCTCAGATGGCTCCTTGCTGCCTCCTTGTCCTAATTTATTGCCTTAAAGTGCTAGTTTGGTTGGTGCTGGCTGGAGATGTTGGTACATATGGAGATGGTGCTTCTTCCCAGGTGCTCCTTACAAATATGGAAAGTTGCAGGAGCAGCTCGGTTCCTCTACCTTTACAGCGACTCTCACTGCCTGTGGTGTGACAACAGCATGCCAGAAAGCAAAGGAGACTCCTGGTCATGCTGAGTGAGCTCAGAGCATGGTCACCAGTCTGGTTTCATGGGCTATCTGCAGGAGTTAGGTCTGAGGACTTAACAAGATGCAAAACTGAAGCAGTTTGGTGGACATGGATGAGAGAGGCATCAAGCAATGCTCAGTCCCCTGGGCTTCTTTCAGTGCTTGTTCCTGTCCTGTTCTGCCTGCAAGAGCAGACAGAAGAGAAAATATGTCTGGGAAGCTCAAATCCTCAGTGAAGAGCCTGGAAATGCTATCTAGGACAAACAAGACTTACAGCTGGGTTGTGCCTGACATCTCTAGGCTGCAGGAATTTTGGTGTAGGTGTTGGAAAGAGGCATTGGGGAAGAGGATCAATCCCTTGATGTAGGTAATATCCTGCATCCTTTCCTATGTGCCACCATGACTTACTTCCACCTGCTTTGCTTCCACAGTGCTGCTGCCTCCTCCTCCAAGCACTAAAAAAGCACTGAAAAAATATCAGCTGCAGTTTTAGGGGCTGGCTAGTATTTAGGACATGATTCCTCCATGCTGCACAGGTCCTCATCTCACTTGGAGATATGCAGAAGTCTCCTAACATCTACATTTCTGCTAGCAGAGCTCAGTAGGAGCTTGCCTATCTGCTGCTTTGGTTGGAACTCCAAAGGGCTGAGTTCCTTGTTGCTCATCCCATACCTACATCAGGCCAGATTTCACAACCAGGAACTTTCTTCTTCAGAAATTGCTGGCCCCAAGCTGGTGCATGTTTCCAGATCTCACACCTTTGCAAGGACAGCAACCCCTCTGCTTGCTGAGGTATAGAGCAAGACTGAGATTCTGCACTTCCCTGACAGAATTTACAGTGTTACCTCTACTGTTTGATGTGCCTTTCCCAAAGAATCCAACTGAGACCAACTATAAAGTACCATTTTTCAGGTCAAAAAGATTTGTATTTTTGTTGCTGTTTTGTAAAGACAACAAACTTCAGTGCACAAAGGGCAACACAGCATTCAGAAGACAGATGTAACTTGTCATAACCTACTCATAATCTAACTGGGAATTGCATTTGCCCAGAAATCAATGAGTCAGAAATCTTCTGAGAAACGTGAACCTGCCAATGTCCTCCTGGATAAGGGTGTTAACCAAAAGGTGATTTCTCCACAGACAAGAATTGTCTCCTCACCTAAATTCTCTGGGAAAGAAAGGACAGCCTTCTCATGTTTTTTTCTTTAAAATGTTCCTTCAGCACCAAAGTTCTGTGCCTGAGGCTGCTTGCTGTTTCTGAGCCACTGGTAGAGGATTCCTGTTGCTTCTAGTTCTCTTAAAGGCAACTTTTAATTTTCTGTGTACCTATACAGAATCATAACAGCTCCCAAATAGCTAAACTTCTTTAAATTAAAGTAATTTTGCAGAAGACAACACAAGTCATCAGCTCATTTTGACATGAGGCCACCCAAACATAAAGATGTGAATTCATAGAGGAACAGGGGTGAGATGTGAGCAGGTCCACCACATCTCTAAGGAACAGGATAATATTGCTGGAGCTGTCAGAGGCAAGTTTAGACCCCAAGTCACAACATCCCATGTGATTATACCAGGACCAACAAAGAGAAGATAGCATTATGTGTGCTCATGGTGGCCCATGAACATCCCTGGTTATTTCCAGACACCTTGTGCTGCCTGTGGGAAATTAACTCCTGCTGAATTTCATACTCTTTCTGCACGTGTCTCAGACATAACAGGAGGAGAAATCTGTCACCTCCAATTCATCTCTTCTACATTTCTCACCTTCTCACAAAATTAACCCTACAATTTGCCATCAGCAGCCCTCATGCAGGCAAAGATCTCCAAACTCTTTCCTCGCTTGGCTTAAACAAAGATCATTTACAAATGTGTGTTGGGGCTTGTTATTTTCAGATCAGGCTTTCCTTTCAACTCTCCAATTTGCACACTGCCAGCTCACTCTTCCCAAATCTGGTACCTAGGGCTAGACCTTGCTGTGCAGTCCTGCAGAGAACAGCCACGGTTGTTCTCTACTGTGCACACTCTGTTTTTTCTGAATACAAACTCCGGGGGAAAATATTGTAATTACCTACCCTTCACACTCCTTCCAGTTTAAAACAGGTTTGGATGGACAATCGCTCAGTTGTCTATATTCATGCAAACAAAGAGGAAGCCAGGGGATGAGATGGCACAAAGTCTCTTTCTCCTCCTCAGGTCTGAAATCCATGGCTGAAGGATGCACACAGTCATGGGGAAAGAGACAGTAGATTAAAAGGAAGAACATACACTGCAGGCACCAGCTTTTTGACTGTTTCAACAGGGAGGGACCACCCTGTTGAGATGGAGGAATTCCCCTGGTGATTCTGAGATGGAAGAATTCCCTTGGTAATTCTAGCAAGGGCTCAGGAAAATGCTTGTGGATTGAAAACAGTTCATGTTGCTTCAGCTAGAGATAATTTTTTGCTTTCAAAGCTCTCCTCTGAAATGCAGGATAGCAGCAAGAGCAGACTTGGATACCAAGGAAGAAGTATGATGGCTCTAATGTTGACCCACCTTGATCCGGTTGAACCTGGATCGTCATGTACACACTGGTACAGGACAACCTGAGATGTGGCCCCATAGTTCCTGCATCCCTCACTAGATGAGGTGTGAAGATGTCCTTGGTATCTGGAGAGTTGCTGATGGCCTTCAAACTGCAAGTGCAGATGCCCTTGGGCACCATTTCCACTGGCAAGGATGTGCAGGCATCTCCAGCCTCTCCAGAGACCAGGCAATGGGTCCTGTCCTAGCAGATGCCTGTGCATCAGCAGTGTGGACATCTTTCCAAAGAGAAGCTGCTCTGCATTTTCCCCCTAATCCTTTGATTTATGGTGCTGGGCTCACCTCATTCCCATAGGAACTACTGGGCTGAAA
This sequence comes from Phylloscopus whistleri, assembly GCA_017589585.1. Classification (NCBI taxonomy): domain Eukaryota; kingdom Metazoa; phylum Chordata; class Aves; order Passeriformes; family Phylloscopidae; genus Phylloscopus; species Phylloscopus whistleri. The sequence continues at coordinate 1,914,973 of JADMLD010001404.1, forward strand.
GAACTCAGCAGATTTCCTACCAACCTCTGCCAACAGCTTCTGGCAGCAAATGCCTCTTTGTAGTAAGAAGAAAGGGCAAGGTGAGGGTGAGTATTTGAGAAAGAGCTGTCCTGCCAGGGCTCCTCCCATGGTCCTACCCCACAAGCCTTTCATGCAGAAATGGTTTTTCTTGTGTGTGGGTTGAGCTGATTTCATAGACCAAGAAAATGGTAACCAGCCACTACATGGTGTCAGGCCCTCCTTCCCTCCTCTAAACTGGAACCATTCCCTGCACAAAAATGATGCAAGAGTGGGAGATAAATGGGGATCTCCATGGTCCCTTGATGCAACTACCATGTAAAGCTGCCCATTTTAAATCTTAGCAGGTTTCTCATGCATCATCAACTGCTTTCTGCCTTTCTGCACCCTCACAGACCTGTTCCCATCCATCCATGTCTCTCATCCCCAGAGAACCTCCTCCTCTTTCCTAATGAGGACTGATTCCCTTGTTCCCTACAGGTCTTTCCTTTCCCATCCCTCCCTCTGTGCTTTCTCAAGACCCAGCCTTCCTTTCAACATTCCAGAGCTTCTACTGGCAGCATCTACCCTAACTCCAGGGTGCCTTTGTTCTTTAGTGCTGCCATCCAAGACTATCCAGGTACAAAGGTGACCCTGCCAGGCATTCAGTACCACCATCCACTGGTGCCACCATCACCTCCTGGTGCCTCTTGGGGGTATCGAAGAGAAAAGGAGTGCTCTCAAATTGGGGTTAGTATACGTTAGCTGGGCTTACTTTTCTGCCAGTTGTTTTAACAGATTCCAGGTGCTTCCTGAGTGGCACAAGAGCTCAGCTTCCCTGTGACAGGGCTTTTACCACCCATCATGAGGGAAACAAACTGCTTCTTTGAGAGACAGTTTTACAGCAAGGTGTTAGTTTGATGCAGGTTAGAATCAATTGGCAAGCATTTTTTGTAGCTGACTGTGGACATGATCCTTGTCGTAGTTAAACCAAGGGTTGGTCAAAAAGTCCAGCCCAAGCCCTGACAGGTTTTGTGGACATCCATGGGTTTCGGACCAGTTCCTTGCAGGGAGCAGGACCACTCACTAGTCAGCCTGAGGACATACCAAATGTGTGGTTGCTTGGGGAACACTCTGCAGAGGCATTGGTCATGGGGCAAAGTCCAGCTCAAGGGTGGCATTTTGTTGTCATGGGCCAGCTGATTGCTCTGATAGCTTTGCAATGATGATCTTTCTCTGCTTCCAGGACCCCTGAAAAAAACACTGGTGCTACAGACCAAGAACCAAGTACCTTAGTGCAGTACGAACTCACATGAAGCCAGAAACTTTCATCTGAGCAGCAGCTGGAACAAATATATAATCTGCATGAAATGTGTATTGTCTGGCTGGCATAAAATAAAGCTGATTATGGTAGTTGAATGACAACTTCTGTTGTCCCTCAAGCACTTTGAAGTTATTGTGTGATGCAGTTAGCATGTCTGTGCCTTGATTTATGTATAGTAAAGTTACAGAAAAAAATGGGTCCAATTCTCCCTTTATTCATAGGTGGGAAGCAGCACTGGTTTTAAAGGTCTCTCTATTTTACATGGACAACAGAGATAGATTCATATCCATAGCTTGTGGAAGAATCACACTGGATTTCAGAGATTATGTCAGAATACTAGTTGATCAAAGCAACAACTCTCTTCAAAGATCCTAGGAAGATTTAATGCACTATTGTTGGGGGTTAGGTTTGTTCCTTTTTTACCTAGAGAACTTTCCCCCATGAGTTGCTAGGAGACTAACTACTGGGTGCTTATGAGTGCTTGACGAAAACAAATAGGTGGCCAGAAGTCGGGAGGGGGAGATAACACGAGTTTTGGGGCAGGTAAAGGGCAGGGCTGGGGGCAGCTTCTCTCTCTTGCTCTTGGCATCGCAGAGAGGAGTGAGGCTGCTGCTTGCTGTGGGAGGAGTTCGCTGTCACCAGTCTGGTCCTGAGGAATCTACCACCATCTGCTCTCGTGTGTCCCAGAACTCTGAGCTGCCTCCTCCTGCCCTGCTGGAGCTGGGCTGGCCCTGTCCTGCTGCTGTCGTTTCCTTCGGCATTTTTTGCTATGCTGTACCCCCGCACTGCCCTGCCCTGCCGGGACATCCCCGCCGTTCCAGCCACCACCGGCGGAGCTTCTGATCTCACCCACCAGCCCAGGATTTTCCACCGTTCGAGCTTGGTGCTCTCAAGAGATCAGACTGCCCCGGGTCTTGTGAAACGAAGCCCATCAAGGTTTTTCTTGGTTCTGTTTATTGTTTATTGTTAATGCTGTAGTTGTTGTTTGTTTATCTTGTTATACATACTAGCAAAAACTGTTATTCCTATCCCCTTACCTCTGCCTGAGTGCCCCTTTAATTTTTTAAATTATAATAATTTGGAGGGAGGGGATTTGAATTCTCCATTTCCTAGGGAGGTCTTGCCCCTCCTTAGCAGATACCTGTCTTTTACACCAAGACAACTATAAATTCTTAACCCCAGTCAGGAACTTGTGTTTGGATATTGCCAGGTGAGGCACACCCTGTGCAGTATCTGGCAGATCCCCTTGTCACCATGCTATAGCCATGAATATTTCAGACCTTCTTCTGAGGCTGCTAATATTCAACTGATTGCCAATTTGGGTATCACTTAAGGCAAATAATAGAATGGTTTAGGTTGGAAGGGACCTTAGAGATCATCCAGTTCCACTCCCCTGCCATGGGGAGGGATATATTCAACTAGAACAGGTTGTTCCAAGCCCCATACAACCTGGCCTTGAAGATTTCCAGGAATGAGGCAGCCACAGCTTCTCTGGGCAACGTGCCAGGGTCTTGCCACCTTCACAGGGAGGAACTTCCTCCTGATATCTAACCCAAATTTTCCTTCTTTCAGTCTGGACCCTTGTCCTATCACTACATTTCTTCATGCAGAGTTCCTCTCTGTCTTCTTTGTAGGCCCATTCAGATACTGGAAGATGTTCTGAGGTATCCAGGCAACCTTCTCTTTTCTAGGCTGAACAGCACCAACTTTCTCAGCCTGTCTTCTTAGGGGAGGTGTTCTAGAGTCCTTATCAAATGCTGGACAAGAGATCAAAACTTGCTGGCAAATTAGTATTTCTTCTCAGACTATTTTCTAAAAAATGTTGTACTGAAAAATTTTCAAGTTGTTCACAATTGGAAATGTAGGAAAAATTTAGTCAACTTATGGTTATTCTGTTTTCTGAGTGAGGTTCAGTATGTTCCTAAGATTGGACTCGGTGATCTTGGAGGTCTTTTCCAATCTTTATGATTTCTATAGAATTCATGTGGCACCATGATGGGAGGTGCAATCCAGTTCTACAGCCTGTCCTGTACAGATGGCATGGAGTCCCCAGACTGCAATTTCAGCAAGGCAGTGGCTCAGCACATTCCAATAAATATATCTAGGTTTAGGCTGAAGTGTTCTAACACTTAGAGCTGAGATTAGGTTTACTTTCCTAAAGTGGTAACTTTAGGCAAAAGGCTGCTCTTCCTTCACAAATTAGTTATGCAAAGGAGGTACTTCAGTGGAGGTGGGGAGAACTCCACAGAGCATGACAGCTCCATAGTCCTCCACATCCAGAGGGTTTGGCTTGCTGGGTCTAGTTCATAAGAAAATCGCCTTGAGGTTGGAGAAGTCATTCACATATTTCAAAGTGAAAATGCAAGTCCATGATACACCTCCTCCAACTCCTCCTCCTTCTCATCCTCCTTGTTCTCATCATCCTCCTCCTCCTCCTCCTAGTATTCACATTGTGGGGAGTTCTCTTTGATAGCAGGAAGAATTGGAAAGAACCTCCTTGTTAAAGGGATAAAATACAGAGGAATATTTGTCACGATTGTGTTTCTACAATGTGTTATAGATCAAGTGAGTGTCTTTAGGCCAGCTCTGCCTTAGGTTCAGATTTTTGGCAGCAGCTTTACTCAGACAATCTGCACCTAAAAAGCTCTGGATTGCCAGTTCTCAGGAATGGCCAGACAGGTCTATTATAAAATGAGTTATTGGTTGAATAGACAGAAGATTAACAGGTCTTAAACAGAGTTACTTACTACACAGGTTAAAACAAAGAACTAGTAGTAGATTTCCATAAAACAGTGCACAACATAAACATGCATATATTATAGCTAGCAAAGAAATCGTATAGGTTAGGAGTTAATGTAATTTACACCAACTGATGATGAGTCAATCACACATAGAGTCCTTTCACTCAGACTCTGGAAGAGTAACCACAAAGTGTAGTCCTGGCTTCAGGAAAAAGCCTCACACATTTCCAGGAAATGTGCAAAAGACTTCTGCTTTATGAAGGTTTTGTGTAGCTTTTACAGCATGTAAAGTGAAGTGTCTGTCAGTCAGAAATTCGAGCTTATCCTCCTTCAATCTCACTCTCAGGGCAAGATGTTTATTGTCAGCTGGGAACGCCACCTCAATGGCGCAAGAAATAACTCACTACCAGACAGATGTCCAGCTTTAGTTATCTCACCAAATAGCAAATTCATGTGAGGGGAAGATGCCCTGACCTATCCCACCAGCTGGTAGGCAGAACAGATAAGCCCTCCTGTGAGGAGTTATTCTGACAAGAGTAACTAATAATAGCTAATTAAATATTTTCTGCAAAGGGATGGAGATTACATGCCTATGAATAATTGCATTGAGTGTGTGCCTCACTCAGCAGCTCAAGGATCCTTGTTACACATAATTAAGTAATTAACTGTTCTTGTATATAATTACCATGATTGCACAATTATTAAAAAGGAGACCAGTCCAAAGGTCGAGTGCCAAATGTTGGTTGCCTGCAGGAGGTTTTGCTCTAGTTCTCTGGAGCTTTTGGTGTCCACTTAGTCAAAGATCTCATCTATACACAATTATAGATACTAACCCAGATATCCATGGTGGAAAACTTGAAAGAAACAGGCTTGTTCTTTGTCTAGGTTTAGGAAGACAGGTGTCTGCCAGGGAAAGCTGGAGTTTCCCTTGGAATGGAGAATGTTAACCCCCTCCCTCCAAATTATTATAATTTTGCAATTAAGGGCTTTCAGGCAAAAATTTTGGAATAGGAATAACAGTTCTTTACTAGGAATATTAACAATACAAATGTAGTAGTGCAAAAAGACAGGCAAACAAACAAAAATCCTAGAAACTCTGACAGAGTCAGAAATACAACATGACACCCTGTTGGTCAGGGTGTTGGAAGCAGACAAATAAATCCTCGTGGAGAAACAGATGTGGTTCTGTTGGAGTAGAGATGATCCCGTAGAAAAGGGTCCAGTGGTGGTGAGATGGGTCCAGTCTTCCTCTGGAATCCCGTGGAAAACAGGATAACTGGTGTTCCTGAGTCTCAGGTAGGAATAGTTGGCTCCCCGAATTGGGTGGAGCATCTCACAATGGGATCATGTAATGTTTTCAGTCATGCAGTGAGCCTTAATGGCCCATTAACAGAAGATATCCCCCTGGAGGGAGGATGGGTTGTGGAAGAGATAAGGAACATTACTCCACCTGGTTTTAACAGCTGGCCCATTAACGGAAGGCACCCGCCCATGCCCCTCTGGAGTTATGAGGAATGGGTTATACAAGAGATAAAGAAAACATCTCCCCAACTGGTTTCAACAAATGGAAAAATAGAATAAACTTTTTTTTTTTTTTTTTTTGGTTACATAACCCACAACATTCTTCTATCAGTATCTGATTTTTGGGAGTGGCTTAGAGAGGCAGAAAATCCAACCAAACACACACCAAAAGATAGATATTTTATCTCCCTCTTCAGTTCCCTGAAGGTGAGAGCAGGAACAAGTGGCCACCAGCTTTCATTTCACCAGTGGAAAATGTAGGGAAATGTGTTGAAGCAAGAAGGTAAAATTTCCCAGAGGTAGGTTTTGAAGCAGTTGAATTGATCTAAATGCTGACCTAAATCAAGGCAGAAGAAAACATTTATGTAACATTTGTGTAAATAGTGACATGTTTTTCCACCAGACGGGGTACAATATTTCAGACAAACCAAAAAACCTGAAGTTCTAACTTCATTTCATATAGTACTGCAGTGTTCTGACTTATCATAGAATCACAGAATGGTTTGGGTTGGAAGCAACCTTAAAGACCATCTCATTCTACCTCCCTGCCATGAACATGGACATATCCCACTAGACTAGGTTGCTCCAAGCCCTAACCAACCTGGCCTTGAACACTTCCAGGCATGGGGTAGCCACAGCTTCTCTAGGCAACCTGCACCAGGGTCTCGCCACCCTCACAGCCAAGAATTTCTTCCCAATATCCTATCTAACCCTGCCCTCTGGCAGTGGGAAGCCATTCCCCTTGGTCCTGTCACTCCAGTCCTTTGTACAAAGTCCCTCTCTAGCTCTCTCAGTGCCTTTAGGCACTAGCAGGGGCTTTAAGGTCTCCCTAGAGCCTTCTCTTGTCCAGTCTGAACACCCCCAGTTCTCTCAGCCTGTCTTCCACAACAGAGGTGCTCTCTTCCTTGGAGCATTTCCATGGCCTCCTCTGGACTTGCTCCAGCAGCTCCATGTCCTTCTAATGTTGGACCCCAGAGCTGGAGGTAGCACTGCAGGTGGGGAGCTCTTGAACAGGGCAGTGTCTCCCCTCTCCTCAGCTGCCCACACTGTGGGCATGCAGGCCAGCATCACTTCCTTATCACCTAAAAATTTTAATTTTGCCACAAGCTGGAATATTTACTGTTTATTAAGAAAAAATAATAATTTCTCCATTCCTAGTATTTCTTGCCCCTCCCCCTTGCTGTCAGCTGCTATCTTCATATACCTGCTTCCTTCCACTTTTTGTTCCAGTACCTTTTCTTTCCCCACATATTATTACATATTCTCCTCAGGTTTGTCCTATCTCAAAAATAATCAAGTTATTAACTGCACTGCTCATCCCATGTATTATAGATGATTTCCTGCCCTGGTTTTCCTTTTAGATTGCGAAGTCCTTGCAGCTGGGAGTTTCCCTAATTTTGTGACCCATTCATCTTGATCTTATCCTGAGGTATAACTGTAATACATGTGATAGTAGGAATTATTCGCCCACCAGCAAGCTCAATCCAATGCTGCTGAATTTTGCATGCCTGCTTTTATCTGTGGTGTATGTGGCACATTCTTCCAGCCCTGGCTGTGGTTTGTGTCAGCAGTGGTGTAAATGTGTAAGGCTGAGGAAGAGGAGGAAATCCCTCACGCAAAAAACACCAAGGCTGAAATGAGAGCAACACAGGAGACCCGAAATTAGAGCAATGAAAGAAAAGTAGTATTTCAAACTCAGAAACTAATGCAATGGAGGCAGATACAAGCAAGGGGGCAAAGTTTTCTGTTCATCCAGGAGCTGGGTAATAATACTGGTACATAGGGAGTACATATTCCCTAGAGAAGAGAAGCAGCAGTACTGAAAAATGAAGGAGAAGGAAGACCTTGGGAGAGTGTTTCAGGTTGGATTTCACCCTTTGTAGGCTGCAAGCCTACAAAGCTCACAGCTTTGAGGGCATTCGCTGATTTTGCAGGGAACAGCATTACCCAGTGATAAGGAGATGTGTGAAGTTCACACTGAAAATGCTTTAGTCACCAGCAGCACTGGCAGCATGGGCAGGGATTAATGCTGCAAAGCTCCTTATTTATGGGCTATTTCTTTTTAATGAGACAGTGACTGAAGTTGTTCAGTGGCTAAGGAGAGCTCCCAGACAGATCTATCAAAGGCCAGGGCAGAATGAGGGAGGATTCAATTAGGATTTGAGGCCTACAGCATCTGTGGCGTAAAGTGACCAAAACTGTTAAGATTGTTCAACCTTCTGATTTATGGGTTATGTCCATATTGCGCTCTGCCGTAACGGAAACCATGGGGTGTCTTTTAACAGACTTCTTTTTTAACAGACTTCTCAGATGAAATCAAGCACAAACGAGCCAAATATTACATGTGAGAACTGTTTACTGGTAAAGACGGTATGTGTCCTGACCAGAGAAGGATAGAAAGCCAAGCAGAGAGGGGAAAAGAAAGACGCAGAGAGAGAAAGGAGGCAGGGACAGAACGTTACCACCAGGATTCTGGGATGCACCGTCGGCATCCGATCGGCAGGTGGCGTCCGTGCGCTCCCCGCTGGGGGCGGTTTGCGCAGCTATCGCAACAGCCACGGCTCCGATGGTTCGCAGACAGACAGCGTGCCTGTGCTCCGCATCGACGGGTGGCGCGATAGCCGGTGAGTTGCCGCTCGGGCTGAGTGGCAGGCAGAACAGGCTGCGGGACTGCAGTAGTGGTCAGAACCCTCAATATCAGCAATGGGATCGTGGCGGCTATCAGAACTATGAACAGCGTTGAACAGGATGGCGGGCAGTGATGGGCTGTTTGTTGCCGGGCAAGGGCAGAACAGCCGCCGCTGTGGGAGCAGGCCGGAGGCACCCCGGGCTGCTGCTGCCAGGCACAATCGAGGCGCGGCTGCTGCAGGCGGCGGTGTGCCCGCTGCTGCTGCGGAGAAGTGGGGAAGCAAGGGTAGACGGAACAGGCGCTGACAGGGGAGACAGGCGGGGAAGAAGCAGGATAGCAAGGAGAAGGTGAGCAGAGGCCGAGTGAGCCAAACGTCCCCACCAACAAACTGAGATGTCAAAGAACAGTTAGGGTGCAGTTAACAGCTTTTATGTGCTAAGGCTCCTCCCATGGTCGGGTCCTTTGAGGTCGGCCAAGTCAGGGAGATTTTCCCCCGGGCAGCAGGGGTTCGCCTGCAGGGGGAGTGGCTTGCAGCCCAGCGGTGGAAGTTTTCTCTCCCCTGGTTGGCTGTCAGGCAAAGTCACCCCAGAGACAGGGCTCCCCTCCATATTCTAAAAGAGTTGCCTGCCTAGGGACTGTAATATAGGCAGTCTCCACACCGCCCCCGCCCCCCCCCCACCTTCTACACATGACACGTGTTAGGGCCCCGCCCATGTAGTAATTTTCCACCCGATGTCAGAAAATGGGTTTATAACACAAAATCCAGAAAATGTTGAGGCGTAAATAAAAATTAAATTGGTTCCTCACAGTCCTGATAAGATGCACATGCTCAGAACTAGACTGACTCCTTGCTGATTTACCCAAGTCAAAGTCTGTCCAAATGGTGATTCAGAGGAATTGACAGACAAATGGATTGTCTGCAAAAGTGCTTTTATTTTAGTTGTTGGGAGAGCAGAGGTCTGCATCCCATCAAAGTGCTTCTCCAAGACTTAAAAATTTCAGTGTGTTTATATAACAATTTTATCAAAAGTACCATACATGCTTACACTTCTAAGGTTAGTATTCGATAGGCAAGCAATTAGAAATACATTGCATCAGATTCCCATACTTTGAGTTAGTGTCCATGCGCTCTCCACGCACAATCTACATAGCCTAAAGCAGCTAGTCCTCCTTATTGCTTCCTTGCACATGGCTGATCCCCTACTTGCCTGTTAGCTACTCTGGTATACTAAGTCTAAAGTATTTTGTCAAGTCACACTTATGTCAAGCTAGGTCTGCCAGGCTTTCTTATGTTAATTTCTGCTAAGCACTTATGTACACTTGTGCTAAGTACTTACTTATGCTAATTTTTTCTGCTTACTTATGTAAAACAATTCCTTTTTTTGAAAGGGTTAAAAGCATTGTGCCTAGGCATTCTTGGACAAGAATTAGATACGTTGTAACCAATATAGAAGCTAGATGAAACTTGGCAAGAAATAGGGAACAAAACTTGAAAAAAAATTAAGGACAAACTTGCTAAAACCAGTGAGGAAATCACTGAAACAGCCAACAAGTGACTGTGCATGCCTAGAGGAGAAAGGTGAAAAGGGCATGGTGAGAAAGACGTCCAGCCTTCATCGAAGGACCACCGAGGAAGATGCAGAGCCTTCCTCAGTGCGACCACCAGCATGCCCTGCACCTGCACCTCATATATGCCAATCATAGTAATAAGTACTAAGAAGTAGTTTGCATAACCTTTTCTAAGGAAAACAGTGAATATGCATGAAATACAAACATATATTATAATCTGCTGTGTACTGGTGTGTGGGTATTAGGAGGAAATATCCCCCATGCACTTGGCACGCTGAATAAAGCAAATACCCACTTCTGGGACTTTGTCCCGGAAATGTCTCTTGGCCTGGTTTGGGGTAATTCAGTTTCAATGGCACAGAATGTTCAACAGCTCTTTTTAATGCCATGTCTTGGTTTGGAAAGACAGGTATCTGCCAGGGAAACTGGGGTTTCCCTTAGAATGGAGAATGTAAACCCCCCACCCTCACCAAATTATAATTTTGCAATTAAGGGCTCTCAGGCAAAGATTTGAGTATAGGAATAACAGTTCTTTACTAGGAATATCAATAATACAAATGTGGTAGAAAAACAAAACCACCCCACCAAACCAGCAAACAAACAAACAACAATTTTGGAAAGCCCTGACAGAATCAGAGCTACAACTTGACGCCCTGTTGGTCAGGGTGTTGGAAGGAGTTCAAAAAGCGACTCCTCCTGGAGTGGCAGATGTGGTTCTGTTGAAGTAGAGATGATCCTGTAGCGAAAAAGGGTCCAGGGGTGGTGAGAAGGGGTCTGGTGATGGTGAGATGGGGTCTGGTGATGGTGAGATGAGGTCCAGTCTTCCTCCCAGAAAATAGGGGTGAAGCAAGAGAGCTCCTGTTCCCCAGTCTCAGTTTTTTCCAGGCAGGAATGGTTGACTCCCCCCACTGGGTGGTGCATCTCACAATAGGATGATGGAATGCAGATGCACTGCTCTGGGGGCTCTGGGGAGGGTATAGTCCGGGGAGGTGTCAATGGCCCATTATCAGAAGGCACCTGCCCCTCCCCCCCCCCTTCCTCCTTCCAGAGTTACAAGAGATAAAGAAGAAGAAAACCAAACATCTCCCCAACTGGTTTCAGCAGATGAAATAGAATACACATTTTTGATTCCATAACCCAAGAAATGCCATGAATATCATGTTGAGTTTGGTTGGTTCCCCTACTTTCCACCAGTGATTCCTAGATGACTTATGCTCCCTTGTTTCCTCAAGACTCTTATAAATCCTAATCTGAATTATTTTAACCCCCATTCACTCCCCCTTTCCTTCACTGACTTTTGTTTCCTTTACCTTGATGTGTTTATTTTCTACTCTGTCGTTCCAACATTCTCCTTCTACCCTTATGCATCTTTCATAATTTACCCCACTTTGCTCTGTCAAGGGGCAGGTTCTCCTACTGGTGGAGTCAGTTTTTGTGGCATATCTAGGTTACTGTCAGTACTTCTTTCCTGCGTAAAATGTCTTTAATTTTGTATGAATCTACTTTAATAATTTATCCCACATCAAAGATGTATAACGAAATCACCATCCTGAAATGGCTTTTCCATGTTGAGGTAATGGAGCAGAGATGGGCTGGAAGGTATTACCCCCAGATAGTATTTTGGTGCAAAATAAGCCACAAGATTCAGGGGAAAGAGAAGGCTGGAAGAGTTGAGAAGATGCTAATGTTTGGGGTCTTGATTAAAAGAGAAAGGAATGGACTCAACTTAACTTTGCCTTATAGTGGAGAACATCAAATGCCCAGCCAAAACCAGGACAGACATGAACCATTGAAATACTTTCACTGACGACTTTTGCCTCAGAGCTAAGCAGCACAGAGATGAACCACTTTAAAGACAAAGTGGTTCAAACATCTTTGCCATAAAATCTTATTCATACATCTTAGGATTCCAAAACTGCTCAGGATTCCATTACTTACCTTTCCTGAGCTGCATATTTCCCCAAGCTGGTCCAAAATGGATCACAAGATGTAAATGAGACTTATGACCCTCATGAATTCATAGTGATGAGAGAGCTGCTGTAGTCCTGGTGATCTAGGGATACCTGTGAGGCAAGGTTGTTTTATCATTTATTGGAAGAGTGTGTTTGATCTGGCTGAGATGGAGTTCATTTTCCCATAGCAGCCTTCACAGTGCTGTGTTTTGCATTGCTAACTAGAAAGGTGTTGATAACACACAAGTGTTTTGCCTACTTCTGAGCAGTGCTCTCTCTAACATTCCCATGTTCCATCAAGGAAAGGGCTGGGAGTGGGCAAGATCCTGGAGGGGGACAGAACCAGGCCAGCTGATCAAATTAAACCAAGGGATATTCCACACTGTATGCTGTCAGCTCAGATACAAAAGCTAAGGGAGGGAGGAAGAACAGGGCATTCGTTTTTCTACAATGTTTGCCTTTCAGAGCAACTGCTATGTGTGCTGAAGTCCTGCTTCTGTGGAAGTGACTGAACATTGGAAGTAGAGATTATACTTTTTTCCCCTTTGCTTATGTGTGCAAAACCATTTGTTTCTTTTTGCTTTAGTAAACTGCCTTATCTGAACCTACTTGAGTTGTTTTTTGTCTTATTTTCCCTCTCCTGTCCCTCTGGGAAGCGGTGTGATAGAGCGACTTGCTGAGCACCTGACATCAAGCCAAAGTCAACCCAGTACAGAAGAACAAGGGTTTGAGATGACATTTTCTCAGGATCAGAACTGCTGCACCAAATTGAGTTGGGGATGTTGGTCCAGACCCTTCCAGTGTCCTTGGAAGGGTTGATTAAGAAGTCAAATGCACACGTGCAGTATATTAATAAGCACAACCAATTATAAGGCACAAGCAAAATACTCTTAATTTTCAGGATAGTGAGGTCCTGGCCCAGGCTGCCCACAGAAGCTGTGGTTGCTCCATCCCTGGAAGTGTTCAAGACCAGGTTGGATGGGGCTTGGAGCACCTTGGTCTAGTGGAAGGCATCCCTGCTCATGGCAGGGGTTGTAATAGGATAATCTTTAAGGTCTCTGTCAACCCAAACCATTATGTGATTCTATGGTTCTATAGTTCATGAGTGAAGGCAACCAGGAGCTGAAAGTATCACCAGAGCCATATTTTATTCAGATTCTTCTAGATTTACCACAAATGCCTCTGTTGAACTTCCTTTGGAATTAGAGTAACTGAGGATACCCTGAAAGGATGACCAGCCTCAGCCTAGAAGGAAGTGGAAAGAGACAGATTTCCCAGCAGGCCCAGGCACTGGTCCAGGGAGTGACCTGGGAGACTGGCGGCAGAAGAGAGGAGCAGAAGGACTGAAATTGCAAGGAGGGATTTATCCAAGTACACAAGTCCACACCACCCGAGATGTTCACTCCAGACTTTTTCACAGCCAAAGGAGAGAAACATGCACTTCCAGGAGACAACACAACTCATCCTAAGTGAAATGGTAAAAATAGCTTGCATGAATCATGTCCCAGAGAATTCAGCCAGGGGTGATCATCTCAAATATTTATATTTAGATGTCTAATGTCCAGGGAATTGAACTCCTTAATGTTGGCATCCTGTGACCCAGAGAAGCATACATAAAAGTATGGAAGCATGTTACATGAAGTGTGCATTGCATCAAGGATTGCACAAAAAATGGAGGATAAAGCCTTGCTACAATAGCAAAATGTGGATTCTTTGCATATAAATTTAATACATATACACGCCAATCCCAAATAATGCCAGGGCTGCACCTCTTAACACATTAGATCATCTACTATGATGCTGTAAAAAAGCAAGATACTTTTTTTTTTTGCTTGTTTACAAATAGAAAAAACCACAAAGAATTTAATCACTTTCATGCATTTGTATAGTGTAACTATGGCACATCCCAACCTTAGAAATGAGTAATGGATTTCCTGCTTATGTCTAGGTACACACAAATTATTCATAATTACTACAGCAGTTATTACTACATTTTCATTTGTCTTGATTTGCATGGCATTATGTACAGGATATGCTGGATTTCCCAGTAAAAAGTGCAAGGAAAAGGTTAAACCAAAGGTGTACTACAAGGAGATTTGGGAAGAACTTGATGCTCTTTATCTATCCACTCTCCTCACAGTGCTCACCACTTCTTCCAAACAGACTTTGAAGTCAGAACCTTAGAAAACTTTCTAAGTCACAAAATCACAGAATCACAGAATGATCTGAGTTGGGAGGGACCTTAAAGGTTGTCCAGTTCCACCTCCTGCCATGAGCAGGGACATCTTCCACTAAACCAGATTGCTCCAAGCCCTGTCCAACCTGGCCTTGAACATTTCCAGGGATGTGGGAAGCAACAGTTTCTCTGAGAAGCCTGTGCCAGGGCCTCACTACCCTCACAGGGAGGAATTTCCTCTTAATACCTAATCTAACCCTGCCCTCTAGCAGTTGGGAAGCCATTCTCCCTTGTCCTGTCACTCCAGACCTTTGTAAACTGTCTCCCTCCATCTTTCCTCTGGACTCCCTTCAGGTAGTGGAAGGCCACAATTAGGTCATCCCTAAACCTTCTCCAGGTTGAACAATCCCAACTGTCTCTGCCTTTCCTCACAGCTGAGTTGCTCCATCTCTGATCATCTTGGTGGCCTCCTCCGGATTCGCTCCAGCAAGTCAATGTCTTTCCTATGTATACCTTTATGGACCTGTAAATAGGTGCTCTTGCTTCAGTTAGGGTAGGGTAGTAGAGTATCATGCTTCTCATAAGCTATTTTTGCAATGTTCCTTCTAGACTGTTTTCCCCCCAAAATATCACACATCAAGCATTAAGGGCTTTCACCTCCAGCATAAAAAAAATCCAGTTCTTCACTCCTGTATTTCTAAGTCTGAAATCTCTTGTGCCCATTACTTAAAAATTTGAGGCCAGATTTCCAGTGGGGGAAAATAACCAACCTGCTGCTTGTTTATATATGAATTTCCTTACACTTATCGTAAGTAGATGAATTTTGGATTAAAAGAGTGAAAGAAGAAGATAGTCCTCTGAATTTCAGTGAAGCCCTGCTTTTCTATGCTTGAAGGTCCCATTTGCACACTTCAGATGTTGAAGTCACTTCATGTTATCCATGGCAGAAGCAACAGCTTTCTCCTGCAGTGAGATAATTTCAGATGTGCATGCAATGTGAGCAAAATCATTGGAGAAGTAATCCTTACAAGCACCTCTGTGCTGTCAATCAATGTCCAGCCTTGTAGATTCAATCATTTCTGCAAGCAGATGCTTGTTACTGGCTTGGCCCATGGTTAAGTTGGTGTCTCCATAACTGAATTTATACCCTGATGTTCTGGCTTTCTAGAGATTGTGCCCTCTACAAATTTCTGCTGTAGGACAACCTGGCTGGTAGTGCAGGAAAGTGGACATACATTCCTTAAGAACTGACTGAGTTTGATCTTAGGAGACCACAAAATGAGGAAGGGTTCAACAGAGTGAAGTAAATCAGATCTTCAGATCTTCTTTGAGTCTATGTTGTCACTGTTATTCTTTCATTGCTTTTGCTGCTTCTCCTCTCATCCCTCTAGAGCTGGCCTCATTAGTACAAGGACACTGGAGAGATGACCAGTTTTATCCAGTACAACAATTCAGTGATTTCCACCATCCTTGATTAGATTTCAAGGCAGCAACACTCTGTTGCTCAGTGACACCCCCTAGACTTAAGTGTAATGGCCACAGTTGCAAAAGAAATTTCTTTCAAGAGGGGATTCCCCTTCCAAACTGTCATAGATTATTTCTTCTACATCCAATCATCCAGAAGACCCCAATCCTGCAAGGCCTTATTCCCAACGAGGACCACTGCAGTCCATAATTCCATGAAAACAGGTATCGCCACTGAGCTGATTGGACTGCCTGTGACAGTGTTGTCTCAGACCAACCATTTAGCACAGAGTGAAAAACCCGTGTCTTGGTTTTCCCATCAAAGCTGAATTAATATCAGTTTAATTCCTCAGCTCACCTTTCTGGGCTAGTAGCAGCAAAGGTCCTCCATACTGCCCAATATGTAGTGTGAGATGTGTCTGGTTTTGGTTTGTGTGACAGGTGTTAGTTTTCAGAGCAGTTGCATAAGGAGGAAATGTGATATGTGCAACTGTGCTTGTGGTTCAGCTTTCTAGTCATGCACAAATAAAAATAGGTTAGTGGGTTTGCAGAAATAGGAAGATCCTGCAATCCCCTCTTCATGGCAATGCATTGTCAGATGCTTCCTCTCCCTGTGGCCAAGGCTTTTTCACCCTTCCTGGCCGTGCTCTGAACAGTGCTCAGAGTTTATCCTTCTCATCTAGGAGGGCATCTCATCTTGATCGAATATCCCAGGAGACGGGCAAGTCACCCCTTACCTAACAAAGCTCTTCTCCCTTGACACTTAAATATGCATTGCTTTATTTTGTCTGATAAGAAATAGCCCCACTGAATCTTTAGGAACTTCTCTTGATGGCAATGGTTTCTTCTTTTGAAGGATTTTACTAGCCCATTTTCCCCAGAAGATGAGACTTACTGCCTTCTCTTGGTGACCCCTGAAGCCTATTCAGAGCTCTTCTTCCCAAGAAACCCAGCTACAACCTCCTGCCTTTTCCCAGATTCCAAGATCTTGGTTTTATTAACATGTATTTTGGCTTTAAAGACTCCTGGTGACCCACGTGACTCCCTACAGTTTTTGTGGTCTTGGTGTTTTTCTGTGCATTGTATCAGCAATAATTTTACATTTATTTTCAGATCATTGCGGAAAAGGTTGAAGACCATCGAGCCTATAGCAGCCTTTGTTGATCTCTATTCCAAAGTTCCACAAACAATTAGAGAGTTCAAGTCACCCGGATGGTATCTGGTAATGGAAAACTGTTGGTCTCTTGTATCATTGATCAACATTCCTTTTGCTGATGGCATAGAAATATCTTGTCATTGTCATGCCGGTGAAATACAGCATCCAACATGACTTTCTGAGAATTTGACTAATTCTTAGTGATAGCTATAACCCGTTCCTAGAATTCCTCCATTTCTCTTGCAGAACTTCTTTGCTATCTTCTTCTAGTCATCATGGTGTTTTTTGCAGCATCCAGCTTCTCTTCCTCCATTTTCTCTTCTCTTTTGCCACTATACATAATACAAAATATAGGATTTCTTTTTTGCCCTTGCATTTTAGTGTTTCTAATTGTGGACACCAGAGAAGGTTTTAATAGCAGGCATCCCTCTCTGTGCTACCAACCAAAATATTTGGGAATCTCATTGGCTCTTTCTAAAAAGCTTCTAGATATCATCCACATCTTCTTAGGCCAAATTTTCCCTCTTGGTTTGTCTTATCTCTGTTGTTCCTCTGTGCAGAGAAAAGACACGTCTTGAACAGTTCATTACTAAGACAGAGAGGAAAAAAGGCAAATTATTTGAATTCAGAAGGATGAATGTTGTGTTACTAATGGGCTTAAAAATATATGTTGCAATCCTTAACTATGAGTTCTTCAATCATCTGGTTAGATGTGGTTTGGATTTCATTTTACTGCTTGTGTGAAGCAAGCTAAGAGTGCATCTGTGCAGAAGGAAGTTCCTTTTTGGAAGAGCTCATTGGCTCCTGAGCTGTTTTCAGTAGGGGAATCTGGGAAGCACATGGGGATGCAGGTGCTTCAGAAATACTGAATGCAGGCATCTCTTCGGAGAAATTACACTGCCACATTTTAATCACGACAAGCAAACACAGAATGAGGGGGTACCAGCTGGTGCCATCTCCAGTGTTTTCAAGGAGCTCTGTAAACAGTGCACTTGGAGATGAACCTTTGCCTCAGGCAGTATTTTAAAGAGGCAATGGCCCTACTCATGCCACAAACTATGTACCTATTTGGAAATACGAAATGGTTATTAGAACACTCTAAATCACAAGAAATATTCCCTTGGAGGGGTTTTGTCCCTCTTCTCTCTCTATGAAGAAAGGCAATTTTGTAGCAAAGATTTCTTTTCTGCAAAGGTCTGGATTAGAAACAGAGAGGAGGGAAAGCTGGCAAAAAATAAAGTGGAAATGGAGAAGAACCTGGGGGTCCTAGTGTGTAACAACAGACGTATGCACTGGCACCCTGAAACCCCTCATGCTGGGGCTGATCCCACAACATAGGCAGGATTCTGTCCATCTGTGGTGAGACCCCACATGTAGTGCTGCCTCCAGCTCTGGGGTCCAACATCAGAAGGATGTGGAGCTGCAAGAGTGAGTCTAGAGAAGGCCACAGAGATGCTCTGAGGGCTGGAGCACCTCTGCTATAGCCAGGCTGAGAGACCTGGGGTGTTCATCCTGGAGAAGAGAAGGCTCCAGGGAGATCTTAGAGCCTCTTCCAGTGCATACAGGGGCTCCAAAAGAGCTGGAGAGTGACTGTGGACAAGGGCCTGAACAAAGGAAACCCTGAGCTTTTTTACATTCACATCTAAGTGTGAAAGTCTGGGGTCATGGGCTCCTACTGTGTCTCCTGAGTGTCTGGTCACCCTGTGCTTTTTGTTTCCCCAGGTTCCTGTCTCAGCTTGACCTGCAGCTCACACTGCAGCAGCACACTGAGCTACCTGCACTGAATGTGTTCCTCAAGAGCCCTCACTTTATTTTAATTGAGCACTGCTGCTAATATTCTGAAAGGGAAAAAGAAAAAATTCAGTACATTTAACCACTGTCCTTCTATACAACTTTATTTCAAATACCAAACATAACAGAATTAAGGCTAACAAGGCTACCTTACAAGGGCAGAAATGATTATCAATATAAAATCACATAGGAATGTCAAAAGTCAGTTACTGATCAACTGCTTGATTATTCACTGCTTGTTAAAATGCTGTGCCTAGTGTTCATCTCCATCCAGCTGGGTGCCTCCTAAAGAATCTCTCTATCCTCAAAGACTTACACAGCTAATTATATTTGCTGTCAAATGACACCACTGGTTGATTCAATTGACTGTGGAACCCCATATCTAGATGCAATTTCTTCTAGCAGGGCTTTTACTATTCCTCCTGTGTCAGCCCTTCTTGCTGGACTGGCTTCTGCCCAGCCTGACAGCTATCTACTATCACCAGAAAATGCTTGCACCCAGCATAGGTGGCATGTCCCAGAGTCTGTTTGCAGTCTCTGAAAAGGGAGGTAGGTCCATGGTTGCAATCCTAACTCTGAGCTCAGTCTGATACTTGAGAACTTCTGGCAAGTTGGGAAGCAGTTTGTGATTTTTTTTTTCTTTTGTGGCAACATAAATTCCTGGAGCTATCCATAAGTTTTCAATTTGGTTAGCTATTGCCTCTGTCTCTCCAGAGGCTTGACTGTGAAACCATCTAGCCACAATGAGTGACTAAGTATTTGGCAGAGTTGGCTTCCCCTCCCTTCACTTTCTGAAAGAAAATTGAAGTTAATATAAATAACATTACTTTTAAAAGTAAAAACATGAACAAGTGCAGAGTAAACAGTTCCTTCAGTGGAAGTTCATTGTCTCCAGACATGGTCCATCTGTACATCAATTGCATATTTGATGGTTGCAAAAGAAATTCAAAAGTGCCTCACTTTCAAGGCTATGATTCTTTAATCACCATACCTTAAAAAGCTATCTATCGTGCACAGTGTATCACAGGATTTTAAATATTTTCCCACTTAATCTTTTCAAATATTTAAACCATTTTCCTATCAATCTTTTCTCTTAAGTCCTCAAATCACTTTGCAATGCTCCCAACAGGTCATGGATTGTTCACCATGCAGACCCACCATGGATGTGCTCCCTGCATGCCTTACAAGAGACTCTAAACCAATAAGGCTCCCTTGCAATCCTTATGGGAGACCCCAGTCCCCTGGACAATTTGCAAGAGACCCCAAAGCCCTGCCTGCCTTACTGGGGGACCCCAGGCCTTACAGGCCTTGGGAGGTGTTATAAATTTTGAGAGCCAATTTCAATCAAAAACAATTTATTGCCAACGAGAAATTTCTAAGAAGAAATTGACAAAGCCAAACAAATCAAGGAAATGGTGCGCACCGGGTGCGTGAGCTCCGCAGCATCACGTCCCTCTGAGGTTTCACGAAGTGTGCCTTCAAGTTAGTTAGTTTTATACTCCTCCTGGCCTGGATTACGTATTTTTGAAGTTATACGTGTCCCGACTTGTTCCTTGGGTTCTGGTGCCAGTGGGATGTTGAAACGTCTAGTGGCCGGTTTTGTTGTTTCAAAAGTTTTCTTTGGTGAATGGGATCCCTGGGCGATGTGGATGGTCCTGATAAGATACTATCTTGAAGTCATCAGTGGCTGATCGCTTTCATCCTGGCTATTCTTCTTCCTTCTACTGGAATTGTAATTTCTTTGTCTTCTTCTTGGAGTTGGAGACTACTCTTGTGAAATTCTCCTGGCCCTTTTTGTGGGAGGGGGGTTCCTTTTGGCTTTCTTATAAACTATATTTCTACTATAACAACAAGTATTATGAAAACATGAATTATTCCTTATTACAGGAGGGACCCCAGATCCCCCCTTCTGTGCGCTTTACATTGACTGGGCTGTGCACTCATACTCAGCCCGCTCCAGCTATTTCACCCACTGCACCAACAGAGAGACCAAAACCACTAGAGAAATATAGTAGCAGACCCTTATAATTCAGATGGAATCTGCTCAGGGAATTTTAACATGGGTGCTTTGGCTCTTTCATGCTCCAAAATTCCAAGGTGAACTCATGTGGTGCTGGGAGACAGGTATTTGGAGAAGAGACTCTGAAAGTAGTCTAGGGTCCCATCTGAGTCAGCAGATTGTTGGGGAAACTTCCAGGTTGGACCATCCAGGACCCACTCCAGCAGTCACACTCACACCACCTGAGCTGGGACTGAGGCCCCTTGGCAGCTCCACATTCCACACTCACACAGTCAGACTGGGCTTCCTTACTAGCTCAACCCCTGGTTTCCCATAGCACAGTCTCAGACATCTGGATCCTTCAAATAATTTAATTGTGCAAGAACAAAGTAACAGCTTGGAGTGAGAGCCTCCAAAAGCAAGGAAGAATTCCCAGGAAAAGAAAACGGATCTTTGGGGACTGTGAGGCCTATGAGGGCTCTGAGGCATATGGGGGTTGTTCTTACCAAGCTGCACAGGAAAACCCTAACCCTACAGTACAATTGGATGCAGGGGGATACTTTGTCCCAAAGGATGATGAAAAGGCTGAAATAATTAAGGGGGTGTCCCTAGGATGTAGCTGTTCACAGCATCCTCCTTTATGGTCCAGTGGAGTGACTGGGCTGAGGCATCTTTTCTTTGGGTGAAAAGATGTGAAGTAACAGAAAGGAAATGACAGTCAAGGAAATAGCCTCCATATGGGGAATGAAACAGAGTATAATAGAACTGATAAAGGAGCCTGGTATCTTAGGCCTTAGAGCAGAAACCATGGGAGAGACAGACAAAGATAAAGGCTCTCTGGGGTAGAAGTGACCCAGAAACACTTGTGAAACTTCGTAATGATTACTGAGTAACAGATATCATAAAGAATGTATAACCAATGAGAAATTGTTACCAAAAATGGAACTCTATATAAGTGCCATAGAAGAAAAATCCTATATAAATGCCTTGTATGCTCAATAAATTTGGCTTCTGATCAGAACTCAGGATGACCCCGCCTCTCAATTGCTGATACATCCAAGGAAAGCCCCAGCACTTTCTATATCAGAACAAGAGCTGGAGAACAAGCGTGGGTATTGCTGCCATTGTATTTACTTCTCCTCCACTTCTTCAACCTCTTGAATGTCTCCTCCCTGCCTCTTCCCATCATTATTACTTGACCATTATTGCAAGTAATGGAAATTATGTTAATTTCAAGCAAAGGAAATACCCTTGAACATTTTGGCTGAGAACCTTGGAAAGCACTGTGATATTCCTGTGCTTTGTGGCTGGAAAACATCTGCAGCATCTGGATGACATACCTGGGGAGGGAGAGAGCCTTATAACACCAGCTTTTTCTTGTCAGACTCTGCAAAACAAAGGAGGCCAAAAGGTTCTTCTTCCAACCTAGTCGTGATGCTTTGAGTATCATGCAGCTTGTTCTTGAGCTCAACTGCTAGCAGCTCTGCTGGGAAATAGAGTTTCTTTATATCTATGTCTCTGGTCCAGCCCATGTTCTGAATGCTGTGCAGCATCATCATCAGATCCTTGATGTTGTTGCTTTCCTGTCTGGACCAGTGCTTAGAGGAATAAGAATTTGCCCTGGAATCTTTCTAGCTGCTGAGATCACTGTTGGTGCTAGTCCATTTCAGGGCAACTGCAAATATTACGGTTCCATGGTCTCCCA
Source organism: Phylloscopus whistleri (assembly GCA_017589585.1). Lineage (NCBI taxonomy): Eukaryota > Metazoa > Chordata > Aves > Passeriformes > Phylloscopidae > Phylloscopus > Phylloscopus whistleri. Next base: position 1,936,997 of record JADMLD010001404.1, read on the forward strand.
GCAAGGGTTCCTTAGATTTGACATTGAGCACCATGGTGGTTTTAAGTTTTCCAGACTACAGTTTCCCTTTTTTTTTCCCCCTATGTCTGTGCCAGAGAACCTGTGTGAGCTGTAAAACACGGAGAGAGCAGATCAGTGATTCAGAGTCTCAAGAACCTTTCTGCCAAAAAACAGGGTCTGAGGTTTACCCCAAGGAGCAAGCACGCTTCTTTAAGGTGGAGCACAGTCTGAGGCTTCTCAGGTCTTACTGGAGCTGCCTGCACCGGCCTTTGGGCTGTTTGAAAGGCCTCACACAGATGAAGTTCCTCTAGAGAGACTGCCCAGGTTTAGTGTCACTGGGACTGGCCAGGAGCTGCCAGGCTGGACTGATGCCATCAAGGTGGCCCAAGGCTGCCTGGGAACCCCCACAAAAGGGGGCCATGCTGCAGCATCTCCTCAGTCTAGAGGGAATGTGCCAGATTTGAGGAGAACATCACCATGATCAGGACACCTACCACTCTGGGGAGTGCTGGTGCTGCACAGGTTTTCATGGAGGAACTGAATGGTCCTGCAAGGGGTTTTGGTGGTTCCACGTTCCTTGCAGAGGCAGCAGGACACATCATTGGGCAGTTTGCTAAAGACAAGAGGTTGTTGAAGAAAAAACTAGCATCCCAATCCATGTATCCCAGTCCAAGCTGGGAAACAGTGACATCCTGCTTGTGCTTCAGTGTCTGCCACAGCTCTTTAAAACTTCCCTCAGCCCCAGTAGTGGAGGAAAATTATGTTCTCCTAATTTCAGAGAGGTTTTCAATTAGATGATTAGCTTCTCAATTGATAGCAACATGGTGATTTTACCTGTGAAAATGGAACTGATCTCAAAACACAATTTGAAAGAGAGATGCACCCCACTTTGATTTAAAACTCTGCTTTTGAAAAGCCTGAAGCATGTTACCTAAAGAGGGACATTCTACTTCTAAGCTGATGAGTCTGTGAGGTTCCCAAATGTAAACAGCAACCCTCAAGCTTTCCGGGGTTGTTCTGTCTTAGTGGCAGACAGATTTGTTTCCAAGTAGATGCCTTGTTCCAGCACCTGTTACAATCTGCTGGCGGCTGGGACTCAGCCCCACATAGAATGTTTCCAAGCAGATTGTTGTCTGGAGAAGGATGAGGAGCATCCATGGAGACACTTGCATTGCACCCTGCAAGGCTTTGAAACACCCCATTAAATTCTCAGCTGACATTGCCAGAACTCTGCTCTGAGAACAAGGTCCCTGGTGATGGTGGTGGTGTTGGCAGAGAGAACCACTTCTTCCAAATCAAACAAATTATTCAAAAGCCAGTCACCTTGCTGCTTCGACTTGCTCTTAACGATGGGGTCTGAATCAGGAAGGGATCCTGCAGATCTCATTGGGAATCAAATGTAAACAGAAAGGATTCCCTGGCTCAAACCCTTCCTCCTGCTCTCTCCTGAGAGCAGTTCCAGTCCTCAAAGGGAGATGCTTCTTGCCCGAGAGGAAAAATTCAGCATGACCTTGGTAGTTTATAGCAGAGAATGGAAGAAAGATGTTGAGCAGAAAGAAAAGGGTATCTGTGAGATAGCAGAGCTGGAATCAGGAAAGATCTCTGCAAAAAGACAGGACTTCTTTCTCCCCTAGGAGTTACACAGATGTGAGCAGGAGCTCACAGGACACTGTGAATCCTGATCAACAGAGAACACCAAGGGCCCTCAGCAGTGTCAGGACAGTGGGGTGGGGATGCATGGTGGGCAGGAACCCCAAACTGCTTAAATCCTCAAGCAGGAGTGGAGGCATTCCCAGAAACCACCAGCCACTCTGAGGCTCCAGAGCTGGTCAGCCTCTAGTTTTTTAAAGCTTGTATCCCAGCTTCTTGGGTCATTTGTAGCTGAGGACACACCAGAAGTACTTGGCCTTTGCCTTGCTCTTCTGGTGCCTCCAGAAAAATAAGGGTGGGAGAAGAGTTAGCTTTGCTCCTGGATCTCTGCTCTACTGAGAACATGGCACTGGAGAGATCCAAAGTAGGAGTCAGTACTTACAGAGAACAAACCTGCTCTTCCCCACTGTCCCTTCAGAGTCTTGCTCTGATGTGCTTTTAGACCCTGTCACACAGGTCTTGTAGAAACTGCATTCCATGCCATGCCTGGAAAGTGCTGCTGTGGATCTGTGTGAGGCGATTCCCAGAAAGATTTCTGGAGAAAGAGAAGACAACAGAAATGAGTCCTACAGGAATTTGGGGCAAAGCAGTATCCACTTAGAGGAAATTTGCAAGTCCAAGGTAGAATAGGGAGGCAAATGCTGTTTCCTTCATCTTTTTAACCTGTCCAGGAAAGGAAATGAAGGGCACAGGTGCTTCATCTATTTCTGTTTCAGGATACAGAAAAGCCTTCAAGAGAAGTCTTTTGTGATGGCCGATTATGGACAACCTCACTAGGATCTGTTATCCTGGCATGGCTTATCCAGCCACCTGCATTGTTCCCTTCAGCTCAGCTGTATTTTAGCAAGAGAAACAGTCACTCTTCTGGAAAATTCTCCTGTTATTTTTAACAAATAAAGAGTTATAGATGCAAAAAAACTTTGCTAAATACACTAGAAACATTTATAACTCTCAGATGTTGCAAAAAAGGTAGTGGCTCAAAGGTACATTTCTCAATCAGCTTCATCTTATTGCCAGATAAATCCCTGTTACAATTAGAAGACCAAATGTTAATTCCATTTGCACTATTGTGTTTACTTTCATTTGCTTTGATGCTGGCAACATCTGTGTTCCCTGTCTCTGATTTCATGTAGTGTTTCTCTCTGATCTGAGTTTGCAGTGGTGTGGAACCTGTGATGACCCTCCTGCCCAGTAGGGGCTTTCATCTCCAGGATTTTTGTTCTAATTCCGATCCCACCAAAATTATTTTAGGGCATACCTACATCTTGCCTTGCTCTAGGTGGTTCTTACCCCTCAAAATGTTGGTCCTCAGAAAAAACAGGAATTCTCCCTCCAGGTACTACTGCAGCACCAGGAGCCCAGTTCTGCTCTGCCTGCATCTGGGAACCCAAGAGGGATAAAACCCAGTTGCTGGGTGGGCTGAGCAGCAGGGGCCAAAGGGAGAGGAAGGCAGCAGCCCACTGTGCTTACAGGTGCTTCAGAAGAAACAGCTTTCCAGGGAATGGTACTTCACTGGCTGCAGGTCATTGTCCTTGAGGATTCTAGAATGACACAAACAGATTTAGTTACACCAGCTGCTTCATGGGAGGAAATAGAATTTTCATAGGATATTCTGCAGCAGCTTTACTGGAACATCTCTTTGGGTCACTGTGGGGATTGTGCCTGCTTGAGCAGGCAGTTGTTCCTGGATGGTGGCAGCTGACTGTAAACTGATCCCTAGGGTAGCAGACACAGGGAAGATCCAGTAGGATGGGACACAACTCACAGATCATGGCATTTCTTGCCATGCCAGGAATCCCTGGGGATTCACAGCCTCCTTGCTGAGCAGCTTTGAATTCACATGGAAGTGGGTTGCATGGGTGCTCAAAAAACAGGCAAAAGGATGGGAAATACTTGAAGTCCTGACATTTTAGATGCTGGAAGGTACTTACAAGGTCTCAGTCTACTGGTATTCCTTCCATGTTTGTTTTGCAAAAGTAGAAATAAAGTTGTCAGTTGTCAAGATCCAGTTACTAAAGTTCTTAGAAATGCCTCTGCTCAAAGTAAGGTGCAAATGAGACCATTTGCCAGTGACAATAGTATAGTTCTTATTTGATAGTAAATATGAGAGAGAGAAAGGGAAAGAAGAAATAGAAAAGGAGGGGGGGGTGCAGAAAGAGAGTGACAGAGACAGAACAAGGAAAATATCACCACTCCGTGGATCCCAACAATGTTTCATTGATCCTCTCCAGCTGGTCTTCTTGTGGTGATGGTCACCCTGAAAAGCACAGAATATGATGGGTTAATATAGCTCAGGCTAGGTAGGAAAGCCCAGGCACCTCTCTGGAATTTGCCATTGTCTCTTACAACAGACTCTGGGTTTGTTGCATCACGTGCTTGTCCTGTGGTGCAAGGCTTCAGGAATGACTCTGAGGGACACTTTGGGGGGGGGGGTCTTTGATGGATTATGATACTCCCCCAGATGCCTCTTACCTGAATGTCCCATGGATGTGGCCTGTGGGGTTGAGGGTTCCACAGCTGGGCCAGTTTGTGTAAGGGAGGATAAGTGTTCACTGCCTCTGACCAGAGGTTATACCCAAAACCTCCTCCCCCGCCCTCGTTTCGAGAGTCGGGGGGGGAGTCTGTGAAAACCTGGCTTTTGTGGGCTGTGGTCTCCCCCATCCCAAACTCAGCCAGGGCAAAATCTCTTCTGGATTTGGCTTTGTTGTGGATGCATTCCTCTTCTTCAGCCTTGTTTGTTTTTTCCTAGGCCTGTGATGATTAAGAAAAGGGTTTTCCCTTTATCTAGTCTTAGTGGTTTAACTTACAGTTCAAAGTCCCAGTCAGATATCTTCAGGGAGGCTTTTGTTCTAGCTTCTTTACAGAGTTTTCATTATAATGAGCAGAACTTCATATCAGTGTTTGAGGCATGAACTGTTTCAGTCTCTGACATCAGTAAAATCTCTACAAGGAATGATTGACACTGTCGCCCCTCAGGAAAACCCTTTTCCCTGCAAATTCTGCTGCTGAGGTAGGAGCAAGGTTTGCCTGGAAATGCCACAGCACGGCCAACCTAGTTTCACCCTTGTGGTGCAGCACAAACCTCCCAGAACTACCAAGTCTTCTGCCAAGTTCTGCCAGCTGTCCCAGGAGGGGTTACCAGCAAGAAAAAGCTGAGAAGAGGAATTTGAAGGGGCTTTGTGGGTCAATGGGTACTCACAAGATGGCAAGATCCCATCCACTGGTGGCTGGGAGCACAGCAGTCAGGCCAGCACGAGAGCAGTCCAGCAGCTGACACTGTGGGGAGATGCAGAGGTGCCAGAAGGGCTTCCCAGAGTGCCTCAGGCAAGGGGTCACTGCCCGTAGCAAGGCCAGCAGGAGCAGGACACACATGGGATGTGTGAGTAGGTCTGAACCATGACTACCTGGAGTCACCTGGTAACAGAGGAGGCAGAGCTGCAGCATTGCTGTGGCAGTGCTCATGTCACAGCTTGGAGCAGGACCAGGGCTCTGGTGTTGGAATGTCCATCACCAAGATACTATGTCATACTCATAGAACCACAGCATAGAATCCTACAATGGATTGGCTTAGAAGAATTGTCCAATTCCACCCTCTGCCTTGGGAAGAAATACCCTCCTCCAGACCAGGTTGCTCCAAGCCCCATCCAACCTGGCTGTGAACACTTCCAGGGATGGGGCAATCACAGCTTCTCTGAGAACCTTTGCCAGGTTTTTACCACCTTCATACTGAAAAATAAAAATCACAGTAGGACCTTTTCCCAGAACCTTTTCTAAACAGATGTCTCTGGAAAGTCTTCTTTGGGGATACAAGCCAAATCTACCTTCTCTTGCACTTTATTCTTCATTGCACTCTGTTCCTTCAAGCCTTAAATCCAACCATCAGTCCCAGCTCCACATGTTTTGTTCCAAGTTTATCCCTTGCAACCCAAAATCCACCCCCTAGTCTCAAACCTACCCTCAGCACCAATTCCACACCCCAGCTCAAAATCTGCACCCCCTGGTTCCAAACCCACCCTCCTCAGACTCAAATCCATAGCCCCAAATCTACTCCCAAATTGCTCCCCAGCTCCAAATCTACCGACAGTCCCAAACCTATTCCCCAGTACAAATCTACCCCTATATCTGCTTCCCCTGTCCCCACAAGCTCCAAATATGCTTTCTTAATCTCAAATCCACATCCTAAACTCCAAATCCACCCTGTTCCATTGGCCGCTCCTCCCTTCTAGCCCCTCACAGTAGCCTGTCCCACCCCAAAAAGCAGACATGTTGGCAGTAGCAGGTTTATTTTCCAGTTTTCTTTCAGAGTAGGGCAGCCATGATCAGCAAGAGGCTGGAGCGGGAATGGAGCTGTCCCTGGTGTCAAATGGTGCAGTTCCCCTCTCCAAAGTGCCGGCACTTCATCACCTTCAGGTAGGTCTCCACCTTGTGCAGGTCCTTCTTGAAGCAGGAGAGCAAGCCATAGTTCTGCAGTAGTGCATCCTCACTGCGCAGGTGGATGTCAAATTTCTCATAAGTGGCTTTGAGGATCTGGGGACCCCATGGACTTTGGTCCTGTAGGTGCTGCAAGAGGATTGAGAGGTGCTATGGAGGTGATTGGGGGCCTGGGAATGAGCATGGGTCACAATAACCTCATGCAGTGCTCGAGGCTGGGACAGTGTGGCTGGGAATGGCCCTGAGAATACTGGTTGACAATGGCTGAACATGAGCCCATGTGTGCCCACGTGGGCAACAAGCCAATGGCACCTGGCTTCCATTAGCCATGGTGTTTCCAGCAGGACCAGGGCAGTGACAGCCCTCCTGTCCTGGGCACTGTTGGGGTACCTCCAGACCCAGGGGCAGTTATGGGCCCCTCCTGACAAGAGAGACATTGAGGTGCTTGAGCATGTCCAGAGAAGGGAATGGAGCTGGGGAAGGGTCTGGAGTACCAGGAGCAGCTGAAGTAAGCTGGAGGGGCTCAGACCAGAGAAAAGAAGGCTCTGGGTGGACTTTCTCACCCTCGATAACTCCCTGATAGGAGAGTGGAGACAGGTGGGGGTGAGGCTTTGTTCCCAGGGAACAAGTGACAGGACAACAGGACACAACCTCAAGCTGTGCCAGAGGTGTTTCAGGTTGGACATCAGGAAGAATTTCTTTGCAGAAAGGATTGTTAAACATTGGAAGGGACTGCCCAGGGAGGTGGTGAAATCACTGTCCCTGGAGGTGTTCAGGGAATGGCTGGACATGGCACTCAGTCCTCTGGTCTGATTAATAAGGCAGTGGTCAGTCTTGGACTTGGTGATCTTGGAGGTCTTTTCCAACCTCAATGATTCTATGATCTTCCACAGGCCCAATGCCACAGTTCCCATTGAACTTTAAATGAGGTCAGGAGTTTCTCTCTCCAATCTTAAAACATATTTCAAACACATTTTTGAGTGTATGTGTTTGCAGGAAGAGGAGTGATGCAGGAGTGATGCTACAGTGAGAAGGTAGCTGGGCACAGGGCTGCAGGCAGGGCGGAATGTCTTTGGGGTCTTAAAATAAAGGGAAAACTGCAGAGTCTCTTTGTATCTCCTCCAGTCAAGGAGACTGGAGGAAACCTGGCAAGTAATTCTTTCTTTTCTCCCACTTTGCCAGCAAACAAAGCTCTGTCCCAGACCCAAGCCATGTACATCTGGAGCTGAGAGCTGCACTCCTCCTGCCCTGCTGTGGTCACCTGCTGCCACAAACAGGAAAGTTTTGGTTAAGGAAAAGGTGCCATAAATGGGTGAAATATGATTGTTTGGCTGGTTTCTGTACCATTTCCTTATGCCCAAGCACATACCAAACAGGGACCAAAATCATAGAATTGTGAAGTCACAGACTGGTTTGGGTTGGAAGGGACCTTAAAGACCATCTCATTTGAAGCCCCCCCTGCCATGGGCCAGAACACCTTCCACTAGACCAGGTTGCTCCAATCCCCATCTAACCTGGCCTTGAACACTTTCAGGCATGGGCAGCCACAGCTTCTCTGGGCAACCTGTGCCAGGGTACCCTCACAGCACCAACCCTCACTGTAAAGAATTTCTCACCCACACAAAAATCTGGAAGTGGTACTGATACCTCTCCCTACTTTCTCCTGCTGTAGTGCCAGGGCAGGTGGTCTCTGTTTACTCTTGGAGCCTGAATTTCAGAGTTATTTTAATACTGGAAGATGTAAACAATATTCCAGACTCATTTCTCACAGCTGCAGGTTTCAGAGCTCTAGCTACAGGGTGAACTGCCAGATAAACTTAATTACAGAACAAACATAACTGAAGAGGTGTCCTGGCAGATAATACACAACTTCATTTAAAGTAACAAATAAAAATAAAGCAAATTATAAAGGGGACTTAGAGCAAAGCCAGAGAGTGACTTTTTACATGGGCAGATAGAGACAGAACAAGGGGGAATGGTTTTTACTAAATGAGAAGAGATTTAGATTAGGTATTAGGAAGAAGTTCCTCCCTATGAGGATAGTGAGGCCCTGGTACAGGTTATCTAGAGAACCTGTGGCTTCCCCATCCCTGGAAGTGTTCACAGCCAGGTTGGATGGGGCTTGGAGCAACCCGATGTAGTGGAAGGTGTCCCTGCCCATGGTGTGGGGTTGGAACGAGATAAGCTTTAAGGTCCCTTCCAACCCAGACCATTGTGTGAATCTGTAATTAGTTCTTCCTTGAAGAGGATCACCTCTCAGCTTTCAGCTCTCTGGATGCTGTATAAATGTATGAGGGAAACACCAGAGTACAGGTTTCCATTTGTACACAGATGTTTTTATAAAATGTGAATCATCACAAAATTTGCCACATTTCAAAATATTTTGCATGGAGATGTAGCAAACATCATTTTGCTCTTAGTACAACTGAATTTTTTTTGTCGCTGGGTTTGGGAAGACTTTGGGTGTGAATTGTTGTGATTCCTGATCAGTAGTGCTTTGTGATGGATGTTAACATCTGTTAACATCTGTTCTGTATTTTCTTATCCTCCCTAGTGATGAAATCCAATGTGCAATATCATGATCTCATTATCTAAAGGTAAACAAAGGCCTAAGGATGCCACTGGTCTTCAGAGTGGAAGGTGGTGAGATTTCTCATGGTCTTTGGATCTGTGAGAGCTAAGTGCCCTCTGTGTAGGAGATCTCTGCAATTCTAGTCATGCTACATGCTGCAACTTACCCTCATCAGAGCTTGGATCCCTTCTTCCAGGTCCTTTAGTTTTTCATACACTCTGTCTGAGGTGCCAAAAACCAGATTGTTTGTGAACATCTTGCTTAGGTATTGCACCGGCGTAAGCCAGGACTGGATGAGGACCAGGGAAAACTGAAGAAGCTCAATGTCCTGAAATTAAGACAAGAAAGGGTCAAAGCTGTGCAGGCGTATTTTGATAACATGTCCTGCTCCCTCTGGAACACCTGGAGATGTGCCACCACTCCTATAACTTCAGCAGATACAAAATTTTCAGGCTGGGGAGCACCACCCAGACCTGTGACCTCGGCAGACAATAGTTTTTATTTTGCTTGGGGTGGGAATGTGATTTATAGTGTAGCCCAGAAAAGTATTTCTTTCTTTATGCAGGGTTCAAGTAATCAAAAAGGGAGGAGAGGGATGAAGCACCCAAGTGTTCACAGATGAAAACCCTCTGTTCCTGCAGTGAAGCGCAGCTGGGCTCTTCAGGCAGGTCTGTGCTTGCCCTGAGAGTGAAAAAAACTTAAACTTACTGATTTCTGCTGGGCATCATCCTTCTTCATGGGAGCAGGGATGGTTTCCGAGTAACAAAATGCTACCTGGGAATTCTTGTTTGTGTGTCTTTGTTCCTCTGGAATATAGGTGCGTTCCTATGGAGACATCCCAAATACACTCAGATCTATTGCCCACATTCTGGAGAAGGCTTCAGACATTTCCCAAGCTGTTCTCAACGGTTACTCTTTGCAAGAAATAAGTGTGAGACATGAGGTGCCTTTGGACAAGGTTGGCGGGTAGGAAGCAGGAATATCATGTTGGCACAATAGCTACTGGGCCTAAAGGTCTTCCTAAGCCAAGGTGCTGAGGTAAGCACAAACCACATCTGAACTAGGTTGTCCCAAGGAGTAAATGACCCCAAAGGACAGCTCTTGCCAAAGTGACAGCTCATGCCAGCTCCTGTCACCAGAAGAAACAAGATAGTTAAGCGCTCAGACTCTCCCAGGGCCAGAGGTGACCAACACAGGAAAGTCTTGTCACATATCAGTGCCATGTCTCAGCTGATCCTGTGCAGCCATAGTCCTGAGAAGAGGGGTGTGCAGGAAATAAGTAGGGGAGCAGAGGGCTGAGAGGAGGAAATAGGGTCCAGTCTGATGGGACGTAACCTGTACTATTCTGTTAACACCCTCTCTCCTCATCTAAAGTGGACAAAGGAGACACAAACAGCTGAAAGGTGTCTGCTATACAGTCCTGAACCCATCAAGCTAAAATGGAGGAAATGACCAGAAACCATATCACTTACAAACTCCTTGTATGTCTCAGCAGCCAGGAGGTGAAGGTGCTGAGCCCTCAGCACAGCATTGGCAAACAGGCTTGAAAGGGGTATGGCCGGGAAGGTGGCAGCTTGTTGTGGCCACTGCAGTCCCAGAGTGATCACAGCAATGGCAAGAGGAGAGAACAATGACCCTGCAGCAAAGCACAGTGGAAGGTGTTAGCAGTCCTCAGGAAAATGGGTTGAGGAGGAGTGGCACCTGGGAATTAATTCCCAATCTCTTCTGTCCATGCTGGCTGAAGGCTCATCTTCCTTGGTGCATGTTGGCACCAAGAGTAAACTTAGCCTTCTCCAAAATTCTTTGAAACCCTTTCACCAAGACCTGCTCTCACCAAGAGCTGGTGCTTCTCCTAGTGTTACCAGCATGTCTTCCTGGGTGGAGTCACGGTTGCTCCATGAAAACTAGCATGTGTCCCAATGATTTTCCCTGATACACGCATGGTTTTCCTTTTCTCATGAGTTCTTGCCTATGTGAAAAGAGTGCACTCTGGTTACATGAGCAAGCAGGGGACAGTAAGTGCCAGGTGAGGGCCTTGGAGCACCTCACTGTAGCCATGGTTTATGTTATACTGCTGATGTGATGCTGGCTGTCTGCCTCACTGGGGTGAGAGATGGTGACATTATTTGCGCTCTGACTGGCTCTCTGGGATATGACTGCAGAATTCGGTGATCTTTGTCAGTCCTAAATGTCTTCAGCCTGTGACATCTGACTCACACTAGTGTCTGACTGCTGCAAAGACCACAAACTTAATCTCAGACAAATACCCCTTGGAGGAGAAATACCCTGGAGCCTCTAGGACTTGGCCTGTTTAGGCTAAAGATTAATTAATGAATTAAAGTCACATTGCAGGGAAAGGTATTCTTTTTCATTGGTTTATAAATTACCATACTTTAAGTTAGGGCTGTCACAGAGCGTGTGTATCCCACCACATATCACCCCATCGTCATCTCCTCTCACCCTATACAAAAGGCAGCACTGACAAATTCTTTAAAACTGTAATAAAAAGTACCTGGAGCCATTTCTGTCTGGTGAGTTGCTCAGGTGTTGCTTGACAGTGAATATTTCCTCCTTTCATCTGGCAAGGGGAACTATTGAGCCACCCTTTATATAGCAGGGTGGCTGTTTAAAATGGATCTGTGTACCTATGATAACAACAACTCTGCATCTTCTCTGTGCATAAATGCACAGGTGTTCACAGTGGTGCTGCCTCATTGTAGTCATTTATACACAAATTTACAAGTTGGGAAGGTTGTTTGCCTCAGGATAAAATCAGTGCTCGATGATTTCGCCATATCCTGCTGTTTGTTGCAACTAGAAGTTTCCTGATCATTGGAATACCCATCCCAAGTCACATCAATACTTTTGTATGGTGGAATTATTTTTTGTCCACCTGTTTTTCCTGTCAGGCTCTGCAACCTTGGCTCACAGTTCACAGGTCTGACTGACCAGTCTGGGAGATTTCTGACTTAAAGCAAATGGCAGGTTGTACCAACGGAGGTTTAGGTTGGATATGAGGGAAAATTGCTTCCTCAAAAGGGTTGTACAACCCTGGCACAGGCTGCCCTGGGCAGTGGTGTAGTCCCCATTTCTGGAGGGATTCAGAAGCTTTGTTGATGTGGTACTTGGAGACTAAGGTTACTGGTGGGCTTCACAGTGCTGGGGGAACAGTTTGACTCTGTGATCTCAGAGGGCTTTTCCAACCTAAACAATTCTGTGATTCTATGATGTTTTCTCCTTTATTCTTAGTGGGGATAGAGCTGGATGGACGTTGTCAGATTAATCCTATTTCTTTAAATTTCTACCAAAATATAAAATATTCAGCAAATAGTACTGCTGAGCTGGTTTGCTGTGGGTGTGACAAAGAGCTGTCATGCCTAGGCGCTTGTTTGGGTTCCAGCCTGCCCACTGCAAATCGAACTGCCAGAGCTCTGGGCAGTTTCTCTCATTCTCAGTCTGTGAGAAGATCTGGTTATGAACAGATTAAGCAGAGGGCTGCTGTGGAAAGGAGGTAGAAGAGATTGGGAAGAGAAGATGGGATAGAGAATCATAGACTCATGGGATGGTTTGTGTTGGAAGGGGCCTTAAAGCTCATCTTGTTCCAAGACCCTGCCATGGCACACCTTCCACTAGACCACGTTGCTCCAAGCCCAGTCTAACCTGGCCTTGAAGAGGAAATGCCACAGCACACCTACACTGTCTTTTGAGCAAAATGAAACAGAACCTCGGATGGGCAACTACAGGGAGGTTCTTAAAGGCCTTTTACTCCTCATAAGACACTGATTACCCCAAACCACTCTGGTTTGAACTTTCGCTGGGAGTTCAGGGTCTGTTTCTTTTGGCCAAGTGGCAATTTGTCTTCCCCATACCCTTTGTTTGCTATGCCTCCCCAGACCCTGTGTTTACCATGCCTCCCAGTGTGGGTCCAGTTTCCAAGAGGCAGCATCATCCCTGGGGCAGCTGGAGCAGAGGGTGGAGAGATGGTTAATAAACATGATGTGAAGAGCATGGTCTGTTCTGAAAAGGCCCTGGGGTGGAGATGTGGTGTTGTCACATGGTAAATGTCAGTCCTTGGAGAAGTGGGAATAGCTATCAGGTATCCTGTCACCCAATAGCTGGCAACATCTGGTTGTGTTTTTCCACTCCAGATTATGTTTAAATATATCAATATTGTTCAGAGATGAGCAGAGCAGCAGCACCTCAGCACAACCCACGCACTGCTGCCTGTGAATGATGATAATGTACCACTGCAGCACCTTGCACTCGTGTCCTGCTGGCTCTCTAGTTTTGTTAGTGAAAGCTTGGTGCTAAGTCAAGATTTTTTATATTCTAGCCAAGCATGGAGATGCTGGGATGATTAGCCTCTCTGATTCCCCTGAGGCTTGGGTTATCCTCAGTCATTTCTGGTCATTAAATGAGAAAGAAGCATTGTGGGGAAGGTGGTGTAACTGAAATGTTGGGCTGGGCAAACTACACACCACTGGCAAAACTATAGTTGCATAAGCTCTTAAATCTCAACTTAGCATTTTTCTAGATTTCAGACACAGGCATTTGCAACCTAAAGCAGCATCTCTTAAAAGAAATGTGTCGCTCTGTAATTTCCAAGTTCCTCTTCTTTTTTGAAAGAGAAAACCCCCACTTCTCTTTGGCATGTTCACACATCCACCCACCTTACCTTGAGCATCACCTACTCTAACAAGTTTCACTAAAGAAGTGAAACAATTCTCCTTGCATGTGCATGTGCTCCCTGATTCCTAGGAACCCCCCAGCATGAGGTGGCTGTGTGGAGAGGACCTTCCCAGCCTGACCTTACCTTCCTAGCCCAACCTTCCCAGGTAAGCACAGCTGCTAAGTCCTGACCAAGAAGCCACTGCCAGCCCACAGCCTAGGCTCTGCACACTGGAGGGCAACAGCATGACTGAGAGAGGATTGAAATGGCAGTTGATGCCTCTTCCAGCTCACTGCTCAGAAGGAGGTAAATTCCTTCTGGAATTTATGGATTTTGCTTACTGGAAGTAGGACTGCACAATTTCACTGAACCCATTTGGAAAATTTTAGAATCATAAATTCATAGAATGACCAGAATTGGAGGGAACCTTACAAATCATCTTGTTACAACCCCTTCCACTAGACCAGGTTGCTCCAAGCCCCATCCGTTTTGGCCTGGAACACTTCCAGGGATGGGGCAGCCACAGCTTCTCTGGGAAACCTCTGCCAGGGCCTCACCACCCTTACACCCAAGAATTTCTTGCCAACATCTCATCTAACCCAGCCCTCTGTCAGTGTGAAGCCACTCCCTCTTGTCCTGTCAGTGTGAAACCATTCCCCCTTGTTCTGTCACTACACTGCCTTGTAAATAGTCTCTCTCCGTCTTTCTTGTAGACCCTTTTTTAGGCTAAAGAGGTCCAGAACTGCAACTCAGTCTATGCAAAACCAGCCACCCTTTTTCAAGCAGCCCTGATTCCAATTTTCAACATGTGGAAATGTATTTTACAATTATTTTTTTCTGAAAACCCTCCTGTTTTCTGCATCTATAAATTTTGGTTGGAGTTTTTAGCCTGGTTCCTTACTAAGCCAATCTAAAATATGCTGTTTTTCTGCTTTACCAGTCAGCTCGGAGGTCTACTGCTCGTGCTCATTTGCCACATGGACCATTACCTCTCTTCCCTGCTTCTGCAATTGTTTTTCCATGATAATTATCCGTAAGAAAAATCATATACAGAGAACTGTGCAAAAGCAGTCAGTAATACTGTATCTATGAAGTGCAATTTCCATGTGAATGGCTTGGGGCTGCAGCACAGGAACCAGATAAAGGGATTCCAGAACCAGTCACTGCCCATGGCTCAATTTCTCCATTAGTAAAATGATGGTCCTGACACTCATTAACAACAGAGCTGGAGAGCAGGTAATGATTGCAGAGACATAGGTCAATTAAAAATAAATCTCATCTCTTCTGCTGAAAACAAAGCAAAGCAAGTCAATTTAGCCCCTTTCAGTGATTTTTTAAAAAGTCTTTTAAATTGAAATGCAGCAACAGCAAATTGTCCAGCAACAGGAGGCAGCAGGGAATAAAAACAGACTCTGGGAAGAGTAATTTATTCCCATTTTTTCAGTTTTTCCACCAGTGGATCTGACATCATCATGCATCTCCTAGCATGAGCTGCCACTCAGGAACCATCAGTCTTAACCTTCCTGGGCTGAATTGCTTGGTCAGTGCCTCTCCAAATGAATGCAGTGTCCTATGGGATGCCAGTGGGGTGGGGAGGGAAGGTTCTGACGGCAAATCCCAGCTCTAGCAGTGCCACAGTCCCATGAAGATTCCCAAAATAGCTTATGCTGAAGGGTTTGCTGTAGGGTGTGGAGAGAAGTCATCCCAATGTGCACAGTATGAAGAGGACTGGAGCCTCTCTGCTCTGGAGACAGGCTGAGAGAGCTGGAATTGTTCAGCCTGGAGAAGAGAAGGTTTTGGGGACACCTTAGAGCCCCTTCCAGTGCCTAAAGGGGCTCCAAGAGACCTGGAGCAGCACTTTGGACAAGGGCATGGAGTGACAAGACAAGGGAGAATGGCTTCTCACTGACAGAGGGCAGGGTTAGATGGGATATTGGGAAGAAATTCCTGGCTGTGATGGTGGTGAGGCCCTGGCACAGATTTCCCAGAGAAGCTGTGGCTGCCCCATCTTTGGAAGTGTTCCAGGCCAAACTGAATGGGCTTGAAGTAATCTATGATGGTGAAAGACGTCCCTGCCCATGGCAGGGGAAGATGATGTTCTTTAGGGTCCCTCTCAACCCAAACCATTCTGTGATTCTATGGCTTAGGGTGTTCAGCACAAGCTGTCATGGATCTGCTGATTGCTGGGTGCTCAGTTTCATCTTGATCTTTGTGGCTTCCATTCCAAAAAAAGGCAGTTTCTACTCCAGTGGTGCTACTGGGGATTGTCAGCAAATACAGAGACTGCCAGCATCGTTCAACTGCAATTTTATAAGTCTGCAAAAGGGTCGACTTCGTTTGTAATTTAATTTTGGGAAAGTCATCTTACTGATGACTTTCCTCATTTTCAGAAAAGGTGTTTTGAAGAGCACTCACTCTCAGAAACATCCCCCACTGCTTCAGCTCCCAACTGGCACAGTTAGGAAAAACCTTTTCCCAGGACATTCACGAGGTGCTTTGGACCAGCCCTGAGATGGAAAGGATGTTATGTAACCACATACCTGGCTTCTGTGCATTTCTCAACCCATTTACAACAACAAGTTCAGAGGTAGTCATATTTTACCCATTTATTAAACATACATTTTTTGGGAAAAACCACAAAAGTCAAAGATTTGGTCCTTGAAGATTCCGGTCAAGCTGTGTTCCAAGTAGGCTGCTTCTTAGGGCATTAGGGTTGTGACTCTTTTCCTTTTTGTTGTTATGATTCACTAATGTGTATTCATGGTCTAGTATCTGCTTGGTTTTGTGTTCTGATTTTCTTCTTGCTTCCCTGCATCACTGTTTTCAATATGACTCCATTTCATCAGATAAATTAAATCTGAAATGCTGGCAAATGTTTTCGAGTCAGTTAAAATTTTGATTTATTCGGTGCTTCTGTTCCTTCAAGGAAGGCTATATATTTTCCTGATATTATGGGGAAATTGCTTTGAATTTATGAGAAAACCAAGCTCAAATTATGATTATTGAATATTTCCATTAGCAAGACTCTGCAACTATGAGATGTTTCTTCTTCTTTGATAAGGGAGAAGCTTGAATGAAAACTCTGGGCTGTTTGGAACTTGACACACAAAAATTTGTCCCACCCTGACTCTTCAGGGTTCTCATGCACCCAGCCAGATCCTGTGCAGCAAGAACTTTCTGTTACTCCGCTCCAAAAGCACTGTTTATTTATTACATTTAAATCCTTAGCTGAGATTTCCATGACCTTTAATTGTCTTTATTTTTGCTGTGAGTTTCAACTGAATATTTAACCCATTCCCCAGGAAGACATAAGGAAAACACCCTGTTTAATGCTTAACACTTCAACCACCATCTCCTAAGCTGCTTTCCTCTCTCTTCCTTGCACACCAATATTTCAATGTGCAGCTCTAATTTCAGTACTAAAATCTTGCAACTACAATCGCTGGTCTTCACAAGGAAAAGCTATCTGAATTTGCATGACACTGGCAAATTCTTGGGGCAAACCCATGTGATTTTCATCAAATATTGCATCACTCAGTGGGGAAACCTGGCTGCTAAATTCTTCAAAGATGCTATCTTAGAAAGAACCATGGAATCACAGAACAGTTTGCGCGAGAAGAAGCATGACAGTTCATCTCATTCCAATCCCTGCCATGGACAGGAACACCTTCCATTAGACCAGGTTGCTCCAGGCCCTGTCTTGAACACTTTCAGAGATGGGGTATGTGCCATGGACATGTCCTACTCCCAAATGTGAATGAGCCACATGCACGACTCATTTCCTCTGGAACTAAATTGCTTGGGGATTTCGTGCCACTGACCTCTCTACCTATTGATACCTCTTTTAAATCCTGACCATGACACTCAGGCTGGGTGGAAGAAGGTACATCATTCAAAATGTTCTGTAAGGGCATTGGAGATTTCCCAGATGCTTTTCGATCTTAAGAGCATCCAAGCAATTTGGAGACACACTACACTTTCTATCTGCTGTTTGGCAGTCAATGAGATAGTCTGGATGAATTTGGGGAGAATAAACTGAATATTCTCCCTTGGTGGAAATAGGTTTATTGCTCTACAAAAGCACAATTATACAGTGATGACTACAAAAAAATTAATTAAATAAGGATAATTGGTACAATTCTACATTGGCTTTGAGATACTGATGATAATCAGGACCAGCCCTTGATGATGTCTCCAGACTTCAGCAATGTATTAATACACAACACATGTGGTTTCTGTTCTGTGAAGCACTTTCTCATGGTTTTATAGCTCATTAGTGGTCTATTAACCACAGGTTAACACTGGATCAGTGCAGCAGAAACTGTGCTTTACCACATCAGACACTTCTGCTCACATCTGCTTATTTCTAGGGGAATTTCATTGATGAGGAGTCAGAACAGAGTCATAAAGCCATCCAAATACATCCAAATAAGCACAGCTGACACCTTTATGACGCTTTTGCAGGTTGATCACTCACAGCTTAAATGACTGAAATGGTCATTTCTTTTATAGTCAGGATCTCCCCTCCCTTTGAAGGAGAGTCTGGGTTGCTTCTACCACCACAAGAGAAGGCAGAGGGGAAGCATTGATCCAGCAGAGGCTTAGGGAAAACCAATAATTGAATTGGAATCCCTAAACCTAAGTCTTTCCAGAGGAAACATATTTATTACATGACAAAGCAGGGCAGGATTTTCCCAGAAGTGAACTTGGCCCTTGGGGCAACCCCAGGTTGGGAGCTGCTCGTGACCTGTGCATCCAACATCTTGTAAATATCAGACCGTGAGCAAATAGAAAAGGAATGCCAACACACTGGAAAGTCAGGGTAAAACTGGATTGTACTGTCTAAACATCAGACAAATCAAAATTACCTTGCTGGATTTAGCAATTTAAGCTTGAGCTTAAATTACATATGTTTTTCTAAAGGTATTTTATATGGGGTTTTTAATAACATTTTTATGGAGGTTTTTAAAACAAAGAATGACCCTATTTCTGAATTGTGCCATGCTTTCTTTTTATCACCTCACAACTTCCCTCAATGTCCATCTTCTTTCCATCCCATTTCTTTCCTACAATTACCCACACAGTTAGTTTAAATCATAATGTTTCTCTGGAAATCATCCCTGCAGAAACATTGCCTGCAGGTAAAGGCAGATGCAAATGAATCATAGAATAGTTTGTGTTGGAAAGGACCTTAAGGACCACCTAGTCCAGACCCATCAGCCTGGGTTACCTTGTGATCCCATGAGAATGCTTGTTTAGTGGTCACAGCAAGTTCCTGCCCAGGAGGGGAAGGATTTTAATCTGGAATTTAGTCTGTCCTCATCAACTCCTTCCAGTGTCCCCAGAAAATAATTATTTTGAGTGCTCTTTGCAGCATATGAAGACCAACTAGTAACATGAGAAACCAAAGCCTCTCTCACTTTTTAATTCCATTTTGCTGTCAGAGAGCAACAAAAAGTATCCTAAACAAAGTAAAAGCAACTGGCTTTGAAAACATGCCATCAACAGTCTCTTTTCCCATGTGTCATTTCTCAGCATACTCCTGCTACCAAACATGCTCACAAACATCTCTTCCTCAGTGGGATTCCTTCTGTAGATGCTTCAGGAATCCTGGGTGTATTTGAGACCAATTCCATTTATCTGCCCCATCATAGTAAAACTGAGAGCAATCTGTACCTGGGATGCGGCTTAAACACTGATGAACTTGTGGGTTAAATAACTGTTGGAGGCCATGGCTTGTTCCCTATTTGCTTTCTAAACTCATGTTCGCATATGGGATACCTGTGCTTGTTACTGGGTATAATGCAAACAGACGGTACAAGCTCCAAGATATATTTTTTTTAAAGTGTAAAGTAGTACTTTGGTGTCTAAAAAACCTTTAGAGATGGTCCCAAAATTGCTGTCATGCCCATCATGTGAGGAGGAGGCAATATGTTCTCCCATGCATACTTGAACCTCCTGGCAACTGTGTGGCTGCATCTTTCCCTCCTCTGTAGAAAATAACCAGCAGAGACAGCTTGGTTTCCACCCAGAGTTTTTGATTTCTGCAGGTAATGCTATGGCAAAGGTCTGGGAGCTGAACTGGAAAAGCTCTTCAGATTCTTGGTGAAGCAGGGCTGCTAATGAAGGATGGGAATGTCCTCTCAGCTGCATCAGCACCTGGAGCCACCTATCTCAGCCACCCCCTTGGGCTCTTCCCTCTCCTTTCTTGTCCCTCTGGTTTGATAGTCACAGGGGAGGGAGCCTTTTAATCTCTATGTCTCACCCTGCCCACTCCCAAAACATGACTGCAGTTTCCCTAGACCATGTTCATGTTCTGAGACATAATCAGGATGTGTACAGACTTTCGCATGTAGGGCACATCCTAACTACCCCCCACCCCCACCCCAGCCATAGTCTTTTTATTCATTCTGTATTTAACACTCCAGAAAATTTCATATTCCATTTATATGAGGAGGGTAGGAAGATGGAAGGAAATAGAGAACAACTGTATAAATGAAGGGATAAAAACCACAGTCACCCTAAAGGAAGTGATCATCTGGACAGAAGAGGAAGCAATGCCCTAAGGGGAAACTTATTAAAGAGAAAACCAAAGGAGAGCCAGCCAAGGTTAGGAGAAGGACTGGAGGCGGGGGGGAGGGGGGGGTTGGGGTGGGAGGGGTGGTATTATAATGAGATGATCCTGAAGTTTCCCTTCCAACCCAAACCGTTCTGAGATTTTGTGAGGAAAATATAACTTTTGTGCATTGCAGGAGCTGGCCTGGTTTTGATGTGGTACACAAAGTCCTAGAGCTGGATATTTGTTATAAATGCGTATTATAAAGTTGGCTTTTCACAAATATTAACGTGAATAACTGTGCTGTAAGGATGTGGTTTTTATTTCTGCTGTCAGTGGGACTTGGACATGGTAGTGGGATAGCTGATATATGGTTATGCTTGTAACTGGATGGCCTGTTTGGTCGGGATAACATCCAGTGAACATATGATGAGGACCCTGCTGCTGACACGCTGACTATCAACACCAACTGTCTGTGGAAAGTATGGACCAAGGCCCAAGCTGGAGGAGATAGAGAAGACACAGCCAAGAAACATGCATGCTCTGAAAAGGCGGACCTAAGGCGGGACCATGCTAAACAGTTCTGGGAATATGGAAACTAGCTTATGGAAAAGTTTGTATATGCATGAAGATTTATGCATATGCATCAAAGGGATGCAATAGAAAGGGTATTAAAAGAAGGCCTCTGAAATAGCAGGTTGTGCACTTGGCTGAATGCCAAGTCACCCAGCCTGGTCTGGCCGTACTTTGCTTTTCTCTATCTCCTAATTGTCTTATTTCTTTATTAAACCTACTTCTTAAAATTTACCAAGAAAGTGAACTTCGTTTTTCACAATATTCCACATCACTATTGCTGGCCAGATGGGGAGCACAGAATGAATGATCCACAAAATTATGGCTTTAGCTTGAGGGTGAGAGGTGCTGTGACATCACCAAGGGGTGCCTACTGGGTGGGCACACAATTCACTACAATTATTTAGAAGAGAGGAGGTATTTTCTTCAAGGAAAAAAGAAGACATCACCTTATTCAGAAAGAGTTAGAAGGTTCTCCTGCTTAAGAAATTTAGATCCCTTTGCAGCTGTCAAAATTAATAAATAAATAATTAAAAAAAAAAGTGGGGAGAAAGGGAGGAAAAAAATACTGCTAGGTAGGTTCCTTCTCTTTGGAGTGACTGAGACCCTAGAGAAAGGCTAACACCAGAGTTGCAGACAGTTTCTTCTTCAGGTCCAAAAAAATCCCTTCAAAACAGGAGAGTGAATACACAACTGTTATGATCTAGTTATTAAAGTTATTAGAAATGCCTCTGCCCAAATGAAGGTGAAAATGAGAGCATATGCCAAAGTCAATATTATGGGTTTTATTTGATACTAAATATGAGAGAGAGAGAGAGAGAGAAACAAAGAGAGAGAGAGAAACACAGAGAAATAGAAAAGTGGGGGGGGCAGAAAGAGAGTGACAGAGACAGAATAAGGAAAATACCATCACTCCATGGATCCCAACAATATTCCATTTGTTATAGATGAGTAATGTGATGGTTGGCTCTCACAATTAAGGGATAAATATTATGTGTGTATTAATAGAAGTCTTACTGACGTATAGTTATGTTATTGTGATATGTTGTCCCCATAGTCCTCTTTCCCCTCCCCTTCATATTACTGTCACTGGACGGCCTTGGTAGCCGGGGCATTTGGGGGAGGGCAGGCTTGTTACTAGGAGGTGCAGCATGGCAACACCTGGCCTCCAATCAAGATGTAAGAAAGTGATCTTCACCAATGGACGGTGAACAAGAGTTGATTGATGCACTTTGGGAGGGGTTGAGGTTACCTGATGCAACACCAGGGGTAAAAAAGGGCAGAGTAGCCATTTTGTGGTCATGTGACATGGCGGTTTAGTCTCATGTTACCGGTGCCTGTAATTTTCGCTTATTCAGTCATTTTGTTGTATTTTGTAAAGGTTTAATAAACCTTTGAGATTTTAAAGTCAGCATCATTTCTCAAACGCTGATCCTCTCCAGCTTGTCTTCTTGGTGGTGAAAGTCCCCCCAGAATGCGTAAAATCCGATGGGTTAACCACTCAGGCTAGGTAGGAAAACTCAGGCACCTCCCTTGGGGCGGAGGGGGCGGTGGGGAGTGGGGAGTTTGCCATTGTCCCTTAGAATAGACTCCGGGGGTTTTGCACCACGTGCAGTTCTGTGGTGCAAGGCTTCAGGAATTAATCGGGGTGGGGGACTCTTTGGGGGACCTTTGGTGGATTAAGGCACCCCTCCAGCTGCCTCTCATGTGAATGTCCCATGGATGTGGCCTGTGGTGTTGGGGGTTCCATAGCCAGTTTGTGTAAGTGATTTATTAAAATATGAATATCGATCTAATATCGATACCCAACTGTGATGGACAAAAGACTCTCTAACAGTTAAGTTAGAAAGTGTATGTTTATTATGACGGCTGGGCAGCATGTGGGATAGCTACCTAATGCGCACTGCAAAAGATCACAGGTAATTAAACGCCTTTTATCCACAAAAGTGTTGACTACACAAAATACAAATGCATATTCATACCCCGTCACCTCCTCTTCTCCACTTCGTATGCTAATTGACAAAAAGGCTATTAAGCGTGCGTAGTTTGTTCTCTGCAATGATTCGGTGGTCTTATGTGGGGAGTGGTCACCAAAAGGAGGAAGTAAAACTAGTCTTCCTTGTTCTAAACTTTCAACCTTTCAATGCATACGTGACAAATGACTCCTTGGTAAAACCTATAGTTTCCTGTTCCCAGGATGTTTCTGGAGATAGAGGGTTTGCTGTCATCTTGTGTTTCTGGGGTCTATTGATCAATTTCCCTGTTTTTCGTTACAAGCACAGCTTACACAAACATAAAGTTGACAAGCAATGAGTTATTAGATCTGGGATAGCTTATCTAAAATCTGGTCTCTTTTAACCATCCTCTGAATTTTAACTGATTTCAGCAAAGCTTATTTTTTCAGCTAAATCAGCAATATATTGTTGTCTATAACCTTAGTTTTTCCTAAAGTCTTCAAAATTAGTGTCTCATAAGGGAGGATGGGTTCACTGCCCATGAGACATGCCAAAGCTTCCTCCACCCACCTTGTTTCGGTGGGGAAATCTGTGCAAACCTGCTCCCAGCAAGGGGGTCTGTGGGCTACGGCTTCCCCATAGTCAGGCAGAGATGATTCTTAGCACGGCTGCTGGATTTGGCTCGCATTCTTTTCCTTGTTTACTTGTTTGTTTCTTGCCGGGCCTGAGGTTCTTTAAGAATGGGTTTCTCTTTATCTAATCTCAGCATTTTGACTTACAGTCCAAAGTTCTTCGAGGTTTCTGTTGTTTTAAGTTTTTTATACCGCCTGCTATAATGAGCAAAACAATATCAATGCCTCAAGTTTGAGGCATGAAGTATTTCAGTCTCTTGACAGCAACTACTAACTGCCCTGTATCCAAAATCCCTGCATACCCCTTGTCCTCACTTACTCCTCACCCCAGTGGGATTCAGCTCACTTGTAACCCCACTTCACCCCACCACTTCAGCCAATGTATGAACCCTAATTTGGATCATATTGCACCAGGAATCTCATTTTGGGTGCAACAATCTAATTCAAACAAATCCTCTCCCAAAGCCTCAAAAGTCATTGAAGTGAAACAAAAAAAAGTGCTCCAGTTTTCTCCTGATTCCCAGCCTGCTCTGTAGCAAGCCCTACAAATAGAAATAGGTATCTGAGGAAAAGTTACCTTCCTACTCCCTACCCTCCAGCCCTTTATCTCTGTTTTGTCCATGGTTAGGAAATCAGAATTACATGGGCTATAGAGCACAAAAGATCTCATGTGTTGTGCTCAGCTGTGCTGATGGAGATGAGATTAGTGAGATGAGAGGAGAGCTGAGAGAACTTGCCATGAGCAGATGGCATCAGGGGTGAGGATAGGGGAGAGAGGTCCCTCCAGGGAATAAATCTAGCTCAGGAAGATGTTCCTTTTCCTCTCTGGCCTAGCCGACTGAATTTAGGTGAAATGCAATTGATCTCTCAACTGTTAATGCTGTGCTTTTGAAAGGATAGGAGAGAGGAGTCAATCAGTCAAGGTGTAATTAAGGGATGACTGATGGAAATACCTAATACAGGTGTATTTGCTGCATTGCAGTGAAGTAATACATGGATGAAGAAACTCCCTCCTTTCCTGATGGCTTGGGGAGAATTTTGAGGACACCCTGTCTACATTTCTAGGGATGCAGCTATAGAGGTTGGTGTCCTGGTTTAGGGTAAATTTGGGAGAAAACCTCCGAAGGGGCTCCTCTGGAAGAGCAAACCCAAACGGCCCCTCCCCCCCAGCCGGTCCGGGAAAAGAACTTCCTCGGAGAAAAGTGGAAAAAACTATTTATTTAACAAACAAAATGCCCACAAATGTAAAGAATTAATAATAAGAAACAATAAAACTTCTGCCCGCTCTAAAGAGAGATGGCAAACAGAGACAGTTCTTGCTGTGGGTGTAGCTCAGCTCCCTCAGTCTCTCACCAGTCTCAGTCCCTCCGAAGGTCCAGGCCCGGCGGGCCGCAGGTGCCAGCCCTCGCTTCTCCTCTGGGTTTTTCAGTCCTGAGCAGATTTAAACAGTCTCAAGAAAAAGGAAAAAAAACAGTCCAGGGAGTTTTCTCTGCTCTAGCTAGCTAGCTAAAACTAACTAAAAGCACAGGAGATCTCTGTCCAACCACTGTCCGTGCCTCAGACAAACGCCGGAGAGAGAGATGTGTGGGAGTCAGGCAGGTTTTCTCAAAACAAACTGCACGCTGTTCTTTCTCCCCCTTCGCTCCCAGAACAAGTTTTAAAGGTACAGAACACAATATACAGCACAAACAGAACAGACGATTGGGGATACAAGCAGCATAAAGTCACTCTACCACAGCTGGGGAGAAGCAGGCTGGCACAGCACCAGTCAGGATGGGCTGAGACAGCACAGCACATTCCCCTTGGTATTCTCTGGTATAACACCTTCCTGCAAATTTAGATCTTGTATTTAGTCCAGAAATCAGCTCTTGGCTGCAAGAAACCAACATTTGCTTGCTTTCCTTGCCAACTCCACCACATCCTGCCAGGATATCTTGGTTGCTGAAGGAAAGACTTGGGCATCACCATTGAAGTAACTGTGGGTTGCATGGCTCTTGAGATTTTGTATGGATGACGGGTCCTTCAGTGCCCAAGATTTGCAGCTTTGGAACCTTGCGACCCAGAGATTTGCCGGAGTTGGCCCATAGCTGCTCAGACTTGGTCTGGGCCAGCTCACAAGGGAAACAAAATGTACAGCTTTCTTCCCTAGAAGGGAAGGATCCCTGTTGCATTTTTCCATTCAAGGACAAGGACCTGCTCTTGTCCAAACCCAGTTGTGTTGTTTATTGTTTTGCCCAGAGTGTGCTGTCATTAGCTGTAAGAGAGTACCAGGGAAAAAATTGCCCTATTGTGGAGGAGGATGGTCACTCAGAGACAACAGGCAGAGGGACAAGGTGTGCAGCCTTTTCACAGTGCAAATGTCCTCATTAATCATCATTACAAAATTCAGGCAGTCATGGAGACCATTGAATGTGATAGAATAAGAGAAGGAATGGGAAAGAAAGCAACAGGCTAAGGAGGTTCCTTGCTCCAAGGCTTCCAAACATCCTTGGGCTGGCCTAGTGCATTTCTAGTAATACTTGGGGAGTTTGAGATTATACATACATTGATCTTCCTGTTTCATCATCCTGTTTCATTTTTTCCTTTTTCTGATCACTGTTTCTAGGAGGATGTGCTCAGGGTATTCTCTCTGTTCAAGGGATGACACTGGAAGATCCACATTCTGCTATGGAGTACTTCTGAGCTTTCCTTGAAAGCCAAAGTGTCAAAGAAGTATTCCAAACTTTTTTTTTCCTTTTTTTTTTTTTTTTTTTTTTCCAGGAAAAGGAGAAAAAGAGGAATTGTATATGTATTTGAGTATTTCCAACCATCTGTTCCTTACCAGGCACAGTAGTCCAACACACGCCCACCTGCCCAGCATGCTGAGCTTTCTTTTCATTTTCAGGCCTGGCTATGCATGAGCATCATGGCTTTGCGCTGCTTCACCCATCTGCTGATGGTCCTGGCTCAGCTGTTTCCATGACAAGCAACAGTGGGATGTTATTAGAGGCTCTTCCTTCCCAAGTCAGTGGAATGCTGACAAAAACAGATGCAGATGCCATGTCCTGAGATACCTCCCTGCCTCTCTCTCTGTCCTGTGACCTGTCCCACCTCAACTGTTAGGGGATTTACTATCATGAAACCTCTATCGTAAACAAACTTGAGGCTTTTTTTCATGGAAGGAAGCTCTGTTGAGCTGTATATCCTCTTCTCTGCAAGTCGCCTGCATGCTGCTGTGACAATCTCTCTTTTGCAGGTGAGGACCCATCTGTAATGAGGCTGAGAGCTTTGACCAAGGTGAGATTTGTAGTGGAGCTGGTGATGAGCCTCAGTGCTTCTCCTAGGGGCCCAAAAGCCCATCCTCCCCTCCATGTAGCCCTCATGTTCACCTCTATGTACCTTTAGACAAATGTAACCAGAGGTGAACTTGAGCTGGTTTTGGGAAGGAATCTGGACCCATGTTCAGTATTTGGGCTGTAATCAAACACCAGCTCTGACCCCCCTTTTTTCCCATAGTACATCCCTGCTCTCATTGCACCCATCTGCTACAAAACAAGGACATAAGCCTGCTTCAAACTTGTCTGCTCAAGGTGGTAAAATCCTATACAGATAATTCTGTACTGAGAATTCTGTACAGACAGCACAGGGCACACATGAAGGGGGCTATTCACATGTGGACCATTTTTCCACCACCCAGTAATCTGGATTAAAACAGATTCCAGTGACTTGGCCCCTCTATTGGATCAGCTTCAGGAGAGCCACCTCTGACCTAAGCTTGTTTAAAACAAACCTCATCTAAGATTAAAAAAAAAAAAAAAAAGCCCCAAACACACTCTTTTCTCTAGCAGCCATTTCCAGACTTTTGCTGCCATTACTGAGAGTTTCATCAAATCATAGAATGGTTTGGGTTGGAAGGGACTTTCAAACATTCTCCAGTTCCAACCCCCCCGCAATGAGCAGGGACACCTTTAACTAGTTTAGATTGCTCAGAGCCCCAGCCAACTTGACCTGGAATGTTTTCAGGGATGGGACAGCCACAGCTTCTCTGGGCAAACTGTGCCTGTGCCTCACCACCTTCAGAATGAAAAAATATCTAGTCTAAATGTATCCTTTTTCAGTTTAAAACCATTCTCCCTTGTTCTACTACTGCAGGTCCAACAAAAACTCTCTCCATTTCTTACAAGCCCCTTATTCCCATGGTCTATGCTGTAGAAAACCCAGACTGCTAGACCTCTACCTGCATTTGCAATTTTAAGGATACTCATAGCAGTAGGGAAAAGAGGACAGCATCCTTTTGAGAAATTCCTGTTGGAAAGCACAGCAAGAATAGACTGAAATACAGCCTGGATAAAACTAGAGAGTCCAGGACTGGTGGTTTTAAGATGACACCCAATGGTGGGAAACAAGACTGCAGCCAGTGTTCTGGCCACCAGGCCAGGAATAACCTTAAGTGTGCAAACTGTCCTTAAAAGATACCTGATTAAACTGGATCATTAATTTTTTTTTTAAGTGAATGCAGGTGTAACTTCAGCCTATGGCTGGTCTGGGACTGCCTATCCCTCCCATCTTCAGAGATGTCCATGGTGGTTTTGTAGTGATTATTTTATTATCAGCAGAACATTTAAACGACCTAGGCATGGACAGTAGTCCTCATACTGTCCAATGGGGATAGATGGTCACCCTGTAGTACAATATAGGGATTCCTGCTCCAGAAAGGCTATAAGCAAGGAGAGAACAAGTAATTGATTGTGCGTGCTTAAGGAAAAAAAAAAAATAAAGGGGGGCGGGGGGGGGGAGAAGAATGAACCATTAAAAACATCAAGAGGAACAATATTTGGGTAACCTGGTCTAGTAGAAGGTGTCCCTGCCCATGACAGGGAAGTGGAACAAGGTCTTTAGGTCCATTTCAACCAAAATCACTAAGTGACTCTATAAATACTTCCAGCAGGAGCAGCTATAATATATAAGCCCAGAGAAGAATTTTACATGCATGGGAATGTCAGCATTCAAAGCTGATTTTCCAGATCAGGGAACAAACTGGACTGAGGCTCAGGGGGACCCAAGCAGAGGTTAAGCCCATAAGGTTCCACTTTTGAGTCTGTCTGGGGCTTTCATGGGGTGTTCTTAGTAGCTAGTTGGATTCCACAGCTCCCTGTCTGGTGCACAAACATATCATGGACCAAGTAGAGGTTGTCAGCTTTGGTATGGCATAGTAAGATGGTCAGGTAAGTGGATCTTGGAGCTCTTTAAGATTTTGGAGAACTAGAGAAAATGTTTTCATTCTGAGGCTTTGTGCCTCAGTTTCCCGTCTGAGTTGTATTGTGATGAGCTGAAGTAGAATTCTTTTCCCCACTTTTTCCTTCTCACAGAAAAATTCCTCACTTCCTCCAAGTGAGAGATGGGACCAATCTTTGAGCTGCACAGCCAGATTTCACCTGTGTCCTCAGGAAGCTATTTGTGTGCTCCCACACCAGCCAGGCAGGCAATTTCCAATAACGTAGATTTTTACCCCAGAAAACCCCCAGGTTTATTTGACAAAAGGAGAAGTTTAGCATTCAAGTCCACTTTGACAAAGGGAAAGGAATGGAAGGCAAGGCAAGGTTGATGGATGCAAGGAAAGCAAGTCAAATGAGAAGTCTGCAGGGCAAAGCAAGGAGAGTATAAAAAGAGTAAGAAAGTACAGGTGGGACGTAAGTGAGCAAGGCAATGCAAGGCAAAGGAGTGGTAGCAGAGGTGAGGGAAGGACACCTGAATGTCAGTAAGGCAATTCAGACTTGGGGGTTACAGGCCAAAGGAGGAGCAAGCAAGGCAAGGCAGGGCCAGGCAAAAAAGTAGGGAAGTCAAGGTGGGGGACGGGTGAGGAAGCCAATTGGGGAAATGTTAGGCAGTGCAAGGTGAGCTAAGTGTAGGTGTGCAAGGTAAGGGAAGTGCTAGATAGGCAAGGCAGTGAGTGTCTGTCCTGGTTTGGGGAAAATTTGGGAGGAAACCTCTGAAGGGGTTGCTCTGGAAAGCAAACCCAAACGGCCCCTCCCCCGAGCCAGTCAGGAAAAAAACTTCCTCAGAGAAAAGTGGAAAAAACTATTTATTTAACAAACAAGATGCCCACAAAGCACAAAAAATGAATAATATGAAACAATAAAACCTCTTGCTGCTCCAAAGAGAGATGGCAAACTGAGACAGTCCTTGCTGTGGGTGTAGCTCAGCTCACTCAGTCTCTCACCAGTCCCACTCTGGAGGTCCAGACCCCGGTGGGCCGCAGGTGCGAGCCCTCGCTGCTCCTCTGGGTTTTTCAGTCCAGAGCAGATTTAAACAGTCACAAGGAAAAGGAAAAAAACAGTGCAGGGAACTTCTCTGCCTCAGCTAGCTAAAACTAACTAAAAGCACAGGGGATCTCTGTCCCAATGCTGTCTGTGCCTCAGACGAACACCGGAGCAAGGACATGTGGGAGTCAGGCAGTTTTCTCAAAACAAACTGCTCGCTGCTTCTTTATCCCCCTTCTCTCCCAGAACCAGTTTAAAGGTACAGAACTTAATATACAGCACAAACAGAACAGATGATTGGGGATACAAACATCATAACGTCACCCTAGGACCATGTCCTAAGAGGAAGGGGCAATGCACATCGAGGCAAGGAAAAAAGTGGTAGGTGAGAAAGTCAATGCAAGGCAATAGAGTGCAATGAAGAAAAGAAAGACAGGAAAGACACAGGAAAGACACTGAGGGTTTAGTAAGCGAATGCAGGATTGGGGTAAACAAATTTAGACAAACCTAAGGAGGTGCATGTTGCAGCACGACACAAAAGAAACAACACTCACACACTGAGATGTCCAAGGCAAAAAGGGCAGGTTTATTTACAGACCTCAACATTTATAGAATTCCAACACTGACCATGGATTGGAGGAAGAAAATCTTCCTCTCCAACCACACTGGTCAACCCAACAGTCCATCAACAGTCTCCTCCTTATGAGAAGAATGCAAACATGAAAAGACAGTTAAGATAATAATAGGCTGTTAATGTTAAAATCGTGAGAGACTCCATTGCAAAAGGTAAACAATCAGAAGACTGAAATAGAATTTTAGAAAAACTTTAAAAAAACAGAGGAGAACAGAAAAAACCCAAGCAACATCTCACCCTTTTTCCATTTAAAAAAGAAAAGAAGAAAAAGAAAGACAATGTTTAAAAAGGAAAAAAATGAACAATGTTCAGTGTCCAGTCGTGGAGGAATCATCGGAGTGATCACTCACATTGTCCACATCGGAGTCATCACCCAATGATTCACCCACTTGACGACTTTCAGTTTGGTCACAGTTTCCATTTTTCCTGTTGTCCGGATTCTGTCTCTGCGGTCTCAGGTCAGGACGAACACACTTCGAAGGTACCCAGCGTACCCCAGTATCTGTGGATACACTTGCATACCCACCCCCGCAGTGATAAGGTCATAGGGTCCTTCCCACTGTTTGGTGACTAAATTCCGCACCCAAACCTTCGCTCGAGGCTGATGTGTCTCGCCCAAACCCTGCAATGAGAAGCGATAATTCGAAATGACAGGATTATTTGAGTTCTGTGGCACTGTAAGGTAATTGATGGTGTACAAAGCTTTTGCCAACCGACTGTGCAGGGTTTCACTCTGCATTCCGCATTTTTATTTTTGAAGAGCCGGTTTCAGAGTGCCATGAGCGCGTTCTACAATAGCTTGACCAGTCAGAGAATGAGGGATACCAAGCTTGTGTGACACACCCCATGATTGCAGGAACTGCCGCATCTTCTGCGATGTGTAAGCAGGACCATTGTCGGTTTTCACAGCAGAAGGTCCACCTAGAATGGCAAAGGCCTGCCTCCAGTGGGCAATGACATCGTGGGCCTTTTCTCCAGTGTGAGCAGAAGCCCACATCACAGAAGAGAACGTGTCCACCGTGGCATGCACATGCTTGATCCGGCCAAACTTGGCAATCTGGGTGACATCAGTCTGCCAAAGCTCCAAGGCCTTAAGGCCTCTGGGGTTTACCCTGCCAACAAAGGCGCAGCAAGTGCATGATGGTCATCATACAACTCAACAATGCCATGAGCCTCAGTTGGCATCAACTGAAACTGCTTCTGCAATGTATGCGCATTCTGATGGAAAAACCCATGCAATGCCTTGGCCTGCGCAAGCATGTCAGGCTGAGGTGCTACCCACGCTGGGTTAGCCAACTTGTCAGCCCTGGCGTTACCTTCCGCTACAAACCCTGGCAAATCGGTGTGACTCCTTACATGCAGAACATAGTATGGATGAACTCGGGCCTGAATAACACCCCACAAGGTCTTCAGTAACTGAAACAGGGCAGGATTACTGACTTTCTTCAAAACAGAATAACCCAACCGCTGTGCCATGTCGGCCATGTAGGCGGAATCTGTGACCAAATTGAAAGGTTCCTGGGAAAATTTCAAATGCCATGAAAGCAGCCCTCAATTCAACCAATTGGGCTGACCCATCCTCATGACCTTCCAGGACCTGCCACTCAGATCCATCCCTCCAAGTAACAACAGCCTTTCCTGTTTTCCCTGAACCATCAGTGAAGACGGCGGGTCCTTGCACTGGTTCCTATATTTGGGCCACAAAGAAATCTGTGTGTATTTTGCCACCTTCAGTAGCTCGTGGCTGGGCAGATGATAAGCAATCTGCCCTGAAAAGTTTTCCAGAGCACTCTGCAGGGACACACTGTTTGCAAAGCTCCAGTCAAAATCCTCCTGCTGTACCGGGAGTATGATCTTTGCGGGATCGCACCCATCAATTGCAAACACCATTGCTGGGATTTGACTATCAAGCAAGCAATTAGCTCAAACAACGTGGTTGCTGTCTTCTGCTGGCTGATGGGGCAGGAAAACCCATTCCAAGATGTGCAAGGAATAAGGCACCTGATGTGCCTCAGGGGCCAATGTGTGAGGTGACATTAAATCGGAGTCTCCCTTTAACAAATCATACAGAGGAGACAGCTGTGCGTTGGTCAGTCCCAAATATGGACATAACCACGTGATGACACCCACCAATTTCTGGGCATCATTCAGTGTCTTCAGAGAATGCACAAATTGCCTCTCCTGGTGTTGGATTGTCCGTTCCAGAATTTTGACCTCCAAATACTTCCAAGGAGGTTGTTGTTGAACCTTTTCTGGAGCCACCTGCAGCCCAAGAGAATGCAAGGTATCGAGCAACTGAGGCTGTATTCTCAGCAGCTCATCCTGAGTGGATGCAGCCACCAGGATGTCATCCATGTAGTGATAAAGATGGGCATCAGAAACTGCTTGCAAACTCGAGACAAGGCACGGGCCACATACCATTGGCATATGGCAGGCGAGTTGTGACACCCTTGGGGAAGCACCCTCCATTGATATCGCTGTGCAGGCTCAGCATTGTTAATTGCTGGCACCGAGAAGGCAAATTTTGGTCTGTCATCTGGATGCAAAGGAATTGTAAAAAAACAATCCTTCAAATCCGCGATGAGGACCGGCTAATCCGTAGAAAGTATGGTAGGCAATGGCATGCCCACCTGCAATGTTCCCATGCTTTCCATCACGGCATTGACTTTTCGGAGGTCTTGTAACAACCTCCATTTCCCAGATTTTTTCTTGATGCAGAAGACAGGAGTGTTCCAGGGACTGGTAGAAGGTTCCAAATGACCCTGGTCCAACTGCTCCTGCACCAAGTTTCAAAGGGAAAGACTAGTTATATGTGGAGTCAGCAACAGCTTGCTGTGCAGGTCCCTTTTGTCGTCAATATTTACACTTAATCCAGTAAGTTCAGGTTCAGGAGAGCTGCATGATTGCATGATTGAAAGAAGAATGTGATCCTACATTCAGTTGGAAAGAAAAGCTCATAGTCCCAGTTCACATAACGTTGCTGTCATTTGAAGTGACTGTGAAAAACAGTCTGTTGTTTCCAGATGAAAATCATGGAGCTGGAGTCAAGGAGGGAGCAAAAACTTAATGGCACATGCAGCTGAAATCAAGAAGCACAATACAAATGTGTTGAGCAGTTCAAAGCAGCATAAGAAAAGTGATACTCAGCCCTGTATCTTTTCTTCTAGGACGTTTTGTTTAAGGCAGCAGATCCTGAAGATCTCTGGGCAAGTGAGATTCAACACCCTGGACCACAAGACACTTCCCCTTTCCATTTGAAAGCCTTAATTAGCAGCACAAGCCAGGTGCCAGAAGAATTCTCGTGCCAGGAAAAAAGCAAGAGTTGCTGGATAAGCCCTTCTCCTTGCAGCTTTTCAGCTACATGCCTCAGCATCCGTCTATGCTCATTCCTTCTCAGTTCTTAGTATGCCTCATTTGAAGCCCAGGGATGGAATTGCAAAAGTCCAGCTGAACGTTTGTTCGCAATCAGTGTCAGCTGAGAATGTTCCTGCTGGTGCGCCATGGAACTTGCAGCCATTGAACTCCCTCACGCAAGCCAGGGATATGCACTTTTGTACACCCTCAGTGTTGCAGAGTACAAGCAGTTCTATGTGCTTAGAGAAGCAAGTGTCAAAACAGAAGGCATTCCTAAACTATCCACTTCTCTTAGTAGCCGTTAAACTACATCTGTCACACCACAGCTTTGTACCTTCCTACTCACAAATATGTGCCATCACAGGTCTCACTTTCAGCTCCCCTTGCAAGCGTCCAGCAGCTGCCTCCTTAAAAATGGCTCGAGGAAAAAGCCAGCTCTGGTCTGCACCTTCCTCTTGCCCCATGTCAGCCACACCAAAAATGCTTCTGCACTATGTATTTTCCTTCTCAGCCTCCTCTGCTGTCACAGCTACAGGTGGACTGAGGCTGGACAGCTAAATTTGGCCATAACAAGAAACTCAATTTGGCTAGCCTAGTTCATTAAAGAATAGAAGTAAACAAGTCCGGGCGAGGCAATGATAGGTTAGATTCAAATTCAAACAGGGAATCCCTGCTAATCCCATTTTTGGGTTGGACTCGATGATATTGGAGTTCTCTTCCAACCTTGTGATTGTGTGATTCTGTGAGATCATCTTCACCTCTGGGAACAGAGATCTTCTTCTCTCCCTGGGGGCAAATGGTCTTCATCACTCATCTTCCTCTCTGTTCAAGCTTCTTATGAAATCACGGCTACTTCAACATTTACTTACTTTAGCACAAATGCCTTTGCTCATATCTGCAATTTGAACACTTCATCTCCCCATACTGTTTTCATGAATTAAAGGGATATTTTAGTGTATCAGCAGTCTATCACCATGGCCTTACAAAAGAATTTCAGCCTAAGACTAAGGCATCATCTCATTCTCCTCCCATCTGGGACTAGACTCCTCCTTCACTGAGTGTCTTCATGTTGTTTCTCTATGTGTCTTCACTCTTTTTCTCTCACTTGAGGGAGGATTAGTGCTTTGCAAGTTTCATCTGTGCAACAAAAGAGTTAATACTTTGCCCGGGACCTGCAGTGGTCATGATGGTCAAATCAGTCACGATGATAGATTCAGGCTGTGCTGGGGTCAGTGCCAGGATCTCAGGGCCTCAGCTGCATTCAATTCCAACTGCAGGGCTACTCTCTGCACAGCTGCAGAGTCATCCCTGGTCTCAGCTGCATGATCTCTCACGGTGCCGGGATAGTACTTCAGCAAGATGACTTGGTAGCGGTGGCCAGAGCTGTTTATGGTGGAGGATTCTTCAGAGGCCGTGCTAGGGGAGGAAAGTGGCTAGGATCTCAGCAGCAGCATGCTGTGCGGCTGATGGCATCCCCTTCCCCTGCCCAGCAGTCACTGGGGCCCAGCCCGACCCCACCAGGCCACATGGAGGGGGCTGGCCCGGCCTGTTACCTGTTCCCAGGCCAAAAAGAAAGAGAGCTTTTGTGGGGTTTGTTTGATTTTTAACATGTGTGTTTACAGAGGCATGTTTAGCTTCCTAGTGGTTTAACAAGGTGTCTGTTCAAAACTAGTCACTGATTGGTTTCGTCAGGCACGGAGGAGACTCTTAAGAGCTCCTCTTCAAAAAATTATTTCCGTGGGTGGTGTCTTCCCTCCTCACTAAATGTCAGTCAATGCAAAACCAACACAGTGAGTTTAACAAATTAATGTTATCAAATGTCACTCTCGTGTTTCAATACATGGAAACAGAACACTGAATGACCAGGGGTCATCAGGATATCTGTTGGACCAGTGACATTTCCACCACTGTTTCCATGATCAGCATGTTGGACTGCCATCCTTTCAGATCAGCCAAGTCTATACACTTCTAGGCTTCAAAAGGAAAAATTCAACTTTCTCTGATGCAGTGGTTCCTCTTAAATCATGCAATGCTGAGATTGGGAGCCATGTATATTTTGTTGAGGATTAAAAGAATGTCATACAAAAGATGGTCTTTCAAAAGCAGCAAATAGCTATCTTTACCTAGGCAAATATGTAAGAACATGGCACAACAAATGACTATGTGTTATATAGTCCAGCCAAGCTCTAATCCATGCCAAATGCAGATCCGGTATAACTATAGACCAGGGACTAAAGGATTAGCAGAATAACTATTTTCTCCCTCCTAAATATAGAAAAACTATTTCCTCCTTCCTAAATACTGTTACGGAGTTTTTTTCTCATTGTGGCTAGAACCTTAGCTCCAATCTCTTGATATTCTTTGCTATGAATTAGTCTTCCTTCAAAACCTCATTCTGAGAAAATGAAATGGTGTGGGAATACAGCTAGAGAGCAGGACTGTGAGAAGTGCTCAGCTCATGACAGAAGTGGACATGTTAGCATTGGCAAGCCATAAACCCTGGCAGCTTAGAGCAGAACCCTGAAGAAAGAAGTAAGAGATAACGGTGTGCTTGAGTGTACTTTGGTATGCAAGTCCGTTCATGTTTGTGCGAGTCTGTGCTAGCTTATAGTTAAGCAATGTTATTAAGAAACATGAGATACAGTTGCTATAGTTACCATTGCTTAAGCGAGCAGCTATTTTTAGTTACAGTTGAAAAGGTATATATATACTAAAGCTTTGTGATCAATAAACCGACTTTTTG
This sequence comes from Phylloscopus whistleri, assembly GCA_017589585.1. NCBI lineage: Eukaryota > Metazoa > Chordata > Aves > Passeriformes > Phylloscopidae > Phylloscopus > Phylloscopus whistleri. The sequence continues at coordinate 1,973,005 of JADMLD010001404.1, forward strand.
CATCCAAGCAATCACTGCCGTCAAAACGGTTTTTGGTCCCAGAAGGCCCAGCATAATCAGATGACACTGCCCTGACATTGTTCTCAGCTTTCTACAAAAATGTTCCATGATGCTGGGAACAATGAAGAGGGGAAGAGTAGTAGACCTAGGACACAAGCATGTCTTCTTCCAGTCGATTTCTTCATTTTCGGAGCAGACGGTAGGGTAGAGCTGGAATGACAGGCAGGCCTGCAGCTACACTTCCTCTGCTGGGTGTCCTTACCTGGGCAGGGTGTAAGAGCAGCCTGTGACAGGCTCTGTAACAGGCTCTCTTACTGCTGCTGACCTGTGGGAGTTTGTTAAAGGCTGATAACCCAATGCCAGACGATAAATTTTGTGATTCCACCCCCCTTCTCTCTTCAAAGAAAAATCCACAGGAGGAAGAAGGTAAAACCTTGGATTGAAAGCTTCTTGTGGATTGTTTTCAACATTAACATGAAGACATATTTCCCTTTGTCAGCTGGACCTTTCAGTCCTCTGTCCAAGGGACAGTACTTGGGAAGTAACAATTAGGATTGAGGAATGTTAGAAAGCTTCAATCAACTTGTCCCCTGTGAACAGAAAAAAAAAAAAAAAAAAGAACTACAGAAGGTCCATAAAGTTATTAAGTACAAATAAGTATGGAATTCAAGCATTTTGGCTTAAAACTCTGGGGCAGCTTTACTCATATTTTTGGGAAATACTGAAATGTGACTTGTCAAGACATATGCGAAGGAGAGGGGATTGCAAGAGAAGGAATCAACAACAAAACCTGGAGAACACACATACACCAGCAAAAGGGTTGTCTAGAGACAGGTTGGCATGGTGATCAAACACGATTAAAATCAAAACGCTGGAGATTTATGAATTTCTGGGAGTTGTCTCCAGATCTTAGTCTCCTTTATCTGCTATTTTTTGTTCCTTTACTACCAGTACTATCCATTGGCAAAACTGTAATTTTTTTCAAGCCTTTTTTCAGAGACAGCTGTGGCCTGTGACTGGAGTAAGACACAGAAAGCAGATGCAAATTCTTTGAAATTGAGTTACCTACCTGATCTAAGTTTTACTCTGAGCAGCTACGTACAACTGAAATTCTTTTTATAAATCTCCTTCTATAGTTTTCATTTGGGCTGTTGTATAAACTAAGAGATACATGCTGCAGGGTAGTTAAAAACATGTAAAGTTGTTTCTTCTTTGTTGACAGGTTCTGGCATAGATTTGGGAAAAAAACCCCAGTTGTGTGTTAATGAAAACAACAGCTTTCAAGTGATTTGGTGTGGTGGTTTGGATTTTGTTGTTGTCATTGTTGAAGAGTGTAATCCTGAAAAAAGTAGTTCATTGTATGTTTCTGTGTCAGCCTTCCCCTTGGAGCTGCCAACAGCATGAAACCTTTTAAAAGCGGAAACATCTGTGGATGTTTCTCATTTTTTGTGTGCGTATTTCAGCCTTCCAAAGAACATTCTTCGACCTGTAGCTCTTCATGCAAAGTCAGAGCTAACCCTTTCGCTTTGTCAGACCACAAAGCAAATATTTTGGTCTCTGGGCCCCCTCATCTGCGGAAATTAACGGGGTGAGTTATAGCAGCATTTAAATAGTTACCAAAAATCACTCTTGAAGATCACTTAAGAGCATTGCTCTGGCCTGGTCACGGAACATAGTTATTGCTGGGCAGTACCACAAGCCTGTCTGAGGTTTGGGAACACGCCGTGGCCTCACGGCAGCCGAGCGCTCCCAGCCCGTGCTGGTAGCCCCTTCACCAGCAGGAACCCAGGCCCGCATTTACAAACAAACCATGGCTCTGATCTCAGTTTACAGACGATCACAGTTTCAATCCCACTTTAAAGACAATCTCGACTTTAACCACGGTAGGAGCCCCCTCGAAAAACTCGCATGGCCAAGCCGGCGCGAACAACACCACACCCACCTTTCACACCGCTCCCAGCCTCCCCGCGGCTGCTGAGCAGGACAAAGGCGGCGAGAGGCGGGGAAAAGAGAGGGGCGGGCCGCCGCCAGCCAGGGAGCTGCTGGGCCGGCTCGAGGGCGGTCGCGGGGGGCAGCGGTCCCGGCCCGGATCCCGTCTGTCCCCTCCCCACTCCGGCCCGCTCCCGCCATGAGGCGGACGGTGGCTGGACGGATGCAGCCGGCATGGAGCGAGCGGGGCGGCGCGGCCGGACGGAGGGCTACCCCGCCTGGCGGGTATTGCTTCCCCCTTTCCTCCTCCTCCTTCTGGCAGGTCAGCGGGGCTGGCGTGGGGCAGGGGACGGGCGCGAAGCCGCGGGCAGCGGGTGTGAGCGGGGCCGGCGGTTTAGGTCAAATATGGGAGCTTTTCCTCGTCGGTGACTGAATTGGCATACGGCGTTGGAAGGGGTTCCCGGGCAGTATAGTATCCGAGGTGTGGTGAGCAGGAGCCCCTCTCTGGCTGCAGGGAGAGTAAACCTCGAGAAGAGAGGACTGAGAGAGGACTTCATTAACGTGTATAAATATCTGAAGGGGGTGTGCCAAGAGGATGGAGCAAAGGCTCGGTGGTATTGAGCAGTGGAGCAGGGGGCAACGTTCAGAAGTTGATGCACAGAAAAGTTACACCTGATGGTGAGGAAGAACTTTACTATGAGGATATCTACACACTGGAACAGATGGCCCAGAGTGGTTGTGGAGTCTCCCTGAATAGAGATATGCGGGAGCCGTCTGGACACAATCCCATGCCACATGCTTTAGGATGATTCAGCTTGAGCAGTCAGGTTGGACCAGATGATCCACTGTGGTCCCTTCCCACTTGACCGATTCTGTGATTCTGTGAACCCACGCACCTGGGATAGACCTGTGATGTGCAGGGTGAAGGCACCTTGGTGTTCTCCTGCCGGGGCAGAGCCAGGAGGTGTACTGGCCTGGCGCAGCTGGAGCCATGAGTACTCACGGCAAAAAAGAGGTGACATTGCAAAAGCCTGGAGCTGCTGGCATGGGGAAGTGCCGAAGCCTTGGTATGGAATGTCCTGGGATGGTAGCCCTGACAAAGCCTTGGTGTGAGGTGTCCTGTGTGGCAGTCGTCCTGTACTGCCCATGGGCTGCCACTCTCCTTCTGGAGATGGGTGTCCTGCTGGCTGCCCTGATTCACTTGTTAGCTGGCCTGGTTGGCAGAATGATGGGTTGATTGTTCTGCTTTTTCGTGTGTTTCTTTAATCCAGGGGTCATCTCACAAGGTTAGGGTGCATCTGCCTGGGCTGACCCATGTGCTGCATTGCACAGCCCTCTCTTGGTGCTTGTTTTCAAGCGGAGACCAAGCGTGAGCAGGTTGAGAGAGCTGACCTGCTAAAATCCTGTGAGCAGTCAGGCTGTGAGATGGGTCAGCAGCATAAGGCAGTGAGCAAAGGGGTCTTAGTGCAAGGTGGGAACTTTCACCCACCTGAGGCAGGAATGGGAGTGTGACAGAAGCTGAGATGAGGTAGGATTGCCCAGATCCCAGCACATCAACCAAAAGGGTTAACACAGATGAAAGGCAGTAGTGGCAATGGGAGAATTAGAACAGAACCTCTCAGGTGAGTTGCAGCCTGGGAAACGGGAGCCACAGTGCATCAGGAATGCAAGAAGCTTGGTTTGCCATCTTCAATTTCAAGACTCTGCCACTGCAGTATGTGACCAAATAGGTCGCCAAGGGTGATGGTGTATGGGACACAGAGTCCCTCTACATTTATGCAGGCTGCAGCTGAAGTCTTGACTGTGGGGATGGTGATCCTCAAGAATGTTTTTACAGTACAGTGTTATCTTCTTGGGGGAACCTGAGGTAAAGCTTTGAAAACTGTCATGACAGCACAAGAGGTTGCTACTGTTAAAATAGCTTCTCACAGGAATAAAAAAGATATATGCTCTTGTGTGTTTCTTAATTGTAAAGATCTTTTTCAGTGTTGTTTCACAGTTTGCTTTGTCCAGCAGAGCATTGTGGCTGGGAACACTTTTGGCCTCGAGTGCCCTCATCGGGGCAGAGAGGGGACTACTGGTCCCTGTGCGAGGCACTGCTGTGCTACACTGGCCATGGCCCTGGTCTGGAGCTCTGTGAAGGAAGCTCACTGTGCCAGGGGTAAGAGAGCCCCAGGCAGCTCTGATTTGCACCCCAGGCTGGGACTGGCCAGGGACTGGGGGAAGTAGCCTGTTCCCAGACAGCTGCCTTCTCTCCTGCCACCCTCTAGATCAACAAGACAGGCAGCTCAGACTCAGGTTTCTTCTGGACTCCTTGCTGGAATGCAAAAGGTTGGTCTGTGATGTCTGGATATTTCAAAATGTTTTTTTTTCTTTTTAAATGATTGAGTATAAGGAGGAGCTGATATGGCCAGCTACAGAATACCTATATGGAAAGTGCCTAAGTCTGAAATGCAGAATGAGTGGGAATGGGCTGCCAGTAGGATTACAGAATCAGGTCACACCTCAAGGGCAGTGCTGTGATTGTGTGAAACTGTTAGACTGCATTTTCTTCAAAGCTGTGCTGTACAAGATTTTGATGTTTGACCTCATGAATTTTATTTTTATTCAGCAGAAGATTGTTTGGCTGAGTGTAATAATGACTGCAAAGCTTACTGCTGTGATGGGACTGCTCCCTACTGCTGTTCATATTATGCCTACATTGGGAATGTCTTTTCGTGAGTATATTTGCACTTTAAAAAAAAAGGTCTGCTGTGTTCATGAACTCAGTGTGAATTTGCTGTGGCAAAACTATGTTTTGGCAATAAATTGAGGCAGGGTTTTGGTTTTTTGGTTTCAGTTTGGTTTGGTTTTTTTCCTTGCTGTTAACAATCTTCAGTATTCCTTTGAGGTCTCATATTACATGCATCTTTGAAACATACCAGAAAGCTTGCTAAAATTGTAGGTTCTGTCCTTAGTTTGTGTACAATAATATAATTTCTGGAGGTAATCTTTAGAGATAGTGAGAACTTCGTTTCAAGCTTTTGAGCTGAAAACATCTGTTAATAGAAATCTTGTGTGTTTTGTTGAAATGATTTCTCACACTGAGTCGATAGCGATTCAAATTACTTGGATTTGAAATTAATATTTCTTTGAGTACTTTTTGTTTTCATTTTCACTTCTATTGACTTGTTTGTTTTTGTTAAATAGTATTTTGCCAGTTGGTGGAATTTATTGAACAGATTCTAGGTGAGGGTAATCTGACCCTTTAACAATGTTGTATGAATAGCATGTTTGCAGTGCTTTAAAAAGCAGGGCAGATGAAATGAAGTGGTCACGAATATTTTCTGTCTAGAGAAAAATACAGGAATAAACTGTTGGTTAAAAAACATAGGCCCCAGTGCAGCTGTTTGTCTTTGCATTGGTGAAGGAGAAGAGAAGCTTGCGTGCTAATGGACCCGACTCTGGCCTTAAGTCGCAACTCGTACATTCATGTACAAGGGAAAACCTAAATGAAACATAAAATGCATTTCTTCATGATGGGTGTTGGGGGTTAGATTTGTTTCTTTTTTACTTATAGAATTTTTTTCCCATAAGTTGCTAGGAAACTAACTACTGGGTACTTACAGGTACTTAAGCAGAACAGAGTGGCCAAAGGAGAGGAGTGTAGCACCTGGCTACACTTCTTTTGTCTCTGGGAGTTTCTTATTTTCTGTTTCATGAATTAGTAATTTCCTTAACCTTTAGCATGCAGTCTGTGACTTATTTTTGGTTTATATTCTTGACTTAATCCAGAGAAGATAAAAACGACATGGCATATGGACTGCCTGGTGCGTGGGGAAGAGTGAGTAGGAAGGTGGTAGTTGCTTTTTTCTAGAAAGACTCCTCTGATGCAGGTTTTGTTTCAGCCATGGTACCTGGGGAATATTCCAGTGTTCCCATCAGTATATTTTATCACAGTTTGAAGGAGTAGGCAGAGTAATGGTATTTTAATACAGAATTGATCCACAGCTTTTAAAGCAGATCAGATACTTCCTGGGCCGAAGTAAATAAAATTATGGTGGAACACCAGAATCCTTCATTCATCTGGAAATGGCAAAGCATGTATTTAAGATCGATTGGGTTCAAAAAGCTAGCAAAGAAAAGTTCAAATGTGGCACTGTCTTGCCTTATAAAAGTATGAAGAATATTAGCAAAACGTAGGTGTACAGATTTCAGAGGAAGCTTAGTGCACTTAGTGCACCTCAGCATTGCTTTGCTTTCTATTTTGTTACAGTTAGAATAACCTCAGGAATGACTGGTATATACCTTCTTTATAACCCATGCAGTTATTTGTCCTGTGGTTGTGCTTGTTGTGAGGGATGTTCTCCCTGTGTCACTTTGAAGGTAGTTTATAAACTATGCCAACAAATCCGTAACTTTCTGAGAAAGAAGAACAGGAGCAACTCTTGTACTTATGCCAGACTTTGAGTAAGTGCTCAGAAACCCCAAATACATGCAGTTGAGAGGACTTTCTTTATGAGAGATGTTTAATTTAATTTTTTTTTACGTTTGCCAGGAATGCAGAGGTTCCATGACAAAGGAAATAACAGGTAATACAATGTCAGTAATCTTGTGTCCAACTTCAAGATATGTATAATGCATGAATAGTTTTGCCTAACAGGCAACATTTTTCAGAAAAGGTTGGGTTTACACCACATTGAAAGAATTATGTTGCCAATGTCATTGTGGCATCCAACTGTGTTTAACAATGCCATTGTGGCATTTTGTGTTCATGCAGACTTGATGCTGAGACAAAATAGCTGTTTCCAATCACCAGCTCCTGAGCCGAGAGTGTGTTGATTTAGCACAGCCTGGTTTTTGGTAGCAGGGGAGGGCCGCAGAAGTGGCTTCTGTGAGAAACTGCTAGAAGCTTCCACGATGTCTGACAGAGCCAATCTCTGATGGCTCTGAAGATGAACATGCTGCTGGCCCAGTTAGAGAAATTCATAATACCTCTGTGATGACATATTTAAGAAGAAAATCAAAATAGCACAGACGAAGTTTATTTTTCTGGGGGTGGGGAAGCACCGCTGCTGGGGGCCATTTTCCAGCATGGCACACGGCAATGCACCGTGGCTGCTGCCATGGCCTGTGGCAAGCCTTGCCTGTGTGGCTGCCCCTAGCCAGGCATGCTGCAGGCAGAAGGGCAGGGGTGGCGGCTTCTCCTTCCCAGCACTCTGCATGAAGAGAGGCGTTAAATAGCACCAGCAGCCCGTGGTGGCCGCCACTGCCCACGCAGTGGCAGCAGGGCCACTTGGCCAGTGGCAGAAGCATGGCTTTTCATTGTGTGTGTTTATACTGGAGCAAAGGGAGTGTCATCTCTCAGCCTTCTTATTTGCAGATGTTTTACATCATTTTACAAGACATGGCCACACCCAACTACAAAACACAATGAGGAATGGAATGTGCTACCAGATTTTTTCCCTGCTTGTTAACAGATGAGTGAGAAGACCTGTGCCTTTTCTCCTGGGGGTGACTCCATTCCACGCAGCTTCTTGCCCCATGACTTAGTGCTATGAAAAAGGAGTATTCTGTATTTATCCCCCCCATTTTACACGACAAGCAAACTTACAGCCTGGTTCTTTGGTTTGATTCCATTCATCCTCCAGTCAAAATATAAGGGTTATTGTACAAAAGAGGGGGAAATACCTGTAGTTTATTACTTCCAGCACCCACAGTAGCTTATCTCCAGCCATGGATGCTTTTGTATTGAGCATATCAAGGGTAAGTGTTTCAGTATTATCCTGTTTGCCACAGTGCCTGAGGCAGGAGAAGCACCCAAGAAACCATAAGTCTGTTTTTGAACAGAGATGCCTGGATGGGATTGAAATGACCTGTACTAAGTTCTGGAGCTGCACTTTTCCATTTATTGTCAGCCTTGCTTATACATCAGTGCCTTGACCCATAATTTCATCAGTTTGGTTTCATATTTAATCCAGATCCAAGCTAAAGAATCATGGAAATTTGCTGGTAACTAGAAACTTCAGTATTTATGTTTATTCATGACTGCCAGCCTCTTCAGATGAGAACTCCCTGCAAATGAAGGAAATTCAAGCCTGGAGTCAGATTGCATCACTTGATGGCTCTTCGCCTCTTCTGGAGCACATTCTCAATGTATTAGACCCTTTGAATACCATTCCAAGGGAAAGGATCCTACAACCTGCCATCAGACTCTGCATGTATGTACAGATCTTAATGCTCTGACTGCTGAGGAAGCATCTAGCCCTGCTTTACAATATCTTCACATCAATGAAACAAAACACTTGGAAATTGAAAAGCTTTATTTTGCAGTAAGCAGATAGATGCTTGTGGGAATCAGCTAATATATGCAAGGACCCGAAAGCCTGAGTTATTTTTCATGAACAGCTGCAGTTCAACCTGTTGTGCCTCTTCTTTCATAAAACAGGATTATTGTTGTTTACTTGCCTTACAGGAGTGCTTTTATAAAGCTAATTCAATGTCCTAGGCAAAATCCGTAAAACCCAGTGAGGAGTACCAGCATCAACTTCAACAACTTAAAAAATGTGATTTCTAGTGTTTAACTTGGGAATGCAAACCTGCTACATAGGAGTTGAATGTAAAAAGAATAAATTTGTCTTTTCAGACAGTGAAGAGTTAACAAGCACTTCAGGCACAATCCAGCCTGGCACCTCTGGTTTGTCCAGTGATGCTTTCCCTTCCAGCAAAACATCTCCATTTTATTTGACTGCTTCAGTCAATCTTGCCCAGATTATGTCCACAGGAGTGGAGACTGATAGGGTAGAAAAGGACTAAATATCATCAACCTCTTCCTGTTTAGCTGCAGGACAGCAGTAAATCTTCCTGTCATCACTGTAACTTTTAAGCTATGATTTTCTTGGCTGAGTTTCTTAGTTTTGCCCTTCCAGCACTATTTCATTTACAGCTCCATATAATAGGATGCTGCACACATACTAGAGAAAACACCTAAGGTTTCCCTGTGGAAGGTTAGCATGTTGGGCAGAGGTATTGGTGAGAGATTAGATCTGGCTTCATGTTCATAAATTTAGGTGATACACATGTTTGCTGAGTTTAGCCTTTATCATAGATAGAGAACATGTTTCCTTTCCTTTTGTTGTGTTGGGGTTGTCTTTCTTTCCTCTTTTCTCACCAAGTCATGGATTTTAACTTTTTTTTTCCGGAAATGATGGTTAAGCAGCTGCTATCAAAACTTCGTTACTGCATTGCTGAATGGGAAAGGTTTTGCCCCTCAATTCTATTTTTGCTTTCTATTTAAAGTATCGTCACTTATCTCCAGTGTTTCAGTATGACATTTTAATGAATGGCCTATTCCCTCAGTTTGGTTCACAGAACGTGTTCTGTTATTGATTTTAAGTCATGTCAGCTTGAGACCAGAATATATGAGCTTAATCTCTGAGCAGCTCTGCCATTACATTTTAAAGTATAATGTATTCTTTGCTAGTCTGTCCCAGTTATGATATCTCTGTAGTGAATTCCTTTGTATTTGTTCTCACCAAAACAGAAAAAAGAGGCAGATCTTTCTACTACCCTGATTTGGAAGTCACGTTAACATCACCAAAGCAACAACAAAAAAGGCCAGGCATCCAATGAAAAACAATGTTGCCTGTCTTAAAATCGCAGTCAAGGTTCATGTAATGAAGATAAACTTGCTCCCATTTTGTGTTTTCTTAATACATTTGCATGTAATTTGAACAATTGAGTAAGTAAGCAGCAAACTTGAGTAGTCCCTGAAGTGTGGAAGGGACTACTCAAGGGAAGGGAATCTTTGAGGAGGAGATGGAGAAGACAGCTAGGCCCAGTCATGGGGGTTTCTGAGACAGATCCTCCATTCTCATCAGCTAAAAACCTGACTCCTCCTGGCATAGGTGCTGGGTACTTGGATATCTTGGAACCTCTCCCTGTGAGAGGCTGAATCACTGAAAAATGGTGGATTTAGGGCTCTAGATCATTTGTCTGCTTGTGACGGTTTGACCTTGAATAGCTGCCAGATGCCTTCCCAGCTGCTTTCTCATTCCCCCTCCTGAAAATGACAGGGAAAAAAAATAAGAAGGGGTTGAGACAAGGATGGAAAATCAATTACCAGTTGGCATAATGGACAAAATAGGCTTGACCAGGGGAAAATTTATTCAATTTATTGCCAACTAAATATATAGTTGGAGGGTGAGAAACATAGACTAAAACTTTCTGCTTCCCTCCTCTCCTCTCTCAGGCTTTATCCCAAGCTCAACTTCACTTCTCCATCCCCAGCTCCTCTTCTTCCCCACTCTGAGCGGCACAGGGAGTGGGGAATATGGGTATGGTCAGTCCATCACAGCCCATCTCCACTGCTCCTCACACTTTTCCTTGCTTCAGTCTGTGCTGGGTTGCAGTGTGGTTACCTCCTTGGTACAGTGCTGTAGGAGTTGGAGACACTGTTTCTTTTCTGACTTACCATAGTTTTACATGGACAAAGAAGAGTAAGGATCATTTGAATGCTATGGAGAGGAGAAATTATTCTGAAACCCTCTAAGGGAGATCCTTGACTGGCAAATATCTGGGTTAATAATTGCCAACTTTCATAGACCTACATTCTCTCAAGCCAGCTGGGAATCCGAAACAACTTTTTGTCCTCTGGGAAGAAAGGAGAAGCTGTTTTCTGTCTTGTGAATATTGTCACACATGCATGGTATTGATTAATTAAAAAGATGTGAAGCTCTTTAGAAATCTGGGAAAGAGATCATCTCTTTCTCTGCCCATGTTCACTAAGGCTGAGCAGAAGCACGGTGCAGAATGCCAAAGGCAATCCAAAATGCAGCCTTGGTGTTCCTCTGTGGAAATCCAGGACAGCTATAAGGCCAGGAAAAGCAGATTATGTGATCATGACTTCTGTGTTGGCTATGAATTTAAATTCAGACTTAACTGCTTGCCAGTATGAGCTGTCACAGCTCAAGCAGGATTTACATTTTGATTTTGTAGAGTTTGATTCTGTAAGGAACTAAATATGCTAAATGAAACAGCTCTCTGTGCAATTAATAAATGAGGAAAAGGCAAAATTAAAACATGGCTGTTCCCTTTGACAATTAAATAGGAACAAAGGAACACTGCTTTAAATCTTTGAGCTTTCCACTAAGATGCTTATTACTAATGAATACCTTTTCCTCTGAAATCTCCTGAACCCTGTTTTTGAAGGGAGAAAAATAGGAAAAAGAACTTCATGAAATTGCTCTTTTGAAATGGAAAGATTTCATTTATCTGTTTCTCTGCATCCCAAAAGTTGTTGTTTACAACAGGGTCTTCATACCACACGTAATGGTAATGAGTCTAGCACAAGATTCAGTTTCTAAACAGATGTTCATCTGAGTGTTATCTGATTTCCTTGTGTTGGGAGGTTTGTAATCCCTAAAGCCATTAAAAAAATGAGAGGGTTGTAAAAACCCTCTGTTTGAAATAGATGAAACACCTTTCAAGGTAAGTTGCTGATAACGGAAAGCAAAAGCACAGTGTGACTGAAATTACTCCATGGATACTTTTTGCCACTTTTTTGGTAGCTGCAGTATTTGTATCTTACTGTGGTGGCTGTATTATGTGGCATGTACTATCCAGTAGTTCCAAAATAACTAACTCAGAAATACAGGCAGACTGCTTTTCATTTTGCTTTCTTATATTCACTTTAAAAAATGCAAAATGCTTCTTCAAAATAGTGGTGGTTTTTCCTTGATGTACTCTTATTAGAAGCCTTATTGTTTTCGGTGAGTGCAGAAGATGAAGGAGATGAAGATCAAGTGATATCCTGTTGTTTGAAATTAAGGGTTTATAAAACATGATGGCACATATGTTACTTTATCCACATGAGTTCTTGATCAGAAAAAGAGAAGCTGTAAATATCTTTCTTTTTAATTGTCTATGTGGTAAAGGAGGGTAGAAATAGAATGTGGAAAAAAGAATTATTAAATAACTCCTAAGCAAAACCCAACTATAGAAACATTACAATAATTAAGTAGCTAGAAGATCAGATACTTCATTACTCACAAGCTGGCAGGTCATAAGAAATGCGCAAGAGCATTTTTATGGCAGGAAATAGATCCATTAAATTACTACATTAATTTATATAATGTAGAGCCTGACACCAGTCATTGTGTTCTCTTTCTCTGTGGGTTTTGTATCAACTTTACCTTCTATTCAGTGCTATAGACAAGAGGGTATTATTGGAAACAGTCAGATAAAAACGTCTTTTCCTGATTGATGGTGGTTTTTTGTTCAGGCAGACGTATGTAGCTGAAGTATGTAATAGCAAAACTACAAAAAAGCCACTCAGAGTGTAAGCTGTCCATTGGATCCAACAGTCCAAAAAGCTTAAAAATCGAACTGTATGATTGATAGTATAGGGTGAAAATGATTTTTTGTAGAACTGCAAGCAGGTAACTAAGGGGGGTGGTGGTTAGGAATGGTAACGGTTGAGAAGGGAAAGGCTCGGGCTTGCTAGTCAGCCGGCCTTGAGAATAGAACATTAGCTTTGCTATAGTTGCCGTAGCTAAGGCCATTGTTTTAACTAAATCAAGTATGAGTTTGTTTGGGGGAATTGAATATGATCACTGTTTGGCTAAATTACAAGAAATTTTGCTTAGGAACAATCTAGGGTAACTAATCAATATGTAGCTGTGTGGCAGAAGGGTATAAAAACGTGTGTGTTGCAAATCACTGTCGGAGTTGGATTTCGGTTTGTCTGTCTGTACCCCGGCTCCCGGAGCTCCTCAATAAAAGCACCTGCATATAATCATTCCGTGATTATGTGTTTCCAATGCTAACATGATGAAATACCTTTGTAGTTTTCCCTGTTTTCTCTAGTTTCTTCATTATACACAGTAATGTTTTGCTTTCCTTCATTTTATTGAAGTCTTAATTTTTTCTTAGTGTTCCTGGTGGTACTTTGCTCTTGTGCAATGATTAAAATTTCTCATAAATGCAAGTGACTTTTTTGCTAATTAATACAGCTGACACCTTACTCAACTGGTGTTCCTATTCTCCATCAGTCTTTTTTCAATCTGTGCCTGATGTATCTTTGTCATGTGGCCAAAATATTGTGGCTTCCCATAATGGGATCACATTCTGTGGTGGGAATATGTGTGTGTCAGGTGATACAAACATGGCATTCTGACTCCTATCGCCCTCACATTGCTGTCCTATTCCTAAAGCATGCCTGTCCCAAACTTCCAGTCTGTTTGGAATGTTCACTATTTATATAAAGGATGAGAAACAGTGAGGCTGTTGCTTGAGAAGTGAGGCACAATCAAGAAGTGGCGCATCACTGCTCATTAAACTCTGATTGCTAAGGAGATGTCAGTGAGCCTCATTAGCTTGACATCAAGATTAGACCTTCTTGGCCATTGTGTCATCTAGGCTGTTGGTTCCTAAAACCCTGTTAATTCTTGCCTCTCTTCCCAACTCTTTCTGTTTCAGCTCATGTCACATATCAGACTCAGGATGTTCTGCAGCTTCTGCCAAGTCCAAGATACTACCACTTATTTTTCTTTTCCTGCTTTCATTGTTCCCCTTAAGTGCTTGTCTCAGTTTAGAGACAAGTTTAGGAGAAAACCGCTCTAGAATGAGTGTTTCCTCTTTTATTGGTTTTGCATAGCCTAGTTTTTGGTAGCAGGATGTCCACAGAGGTGGCTTCTGTGAGAAGCTGCTGAATGCTTCTACCATGTCCAGCAGATCCAATCCCTGATGGCTCTGAAGATGGACATGCTGCTGGCCAAGACTGGGCCAATTAGAGATGTTGGTTACAGCTCTGTGCTAACATATTTAAGAAGGAAATTAAAACAAAGGTGTAGTTGATAGTTCCCTCTGGCCTTCAACCAAACCAGACAGAACATTTCAGTAAAAAAAAAACAACCCAGCAACAAAAAAAAGGCGACAGAAGGATTGCTGCTGTAGTCTCCAAGGCCGGGGAAGGCGAGAAAAACCCAAATTCTTGCCAAAGCTAATGAAAACCCAAACTTGCTAAGCAGCAAAGTAACCGCCATTCTCTGTACCACAGATGCCTGAGGAGTGAGGTTTGAAAGAGCCTGTGCAAGAGCCCCAAGGCTCCACACTTCCCCAGACCCAACTTAAAGCTACAGCAACCATTTCTGGGCATAGAGCAGACGATAAGGGAATAGAAAACCACCCCAAGACAGTGCTGGAGACCCCATGCCACATTTAAACATGTTCAGCTCTTACTGATGAAGTGTTTTGTTGAATCAGGACATTTGCATTCAGCTTGGCCTTTGAGTGTGACTAGCCTTCTGTCTTGGGTTATGGAACCAAAAATGTGTCTTCTATTTCATCTGTTGAAAGCAGCTGGGGAGATGTTTTTCTTTATCTCTGGTAACTCTGGGGGAGGGGGGCGGGTGCTTTCTGATAATGGGCCAGCTGTTAAAACCAGGTGGGGCAGTGTTTCTTATCTCTTTCACCACCCATCCTCCCTCTGGGGGGGGATACCTTCTGCTACTGGGCCATTAAGGCTCACTAAGGACTTGACACATTCCATCATCCCGTTGTGAGATGCTCCACCCAGTTGGGGGGAGGCCAGCCATTCCTACCTAGATAAACCTGAGACGTAGGAACACGAGATATCTGGTTCCGCTGGATTCCTGGAGGAAGACTGTGTTAAAAATGGGCCAGGAGACCAGCTCCTTTTGAAAGGCCTTTATTAGAAGACAGCTCTGGGCAGGGGGCTCGAGGGGCCGCGCACGCCGCCGCTGCTTCCACTGGACACCACGGAGGAGGAGGTGCAAGTCAAGTCTGCCGCTCGTGCTGCAGAGTCGGGATTCCTTCCTCACGGGAGTTCTTAGGAATTCACTTGGATCGGTTTAGTCCAGGGGTGTCACCTTTGTCCAGTACTCTCTAGGTCATGGCGAGTAGGGGGGAAGCCTTCCACAGATGGCTAGATGTCCTCCTCGCACAGCAGTGTCCTTCGGAGGTCCAGATTTTGGGTTGGCTCGTTGTTTTAGGGGTCTTTTTGGGGTCAACTGGACTTCTGCTTGGAGCGGTGCGTCATGGGAGCCTCTGGATTTCCCTATTAGGCGGTGTTAGCAGTTTGACGAGCATGCGGGGAGCAGCAGAGGCCTAACCCGACGGAAGGTAAGGGGAATTTGGGATCTGGGGAAAGGGAATACACAACTTGGAACAGGAAACTTGAGATTTGAGGGTACAGATCCAACACAAACAGTTTGAAATTAACAGGTAAGTAACAGCATAACCTTTTTAACTATGTGGTAAACAGTATAATAATACAACATACAACATCAATACAACATACAACATCAATACAACATACAACATATACAACATACAATGCGTAACTTGGAGCCCTTTATTTCAGTCTGGACCCTTCTCACCATCACTGGACCCTTTTTCTCTCAGGATCGTTTCTGCTCCAACAGAACCACATCTGCCACTCCAGGAGGACTCACCTTTGGACTGCTTCCAACACCCTGACCAACACGGTGTCAGGTTGTAGCACTGACTCTGTCAGTATTTCTAGGATTGTTGTTTGTTTGCTTGTTTGGTTTTTTGTACTACTACATTTGTATTGTTAATATTCCTAGTAAATGTCCTGGGTTATGGAATCAAAAATGTGTATTCTATTTTCATCTGCTGAAAGCAGTTGGGGAATTGTTCTTTATTTCTTGTAACTTTGGAAGGAGGGGGACGGGGGGGAGGGGCGGGTGCCTTTTGGGTAATGGGCCATCAACAGACTATACCCCCGGACTATACCCGCTCCCCCCAGAGCCCCATCTGCATGCATGGTCCTATTGTGGGATGCCCCGCCCGATGGGGGGAGTCTACAATTGCTGCCGGGAAAACTGAGCCGGCCGGGGACAGACTTCACTTGCTTCACCCCGATTCCTGGGAGGAAGACGGCACCCCATCTCATCTTCGCCAGACCCCATCTCATCATCGCCGGACCCCATCTCACCATCACCTCACCCCTGGACCCCTCCTCATCACCCCTGGACTCCTCCTCATCACTCCTGGACCCTTTTTGGCTACAGGATCGTCCCTGCTACAACAGAGCCACGTCTGTCATCCCAGGACTCACTTCTGGACTGCTTCCAACACCCTGACTAACAGGGTGCCAGGTGGCAGCTCTGATTCTATCAGGGCTTTCCCAAATTGTTGTTGTTTGTTTGCTGGTTTGGTGGGGTAGTTTTGTTTCCTACCACATTTGTATTATTGATATTCCTAGTAAAGAACTGTTATTCCTATTCCCAAATCTTTGCCTGAGAGCCCTTAATTGAAAATTTATAATTTGGCAGGGGTGGGGAGTTTGCATTCTCTATTCTAAGGGAAACCCCAGTTTCCCTGGCAGACACCTGTCTTGTCAAACCAAGACAGTAAAGAACTGTTATTCCTATTCCCAAATCTTTGCCTGAAAGCCCTTAATTGCAAAATTATAATTTGGAGGGGGTGAGGGGTTTACATTCTCTATTCCAAGGGAAACTCCAGCTTTCCCTGGCAGATACCTGTCTTTCCAAACCAAGACACCTTTGAAGTTTGAGAAGCATAAGGAGAAATCCTCAGCAGCACAGAGAGGACCAATTAATTCTTTCTCTTAGTAGCCTCTTTGGTTCTTCAATGTACTTGCTCTTAGATTCCCCTTTTTTACTTTGTCTGCCTTATTGTACCATTTGCCTTTTTGCTTCACATCACTCTATTCTCTCATTTAGCACTTGCCTTCCCCAGAATGGGAATGCATAATTCTACTTCGTACCTCAGAAAATTTGCTGCAGTCCAATTATTCTAGATGAGTTGGCAGTTCAGACTGGCTGATCTGTGACATGCTTCTAATACTACCAAGAATGCCACTCCTATGCCATGAGACCAGTCTAAGGGTACTATCTCATCTCCATTGGTCCTGATGGGACAAAAAATATCTGTACTGGAGTAAATATTTGCTTAAGACAACAGTGTTCCTCTGTTTTCTGCAGGACTAGCTGATGAATGCAGTTGCTTTGGAAAAAAAAAAAAAAAAGGAGTTTAAAATGTAGAGAAGTTTGGAATGGAGGCTGCTAACCCCTCTCTCAATCTCTGAGCCCAAATGCAGTGTATGAGGTAGAGTCACCCAGACGTGGTATATCCAGAAACTTTTAATGGAAGTCTATGTAGCTATTATAATATTTTTACTATCAAGTTAGAATAGCCTGAGTCTGGATAGCCAATAGTCTAAATGTTCAGATGTCTGCTAACCAATAATATACATGATTGATTCCCTAACAGCACCATCAGCTCTTTTTCCCAAAGACAAGCTTTTGCATAACAATTTCTTCTGCAAAACTACTACGCTTCTGCTACTTGTTACATTTTAGAAACCTTATTACATCTCTCCTGCCTTGACTAAGTAGTCCTTCCTGTTCTTACTAGCAGCTCTTTTCCCTACACCCAGAGCTTTCCCACAGCTTTGGTGACTTAGCACTGACTCAGAGAGACATGAGTCCTTTTGATTCGTTTCTTTCATACCTACTGCAACTTAGCCCTGAATTCAGAGTTTTTGCTTGTGTTGCACTGCTGGATCAGTGCAACCAGGCTCCTACTATCACAAGCAGCCCATAAATGTGCCAAGTTCAATGTTCACAGGTCTTAGTAGCTCACCCCTGCTGCATCTACTGGAATGCTCTTCCAGAGCCATATTTTTCTGATCATCAAGAATTTTTTCTTTTGCAAGCTTCTTCCACAAGTGTGCCAATTCCAGTAATATATTTTAAATTGACCCTTCATTTTGATATGAAATTGTGAAATAACTTTTTTCATCCCTTCTCTAAGTGATGGACTGTGGACTGGGTTTGTTTTGGAGAGCTGCTGTATGGCAGAATATACATCCCTTGTATGTATCACATGTGATTCTTGGAGTGTCCTGTGCAGGGCCAGCAGTTGGACATGATGATCCTGATGGATCCTTTCCAACTCATCACATTCTGTGATTCTGTGATTTCCATTCACTGTGTTAGTTAACTGTGTACATTAAAGTATATATCTTGATTCAAAAGTATAACTCTTGTTTAGTCAGTGGGGTATGTGATTTGCACATACATAGAAGGAAAAGAATTGTCTGTTTTCCTGCATAAACATTTCTTTGTGTCACTTGACTGTGCTGTTGACCAACCTGTCTGCTCTTTCCAACAGTTGCACATGTGTCTGAAATTACTATAATGGACTGTGATCCTTGAGGGAAAATTTTTTGACAATCTTGAGCATATATCTTAATGTAAACTGTATTAATATGTTGTTTAGTGGTTGTGGATGCTTTTGATGTCTTGAATCTTTTGCAAGCCATGTAACAGCATTCAGTCACTTCCTTCATGCTGTTGCAAAATGCATGTGTCAAGTTTAGCTTAGTAACAGGTTGTGACATAGCAGCAAGGTTTACCTCAAGGGAAACTTCACAAAATGTATTTACATATCATTCTGTCAAAATAGCTCAGATTGTCACTCCACCTGGTTTTGTTACCAGAGAATATTTTCATGGATAGACCTTCTGGCTTGTGGATGCCGTTGTTTCTTCCCATGAGAAACACCAGCTCTGGTAAAGTGCATGAACTTACTAGAGTGCACAGGATGGCAAAGGACACCTGAAGGCTGGTTGTGCTTTCGTGTTCCTGGCTGTGTTTAACTACTGTTAAATGTGATAATCACAGCATGGAAGAGTCTTCTGCCAGGCTTCCTTGTGCTTCAAAGAGGAGGGAGCAGAGCGTTTCTTTTTAAATAGTCAAGTGAAAATCAGTGTCAAAGCTATTACCTTAGTCAAAACTAGAATGGAAGGGTAACATTTTAATTGTCTGACAGGCAGTGAATTTAGGCTTTTATTCAGCAAAGCACAGTTGTCTGCGATTTCATTGGGTGTGATATTTAAACCTAAGCATATGCTTAAATTTGTTCTGAGTTTTCCAAGTAAGGCCCTTAGGGAAAGCGCTTCTCACTTCCCTGAGTGAAAGGGGAAAAGACAGTGGGCTCTGTGCCTATATAAATCAGGGCATGTTGTTTGCTACATCTCATTAGCATAAAAAGCAAGGTAACGTCACCAAAACTGTGAGGAAGGGACCAGGGTGCAGGGGGTGTCTCTTCTGCACAGCTCAACAGGAGTAAACAGTGTCGCATCTCCCGGAAAAGTGGAGGAAGGACTGGATCTTCTGTGTTACCTCACTGCGTAGGGTTTCTCTGTCCTCCACCTGGGCCATGCAGGTAGATGAGCCAGGATGTCATGCATTTGCAAGGGAAATTATTGCTGACTCATTTGTAACTGGCTCTTCTCCAGCCTCCAATGATCAGCTGAGGTGGAGGAGATCAAGCCTACCTCAATATTACTTAATGTGTGTGCACGTGTCTTTACTGTGTGGTGACTTCTGCATCCCCAGCATAGCTGCCTCCAGATAAAGCAACTTCCATCATTTAATGCAAGCTGTAAGAGCCAAAGCATGTTTCTGTAACTATAGTTTAATTTTCAGGTTTTTTTCATTTTCTAACTCATAGTCCTCTTCTCTAGAAACATAAAATGATTCGTATACCCAAGCACTTAATACCTTTTGCATTTGTAAGAGGTACTTCAGGCATGCTTAACGAGGGTATTCCAAACCACTAAAATTCAACAACATAATTTGCTTATGCTACATAATAAGGTTTGAATCCTGCGAAGACTTATGTAAATACTTTCAAGTTCATTGTCAGTTTTTGCAAATGGTGATTTAGAATCAGAATGTCCTCTGCCTTTGTGGCTCTAATAAGCTCTGACACAGTACCTGGGAAGAGAGAATGGGAAAGAAAAATGGAATTGGTACTATAAATCTGACAGAAAGAAAAGAATGCAGAAAGAGGCTCTTTTATTGCTTTCACAGGGGTAAGATTTGAGTATTAAAGTACATTTAAAAAAGAAAAGAGAAGATGAAAAACTTTTTTTATCTTTCAATCTGCTTTTGAATTTCTAAAATTAAACTCTCAGTGTCTTATTAGTTTTGTATGAAGATATGAGGGGAAAATCCCTTTGCTGGGTAATTCAAAGCTCAGATAGATTTTTTTAGACTCAAAATACACATTTCTAGCTAGCACTGCAGTTTTAAAAAGCTATTGCATGGTTGCTCAAGCAATGCTCATATTTTATTATTTTCTTTTTAAAATGGCATCCTGATTTAGGGCATATTTGGAAAGAAACCTCCAAATGGGGTCCCTCTAGAGAGCAAATTCAAGCAGCCCCTCTCCCAGTTTGTTTGGGACAAGATTTCCTTCAAGAAAAGTGGAAAACCCCTGTTTGTTTAACAGCAAAGCATTCACCAGCACAGATATGAACTATATTAAACAGCAAAACCTTTCACCATTCTGAAGAGATGACAAACTCAGAAAGTCCCCTTTGTGAGATGCAGCTTGGCTCGCTCAGTCTGTCATCAGTCCCTCCGGCACTGGAATGCAGCATCCCGGGCCTGGTGGGCCACAGATGTGAGCTCCAGTGTTCCTCTGGGCTCTCAGTCCAGAGCAGGTTTGAACAGCTCCAAGAAAAAGAAAAACCACAGTCCTGGGAACTTCTTTGCCTCAGCTAGCCAAAAAACTAACTAAAAGCAAAGGAGAGCTTGCTCCTGCTGTCCACTGCAGACAACACTGTCAGTGAAAAGGATGCAGGGGAGTAAGTGCAGTTTCTGATAACAAACTCCACGCTTCTTTTTCTCCCCCTTTCCTCTTGGAACCAATCTTAAAGGTGCAGAACTTAATATCCAGTGTAAACACAACAGACAGTTGGGGATGCAAACATCATAAAGTCATCCTAGGACATTTGGAATCAAATAATTTATCATGTTAGGTTTTTAGTGTCTTAATTCAGACTTTTTCTCCCAGATCATCCAAGAACCACTATAGATTATTCAATGTCAAAAAAAACCCCTAAATCTTTTTTATTTGTCTAACACATAGAATTCCAAAAGCAGTAAAATATTTTAATTTGAGTTGAAATTTAATAAGTGCATTTAATTAAGGATTTTTAAGGAACCATTTATATTCTGAGAATCAGATTTCTGAAAAGGTCAAAAGTCTTTTTTTCTGGTCCTTAAGGTAGTGTTATTTGCAGGAAGCTGTTAATTTTCAGATACTTTATCACTCTGTTTTATTCAATGTTATTTTCACTTTGTTGTTGTGAAAAAGGATTTTTGGTTACAATTTTCCTCTCCTTTGTTGTATTAAATGGCAAAATTCTCTCCTCTATCTTCCCTCATTCTCTAATAAGTCAAAAAGAAAAAAAAAAAAAAAGGAAGAAAAGTTAATAAGCTTCTGCTTCAGGAGTGATTTATAGCTCATTAATGTCAGTGAAAGAGTCCAGGAAAGGACCGTGAATTCCAGGTCGTGCAAACCTCAATGCATGCCATGTGTGTTTAGCTTTGCAGAATTGGAAGTGACTTGGCTCCTTGCAATCAAAACTGTTTTCCATGTGCAGGTGTTGCCACCAGGGAACTGGAAACAGCCCTGACACTACTTCAGCAAGTGGGTCCCTCTGCTTTCTCCCTCACTGTGCTGGTCTCCACACAATATTCCATTAAAATTAGCAGGAGCATTGCTGGTCTTTCCAGAAGGTGCAAGACATTTGTTTATACTCCTTGGATGCTTCTCCAGTGATGTTGTGGATAAAAATAGTTTGCATTCCTGGCACTGCTGCACTCAGGTGTCTCCTCATCTGTCACAGGACAGTAGTTAATTCAGGGTGAAGTGTTTAATGAAAAACTGTGTATTCCTGAAAAGAATCCTCTCTGGATGATCTTAGGTCTCATGCAACCTCTACATAGATGATGAGGATCATCATTACCTAAGATGCCAGAGGAAGATCTGTGATTGCTGTTGAGGGAAAACTATGGACTCAAGAAAAATGAGGTGAATGAGCAGGGAGTGTTTCAGGGATCTCTATGATGCTCTTTCATTTCAGTTCAGACAAGAAAGAGCTGCAATTGGTTTTGTAATATATGGTCTGTGGCATTTGGTTGGTGGCATGTCCCTCTGCGATACTGTGTGTTCGTTCCTCTTGCATTTGTCTTGTGATGTCTCTGCTGGGAGCTGAGAGTGCAATTCCTTGCAATGATTCGTCAAGTGTTTATTTAGGGGCTACATTGCATTTAGGCAGAATCTTTCTATATTACATGTGTCTTAGCAGTTTACATAAGCTACTAGATTAACTTCTAGGCTACTTTAGTCTTCAGAGCTGACCACCAAGATGGAAAAAAAAATATTTCTGTTGGGCTCAACTTTTCGAAAATCAGGAAGGAGATCTTCAGCCAGAATGACAGAAACATGCAATTCTATATGAAGCGTGAAATGAATGCCAAGTTTGGGCTTTTGCTCTGTTAAGAGTATTTTGAGACTGAATGCTTGAAACATGGCCTTCTTTGGGAGCCCCTAAGGGAAACCTAGAAAGTCCAAGGTCATAGCCTAGAAGAGCTGCATCTTCTAGAGTTACATTAAGTGGCATTTAGCTTCTCAAAGACAACCCCATTATGGAAAGGATTTAACTGGCAGGGAAATAATATGTTTTTACCTCAATTCACTGTGGTGCATTTTAGCCAGAGATACATGGTCAGTTGAATTTGGAATGAGTTAGTGCTACGCCCTGAATGGGCAGGGGAAGTTTTTTCCAGTGCTGCTGATGCTTTGGACTGGCTACCTAGAAAGAGACTAGACAGAGTTAGAGAATAAAGTGGGTATTTATTAAAGGCCTTTAACAGATATACCTTGGGTCTCGGGTTTGGCTGGTCACTCGAGATGAGGGTGGTTCTTGTCTTCTGCCCTCAGAAAAGGCCCAAGCTGAATGCACAGACAACACGGAGTCTTCAGATGTGCCTTTTTCAAGGTTTTCCTTTTGTTTATTATTTCTTATCACTTCAATTTTCTCTGAGCCCGGCAGAGATCTGAACAGCACGGGCAACAGATGATGACTCCCCCTCTGACGAAGGCTCATCATCTTTTATACAGATAATTACGTACAAATTATTTACAATTACAAACCAATATTTGCACTCTATACTAAACAGGTTACTTCTATAATAATCCAGTCCCTCTAAAGCTACTTTGTGCCACCGTCACTGCAGAAGATGGAGATGAAGAAGAAGGAGAAGACCCGAGGGCGCTGCCCAGAATCCTCCATCTTGTCTCCATTCACGCCTATACTTGAAACCCTAAATGTGAAAATACTACTTTTTACCACTCTTTGTGGCTTGCAATTCTTCTCTTAATGTTGGAAGTCTTTCCCATGGACTAAAGTCAAGGCCCTTACCTTTGTGGTCTCTGTGCCAGGGTCTGTAACCCCCCTGTACAGGTTTTAAATTTTTCTGTACAGGTTCCTGTCTGTCCAGGGTATCCAAAGGAATGCCCTGGACTCCCACACTTGGGCAGTGCAGGAGCCTCACAAAAGCTACACCCAAGATGGATGACAGTCACAAGTTTTTCAGGCAGATATAAGTTTGGTCTGTTTGCATATTGGGGGTTAATTGTCCAATTACATTTTCAGGTAATGAAGTCACATTCCCCCAGTTTGCTCTCCCCAATTTACTTTTGTTTATACTTTTCAGGTCTGAGGCTATGATAATGACTTTGGTTCTCAGGCCTGGAAGGATTGTTTTGTTTGACCAAACTATGATGAGAGCTTACTAACGCTCTATATGAAGTTCATCATTATACACTAATGCAGTACAGAATCTGAAAAACATAAAAGCTAAAAACTTAAGGTATCACTGCCCTTTTGAGTCACCCGGCCTCTGCTCTGCTAGCACGAGCACTTCTGTGAAAGGCCTGGAGGATGCCCTGTCTGGCGATCAGGTCCCGGCTCTAAACAGCCAAGGAAAGTCTAAATTTTTTCACTTTGCCCCTAAATGAAATGGAGAGGAGAGCGCTGCGGATATTTGTTTGTTTGTTTGTTTTGTTGAAACAAACAGAAACTCAATAAATAGGTATGATTATCCTGTTAGGAGCAGGACGGTTTTCTGCAAATAACCATTTAATTATCTTTCATTGGCTAAGGAACCAATGAAACAAAGATGTTCCACGTGAAGGAAATATGGCAGCAGAGGATGTTTAGCTCTCAGCTCTGCCAGTGATGTCTTAATGTACCTAGAAATAAAACAACTTGCTTTCAAAATAATATTATTATAGGAGGTTGTTATAAATAAAATCAGCCAATTTATCAATAAAGAATTTATTGAAAAATTGAGATATAAAAGTTTGAGAAAACCACAAGCAAAAGTCAGTGCCAAGCCCAGTGTCGACACTGAGTGAACCTTAGATTCGGCCTCTATCACACCGAGTCTCCCACAGTTCACAAAGTTGGCCTTGTGCAGCCAGTTTTTATACAGTTTTTCGGCTGGACAGTAGGTTGCCTCAGTCTTTTGTTTCTTTTGTATTTGTTACATATTCGTGTATCCTCTTTTCCTTGCTGCCGGTCCATTGAGTAGTTTTCCAAGAAGGAAGACGCCCTTGATTGGATTTATGAGAAGGAAGCCGCCTTTGATTGGATTTACAGGAACTCTGTATTGGGATGCACGGCCTTGACGATGCAGATAAGATTCATGTCTGGTGTCAAGCACTGCGTTATTGTCAGACCTATCTTCGGGAAGGCCCATCTCCTCTCGGTGCCACCGTTCTTTCTTTTGCAAATGGTGTTTTCCTGGGTTGCTGGCAGGGGTTACACAATTCCTGGATGTCTTTTATTTTCTGAAGCCTACATGACTTTATACAATATATATTTACAATAAAAACTCAAATTATTTTATAACGTATATTACAGAGGTTATATAAAGGTTGGTCTTTATCGGAAGCCTCCAGAGGCAAATATGGAAAATTTCCACAAAATGTCCACTCCCGCATAGGGTGAATACAGTTTTATAAGTTTAGCAAATTAGCATAACTGACAAAAATCACCATTTAGAGACATAAGTGATGATGCAATTTCCCTCTATTCAACCTTCTCTGAATCCTCCCCGCTCAGATGGAAACTAAACTTTGTTTATGAAAATTTGTCTTGAAGAGCTGGTTTTCAGCCTTGGTTCCCAGAAAGAACCAAGATAGAATAGGGGACCTTGTACTCGCTGGGGCATGGAGCTCTGAAATATGTTTTGTCTTTCTGCCTAGGGAAAAGGTAGGGAAAAGTACTGGGAAAACTAGCCACGAATACAACTATAGGCTACAGAGCTACAAATACATGTGTAAAGAATACAGAGAACATAAAAGGAAAAGGCAAAAATCATGTGGCATTACCTGCATCAACAGCTC
This sequence comes from Phylloscopus whistleri, assembly GCA_017589585.1. Taxonomy (NCBI): domain Eukaryota; kingdom Metazoa; phylum Chordata; class Aves; order Passeriformes; family Phylloscopidae; genus Phylloscopus; species Phylloscopus whistleri. The sequence continues at coordinate 1,998,199 of JADMLD010001404.1, forward strand.
ATGCCGCAATGCTTACAGTAGTGGCTGGATGGCACACAAAAGGCTGTCAAGGAAATGGTTTTATGTGGAGAAAATGAAGTGTGAGAAGGGCCAGTCTTCATTATGCAAAACTTTGCAACTGAAGTTGATTGGAATGGATAGAGAACTGTGAAACAATGAAGACAAGATAGTTTTCTTGTTGAAACAGCAAGAAAATGACGGGCATCTCTGAAGATGTCCTGGAGCATGGCAGAGCTCTCTACTGGTTTCCATATCTAGCATTTACTTCTTTTATTTAGCCCATTGACTTGGAAATCATAAGGAAATGCTCTTTTTTATTACAGCCATTGCAGTTCCTCCTTTTTTAAAAATCAGTTAATCTGTGCATCACTTGCATCCTGCCTTGGTGCAAGTCTTTAAAGCCCCATCTCTTGACCCTTTCCCTTAATGTCTGCACAGTTGTCTCACTGACCAAAAGTCAGTCATCTTTCCTGCCACATCAAAATGTTCCCTGGCACATCAAAATCACTTCATCTGTGGCTGTTTTCAGGATTTGTTACAGGCATAAGGCAGGCATCACATATGCCAAAGGTACTGAACCATTGTTCTTTCTGGCAACTGTGACTCTACAGGTTTGGCTTCAGGCTGGGCAAAAATACCATCTAGATACACTCCTGGTTAAAACCATGCAGGTTTAGCTGTCGATAGGTCAGCAATTTTGTGATCTAACTGGTAAGATGTCCATCCAGAAGTCAGAGAATAGTAACTTAGGCTGCTCCAGCAAGAGCTCCCCAGAAGAGGAGCTGCAGGATTCACCTGCACTGAGCTCATGGAGTGTGTTGTCAGTAGGAGTTCTCTATAGAAGTTCTAAGAGAGACTCCTTTCCTAAAGGAACGGGTGAAAGATTATTTTTAAATGATAAAACTGACTGAAATTACAAGTTTTGTCTTTTTATGTTGCGTGTGGGAAAGTGAACACTTGTGGGGGCAGGGAAGGATGTTTTGAAAGTTTCATTTTTTTTATTTATTTTCATTCTTTTAGTGTGTGTGAATAAACTATCTTTGTAATTTTAAGGTAAGCCTGTTTTGCTTTTTGTGTTCTCCTAGTCAAAATAGCAAACACTGAAACCATATCATCATTGGCACATTAGCCGGGAAAGGTAAAAATTGGTGAACGTGGAACCATTACACTACTCTAATTAAAATCAGTGTCAGAAAGAATATGTTAGGAATTACTAGAAATGACCCTGTGATTCTCACAGGTGTCTATACTCAGTAACCCAGCTGCCAAAAGTGGTCTGTAACTGGGGTTTAATAACTTTTTGGTTATTTTGGAAGACCACTATGTCATCCTGACTTCTTTTGTGTTTTGATGCTTAGAGGGGTGGATGTTAAGCAGTAATTTCAGACTCTCCTATTGCTGTTGATTCAGGAAGTGTTTTGTATGGCAGGGTAAGCCAGCAATGCAAACTGCAATCATTAAAAATAAAAACCCCTAAATTAAAGCAAATGCTGTATTAGATATAGTTGAGCCATATTTTTCTATTTAAGTAACCAACACATTGGGTCTTGAATTTGTGAGCACAGCAAGGAACATTTTGGAAAGTGAGAATTATGTTATGGCTTCTATTTCCTTTCCAGGGAAGCATGTAAAGCACCTTAAAGAGCAAGAGGAGGTCATGACTGCAGGGAAGAGGATGTCTGAGAGAGAAAGGTGGGGCAGCAGGAACTGCTGCAACAAAAGGACAGAGGGGAGTATGAGGGTGAAAAGTGGTAACAGGAAATCTTGCAATATCTTAATCAGAAATTTTTATATAAAATGTAAAAAAGGGAAGGTTTCTTCTTCATTACTTGTGTATTTCTGCTCTTTTTAAAATATCTTGTTTTAATTCAAATTTTTGAGTTGGTTTTTTTGCCATTCCAGTCATGTTCTGAAATTTTGGGAGTGCCAAGTGATTCTCTGTTTCAAAGCCAGCATCTGCATGTGTGCATCTGTTGGTCTGATGAAAATGCTGGGCAGGTTGGACTGATTAAAATGTATTTGCTTAACCATGATCATTAAGAACGTTGCTGTATAGTAAGTACTATGCCTGCTGTATTGCGGCATGCTCCTCCCAACTATGTTTCATGCGTCATTCCCTCTATCCGTAGAATTATTTCTGGGCCAGGCCTGCATTGAGTCATAAGCAGGGTGGAAGCAAAGGCATACCTCCCTCTAACCCCTCTGTCTGGGGGTGCAGGAGGATCTCAGGCAGGGCAAGCAGCTTGCGAGCCAACTAGAGGAAGTTTCTATTCCTTTTACTGTGGCAGCTACTATGGCTTTTCCAGGACCACTTATTTGAAGCGCATTGCAGTGCCGCTGGCAGTGTGTTGGAGAGAAGAGCATATGGTTTGGCATAAAGGAAGTAAGCATAAAATGTCTACATATTTTTCAAAAGGCAAATTTTCTGAAAGGTCTGTCTGACAATAGCCCAAACCAGAACAAGTTGTAATTACATATCCAATTGGTTTACAGTTTATTTGATATTTGTTCCTTTTTGCAAGCGTGCCACATTTATGCTTCAGTCACTCAGCAGCCTTTTAACAAGCTGTAGAAGGTACCCTGTTGCTCAGGTCTGGCAGTACTGATGGGCAGCATGTCCTTTAACCCTTTGTAAGATTTATGTTGCTTATGGAGCCGTCTCAGAGTGGTGATCTGTCCACATGGAGCTGGGGGAGGAAGGTGAGGAACCGGCATTATTACCCGCTATTCTTTCATTGTACAGCTCCTGCTCAGGGTATTGTACAAGGCTCCTGCTCAGGGTATTTCGGCTCTTGAGGTCAGCAAATATAGCATGGTAGAGAGGGAATGGCACGGAGGAAACTATCTGGAAGGAATTAAACATTAACAACACACCTTAAAAACCAAGTAGGTGCAAAAGAAGGGAAATACTGTTCAAGTACATTCTGTACCCAGTTTTAACATAGGCATACAGGACTTGTTTACAAAAGCAGACAATCGTTGCCTTCCACTCTGTGGTAAAACTTGTATGTAAAAGAAATTCTAGATGGAATTTTGTATAAATGCGCCTCGCAAAGCAAAGCCTCAAAGGCAAGCCTGGTCCATTTGTGTTGCAACTCTGTAAACCAATTATTTATTTAAAAGAGGAAGCAGAAGTTAGCTTGACTACTTAACTGGTTTCCAAGTTGGATGGTTTTTTCGGTCCATGTTATCCTGGTGTACCCCTTTTTTCAGGGCTGTAAAACCCTGCTGGCTCAGCCATGGGATGCCCCAACTGATTCATTCTCTCCTCCACCAGCTTTTGCTATGAGGTTTTCAAGGTACCCCAGCCAAAATACTCTGAACAGCAAAACCAGTCTCTTAGAGGACCCCTCACTGTGTGGTTTTGTCCTTATAAAAATAAAGGGAGTGGGGAGGGGCAAATGCCCCAGAACAGGTCTGCCTGCTCTGGTGGAGGCCAGAGAAAATGGCGTGTGATGTTGCTGCAGTTTTGTTGTTGGTCCAAGTAACCAAGGGGTTTGCCAACCAAACTGAATAAATAGTCCAACATTCCCTCCCTCTAAACTACATTGAGCCTGATTAAGAGTCCAAAGAGTATTTTTTTTCCAAACAAGAATGTCTGGATCAGAATACCAAAGATCACTGCTGATATTTTTTTTGTTTTATTATATCAGAGAGTGAGTTTCAAAAAATCAGTTATCAGCTTTGTTGCCATTTGACATTGCCACAATGCTTCTTTTCAAATGCCTTAAAGGGTGAAAAATTTAAGGGCATTTATTAATATTAACAGTAATATTTCAAAGTGTATTGCACACATTATTATTAATATTATTCTAAAGATGCAGTGCCAGCAAATCATAGATATGGAGAGTTGGCAATAAATTAATTGGAGAACTAATAAAGCACTGGAAATTAGGAAAGATGATGAGATGGAAGAGATCAGCTGAGTGAAGAGAAGTCTGAGAATGGCACATCTTTCTTGCAGTAACATGGTAATGAATATTGTGAAAACAGAGTGGGAATACTGATCCTCACATGCTTCTAACAACTTGCCATACTTGCTCAAATTGTTGTAAAATTGCTAACATTAGCAATTACAGGATGAAAATACCTTTATACCAATATAAATGCATCTATGGTGCAGAACACTGTCTCTTCTACAATGAGAGTTTCTAAATTGATGCAGTATTATAGAGTGAGCTGGCTTTGGCAAAACTGGTGGCTCAAGCTCACCTGTGCTTGAGCCTGTGTCCTGCAGCAGAGGACAGGAGTCCAGGCACTGAGGCAGAAAATCCAGGGCCCATAAACACTATGTGGTGCATCCAGGAGGAAACAACCCAAGCTCCCAGAGGACTTGGTAGGCTCTGACTGACATTACTCTCAGAAATGAGACTTGGTACTATGGTAAATAGTGCCATAAAACCTTAGTTCCTGACTGTTTGACAGTCAAGAAAAAACAAATTTAATACCATGCTCTCAGAAAACAACAAAAGAGGTTGAGAAAAAGTGCAGTGAGAAGTGGCCAGGGCTTCAAGGCATAAAGCAGTCTCTGTAGGCAGAACAGGCAAGAGGGACTGGGTTTCTGCAGGGGAAGAGTTGACTGCCAGGCATGATTCTAAAGGTCTGTAAAATCACAGGCAGTGCAGAAGGAAGGGGTAGCTGGTAGGTGATGAGCTGAGGGTGAAAAGCTGAGGACTCTGGGTGGTGAGCTGAGGGCTAGGAGCCCCACAGAAAACTGTTGGATATTCAGTTAAGAATAGTTGCAGAGGGGACAGTTTGTCAGATACATGATGGTTTTAAACTGACAGAGGGCATATTTAGATTAGATGTTAGGAAAAAGTTATTTACTGAGAGGGTGGCAAAATAATAGAACAAGCTGTCCAAAGAAGTCCCATCCCTGGAGGTGTTTAAGGCCAACTTGGATGGGCTTGGAGCTACCCGATCTAGTAAAAGACATCCCTGCCAATGGCAGGGAGGTTGGAACTAGATGATCTTTGAGGTCTCTTCCAACCTAAACCATTCCATGACTATATGATTCTTTTATAATTAAGCTGGGAAATTCTTTGAGGCTATGGGTGCTAAAATTTACCTGAGCTTAGGTCAAGGCTGGAAAGATTTGCAGAAAAGAAATCCATCAAGTGATACAGTAAAAAATTAACCAACCTGTCTGGGCCAGAAATACTAATCTGGGAATGAGATTTATATTCTTTCCAGTGGGATGTTGCTAAAAACAGGAGGAAAGCTTCTTCTTTAAATATCTGATTTTTATCTTGACAATGTCTCTTGACATTTCTGCAGCTTTAAAATTAGTTTCCCCTTTCAATCTTTACATTTCCATGCATTATATTTCTGTGGCAGTCCTCTCCATTGGCCTTGTTTCTGTGAAGGACTTTGCATAATGTTTTCCTTCAAACTGTTCCATTTCAAAATTTTCCTTTTTTTCAAACTTCCTGGGTGCTCTGTGACTCTGTTGTGTAGTTTCTTAGTATTTTGCTTTACAGTGTCCCTTTTCTCTTAGGTACTTTCCCTTGAACAGCTCTAAAATCCACCGTATCTCTCTGTGTCTTTATACGCAAGTCTAAAATATCAATGAGATAAAGAGGGACAAAGAAAGTAGGCTTTAATAATAAGGCATATTTACTTATAGGATATTTATTTTCAAAAATTCCGTAACAGGGCAAAGAGAAACCTTATCATTTCAGAAAAAATATGTGCTTGTTTTTCTTCATATATTCTAGTCATAGGCTTTCCACAAAAAGAACTAACATTTCTTTTTGTGCTGTGTGCCCAGAAAAGCTGCTACGTGACCATTGTCTTGCCAGGATTTGATGCTTAGAAGATGCAGCCTGATACATGGAGGCAATGTGCTCCCAGTTTCACTGGGGCCATTGTGGGCAGGTGTCTGAGTCAGAATGAGTTTACATTCTGACTCCTCATTAGAGAGTGATATGGGTTATATGTATTCTGTTATATACATTTGAAAGAGTACATCTCCCTAAGTCCTCTCAATCAGTATAGTTGTGCTTAGGCTGAGAAGCCTTTCCAACAGTGGACTTCAGCCCTTTTTGAGTTTCAAGTGGAGGCAGATGCAGAAGGGCTTTCTACAGCTGTGTCTTGCCCATGAAGAGTGCAACCCATTTCTCAGCACAGATGGAGTATGGAATCTGGCTGAACACTTCTGGAGCAAATGGGATGCCTTTGCCTTTGAAAACAGTGGAGGCAAACTATTTAAACTGTATTATACAATGGGCTTTATTAATCCAGGAATTTTAATTTAGTACTGGGAAGGTAATGTGTGCTGTGTGTTACATGCTTTTGTGAATTTTAAGGATGGAGGTTGAGTTTTCCTCAGGGTGCAGCTGGTTGGAAGCACAAGCAACTGTTGTAGTTTCTGAGATTTGAGCAGATCTGCCAGGCAGAGTGTACCAGGGATCCGGGAGCTGAGCAGCAGTGGACCATGAACAGAGCAATGCAGGACTGGAGGCCAGTGGTCAGAAGTGACTGGTTCTGCTGCTGGGAATCTAGCTGGAGAGAGATTATTTTTGCATAAGGGAGTTCTCTGCAACTCTGATGCAGTGCTCACAGTGTTTCATTCACTAAGTGAATGTAGCAAAAGCAGTAGTGGATCAATTGTTTGTAAAAGGGGTACCATAGTTTTTTAATTGTGATATTATTATTAGCGAATCTTCTGGAAATGAAGAGAGTATAGTTTTAAAGCATCTTCTGAATCAAACTATTTTCTCCTATGACAGTTTTTCTCAAGGTAGTTATAATGTTGGTCACATCTTCCAAGAACATCTTTGAAAGGAAAAGGCTTTTTCTTAGAGACTAGCTATTGTGGTTGTGTTTCTCAGTTACTGATGGTGGTTAATACAAAGCACTTGATCTCATCAGCATTTTGAGCTACTGGTTTTACAGCCAGGTGCTTGCTGTCATGAGTTAGACTTTTGTTAATTAGGTCTTCATATATTCTGCAAAATATTAACGGATTTGTTCTCCCTGCACACTCTTCATTATTGCTACGGAACAGCAGAAAACAGTTTAGCTCTCTGGCAGCATATTTATTACAACACTATGTGGTCTGTGTTTACTTATGCTGTACAATTAAGTGATTGTTCTGCAAATCATGGCCAAATTCCTGAATAGCTGGGGCCTGAAATCAAGCTCTTAAATTCATGTTTAGGTTCCTAAATAGAGGGTCTCATTTTCAAGTACTGAGTCCATCCTGACTCTTACTGAGTTTTTTGAAGCAAGCAGACTATCAGCATTTTGAAAATCAGGCCTGCTGTGTTTTTCCATGCTTCCATGGGGAATCTAAACTATGGTTTAGACTACTCTTAATATTTGTGGTATTGAAGTGCCTGTTGTATTCTCTACATTGCAATGATATCTAGTGAGACTTATTCAGGCTGACAAGCTATCAATTTGGATTGATTAAAATATCCAGTAGAAAGGTAACCAGCAAGGCTGCAATTTGAAGTCTGCTGAAAGATGAAGAGATGCACAGAGTAAGAATATTTCTGTCAAGTTACTGGGCTTTTTTCATGAAAGGGTAGGCAATAAATACCATCTTTCACATAACATATGCTTCACTGCCTGTAGCTGACAACAAACCTGAGTGAAGTAGGGTTCATAAAAAAGTCTGGTTTTGCTCCCAGGATTATTGGAAGCTCTTTAGCGTCTCTTAGTGAGTTTTTGGTGGGTTTTTTTGAGGTTTTTCAAGGTTTTTCTCCAATGTGTGAAGCCAGTAAGGCTTTCTTTCCTTCTCTATATTAAAATTTCAAGGAAAGTCTGATTCATTATTTCAGGAGCTGAGTTAAATTCCTTCCTCTGGATCATTTTAAAATTGTTTAAGCCTCAAATACTCTCATAGGCTAGGAAAAGCCTGATTTTGTTCCAATCGGGGTCAGCTTTTTTGATTGACAAGCAATTTATCCAGTAGAAGACAAGCTGCGACTTTTGGCGGAATGCTTAAAAAGGCTGGGTGGGGGGAGGAGCGGGCTCTTTGTCTTCAGGGTGGCAGGCTGAGGACAGGGAGCCGCCGGGGCCAGGCCGGCCTCGCTGCCCACCCCCCCAGCCCTGGGTGGCTGCAGCAGGCCGGGCCGGGCCCCGATGCCGCCGGAGCCGGGGCGGGCCGAGCCGGGCCCCGATGCCACTGGAGCCGGGGCAGGCCGGGCCGGAGCTTTAGGAGCCGCTGTCTCGCAGAGAAGCAAGCAGCATGGAGAGGAGAGAGAGCTCGGACGGAGTGCCCCTTCGCCCTTGCTCTTCTTTTCAAGCCGAAGAAACCAGCGCATGGCTTCTAAACGACTCAGTTTCCCGCCGCAGAGCCACGTGGGCAGCCCGGCAGCCCGAAAAGTTTAACCCTTTGTTGCTAGCAGATGGACTTTCCTAAACATCATCTTTCTCCGGAAGAAGAACAACTATAGCGAATGAACCATAGAAAGACACAGCATGAAGCTACAGTCGGTGAAGGGAGAGTGAAAAGGACTTTAAGGCAAAGGACAAAGGAGTGGCCTAATTTTGGCTGGACATTTCTGGTAAACTATAGAGACTGAACTAGTTTTTCCTGTAACATATAAGTGCTTTTGGGGGGATGTAAGGTTCTAGTTAAAAGTGATACGAAGCTTCTTGCTCCTAAAGAAAGAGGAGATTTGGTTTTGGGTCTTGAGATGATTTTGGAAACAGAAGAAGAGAATCTTTGTGTCATACTGGAGGAGGCATCCTTAAACAGTACCCCAATAAGCAAATATGGCCCATGTACAGTGTTGAGAGAGCTGCTAATGGGTAGGATTTTGCAGTTTGCAGGAGTTCCTTTCAAATCCTCGCAGATGTAGAGCATGGGATGTCTATATAGAACCCAGAGAGACTCCTTTCCTAAAAGAACTGATAAAAGGTTATTTTTAAAATGGTAAAACTGGCTGAAGTTTCAGGTCATGTCTTTTTATGTTGAGTGAAGAAAGGTAAAAAACTTAGAAAGAGAAAGAAAGATGTTTTAGAAGTTTCATTTGTTGTTGTTGTTGTTTTTTTTTCCCTCTTTTTTGTGTGTATTAATAAACTATCTTTGTAATTTAAAGATGGGCCTGTTTTGCTTTTATATTCTTCCAGTCAAATGAAATATAGAACGTGATAAAACCATCACAAATACATATGCTGGCTGAAGCAGCAGATGTGTGAAAGGGTAGGTGTTGCTATGTTTTATGCTGCTCATCCTTGAGAAGAGGATGCTGTCCTTAATCTGTGGGCTCAGAAGTACAGCAGAAGGACTTTTTGACCTAGAATAAAACAATAACAATATTCTGTGAAAGTACATCATGCACGTGAATACTTCTGAAATATATTGCTGGGGATAACTTAGACTTTCTTTTCAAAAGAAAATCATAGCAGTGCCTTTCAGGAAAAAAATACAACTTATGTGATGAGAGGAAAGGGAAGGAATTATTCCTCATAATGTTTAAAAGTAGATAAATTCAGATGGCCCTGGAACAGGAGGATTTAATATATGGTTAATCAGCAGTGATCTGGCACAATTGCAAAAGTGACTTTGAAAGAATTTCTTGTCTTCATTTCAGTTGTCTTTCACTTTTTTCTGTTCACATGCCTTGATGGATCAAAATTTGATCCATTTTCAATAATAAACATGCATTTTTTTCTCACATAGGGGCTGCTCTTGAGAAAATAATTTTGTTTTATAAACCCTGTTTGTCTGACTGCATGTTTCCATTCCCCTTGCAGAGGCACAGCAATAGCTGGAATTGTTTTTGGCATAGTGTTTATAATGGGAGTGATTGCTGGGATTGCCATCTGTATCAGCATGTGCATGAAGAACAACCATGGGACTCGAGTAGGGGTCATCCGAATGACGCACATCAACACGTACCCAGGTAAGGAAGCAAACTGACAGCCCTGCAAGAGTGCCTGTGGTCATGGCAGGAATGTTATCCTTGGATAGTTATAGCTCCACAGTGTCATGATCTGATGATTAAAATTCTTAGAAATGCCTCTGCCTGAATTAAGATGCAAATGCGACAATATGCCAGTGACAATAGTATGGGTTTTGTTTGATATGAGAGAGAGAGAAAGAAAGAAAGAAATAGAAAATAGGTGGGGGGACAGAAAGGTGGATTACAGAGACAGAATAAGGAAAATATCACCACTCCATGGATCCCAATAATGTTCCATTGATGCTCTCCAGCTGGTCTTCTTGTGGTGATGGTCACCCTGAAAAGCATAGAATATGATGGGTTAATAGCTCAGGCTAGGTAGGAAAGCCCAGGCACCTCTCTGGAATTTGCCATTGTCTCTTACAACAGACTCTGGATTTGTTGCATCACGTGCTTGTCCTGTGGTGCAAGGCTTCAGGAATGACTCTGAGGGACACTTTGGGGGGGGTCTTTGATGGATTATGATACTCCCTCAGCTGCCTCTCACGTGAATGTCCCATGGATGTGGCCTGTGGGGTTGGGGGTTCCACAGCTGGGCCAGTTTGTATAAGAGAGATGAGTGTTCACTGCCTCTTACTAGAGGTTACACTCAAAACCTCCTCCCCCACCTCTTTTCAAAGGGGGAGTAAACCTGGCTTTTGTGGGCTGTGGTCTCCCCCATCCCAAACTCAGCCAGGGCAAAATCTCTTCTGGATTTGGCTTTGTTGTGGATACATTCCTCTTCTTCAGCCTTGTTTGTTTTTCCCTAGGCATGATTGAACAATAGCATCTTACCTAGGTGGCTTAACTTACAGTCCAAAGTTCCAGTCAGGTATCTTCAGGGAGGCTTCTTTGGTTATAGCTTCTTTATATAGTTTTTGTTATAATGGGCAAAACTTTTGTATCAGTGTTTGAGGCATGAACTATTTCAGTCTCTGACACACAGTAAATGGGGAATGTGACTGCAGCAGGAGGTTCTTCTCAGTCTGGAAGGGAACAGCACAGCTCCTGCTGAGAAAGGCAGGACAGCTCAGTATGCAATGTCTGGCAGCACAGCTCTGGCTGGGAGGGTTTATTCAGCTGTTGAATGGGCTAAGGAGATCTGACCAGGTGACACACTTCACAGATGGGTGGCTCATGGTTCCTGCAGGAGCATGTAAAGTCTTTGCTCAGGGCCATGCTGCATTATACAGTGTCATGGCTGCAGCTGGTCTGCAGCTGAAAAGGTAAGTCTGGCCATAACAGACACCCAAACTCAACCAGCCTAAAAATAAACAAGTGCCTGGGTGAGCAAAGATAGGATAGATTTGAACCCAAGAAGGGAACCCCAGCCAGTCGCATTCTACCCTGAATGCAGACACATCACTGGCCAGAGAGCTGGGCGGTGATGAAACCCCAACCAATCAGTTGACTAAACCCGGGGGTTTTGAACCCCCTATAAAAGGAGACCCTGAACAATAAACCAGGTTGTTTGTTGCTGATTCTTGGTAAGTCCTGTTGTAATTCTGTCTCCAACCAACAATCCCACATAACAGTACAGGACAGACCATCTCCCTGTGCCAGAGGCTTTCTGGCAATAGATCAGTTGTTCTTCTTTAGTGTTCTGGTTTTTGTATTTGTTCTTGTTCATGTGCAGCCAGCTCCTTCACATTGTCCAACATAATGGGACCAGGCATATATCACAGAAAGGGGAAAACCTGGACAATAAGGTCTGTGGACCATAGTGCAAAGGCTTTGAGTGGTGATGCAGTCTAATGCAACCTAAGCTGACTGGTTTTTGCCCAGAGCTCACAAGCACTGCTGGGTGCTACAAGATCCAAGGTGACATCTACAAAAGCACACGGGCATCTCTGCAGGGTGTTCTGTACTGTGTGTCCCAGGAGAGACTGCTGGCTAGGATGCAGTGCTCAATCTCTGCATCCACCTGGCACCATGCCTGAACTGGAACTTGGAATACAAATTTGGACAATGTTTATAAAATCTTAGAATGCCTTGGGTTGGAGTGGACCTTAGAGATCATCTAGTTCTAACCTCCCAGTCCCAGGTGGGGGCATGGTGCTGAGGTACCTGTTTCTGCCTTGGTCAAAGTTAGCCGAGTGTTGGACATGCTCAGTGCAGGCTTGTCTGTGAGTTAAAATTGTTTTGAAGTAATTTTTTTTAGGTGCAGGCAGCAGTGGGTGGGCACAGGATCTAAGCCAGAGGTGTCACAGGTCTGCAACATCCCAGGGGACAGTAGGGACCCCTTGTGCCTCTGGGGCAGTGCAGTTGTGTCCAAAGTGAGTGTGAGCTGGTACACAGGACTATGTATGAGCCAGCTTGGTGTAGAGCCACCCACTGCACCACACTTGTCAACTTGCACCGCTCTAGGAGTACCAAAGGAGGTGGCACTGAGCCAGTAGGGGTCTGCAAGGAAGATTTACCTTGATTCGCATCTGTCATATGGAAGTGGCCACATGTTGAAGACATAAGCAGACCCTGGATGCAGCATAATGGTGTTTATGCAATCCAGTTACATTGTTAATTACAAATCCAGGAGCAATTCCCTTGGGATAACTTTGGGAGTTCATTGTAATAAAATGCAAAGGTGTTACATACATGAAGTCTTGTCATCCCACCCTTAGAGATCCCCTGCTTTATATTCCCTTCTGTTGCAAAGGTTGCAGCAAATCTCAGGTGCATTATGTATACTTATAAGCAAGCTATGCAATACTTTTTATGTATTCCTTTATCATACCAGTCCTAATGTGTGTTTTCTCATACCATTACGTTCCAGTTAGACTGAAAGCATCTGTAATCATGCTTATCATTTAATATTATTTTGCATACAGAGATGAGTATGAAAGAAAATGGCAATATTCTCAACCATGAATTGCTGAAGAGCTACTTCAAAAATGAATAGCTGCTGCAAGCAGGAGCCAAATGAAAACTCCAGGGCTGTAACCTTTTCCTCCCCAAGTCTGCTCCTGCAATGACTCACCCTTATCTCTCAGTCTCTAAGCAGTTTGACTCTACACCTCAAGGCCTCTAGTGCAAACATCAGTTTGAGCAGTTCTTGCTCTCAGCAGCAGGTTTTGGAGGATGAGGAAGCTTGGAAATGTTTCTGTGTTCCCTGCTGTCATGAACACTTCTGCAATTATGACTGAGCTGGTTTGGCTGCACAGCTTGTGGCCAACACTGTCTCTGCCAACAGCAAGTGTGAGGATGCTCTTCTTTCTGCCTCAGCCACAGCAGCAGCCCAGTGTTCAAGAGAGCAGGGCATGCTTTTCATGGCACTCTGGGATTTGAGTCTCTTCCTCCCATCACATCCTAGGTTTCTGTTTCAGCTCTATGCTAGTACTATTTCATTGCAAGGCTTCCTGAGACATCTACAGAGGGGACAGGAGAGGATCTGTGGTGACATAAATGGAGACATGAGCAGACTCTGGATCTAAAAAACTGTAGAGACTACTCTAATTGGATGTTGATACAGAGCCTTTAGTTCTTACCATGCTATCATTCTGCAGCATTCACTTTGCCTTTGTCTTTTTAGTCAGTGAATGAATCCTTTTTCTTTAAACTTATTAGAAGTAATTGAGAAAAAGTTTTCAGCTACTTCTGAATATTTTTGTTGTCTCCTAAATGCCTAACCCAGTTTATGAATGTTGAGCTCTTCTCAGATGACTCATTGGTGTGAACAAGGTGAAAGCTTTGTTCTTCCTCAGTCCAAACCATGCTGTCTGGTATTTGCCCCGGGAGGTGTGATGCTGTTGTGTTTGCCATGGTAGGGCATATCACACACCTGGAGATCCAGAAGGTGTTTGAGGTGTCTGTGGAGATCAAGAACCCTGACTGCCATCATTTTGAGATGACATAAATCCCTGTGCTGCTGAAGAAGGTGGAAGGGAATAGATCTGATAAACTCAGCCTTTGTCCTCCAAAAATGTTTAGATCTGCCACATTTGCCTGGTATCATCTGCCATAGAGGCACTCAAACACTTTTACTGGCACAGACTGTTGGCAGGCACACAGCTAAGGAGTGAAGGAAAGGGCAATTAACAATGACTCACATTGATATAAATTGACTGTGTAATGGCAGCCTGAAAAAAAATGAATCCATTGCCAGGAGGTTTTATATCAGCTGCATGCAAGTCTGGATATCAGCAAGAAAATACTTGAAGGGCGCATCTGAAAAACATTTTTTTAACTCTGTGTTCTTTTTTCTCACATTTTAGTGGCTCCACCATCATACAGTTATGAATATGAAATGGAGTACCCAGATGACCTACCTCCACCTTATACGTCAACCCCACAGACTGTGATACAGTATCCCCCACCCCCTCCATACCCTGGGAAATAATTAACATGGCTTCACAGGGATATTGACTGCCTCTTGAAACAGTCAGCACTGTTGGGACAGTGCTATTTCCTCAGGGACAAATAGGATTGGGTTTTGCATCAACACATGTGACCAGGTGTTGAAATAAACTGGAAAGGTTACCAAGGATCAGGATGAATAAAAACACTGTCTACTCTGAACCATCATGTTTCATGATTAAACAACATGTGACCAAAGAAACAGTTCCTATAAGTTAGTGTCTGATGAGTAGTGCTTAACACCAGTTCTTAGTGTCACCTGCAGTACATGGGAGTGGGGCTTCTCTCACCTAAAAATGTGCAAGTGTTGCAAGTGGTTCAACAAACTGTTTCAAAAGCACAAGAGGCAGCTGCTGGGGCTTATTCTGGAGAAAGTGTCAAGTGTTGTCTTGAGATAACTGCTATGCCTTCCCTTGAAAAGAGGGGAATAAGCAAAAACAAGCAAGATTGAAACTGTTTTCCATTTCTATTTCCAGCTGATAATACCCAGTGATCACTGTGAATATTGGTCTGATAAGCATGTTACAAGGAGAAGTGCTGTTAGAATTTTCTAGTAATTAAAAAATGATGGGTATTATTTTTGGCCAAGTGCAGATTTTTTTGAGTGCCTCTTTTTAAGCAGTTTGTGACTAGTTTATGAACTGAAATAAGGAGAATTTTTGTATGTGAAATACACTAATTTATAACTGATTTACTTCTACCTGGACTTAAAAACTCTATACATTGGAAATATGCTAAAATGCCTTTTATATCAGCAAATAATATTTTGATTTTAGTATTAAAATACTGAAGCAGCAAAACTCACAAATGGGAGAAAAAATGCAAAACAAATATTAAAACATCCTAGATTTGACTTCAGTTCAATTGCATAAAGCCAGGGTTTTTAAATCATATTATTTACCAGTGATGAGGATATTCAGCCTTAGCAAAGAGATGAGGATAGAGACTGTGAGCATCTGATTACTTTTGAATGTGTTTTGGGCATTTTAAAACTGTAGGTCACCAAGTAATACTAATTTGTCATGTGTGTTTGTTCAAACTCACATTCTACTATATGCAGTCCAGATCTTTATTATTTAAAGTGTTCCATGTATTTATCAAGATACCTGTAATTCTGCAGCAGCTATTTGATTTCAGAATAGCATATTCCATTACCTAAAGCATCATCTATCAGCATTAAGAATATTATTTTTCTCAGGTTTATATGCAAACCACAAAGAATGGGTCTCTTCAAGAATTTAAAAATACTGGATGCTCTTAGTTTGAGTTGGGTGTCTGAGCAGTTTGAGAACGCGACAGCTGTGGCATCAACTGCAGATTACTGCTGGTTCAGAGAAATTAGAATACATTTAAATGTTTTCCAGTGTAGCCTTTATCTTCTTTTCAAGTGTATGCATGTAGTAACAAATGAAAAAAGCAGCTTGCAAAAAGGAGATATTGTATCCCAGTGAAATCAACCTCTCATAATCCCCCAAGTCTGGGGGTTTTTATATTCAGTCCTGATTCAGGGAGGAACTGAAAGCAAGATTAACTGAACATAAAATTTATTCAGAGGCATTCTTGAAACAAGACCTTACTGACTGTTCTTGCTCAGATTTTGCAGTTATATTTGTTCTTTCCAGGCTGACTAAACTTACCCCCTTGAAACTCCACTTAAAAGTGCAAATGGCCTCAGTCCCTGCCGTATCAGAAGATCTGTGTTGTGGCCATTGGCCACACTGAGTTCAGAAGCTACCAAGGCACTTGTGACCTAGTCAGAGGAAAACTGAGCTGTATCTCAGGTATTTGGTTGCTGCTGGTTCCTTGGAGTCTTCTCCGAGAAAGGAGAGTTACATTCTTATTTCTCTTTTGCTATTCAGAGGTGACAAATCCTGAACTGGCTTATCCTTACAATTACTTCTGCTCTGTGTATGTTCTGTGACATTTCAGCTGTTATCCCGACCTCTCAAGAGATGCCAGTTGAAATCTTTCCATGAAGAGCAATCCTCTGTGTGTGGTGTTTTTGCCAGTCCCTACTCAAATCCATATGCTGGGGTGTTGATGTGCCTGCCAACATGGTGACCAACATGAAGAACAGAATAAACATAGCTTTTCCTGCAGAGAACTCTGTTCCTATGGCATCATTCTATGCTAGTACCTCAGCACTTTCTAGTTGATCACATTGGATAATATTTTGGTGCCAAAAAGTTACCTATAGATAATGAATATTGTCACTTTCCCATTCCCGTATTTAATTTCTTTGTGCTGAACATGGAGACACACAAACCAAAGAGCAGTTTGTATTTGAATAATCTAGTATTTGAAAAATACAGAAAAGAAAACTATCCTATAGATCATAAATCTTCCCTTAGAGAAAGAATTTCTCTACCTGTGACATTTGTCAGAACACGTTAGTAAACAGATTTCTTGCATAAAAGGAATTTCAAAGACTAAAAGTCTTTGATCACAGAGTTTTCTGTTTTTCAGCTTTGTGATCGCATGTTTCTTCTGATGATGTTGCATAAAGGACATAGTGACCAAAGTGCCTACAAGGTTTACATGACTTATTCCAGGGAAAATTATGAAAATGGGAAGTTGAGAATTTAGTAGTGACTGAGAACTATTTGTTTGCTATTAAAACAGCAGTGTGAATGTTCATTTTTGTATGTTAGTTAATGTTCTGCAGATCCACATATACTGGGGCATACCAGACAGTGATTTTAATCTCAAAGAACAACACATCTCTTTTCCTTGCTAAGGGCATAAAACTTAAAGGTATTGCCCTTTCAGCAAACCAGACAAAACCAGTATGGAGTAAAAGATGTGATTATTGCATTGAAAATAAGTAAAACTGAGAGAAATGGAGAGCAGGATGGAGTCTGAGAGATTTATAAAACTAAAAGAATAGAACAGAAAGTTGCTGTGAAACAAATGGAAGCATTTGACAATAGCAAAGTCTATTATTTGAGTTTAGTTGAAAAAATTGAAGTGTTCCAGTACCTGAAAGGGGCTGCAAGAAGGCTGGACTGGCACTTTTATTTGCAAGAGCATGTAGGGGAAAAGAGGAATGGTTTCAGAGGATAGAGTTAGATTAGATACTAAGAAGAGATTCCTCCCTATGAGGATGGTCAGACACTGGCACAGGTTGCCCATAGAAGATGCTAGTGGAAGGTGTCTCTGTCCATGGCAGTGGGATGGAACAGGATGATTTCTAAAGTCCCTTCCAACCCAAACCACTCAATGGTGCTATGATTCTTTGTGTGCAAAGAACATCTCCGTATCCAAATTCCTGCAGTGCAGGTATTGCCAGCCACTGGTCATTTATTCTGTTTCACAGGAATAGCTTGCAGATGAATGCATTAGTACAAAGAGTTTTTACTTAGTCACACTGACCTTTTTCAGTCTCGTTATACTGTAAAGTAAGAAAAAAAATATTAATACAACAAACCTGAAAATAACCTATAGCTGAGAAAGGCCAGAGGATCTCACTTGGCAGTGGATATTAGTACAAATTTAGTTGGTGAATATAGCATTGCCCTGTGACATTTCAGCTTGTGCAGTTTGTGGACTTGGACCAAATGCCTCTGGTTTTCTTGTGGTCTCAGGTTGCCCTGCCTTTGATTCATAATTTCTAGATTGCACTGGGGAAGCAGAGAGCGAAGGTTTCCATGCGAGGAGTATAGGCCCCAGTCCCATGAGCCTTTCTCCTTGGTTTCCTAGTTTAGCACATTAGATGTCTGCCTGGTTGCAGGATTTCTGTTAGGGACTGGAAGCAGCTGGAGTTGCAGGTGCTTACAAAAGGCACATGCTTTGATGCCAGTCCTTTTTTGTGGGGACAAAAAATCTGTGTAATGTCTTACTTATTCATGTATGAGGGATATTTCAAGCTATGATACATTTCACAAACTTGATTTAATCTGGCATTTCTTTAACTTCCCCCCCCCCCCCCCCCCCCCAAGCCAGAGCTACTTCAAAACCAGTTCTCTCTCAGGCAGCCTACTCTTTCTGGGATATATACCGAACAGCAGGAGATGCCTAGTTAAAGAGCTGATGACCCATTTGGGAGACTTTAAAAATTAGGAAATTATCAGTTGGAGGAATTAGAAGGCCAAGGCAAAGCCAGGGGAAGTTAATGTGGTAGGCTGCCATTGCCTAAATTACATATGATGATGAAAGGATCACTAATGTTATTATGAGCTGTTTTTAATTAATGAAAAATGTAACAATTTGCTTTTTTAATGTTGGTAACTTCAAAAGATGCAGTATTACCATTATGGTACAGTAGGCTGGATTTTCAGTAGTGCCAAAATGAAAAGATTAGTTTGCTCCATAGAGTACCTGGATCATAATTAACAGTGTTCTTGATCTAGAAGAAATAGAGTCTTTCAATTTAAAGCAAATGGTCTCAAGACCATTTGTGAAATCACAGTGGTATTTTTTTGGTTGTAAGGGGATAGCTCTTAAAGCATTGATGGCTGTCTATTAGAAAAGTAAACATTTGGCATTTCTATATTCACTTTTATCCTGCTGTTGCAAACCAGTTTAACACAGACCTAAGGAAACTAAGCTGTTGTGAATAAAACGGATTGAACCCAGAAAGGTACAAAATATAACCAAAAAAATATTATTAAAACCAAATGAGATTAGATATTGGTCCCCAAAAACTTGATATATTTTATTTAATAGTAAAAGAGGCAAAAAGAAAGAAAAAGAAAAAAGAAAGAAATAGAAAAAGAGGTGTGGGTGGGTGGGGAAACAGGGAGAGTGACAGGGTAGAAATGTATCACCCTTCTGAGAGAGTCCCAATGAGCTCTCATTGCTTCCCTCCATCTGGTCTTCTTAGTGGTGAGGGTTCCCCATCGCCAAAAAGTCTAGGATCCCACGGATTAATATACATTTGGGCCAGGTGGGAATGCCCAAGTGCCTCCACTGTGGAGGGCAAATTTGACACTGTCCTTTGCAACACTGTGGATCTGTTGCATCATGTTGCAGTGCTCTGATGCAGGGTCTGGGGACCCCTTTGGAGGGGCCTTTGATGGGCCACAACACCCCCTCAGCTGTCCTTCATGTGGATGTGGCATTTCCTGGGATGAAGGGGCCCAGAGCTGAGCCGGTCTGCACAGAATGGGCATTCACTGCCTCAGACCAGACGCTATTTCAGCACACACCCAAAACCTCTCCTCCCTCCGCCCTTTGGTGTGAGGGTCTGTGGGAGCCTGGCAGCAGATAAGCCTGGGGCTGCTGTCTCCATCTGGAAGGTGCTTTTTCTTTTTCCCCCAGCCCAGACCTGAGTAACTTTATCTTGTCTCCATCAATGTGCAGTCCGGGGCCTTAGAGCATGGTAGTCTTCCCTGCAGGCTTTTATAGTTTTGCTATAATAGGCAGAAGTCCTTCATTGTTGGAGTCCAGGGCACTCCTTCAGTTGCCCTGGAAGGTCAGGGACCTCGGCAGAAATGTCTAGGACCTGAGCAACAGAGCTTGATACCTGTACAGGGGGGTTTGGAATCTGTACAGGGGGGTCTGGGATCTGTACAGGGGGGTTACAGACCCTGGCACAGAGCACAGAAAAACACTGGCTTTGACTTCAGTCCATGGGAAAAGCTTCCAACACTGAGAGAGGAATTGCAAGGCACAAAGGTGTGAAAGACAGTAGTGTAGCTTGTCACATTTGGGTTTTTAGAATAGAGGTGAATGGGCACAAGATGGAGGATTCTGGGTGGTGCCCTGAGTTCTTCTTCATCATCTCCATCTTCTCTTGTGACGGTGGCACAAAGTAGCTTTAAGGAGATTGGGTCAGAGTAGAAATTACCTGTTTAGTATAGATGTCGCAGTAGAGGCGGTCACGACACAATGAAGCGATCTCAAAGCAGTCTTAAGTGGCAACTGTTTATTAGCAAAGATGGCCGATCTTTTATACACTTCTTAATTGTTTACCCTTCTTCTATCCCAGCTATTGGCCATAATAAATCAACATGACACCATTGGTGAAACCTAACAGTAACTTCTAAAAATACATCCAGCTGCAAACTTCTTATCTCTCTTCTTCTCTCCGTCTCCTTAGTAACAGCCTTGGAAAAGGCTCCTTATCTTCTTGCTTCTCAGCTTCTTCTTGTTTCTCAGCTTCTTTAGCTAACCAGGCCCGCTGGTAGCTCCTTCCACATATAGATTGGTGTGTAATATAGATATTGGTGTGTAATTGTAAATAATAGATACGTAACAACTTGTATAAGAGATGATGAGCCTCCATCGGAGGAGGAGTCACCTGTCGCCTGAGCTGCTGCACAGACCTTGGCAGGGCATAGAGCAAATGGAAAGATGAGAAATAATAAACAGAGCAAGCAACCTTGAAAACCAAGAATCTGAAGACTGTTTTGTTCTTGCATCTGGCTCAGGGCCTTTCAGAGGGCAAAAGACTCTCAACCACCCGAATCTTGGGAAACAAAAAAATCCGAGACTTCATGAAGATGTTTAAGCCATAAATTAAAACACTTTTGACACCTGGGAATTCTCCAAATGCTTTATAACTCTAAAAATAATTTTTTAGACACCATGGAATAAAACACTACAGGTATTTAACAGCACACAGTAATAGCATCTAACACTCTCAGGCAGAAATTGCACAAAAGAATTAATGGAAATTTAATTTATTTCTTGTGCTTCCCTAAGACATCAATGTTTGGACAAAAAAATCTTGACAAAATAATGACCAGGACTTCATAGGAAGTGGCTTCTGTGATTATACCCAGAATAGTGATCATAGTTTTTATATTGCAGCAATGTATGAGATCCAAAAAGCAGAGCCCCTGCCCAAGCCTGGCTTACGGTGCACCCATTGTAAATCCTCTTCCCACTGTGTTGAGACATTGATATACAGCAAGCAGAGGACTGAAAAAAAGAGGTGTGACGGTCCATCACTTCAAAAAGAGAAAGAAATACGGAAAAATAAAATGATCAAGACTTTTTTTGTTCTGTATGAGCTTCATAGGACAGCCACTGTCACTGTATGAAGGGAGCAATGAGCTGGAAGTGTGTTGAAGAGCTGCCACGCAGTTAGGAGAATAGCCTAGAGAAAGATCTGAGGAGCTCTAGCTTCAGGACCATGTCACTTAAGGTTCTGGAGGCAATAACTAGAGCAGAAATGTTTATCTGTCTGGTCTGCTGTGAAGATTAGACTGTCAATATTTACACAGCTCTGGAAATGGAAAACATTAATTATTTTGTCACCATACTGATGCCTTAAGTTTTAACCTTCATATTTTTCAGATTCTATACTGCCTTAGTGTGTAACTTAGAACTTCATATTAAGTGTTAGTATGTTCTCTTCACAAGGTAGTTGGACAAAACAATTCTTTTCCAGCTTCAAAACCAAGGACAACCATTACAGCCTCAGGCCCAAAAAGAATAAACAACAGCAAATTGAAGAGCAAACCAGGAGGACGGGATTTCATAACCTGAAGCTGTAACTGGACAATTAACCCCAATATGCAAATGGACCAAAACTTATAAAAGTGTGAAAACTCCTGACAGATAATCCATCTTGCATCCATCTTGGGTCCATCTTGACCAGAGCCTCAGCCAGGCTCTTGTACTGCCCAGGGTGTATCTTTGGAAGGCCTTTTAATAAATACCTACTTTATTCCTTTAATTCTGTCTAGTCTCTGTTCCAGGTCAGCCTCTCAAGGCATCAGTTCTATGCACCATTAGTATTTACATCCTTAGTGAAGAGTAGAAAAGGGCAGGCTTTGGATGCCATTGCTACCATAATGATGACTGTAGCTTCGCGTGACTCTCTCCTTGGCCCGGCTGGTACACCTGGGCCACCCAGCTGCTCTTGTCACACTGCCACACAACCGTTTTGTGGGACTTGGCTCCGAAGACAGTCTAAAACTACGCTGTAATGGCTGTGGTGTTGAAAGAGGGACCTCTCAGGCACTTTAAGATTTAGAGGGTTTATTCAGGGGTAACGGGGTCCATGCCCTCTGCTCGGTGCCAGTGGAGAGGCCCCGGGCAGGGGTTGCAGGGGGATTTTGTACAGGACAGGTCAGAGGGCGGGTGCATAATCTACAAACCAATAAAACAGCTCTATCTAATACATTTCAGCATTACTATCTAAACTTTAGCAAATCATAGCAAGTTTGGGAGTGGTCTTTAGGGGCCTAGAGGCCCGACCCAGAGACCTTGGCAGGTTGCAAGCAGACGTTCCGTTGTCCTAGTAACCGTATCGATCCTAACAAAGTAACTTCTAAAACAATGGGCTTCTTGAGGATAGCACAATCCTTACTTTGCAATTAAAACAAAAGCATATTCAATTAAAACAAAAGCATATTCATAACTAAAGTTTAACAAGTGATTCTCTCACATCCATAATGACTAAGAGGGGACTAAAGCCAACAGAAACAAAAGGAAAGCCAAAGACAGGTAGTTCTGAAGAAAGTGACTTCTTTTTTGTTAAACTAGCAGATAAAGATGGTTCCTTCATGGAGGTGAGTTGGCCCACTGCCAGCAAAGGCAGCTGGTTTTGGACAGTTGAAACCTGAAGGAGGGAGGCTGAAGTGGGAACTGTGTAATGCAGGCCTTCCCCCAACCTGTGATTTCACCTGATTACTCTGCTCACTCACAGGAAATGTGCCTGGTGGGAGACTTCAAGGCAGTCCTCCTTTCTGGCATTAGTGCCAAACTGGCCATCTTATCTCATAACCTTTGAAACACCTCAATGACACGTTCATTTTCAGGAACATGGGCAAAGATGTTTTTTCATGGCCAGTAAGCAATCCTAAGATTTCTCTCAATAGAACCTACATTGTATTGGCAAGAAGTGCAACAGCTTCTGAAAAAAAAAGAGACCGCTGCTTCTTCCAGCAGGATCAATCTTTATTGCACACACTCCTGTATTTATATGTTTCTACTATGGGAAAGTTTAAAGAAAGTCTTTGGATGCGCAGGAGGAAATACCAGCCAGCCACACCACCAAGCACTCATTAGAGCAGACATTTCTGCCCTTATCAGCCATTCACTCAAACATGCCACCTCCCATTGTTCTGGGAAGTAAAGGAAAAACATTCACACATGGTGTTTATGACTGTAGTTGTTCCTCTGGTATGCGCCTTTCCCATGAGAACAGAAAGTTTTATCAAAGTCAAGATAAACAGTGACAGGCCTGAGCCATGATTTTACATGGGTAGCAAGGCCCTTATTTTGTAAGGCTTTACCTACATGCAACAAGAAGTTCTCCATTACAGGAACTAATCTAAGTACCACCTTTCCCTAGTTTATTCAAATTGTCCCATCTTTGTTATATTACAACATATTTACCAGTGGCTCATCTCATTACCCTTATTTACATACTCCCTCCAGATCCATCAGGGTTGCATCCTTATTGCTGCTTGCCAAGAGCAATTGCTTTTCCAAAGAGTGTTGATCAGAGGTAGAAAATCTTCCAAGCAGACCCCTGCCCACTTGCATCACCACCATGTAGAGGCTTGGCTCTGTTAATCATCTATACTCTGGTGTTAAACATTGCCTCCTCTGCAGGGGAGGAAAGACAGAGGTTTGGCAGCCATCCCAAGATCACCCTCAGCTCAAGTTTGGCTTGTGATGAAACTCTACTTTCTCTCTGGTAACAGTAATCCAAATGTGCTCAGTATGTTTAGAAAGAAGAAAGGGAAATGAGAAAAAGTCAGCCCACATCTGCTTCCTGGTTTAGCTCAGGTCTGAGTGATGTCTTTTTCCCTGAGTACTACCAGCTCTGGAGTTGACAGCATGTCTCCACTTCTTTGGATCTTGATCTTTCCTTCATTGTAGAGCATCTTTAAGAGGAGTGGAGGGTGTGTTATAGGCATCTGTGGAACTGCAAAGTCCAAACATTCCATGAGGCTACCTTGTGATTTCAGTACCTAGAGTCCCCTCCTTTACATTTGGACCTTTATGAACAATTGCTCAACTGGAAAATTGTTTTTATCCTTTTTTGTTGAAGTATAATACTCTTACTGGCCTAATTTTTAGATATTTAATATGCTTTGGTCTTACACAGATGGTAAGCTGCTGGTAACTGGGCTGTGCTTAAAGAAGATGGTAATCTATGATGGGAATCCAGCAAACCCACATAATGAGGCTCATTATACCCTGTAATTTGAACAATAAATCGATAGCTACAGATTATATAGATTGTACAGCAGGATATGCAGAACATACATGTGCAATAAATCTTTACAGTTGTGACTGGCTGTGTTTGAGGCTAACTATCATAGCAATGAGCTGCTTTGTTATGGTAATAGGCTTGGGGACCTTGAGTATTTTCTAGGACACAAAGGGATGCCATGGTGTCTGCCATTTATTGACAGTAAAGAGACAAAGTTGTTTCTACACCTTCTACCTCACATAACAAGAATCTACGGAATCATTTCAGGCTGTCCGTGTCAATTATTGTCATAATTATTTCTGTGCATAAAAACATGGCATAGTTCTTGCAGGCTGTCTTGGTTTGAAATACAGGTGTCTGCTAATGAAGGCAGGAGCCTCCCTTGGAATGGAAAGTATGCTCCCCCAAAATTATTATAATTTTGAAATTAAGGGGTCTTCAGGTAGACATCAGAGAAAAGGAAAAATACTTCTTTACTAGTGTGTGTATTTATAATGAGGCAAAACGCAACAATGGTAGTAACAACAAAGAACAGAAAACCCAATAAACAGTCCTGCTATTCAAGCAACCCTTTGGTGTAGTTACAGTCACAGCCAGCAGGGGCGCTGGCGGCTCCCCATCTGGGCAGGGCAGGTGTGATGACTTCTCCGCGGCTGCAGGGGGCACTGTGGCGCGGGTCCGGCCATCTTTCTCCAGGTGGATGATGGCGGACACAGCCGCCAGAAAGAGATGGAGGAGGGGTCTCCTTTACGAAGCCCCAAAGGCAGCTGATCCCCGTGCCCCCTTTAGATAGCAAAAGAAGCCGTAGCAGGAACCTCAGGAGAAGCAAGCTGGAACAGCAGGACCTCCCGGCAGGCGAAAAGCTACAGTGTAGCACAAGCCCAGAGCAATGGTGGGTGGGGGTTAGGCAGTAGCAGTCCGGCTCCCTAACGCAGTAACAGGCTCTTCAGGATCTTCTCACCGGCGCTCGCTGGTCCTTCGGATCTCAGCTGTGTGGAGGGTGGGGGCAGCCCCCACAGCGGGAAGCGAGGGCAGTCCGGAGTCCTGGTGGAGCAGGCACTGGCTCTGGGCTTCCCGATAGCAGAGCAGCAAAAGAAGCCCAGAGCCCAGCCTGCAAGCTCAGTCACAGTGCCGAAGGAAAAACAAAAAAAAAAAAAAGCCAAAATCAAACAAACCAAAACAAACAAAACCCAACAACGAGGAAAAAAAAGGGCAAACCCCACAGAAACACCAGGATCCCTGATCAGAGATACCGGTCGCACGTGTCTAGCCGAACCACCACGGAAGAGAGACTGCCTCTCTCCCTGCCCCCAACTCCCCGTGGAAAGCACGGCTCAGCTCCCCTTCATCGCGACAGCCTCGGAGCCAGGGACGATGGGGGGTGGGGCAGGGACAGCCGCCATCCCCGGGCACAAAACAAAACAGATCAAAGACCCCAAAAATGGGATGGGATAATAAACCATCCCCAAGACAAAGGCATTAATCAAAGAAGTGCTGTGGTAGAGCACTCTCAACTACTAAGCCTTAGCTGAGGCTTACCTGCTAAATTCTTGAGATTTAGGAATGAAATAAATACATATGTGCTGCGTTGTTCCTTGTTTGGTGATGTTCTTTCCCTGAGGTGGAGGGTGGGGGATCAAGCCTCTGATTCAGGATTGGGAAATCAGCTGATACATGTGTGCACATAATGAACCTGGAGATAAATCATAGAAGGCTTCTTAACAACAGACTCTGGACCTTTGTGTAAGATACCTGCCACAGCTATGCTACTGCAGTATATTCACGTTCATCTACAAGAGGCTATAGTGAGTTATAAATGGTCCCTTATGTATCTGGGAGACTGTGAGAGTAAAACAAAGTTCACCACGTCTCATTATGTGATAGAATCAAACTAGGGCAGTTGAGGAAGCCTTCCCTACTGGAGTGGTCTCCCTCTCCCCAGCCATGACTCCTTCCCACTGTACCAGTGTCTGCTCCCTGGTTCTTGCTGAGGTTGGTGTGTGGCACCCATAGGATGGCATAATGAATGGAGGGCATGGCAGTGAGACAGGTCGGCAACAGTCAATACTTACTTCCACTGAAAAATCTAAAGTTAAAATCTATATTCCCCTTTGGTTGCTGGTGTTCATAGTTGAGCCTAATTTCTGGTTAGCTTCTGTGAGTGAACTTGCAGACAAAACATGACTGGTGATGTGTTGCAGAGAGGGAATGCTGGGAGTCCCAAGGACTGGAATCCTGCAGAAAGGTAATGCCTTAAGTTTTAGCTTTCTTGTTTTTCAGATTCTGTGTTGCCTAGGGGTGTAGTTCTGAGCCTCATATTAAGTGCTAGTAAGCTCTCTTCACAGAGTAGGTAGACAAAACAAATCCTTTTCCCGCTGAAGACCAAGGACAACTTTCAGGCCAGAAAGCATAAACAACGGTGGACATGAAGGGAGGAATAAGAAGGATGAGACCTCACAACCTGAAGATGTAATTGGACGATTAAACCCAATATGCAAATGGACCAAAACTTATAAAAGTATAAGACCTTGTGACTGGTCAGCCATTTTGTGACTGTTCTTAGTCAGCCTTGGGTGTAGCCCTGGTTAAGCTCCTGTGCTGCCCAAGGTGTACCCTTAAAGGCCTTTCAATAAATACCTACTTTGTTCTCTAGCTTTTCTGTCCAGTCTCTGTTTCAGGTCAGCCTTCCCAAGACATCAGTAATACTGACCCATTAATAAGGAAGCCTGGCAAAAGTCACGACATACACATACAGGTTTATTGATGATTATCTTTGAAGCCAGAAGAGTAGCACCCTGATGTTCTCATCCCTTCCACACCTGTCATGAATATTTAAAAAAAGATTGGGAGCCCAACCTATGTTCATTCTTTCTCTAGCTGCTGCAGACAGTTCCTTTTTAAGCCTGATCTACTCAGTGGTAAGCTTGGATGGTGTTCCTTCTGACTTGAAAAAGGAAAAATAAAGAGGCTGATTGAGAGCTCAGACCTTGGCTTTATGGGAAATGAGGGAAAACAAAGCATCCCGCTACTTGGAGCTCAAGATTCACTGAAGTTTTAAAGCACTTCTTCATCCATGGGTAATAAATAGAATATTTTTTGATCTTGATAGTTCAAACGAGAGTTATGGTGAGAGATATGTCATGATACTTGATGAGAGTTTTCATAAATGAAATAGGACAACTGTAATTGATTCTGTCTGCAACTGAACAATAATTCTGGTCTAGGGAGAGCAAAATATCTGTTTCCCTGCACCCTGTTCAGCATGGATTCTCACATAAGATTAGCAAGCATGATGAGGTTGGGTTAAACAAAGTGGGATCTACAGAATAATAAAAAAAAAAATCTCCAGAAATATGCTTGCTCATTTTATATCAATTTGATGAACCGGTATTTCCAACTTTAGCAATTTTAAAAGGCAATTAAGTCTCTGCCATTTGCTTTTTCAATGCCCCACAAGTAAGAAAGGGGAGTGCAGGCCAACCTTTGGCAGTAGCTCTGCCTATCCTTGCTCTCCTGCACAGTCTGGTGACAGTGTAGATGGAGCCTGAAATGAATAGACACAGTTCTGAGCATCTGCATCCAGCTTTGGGAACTGTTAAGGCATCAAATGGTCAGCTCTGCAATCTCTAGATTGTAATTTTTGAGACTGTGTAGTGTTGCCTATGTTGTCCATAACTGCATGCCTACCAAGGAGTTGATATAGTTTCATTGACTTCCTGGCTTCTGAAAAAAAAACCCAAAATCTTCCTTCCTGTGTGAATGATACATTGCTATGAGAAGCCAATTTCAGTGGCTCTATGGGCTAAACAAACAAAATGATAAATCTGCTCTGAACTTCATCTGAAAACTTCCTCACCTGAGGTAATTAGCTTGAATCTATCCTGGGTACAAGGGCTGGAAAATGACAGCCAAGGATTTTTGTTAAGGGGAATTTGTCATGCTGGGCAGCAAGAGTGACTTGGGTGCTGCTTCTTAAAAATAAAATAATGCAATCTAAAATTTAGAAATATTTAATTTTTCCTGGATATGAAAAGGAAATACAACAGGAGGTACTGGAAATTTTCAAGTGCAGATAGATCTTTCTACATATCTTGGAGGTCAGTGTTTAAAAGTAAGAAGCCATAGATAAAATCTGCAAAAATTTTTAGTCTTCTCTTGCCTATGTATTTCCCAAGTGGCTGTCAAGTGTTGTGTATTCCTAATGTTGTCAGCTTCTATTGCATGGTACATGATATGTGTTTAAATTGACAGCCAGTAACAGCCATTCCGATCAGCAAAAACCATATTTTATAACCAGTATGGATGGAAATCGTAACTTGAGGGTATATCAGTTATTTGTTGAAAATACGACTAATTGATACTGAACATAATACTTTTTCACAGTCTCTAATTATTAGAGACCATGCAATCAAAAATAGGGTTGGTTTTTTTTTCCCAGTGGTTTCCTTTACATATGATTTGGTAGTCTGTGTAATTCAGGAAGAAAATTACTCATCATCTAGTTAAGGTCTGAGGGAAGACTTGAGCTTGGAAATGTAATCAGACATAACAAAACAGTCAGGTCTGCCCACAGTAATATTGAATAAAAGGTTGACAGGTGAAAGTCTCTTGCTAGTGTCATTCATTGAAGCGTGCTGACAAGACTTCAGGTGATGTCTGCGTGGCAATGTAGAAGTGTGATTTCCAAATGCTGTGCCCCTGGCAGGACGGCAAAGAGGACAGGGCAGTCAGACCCACAATGGGAGTTCTGAAGAGGCTCTGGGACTGTCCCTGGCATCCACTAGCGTGGGAATGAAATGCCCTCAAGGTGTATTTGGCTCTACTGGCAACTAACCTGTTTCCTATGTCCCATTTAGTATTTCTGAGTTTGGCTCTGACCGTGAAATTTATTTTTTTCCTGGTCTGCAGTATGATACAGAAACTATCTAAACCTTTTGCCAAGATCATGCCTCCAGAACCGGTTGTTTTAATGACTGCAGGTCACCAAACCTGCCCTAAGCCCCTTCGTGGGAGGAAGGGTTGTTACCCCTGTCATGCTGCAGTGGTGTTATCAAGACCAGAAGGAATTTAAAATCATCTCAGTGGGTTGGAAGGCATCCCCTTCTAAAACTTTGTACTTGAATCTCTAGGTTACCCAACAATAAGTCCACAAGAGGGTTGTCTTGATAAATGAATGGTGCATACCAGTTGAAAAGGATAGTTGTTGGGGAGGATGAAGCAGGAAGGTCCTGCAGAAATGATTTATTGGTGAAAGATTCTAAGAGTGTAAAACCTGCAGGAGAGATAGAGTTAAAAGCAAGATTTGAGCTATAGAATGCTAAGCAGGAAGATGGTGATTAAGTTAGCTGAAGGCCAGGGTCCTGGTAATTGAGCAATACTCCTCCCCAGACAAAGGGGGTTGGGCCCTGCCAGGTAGCAGATAAAAGGTGGTTTTTTCAGGTTTTTAGTATGTAGATTAGTATGGTAATGTAGTAGTTCTCATAGGCTGTATGTAAATTCTGTATGTTTTGTATCCTGTACTGGTTGGTTGGTGCTAACCAGAATATTCAGTATAGAAAGGGATAAAATGTAATGTAACAGGAAATTCAGTCTCTTAGGCTCTTGGACCTTCCCTTCTGCTGCTCCCTTCCCTTCCCTTTGCTTCCTCTGGACCACGCTTCAGCCGGTGCTGGTTAGGTTGCCTTTCCCCATGACCAATAAACCACGTGTCCTAAGAGCATCCTGGTCTCCGGATATCTCTCATCGAACCCCATTCCAGCCGGTTTCTAATAATAGTTTTATTTGGCTTGTTTACCCAGAAATGAACAGCTGGATTGTGGTCTGGGGAAAAGAAGGCATTCTTTTTTTCCCCCTGTATTTTCCGTGAAAGCTGAATAAACTTTCAGGACCTGAAGGTAAAAGTAATTCAATCACTAAATACAGTAAACCTTTCCAACCTATTTTGGATTTGTGGCCTGATGAAGCTGAGAGGAACTTATCTCCAAGCTTTCATAGTTTTTTCCTGTTATCTTCCTTACCCACCCAGAGTGTTTTTCCAAGTTAGATTTTTAGGATCTTCCAGTTTTCCTGGGAATTTGCAGACCCATTGAGGAACCATGTAAGAAACAGAGGTAGGAAGCTCTGCCACATGTCTGCCTGCACATCCCCCAGAACTGATGGGTCTGGGAAGGGGCAGAGAGGTCTTCAGCTCAGAGGAGATTGTCTGCTCCTTGTGGTAAATTAATTTTATCTTTGAAGGAGATTTATTGCATCTTTGCAGAGCTTTCCAGAAAATTCAGATTTAGTGCGTAATACACCTGTTCAGGAAATCTCCAGGCTAAAATAAAGGTTGATTTTAAAAAAGAAAGGAAAAAATATATTGTTTTACCACAGGTTAAGCTAATAACCAGTCCTAGTGCAAAATCAAGTAGAAATAAAAGTCAGAGTTGTTTGTTATAATACTGTGTCTTAGGTTCCAATGCAAGATGTAGCCAGATTACATACTACTCCCCCGCCCGCCCCCCTGGGCTGCTGTGCTAGCACAGTTTCTGGGGAGCTTTGGGGGGAATACCTCAGGGGATAGGGTAAAAGATTCAAAAGAGGCTCTTACCTCAGGGTATATTCCAAGGCTTTATTCTCAAAGAGGTCCCCGGGGCCAAAAGAGGCTGAACAAGGAAAAGCATGGGTTTTTAGCTAGACTCTGTCTCAGGACAGATAGCTGGCACAGAGCCATAGGTCAGAGATAAGGGAAGGACAGGGTCAAACTAATAGGTACAGGCTTTAGGGGGTTCTGGGGAAAAACCATTTCCCCAGAGGAATACAACATCTCACCCTTTTTTGTTTAAGAAAGTTAGAAGAAAAATATTAGGTTACATGGAACGTGGAGTTTCCCACCACTTATAATTGGTTGGGAAATCGGCTTGCTTTAGATTGGCTAACTCTATGTGGTTGACTTCTGAGGTAGAAGGTATGAGACCATTGATAGCTTTGAAAATCAAACAGCATAGGATCCTGAACGCTATTGTTACAAGGAAAAGGATAACAAGAAATAACAAAATTGTTTTAACTACAGAAGTCCACCACCCTGTAAATCCCCAGCCCTTGAACGGTTCTTTGAACCAGTCCTCAGATTCTTGCTTCACTTCTCCGATTAAGCTGTTCATGCTTCGAAGGGCAGCATGGATGTTTGGAGCTTTCAAGGTCAGGTTCATGCAGCAGAGTCCTTCAAGTCCTGGCATTCATGTCCATGAAGTAACAAGAGAAAGTTGATTGCTGCACAGTTTTGCAGCGTGGCCTGTCTGGTAATTTCCTCATCCTCTAGGAGGGAGCTGATGGCGGTGGACGTCAAATTTGCCTGTTTGACCACCCAGCACTCTAGATGGCCCAATTCACCTAGAGCTTTGGCTGCTGCGACCCACGGAAGGAACAGGGACACAGCAACTCTTTTTGACTTTGCCCAATGAAAAATGTCTGAATTTGGGTCCAATTTGTCAGCACTCCTCTTTTGAATTTTGTTTGCCGATTTGTTTTTGTGAGTACATTCTCCAATTAAAGTTTGGTTGGGTGTCAATACGGACAACCGCCCTATGGTACGTGGCCCTCCTAAAAGCTGAGACGGAATTCCTGCCCATGCCCGATCCCCACAAATCAAGAACAATCCCTTAGGGAGGCTTTTGGGACTCAAGTGAGATGGGTTGTCTGCTGCAATCTGGTTTAGGTTATGACACCACTTTTTTGCAGTAAACCCCCCACGATATTGTTTTACGTTGTGGTACTCATCAATGCTATGGGGTTTTGGATAAACAGAAAAATGTATGCAGTATGATGCAGGGGAGGAACCCAATAACTCTAACTCTTGGGGTTCCTGAGCTATCTTGGGCAAACCTGGCAACCACTCCTCTAAGGGGTTCACGGTC
Organism: Phylloscopus whistleri; assembly: GCA_017589585.1. Classification (NCBI taxonomy): domain Eukaryota; kingdom Metazoa; phylum Chordata; class Aves; order Passeriformes; family Phylloscopidae; genus Phylloscopus; species Phylloscopus whistleri. The sequence goes on from JADMLD010001404.1 coordinate 2,030,463, forward strand.
ACCACAGCTTTCTGCTGATAATCTTTGTGTGGTCGGAGGGGATGTGACTTTGGAATTTCATTGGACCTGTGTGTGTCCAAACCCACTGGAAATTCTCCAGCCTGCAATGGAATTCCTACCAGACAGGTGGACATAGGATACTTTGCTGAAGCAGTAGACAAACATATGTTTTCCTGCTGAAGTATCTGTGCCAGGGTCACCCAGACGTTTTGACGTGGCTGAGGGACGATCCGTGCAGCTGCCAGACTGTTCAGCATTAACAAGATGACAACCTGGATGGGGTTGATCACAGGGTTGAGTGGGAGGTAGGTTTTCTCTAAAAGGAAAAAAAACATTTTTAAAACATGTTATAAGTTTCTGCTTCCGCTGGAAGGAGTCCACACCTAGGAAGATTCTTTTTTCTCCATCCAACGGCGTCTTCTCTTGGAGGCAGTGGCTACTTGCCTCTCATCCCCTTCTGCTGGAGCTGGATTTTTGGGGACAAAAGGCTTCACCCACTTCTGGGGAATCCACCAAGGGCCTGAGGGAATAGCCACGCAAGCATAGCCACGACCCCAGGTCACGAGCTCATAGGGACCCTTGGTTTCCCAAGTTTCTGGATCCCTAATCAAGACCGGTGGACGTTGAGACAATTTGAATTGATTACCACTGTTAAAATGACGTACCACTGGTGGACTCATGTTTTCAAATGAACAGTTCAGAAAATTGATGGTAAACATGGCTTTGCAGAGCTTCTGCTGCGGAGACATCCACACAGTTGTGCTGCTCTGTTTAGCCAAGACCTGCTTGAGCGTCTGGTATGCACGCTCAACCACAGCTTGGCCTGTGGAGGAGTGAGGGATGCCAGTTTTATTTTCCACTCCCCACTGCTGGACAAATTCCAGGAACTCCTTGGACACGTACACTGGGCCATTATCAGTTTCGATTTCTTTTGGGATCCCCAACACTGAAGAAGCTTGCACTAGGTGTTGCTTGGCATGCACAGCCTTTTCTCCTGCATGGGCAGAGGCATACACTGTGCCTGAATGTGTGTCAATACTTACATGAACATATTTGAGGCGACCAAAACTAGGAATGTGTGTGATGTCTGTCTGCCACACCTCACAACTGCCAAGGCTTCGGGGATTAACCCCCATACCCATTGATGGCATGGCCTGGAGCTGGCAATTGGGACAGGTGGCCACAATAGCTCGAGCCTGGCTCCGTGTTAGCTGGAACTGACGGATCAGACCTGGCACATTTTGATGATATTGTTGGTGACTCAACTTTGCCTGTTGGAAGATGTCAGGGAGATGTGCTTTTTCAACTGGTGCAGCAAGGGAGTCTGCCTGACGATTTCCCTCTGCAATTTCACCTGGCAAATCAGTGTGTGACCTTACATGCATCACATAGAACAGATGTTCCCGATGAGAAACCAAATAAAATTAGCTTTGAAAGCAATCTGAAGAGATGCTCATTCTCGATTTCTTTGAGCACAGCCTGCTCCGCTCTGGACACCACCCCAGCCACAGAGGCAGAGTCGGTTACCAAATTAATTGGTTCCGAGAACTTCTCAAAAGCTCTTACCACTGCAGCCAGTTCAGCCACCTGGGGGAATCCCTCCACAAACTCAACATCAGCTTCCCAATGCTGAGTCTGAGGATTTCTCCAAGTCATCACCAACTTGTGGGAAGCCCCAGATGCGTCCGTGAACACTGTGAGAGCCTTGAGTGGTCTCCGACTCCTTTTCTCACGAGGAATGAGGTGGAATTCCTCATTGAACAACTTGTGAGATAGGGCATGGACTGATATTTGTCCCCCGTAGCTGTCCAGAGATAATTGGAGACAGGCATTGCTCTGGAGCAAATGCTCAAACATCTCTTTGGTCAGTCTCTTTGGAGAGTTCCTTCCCTCCTCTGAGAGTTTGACTGGGAGGTGAATACATGTAAAGTCACAACCAGCCAGTTCACACAATCTCATCCTGGCCTTCCAAATCAATTGAGGTATCAACTCTTGTGGCTCAGTGATGGTCTTGGATCTTTGGTGAGAGAGGAAGACCCACTCTACAATTAAGAGTGAATCTCTCTGCCCCTCGATCCATTGGTAAATCAAGCCATGCAAGTGTGGCAGCTTTCCTAGAACAATGAAATGGAAAAGTACGCTTGGCTCATACCTATGAGCTTGCCTCTCTGACAAGGCCTTCTGTACCTTTTCAATTGCTGTCTTCACTTCTGGGGTCAGTTCCCTGGGAGAGACCAGCTCCCTCTCCCCCTTCAATAATTTGAAAAGAGGATCTAGATCCTCATTTGTGAGGCCTAGCCAGGGTCTTACCCAATTCAAAGACCCACACAGGGAGTGGAGATCTGCTAGGGTTTTAGGATTGCACTCAATTTCCAATATCTGAGGAACAACGGTCCTTGCGGAAATTTGCAAACCCAGGTACTTCCAAGGTGGCATCCTTTGAACTTTGTCTTCCTGCAATTGAAATCCAGCAGAGGTTAAAACCTTAACCACTAGGTCAAGCGTCTGTTGGAGTATAGAGTCATTGGGGGCACACACAAGCACATTGTCCATGTAGTGAGGGATGATGGCGTCCTGTCTCTCGGCACATGCAGGTGGCAATAATGAGGCTACATACTGTTGGCATATGAAAGGAGACGATTTTAGACCTTGAGGCAGCACTCACCAGTTATATCTCTTCATTGGGGCTTCCCAATTGATGGTGGGCACCGAGAATGCAAACCGTGGCGCATCCTCTGGGTGTAGTGGAATTTAGAAGAAACAATCTTTGATATCTAGGACGGCCAATTGCCAATCTCGAGGGAGCATTGTTGGAGAAGGCATCCCTGGTTGTAGTGGTCCCATGTCCTCTATAATTTTGTTTATCTCCCGGAGATCATGGAGCAACCTCCACTTGTCCTTTCCCGGTTTCTTTATTAAAAAGACTGGGAAATTCGAAGGGCTTGTTGTCTCTTCTAGGTGGCTTTGAGCCATTTGTTCCTCCACAACTCCTCAAGTGCCTTGAGCTTCTCTTTGCTCAATGGCCACTGTGCTACCCATTTTGGGTTATTATCTAATCACGTTAACTTTTGGGTAGGGCGCGCCACAGTGGCTATTTCTAAAAATCCTGGGGTGTCTTAGGAATGACCAATTGGACTCCCCACTGGGACATGGTGTCTCTCCCCCACAAGGGAGTCTTATAGTCTGCGACGAATGGACGGACACTTGCCAATTTTCCGTCAGGTCCCTCTATTTGCACGATGGTTTTTTGAAATTTTTGCCATTGTGATTCCTCCTATGCCCTGAAGTTTACCTGCCACAGGCTGCAATTCCCAATGTGATGGCCACATGCTCTCTGGCAAAACTGTTTTGTCTGCGTCTATATCAACCAATCCTACAACATGAAGATGATCTGATCCATGGGCCAAATTACATGCCATGGAAGGTTTGTTCTCTCCCACCACCTCCGCCCAGTAGACCTCCGATGATTTTCCATCTGCTACGATGTCTGCCAGATGGGAATGGCCTGGGCGAGGATTTTCCCCTCTGCCAGGTAGAACGGTGGATGCATGCAGCGTGCCAACAGCATGAGGCATATTATCTTTCCCTTAATGGTCATGGGAGCTACCTCCATCTCCACTGGTGTGTGTGCTGTGTCCCCAGTAACAAAATACTCACTGTCCAGTTCCATGTGGTTAACCATCAGGTCCTGTGAGATGTTTGACAGGTCCACTGTCATTACTGTCCAATCAGTAGATCTGAAATGAAAACCTTTGGTAGTCACGAGCCTGTATCGGCCTCGCCGCTGCCAAACCTTGTTAATTGAACACTTGACATTTTTATTTTTCTGCACCCCCACCCCCTCCCCCTTTTTTGTTAAGAGAGAGGTATTGGCCGGTGAGGGACCTCGTATATTTATGTTTGTGCACGTAATTACATTAACGACGGGGACACGCTGAGAAGTTAGTTTTTTTGTTCGTTGGACTTCTTTTTTTGGTTCTGGTTCTGTGGGCAGGCTCTTGCAACGTGTCCAGGCTTTTTGCAGAGGTGGCAGATGATGTGCTGTAGCCGATCTGATGACATCGGTTGCCTGCTTGGTCCTGGTCTTACAGGTGCTGCAGATCTGGGGCACACCAGTTCTGGATTTCTTTCAGGTGCACTGAACAGTTCTGCTTTCCTGGTACAAGCTTCAATCATGTGAGCTAGGGTTGGTGATGGGTCTAGGGGAAGGCTAAGGATAATTCTACGACAGGTCTCATTAGCATTCCTCTGAGCCATCTCCTTAATCAGCTCCATCTGTATGGATGGTTCTTGCACTTGTCTTTCCACTTGTGTCCTCAGATGGTTGACAAAATGTAAGAAATTCTCTGAAAGAAACTGTTTAATGTTAACACAACAGCATCTACTTTCAGTTGTTGGTAACTGGTAAAATGTTTTTTCTGCAGCCTTACAAATTTTATCTAAAATTGGTTTGGGTAACACTCAAGTTTGCTTTTCAGGACAATGCAAATTGCCTTCACCACACAGATGTTCATGTGTGATCTGATTATCCTCATTGTCCTTTGCTTCTTCAGGAGTTTGTTGAATCTCCTGTAATACTGTTCTCAAAGCTTTTTTCCACATACGTTCCCATAATTCATACTCTGAGGGTGTTAATAAACATCTGAATAGGTCTTTAATGTCAGTTGGTACCATTTCATTTGAGTTGAAAGTTGCTGTAAGCATGCCTTTAAAAATCTCACTGGATCTCCCAAATTCTCTTTATTTTGCAAAGCTCCTTTTTATCTTGGTAAGAAAATGGCTTATAATCCCTTCTACCATTTTTCCTGCCAAGATACACTACAGGAGCTACAGAGAGTATGCCTTCATCAAGATCATTTTGAGTTTCTAAAACGTGTGCCGCTGTTCCATTCCCCAGGGAGCCAGAGAGCATTGTGCCCCCCCACCCTGGGGCCCGGCAACAGGCAGCTCCCTCCCCCTCTCCCGTGGTCCGGGGGTAGGCAGCCCCTGTCCCCGTGCCGTGAGGGAATCGCCCCCCCCACCGCCGCTGCAGGCTGGGAGCCGCCCCTCCCCACCTCCCCCCGCCATCCGTGCCAGGACGGGGATTTGCAGCTGGCACGCCCCTCTCCTCGCTGCCGTGGCTGCTCGGGGCGGAGCGGAGGTGGAGGCAAGGCAGGGGGAGGGGTGGTGGGGTGGGGGATTGAGCAAGGGGTATGGAGTGGGGGCAGGGATTTGGGAAAAGAATAGGTTGTGGGAAGAAGGAGACTCGAGTACATGGCGTCCGCCATTATCGTCCCCCCATGGGGGGTGCGGGAGCCTGTCCTGGTTGGAAAAAGAGGAATTAGAGGGAAGAAAAGGATTTAGAAGGTTTTTCTGCAACTGTCTGCTGTTTTCCGCTTCTAACAGCTGCTTGCGAGCTTTTAAAAATATTGGAATAAATATAGAAGCTTTTTCATCACCGTTTTCAACTTTTAAGGTTAGTAATTGTCCAATTTCATCCCAAAATGAGGCTGAATTCATATTGTGCAAAGTAGAATCTGGAAACTCAGCTGACAGCCAGCAAACAAAGTTTCTTAGAAACCTATTAGGAATTTTAAGATCATGTAAAACAGTTTTAAGCTGTTTTAATAAACTCTTTTGAGGAACAGAATGCTTTCCGCCCATGTTTCTGGTATTTTTAGAGTGCAATCTGTCCAATACCTACCTTCTGCGCAAGAGAAACACAGACACGGCTTCTCCTGTCCCGCTTGCTCTTCCCGAGAGAGCCCAGGACGGGTGTGGGTGCACCACGGGCTGGGAAAACGGCACCGTGCCACTTCTCCCGGCTCTGGGGGCTCTGGAGGGGTCCCTCCGCTGTCTGGGACCCTTCCTGAAGCCTGCAACCCCCCAAAACGCGGGCTCCCCGGGACTGCGGGTGCCTCGCATCCTGGACGAAAAAAACGTAATTGCACAACTCCTGCCACGGGGCGCTGGGTCCTAGTGCCATCCGCGTGGCATATTTTTTTCCGATTTTGCGGAGATACTCTCCCCCAATCAGGTTAGCAAACAAGGAGGATCCCGTGATTTCGGGGTGCCGTGCTGGCTGCGTCAGAAGTCCCTATCCCAGACCAACTTGTTTTGGCATGAAACGAGCTATCGATCTTTCCCCAACACCCTCAGCCACGCAAAAAGCAGCTAATGGTGGGGGAGATAGTTGAACAGCTCCACAAGCTTTTGAGGTTTCCTTAATAAGGACTCCAGCTTATTGCGTGGGCTTTTTTTCCACGATGGAGCACCAACTGACGTACTACCCCCCTGCCTGACCCCTGGGCTGCTGTGCTAGCGCAGTTTCTGGGGAGCTTTGGGGGGAATACCTCAGGGGATAGGGTAAAAGATTCAAAAGAGGCTCTTACCTCAGGGTATATTCCAAGGCTTTATTCTCGAAGGGGTCCTCGGGACCAAAAGAGGCCGAACAAGGAAAAGCATGGGTTTTTATCTAGACTCTGTCTCAGGACAGATAGCTGGCACAGAGCCATAGGTCAGAGATAAGGGAAGGACAGGGTCAAACTAATAGTTACAGGCTTTAGGGGGTTCTGGGGAAAAAACATTTCCCCAGAGGAATACAACAGCCAGAGGTATGTATTCTATCACCATCTGTTGAAACCAGCTGGGGCAGTTTTCTTTATCTCTTCCATGACCCATCCTCTGTCCAGGGAGATATCTTCTGTTAATGGGCCATTGAGTCCCACTGCATGACTGATAAAATTATATCATCCCATTGTGAGATACTCCACCCAAGGGGAGGAGCTGAGCATTCCTACCTGGATAAAAATCTGGTATTTGGAACACCAGAGGAGCTGTATCTACTGGATTCCCACAGGAAGACCAGACTTATCTGCGCCCCCACTGGATCTTCAGAGGTAAACTACCCTTCTACAGGATCATTGCTTCAACAGAACCACATGTGTCACTCCAGGAGGACTGCAGCCACCATTTAATTGGATTGCTACCAGCACCCTGACCAACAGGGTGTCAGGTTGTAATTCTGACTCTATCAGTGGGGTTTTTTTGTACTACTGCATTTTTATTTTAATTTTCCTAGTAAAGAACTGTTATTCCTATTCCCATATCTTTGTCTGGGAGCCCCTTAATTTTAAGATTATAATAATTCAGAGGGAGGGGGTTTGCATTTTCCATTTCAAGGGAGACTCCTACCTTCCTTAGCAGACACCTCTTTCCAAACCAAGACATACTGACAGCAGCTTCCCTTTCCTGAACCACACTTTGCATCAACAGGATTTACTACCATACACAAAATTTTTCAGTGGATTAATTAGCCACTTCACAGATTAGAAAACACAGGCAAATTCACATTTTTCACAGACTGAAGACACAGTCTTTCAAAATCAGCTAAGCTGAAGAAAGGAAGAGCTCCTTTTCCATCTAAACCTGAACCACAGCTGCAATTTAAATGTTTATGCAGTGGACAGGATGGATCCTGATGGCTGCACTGTAGCAACGTGGCACAGCAATGGATGTCTCACACCCTGTGATAGTGTCACTGGCATTTGATGAGGACCCTGTGCAGTATGGACTCTGGGTCATGGGGAGATGGTGGGGCCAGTCTGCCCTCTGTCACACATTGTGGATGCCCATGCCAGCCTGTAGCCCTGGTTCATGCCTGGGATATTTTGGTTTTCTGAAATTCTTTTCCCAGGGAATTTTCTGTAAACAAGAGACATGTTTTTGTAGCTGTAACTTTGTTTACATTCCTTTTCCTAGGAGGGACTTCTTGATGTCCCTCCAGTCTGACCAATGTGATTGAAGAGGTTTATCTTCGTTTCACCAATCAAATTGGTCTGTCTAGAATAGTATAAAAAGAGAGACACATCCCGAACATAAAGGAGTCACTTTCAGCCTTCTGAAGTCAGAGTCTGTCGTTGTGGTGTACAAACGCATCACCAGCCCCACTTGTTGGACTGTCTCCATCCCTGGTGTCTAGCACCTCTTATCCAACTGGGATATGCCATCTTCTTCATAAATGTTGATAGAAATGTGAGGTTAATGAAACTGAATCAGCAGGCAGTTTGGCAAATTATTTTTTTATGTCCATAGTTGATTTTCACACATTAGTTCCCTCTCCCTCTCCTCTGAAAGCTGCTGGTTGAACCAAAGTATGAGTACATGAGTATAAGTCCATTGACCCCAACTCTTAAGATCTAAGTGTAATTTCTCCTCTCCAGAAGGTGAGCAGAGAGTAATGTGAGTGCTCTAACAGGTTAAATCCCAGGAAAAGGTGACTGGACCACCCACAGATACAGTCCTTCATTGTGTCACATCAGAGCAAGCACAAGAAAACACTGTAAAAAACCCTTGCAGCTGGAAATATTAAACAGTGAGACCCATCCTCATTTGCTGTCACTAGGCAATCAGTTATAGATGCCCAAGACCAAGTTGTGGCATATTCCCTAAGAAACCTTATCCAACACATCTGTTCTGGAAAAGAACCATCCTCTTTTGTGAATCAGGGACCACTGGTGTGTGATCTGGGTCTATGCATCATGCATCAAGTATCTTCGTTCTGACTTTATGCTTCATCTTGAGCTGAAGCATTCCTATTTTATGTTAATAACTGCTTTAATTACAGATATTTTTCATTCTTTCTCCGCTCCCCAATATACAAGTAAGATTTCTATTGGCATGTGAATGCCTCATTTAGCTACAATGCAGTGTTGTTCCTGGATGGAAGTAACTGTATGAGGCTTCAGGACCTTATACTGTAGTTACACCAAAGGAAAGTGGTACTGCTTCACATGCACTGTCTAACATTTATAAATGCTTCTCAGAAAGTCAAGGAAACTGTACATCAGTCTTATATTACTCTCCAAAGCAGAACCCATTCCTCTTCTGGGGACATTGCAAACATAAACCTAAAAAGACCCAAGCTAGGACAAAATGGATGTCATTTAACTTGGCTTCTGTAAGGCCTTTGACTTGGTCCCCCACAACATCCTTCTTTCTGAACTGGAGGGAGATGGATTCAATGGGTGGACTGTTAGATGGATAAAAAAGAGGTTGGATGGTCACATTCAGAGGGGGGTAGTCAACAGCTGAGAATCTCAGGGGACATCAGTGGCCAGTGGAGTCCCTCAGGGGTCTGCACTGGGATCAGTGCTGTTTAATATCTTCATTAGTGACAAAGGGATCGAGTGCAGCCTCAGCAAATGTCTTGCTAACACCAACTTGCCACTTGCACATGGCACACATGAAGGATGGGATGTCATCCAGCAGGACCTGGATGAGGTCACGAAGTGGCCCATGGGAATCTCATGAGGTTTAACAAACCAAGTGTAAGGTCCTGCACCTGGGTTAGGGCAACCCCTTGTATCAATCCGGGCTAGGGGATGAACAGATCCAGAGAAGCCCTCCAAGAAGGATTTGGACGTGCTGGTGGGTGAGAGGCTGGACATGCCCTGGCTGTGTGCACTGGGAGCCCAGAAACCCCCGTGTGCTGGGCTGCATCCAAAGCCCCGTGGGCAGCAGGGCAGGGAGGGGATTCTGCCCCTCTGCCCCGCTCTGCTGAGAGTCCACCTGCAGGGCTGCATCCAGCTCTGAGATCCCAGCACAGGAAGGACAGGGATTTGTTGGAGTCAATCCAGAGGAGACCACCAGGTAGATCAGAGGGATGGAACTTGTATGAGGAATGGCTGGGAGAATTTGGATTGTTCAGCCTGGAGAAAAGAAGGCTTTGGGGTGACCTAATTGTGGCTTTCCAGTATCTGAAGGGAGCTGACAAGAAAGATGGAGAGACACTATTTACAAGGGCCTGGGGTGACAAGGTTAGGGGGAACGGCTTCAAAGTGAGAAACAGTAAGTTTAGATTGGATATTAGGAGCAACCTGCTCTGGTGGAAAGTGTCCCGGCCCATGGCAGGGGGATTGGAACAAGATGAGCTTTAAGGTCACTTCCAACTCAGGTCATTCTATGATTGTTTTATTCATTGCCTTAAACATTGTTCAGCTCTTCTAGTGAAAACAATGAAAAAATAACTATGAACTCTCACAGAATTTCAGAAACAAAGGACTGTATTTGTTGTCACTAACAGCAATTTGTTGCTGTTTTTTTTGTTGTAAGCTCCCCATTCCCAATGCTGTGAGGAGGTTGGTGAGGGTCAGTGGTGCCAGGGCAAAACGCAAGTACAAGAGTAGGTAGAATCCCTCTGTTCCTCTGGAGAGGTACTTGTCTTGTTTGCAGTTCAAATTCACATAGTTATTGGAACTAGATGATCTTTAAGGTCCATTCCAACCCAGGCTATTCTCTAATTCTATGATCTCTTCTTCCAGAGCCAGCTCAGTCTCCAGTGGTCTGATTTGATATGACAGACGAGATCTTGTCCCCAAATACAAGTTAAGGCACACTACAAACGTAATATAAGGATTAAAATATAATTATAATACAGTTTTTATCTGTTTTTCTTAATAACATGAATGTTCTCTTAACATTTTTCAAAGAGTACTTACATTCTTATTAGCTGGTATTTTCCAAAGAGGAAGATGTTATGTCATTACCTCTAGGCAGCTGCTGTTTCTCTGTTGTATGAAATTTTGGAGAGACACTAAGGCTAAATAGAAGTTCCTAACAGAAGCTCTGTGTTGTAAGTGGGCACGGGCAAGCCTTGCTCACCACAGGGGCATGGAAGGAATGCCTTTTGCAGGGAAGGAAACAGATGCTGTACAGCACAGTCTACCTCCCAGCTCTGAATAAAAATCCAGTACGTTTATTTTAGTAACATTTCTAGGAGAGACAGTTAGCTCCATGACTTAAAAAAGGCACTTCTAAAATTTAGAGGATGAAGAGCTTCTCTCACGCATGACACGGGTCTCGTCACCTAATAATAGTGCCACATTTCAGGATCTCTGCAGAGCCTGGAAAAACAGAGTTTTTCAGCTGATGAAAAGGAGAGATATTTCTGTGAATGTAAGCATGAGGTTGTGTCACCTCCCTGCTTCTTGAAGAGAAAGTTAGTATTTTAAATTTTTTTAAAAATATTGATTCCTTGTAATGTTTCTAGGATAGCAGTGATTCTTAGAAACAAACTGCTAATGAAGCTTTCCTTGACTAGGCACACAAGGACTAAAGTTTTTGGCATGAGAGTTGGCTGGTAGTCTGGTGCTCATCTCCTTAGCCTTGACCCATAATAGCTCTGAGGCCATCATTTCTCTCTGGCATTACAGCTGGGGCTGCCTGCCTGCTTGTACTCCTGATGGTGCCTCTGCTCCCACATGGCACCCCATCCTCAGAGAGGTTCTTCATTTCTCCCACCTGCACTTACTGTGGTGCTGGGCTATTGCTCCAAGACCAGTAATCCTGGTTACTCATCCTACATAGGTCATGTCTTAGCAACATGACCCCTCTGAGGATTTCTCATCCATTCCTTGCTCTCCTCAGCAGACTGAAGTATTAAGGCAAGGCTGAGGCATTTGAAGGTGGAGTCACTACTGGGTTGCTGGTGGCTTCAGGAGGGGCTTGGGAAGGCACGTACAGACTGGCAGGTGTCAGCACTATGGACGTGAGTTTTCTTTCCACCTCAGAGAAAACAGCTTTCTTGAGGCAGCCTGCAGAAAATTCCTCCAGAGCCCAGGGCCTTCACAAACTGTTTCCATTACAGGCAAAATATTTGTATGTTAATTAAAGAACTGGCTCCTAACAGGCAGAATCAGCCAAAAAGCAGAATGGCCCAGCTCTGATAACACTGCCTTGTGCTACCCTGTTGAGGGCTCTATCATGATCTGCACAGGAAAATGGCAGAATCCACCAAAATTGGTGGAAATATTGTCACTGCAAGAGGCAGAGCTCTCACCTTCGCCTTTCGTCTATGAGAATCCATGGTTATTGCATTGCTTTTTTGATGGCAATCTTATTTTACATTAATTATTTGATATGTATAATTCCTCCAGTAGTAATACACTGTCCTTTCTCTTCCTGCATGCCATTTCTCAGCATTTCAGATCAAATAAGCTTTTGCAATAAAAAATATTCATTATATATATATAACATGATGATGTGAAACCTAATTTCTCCACAGCACAGAGAAGAGATGGAAGGTTAATATCCCCTTGCTCCAGGAAAGGCAGCAGAATAATAAGCTGGGAAGTTGAAATAATCACTGCCATCAGTTGTTCTCCTGGGCCTGCCTACAGGGAGTCATATAGAGAACTGTTAGAGGCAGGCATCACTGAAGATTGCCTGCTCATTTTATTGCCTGTAAAATAATTTGTTTATTCAGGAGATGTGTTCTGTCTTCTCTGCTGTGCTTCAGAAGAATCTTAGGCTCACATGATTGCTTTAATCCTCTCCCCTCAGTAATTAATACTGCTGCACAAAATTGGAAACTTACTCTTTATTGCGAACAATATATTATGGAGTTATTCTTTTTGCTCAAGAAACATAATCTGTACATTATTATTAGCTCTGTAAATCTGCTTTTTCTATAATATAATAATAGTGTTGTCTTGGAAGATGGTAGTTAAATGTCTAGATTTTTGTGGTTTATTGCAAAATAAAGTGTTTAAAATGGGAGCTGGAACAGTCTTGAGAAGTATAATTAAAATAGTTATTTAAACACGCCTTTTGTTTGAGTTTCAAAGGTGTCTGTTGATAAGCCTATACATGAAATACCCGAGGGACTGGGGCTCTAAGTTGACTTTGCAGAATGGCTGGTTTTCCTTTTCTTCTTTTCTGTGTGTTTTTTGTTGTTGTTGTTGTTGTTGTTGCTGTTGTTTGTGTGTACTATTTGAGTTGGCCTGAGTTTCTGAAACCCAAGTGCCTGAAGCTGTGAGCTGTTTCCCCAGAACAAAAGTCTGAGTCCCATTGTCTCAGTTTGAGTTAAGCAGTGCCTGGAGGTACATATGCTCACGGTGTTTAGAAGCAGCTGCGCAGGGATCAACGTTTAACTTATTTACAGGACATGTTCTCAAACCAGTAACCAGAGGCTTTTATCTCACTGTCCTCTGTGTCAGGTGTTTCTCCCTCATCAAGTAGCACTTCTCGTTCGCAAATAACCCCCATTCACAGCAGCAGTAATAAAATATGAAAACGTGCCCCAAATGCCAATTTAGGTATGCATCAGGGGACACTCTTAAGCAGGTAAAATGAAAAGCAATTGCCTGGTTACACAGTAAAATCAGTTGATGATAAATCTTTCTTTCCCATGATCCCTTTCTTTTTATTAGTATCTCCTTCCCGTATTACTTTACCCTCATTTTCCTCACCAAATATGTGATTGTTAAGAGGATAGTTGAATGAATAGGACAATCACCTGGGTTGTGATTTGCCTTTGCTCATTACTCTGCTGCAGCTGTGATTTTCAGCAACTAATCTTTGCCATGTTTCAGTTCCCTGGCAGGGATGACATTTCTCCATAAAATGGTGTGTTGGTTTTACACAGCCTGCTTTTTGGCAGCAGTGGGGCCACAGAGGTGGCTTCTGTGAGAAGCTGCTAGAAGCTTCCACCATGTTCGGCAGAGCCAATCCCTGACTGGTTCTGAAGATGGGTGTGCCACTGGCCAAGACTGGGCCAATTAGAGATATTGGTAATACCTCTGTGATAACATATTTAAGAAGAAAATAAAGTTAAAAAAAAAAGTGGGACACAGCTTTTTCCAGCCAGAGGAGGAGTTGAGAACATGTGAGGGAAACAACATAGAGACACCAAGGTCAGTGAGGAAGGAGGTGGAGGAGGTGCTCCAGCTGCTGGAGCTGGAATTCCTATGCAGGATGTGGTGAGCACTATGGTGAAACAAACTGTCCCCCTGTAATGCATGAAATCCACAGAGGATGCAGAGATTCCACTCACAGTCCGTGGGGGAAGTGCCCACGCCAGAGTGGGTGGATGCCCAGAGGAGGCTCTGATCCATTGGAAGACCTGGTGGACAGAGGGGGCCCTGCTTCCAGGCTGGAGCAGCCTGTCCTTGGAGGACTGCACCCCATGGAAGAGTGACCCATGCCACAGCAGTTTTGGGATGACTGTTTGCCTGTGGGAGGGACTCATGTTGCAGCAGTTTTGGGAAGACTGCTGCTCGTGAGATTGGAATCACAATGGAGAAATTCACAGAAAACCATCTCCCATGGGAAGGGACCCCACGGTGTAGCAAGGGAAGGAATCTTCTCCCTGAGCAGTGGAAGATCTTGGGTGATAAACTGACCAAAATCCCCATGCTCTGTCTCCCTGCACTGTCAGTGGGAAGGTGGGAGGGGCTGGGGGAAAAAAGGTGTTTTAAGGGCTCATTTTACTTCTCATTATCCTCCTCTGACTTTGTTAGTTAAAAGTTCACTTTGTACTTCTAAGTCGAGCTTGTTTTGCCCTTGGAGTGTTTTCTTGTTGTCCTTATCTCAACTCATGAACCCTTCATTTAATATTTTTTCCTCTCCCCTGCCAGGCTGTAGCAGGGGAGGGTGAGTGAATGGCTGTTGTGGGTGCCTGGCATTTGCCCAGTGTCGAAACCCCAACATACAGGAGTATTGTAAAACTGAACCTCTTAAAGTCATTGAGTGGCTCAGGTACACTTCTGGGGAGGCCTTTAAGTAACCTGAACAGATTAATGAAATGCTGTGTCCCTATCTTCTAGCCAAAATGCTTTGCCATTCACATCGCCTGTACTTACATCACCTGTACTTATATTACCTGTAACAACCAGGGGAAAGGGGCTGAGGAGCTGTGTGTGTTTGTGTGTGTGTGTTTAAACAATTTCTTTTGACCAAAAAAAAAGTTGTTAGTTTTCTCTTGATGCCAAAAGATTTTTGCTTTTTCTACATTTTTTCATATATTCATAGCTCTGTAGACTATTATGGTATAGAATCATAGAATCACTAGGTTGGAAGAGACCTTCAAGGTCATCAAATCCAACCCATGCCCTAACACCTCAACTAAACCATGGCACCAAGTGCCATATCCAGTCTTTTTTTAAACATATCCAGGGATGGTGACTCCACCACCTCCCTGGGCAGATCATTCCAGTACTTTATCACTCTGTAAAAAACTTTTTCCTAATATCCAACCTATATTTCCCTCGGAGCAGCTTAGACTGTGTCCTCTCATTCTGTGAGTTACTGCCTGGAGAAAGAGACCACCTCCCACCTGACTACAACCACCCTTCAGGAAGTTGTAGAGAGTGATAAGGTCACCTCTGAGTCTCCTTTTCTCCAGGCTAAACAACCCCAGCTCCCTCAGTCGTCCCTCATAGGGCTTGTGCTCCAAGCCCCTTACCAGCCTTATTGCCCTCTTCTGGATGCTCTCAAGCATCTCAATGTCCTTCCTAAACTGAGGGGCCCAGAACTGCACACAGCACTCAAGGTGTGGCCTCACCACTGCCAAGTACAGGGGAAGAATGACCTCCCTGCTCCTGCTGGCCACACTATTCCTGATACAGGCCAGGATGCCGTTGGCGTTCTTAGCCACCTGGGCACACTGCTGGCTCATGTTCAGCCGGCTGTCGACCAGAACCCCCAAGTCCCTTTCTGCCCGGGTACTGTCCAGCCACACTGTCCCCGGCCTATAATGTTGATGGGGGTTATTAGTACAGTTATATAGTTTCTTACCTAACTTCAGTACTTTGTTAGAAAAAAACATTCCTGAAATCCTATTCTAATTTTGCTTCTTCAGTGAATAAGGCCATCTCACTTTCCCATGTATTTAGACATAAACAATGTCGGGCCAGAAGCAAGGGAGAGGCTTCAGTAGAGGGCTGAACCAAGAGAGGGAATTACTTCATTAACTGTACTTCTAACTAGGGCTTCTCGTCAATTATGCTAATTTGCTAAACTTATGAAAGTGTCACAGCCTGTCGTGATCCAATTGCTAAAGTTCTTAGAAGTGCGTGTCATGGGCTAAGAGGGGCCTGATTTTGTTCCAATCGGGGTCAGCTTTTTTGATTGACAAGCAATTTATCCAGTAGAAGACAAGCTGCGACTTTTGGCGGAATGCTTAAAAAGGCTGGGGGGGGGAGGAGCGGTTTCTTCGTCTTTTGGGTGGCAGACAAAGGACGGAGCCACTGCGGCCCGGCCGGGCCAGGCTGGGCCGGGGCCCTGTAGCCGAGCCGGGCCGGGCCAGCCTCGGTGCCCCTCCACCCCGGGCGGCTGCGGCGAGCCGGGCCCCGATGTTGCCGGAGCCGGGGCTGGGCCAGCTTCGGTGCCCCCCCCCACCCCGGGGGGGGGGGGGGGCTGCGGCGGGCCGGGCCGGGCTGCAATGCTGCCGGAGCCGGGCAAGCCGGGTCGGAGCTTCAGGAGCCGCTATCTCGCGGAGAGGCGGACAGCATGGAGAGAGAGGGAGAGAGCTCGGACGGAGTGCTCCTTCGCCTTTGCTATTTTTTCAAGCCGAAGAAACCAGCGCACGGCTTCTGGACGACTCAGTTTCCCGCCGCAGGGCCACGTGGGCAGCCCAGCAGCCCGAAAAGTTTAACCTTTCGTTGTGAGCAGATGGACTTTTCTAAACATCATCTTTCTCCGGAAGAAGAACAGTTATAGCGAAAGAACTATGGAAAGACACGACATAAAGCTACAGTCGGTAAGAGAAGAGTGAAAAGGACTTTAAGAAAGAAGAAGAGGAGTAGCAATTCAAGCTGGACTTTTTCCGGGTAATATAGAAACTGAATTGAACTATTCTTTTGAACTGTGAAAAATATGCATTCTAGGGAGGTAATTATTTCATGTGTAGATTTCTTTTAAGCAAAGGTATTGTGTAATGGACTGAGTGAAATTGATTTAGTGAAGAAAAACCCTTTGCCTTGAAAACTTAGAGTAAGATACCTTTAAAAGGACACCCTAATTTGCATTTTTTATTGTGTACAAGGCCCATGTTTTCAGTATTGAAATTGTGAACTGGGTAAGGATAAGTTCTCTTAAGACAAGGTTTCTATTAAACCCAGAAAAGACTCCCATCTTAAGAAATTAATGAAAGATTATCTTAAAAATGGTAAAACTGGCTGAAGTTGCAAGTCATGTCTTTTTATGTTGAGTGAAGAAAGGTAAAAAACTTAGAAAGAGAAAGAAAGATGTTTTAGAAGTTTTCATTTGTTGTTGTTGTTGTCTTTTTTCCCATTTCTTGTTGTTTTTGTGTGTATTAATAAACTATTTTTTATAATTTAAAGATGGGCCTGGTTTGCTTCATATTCTTCCAGTCAAATAAAATATAGAACGTGATTAAACCATCACATAATTGGTGCGATTGGCCGGGAAATTCGAACCAAAACCCATCACATTAATTTAGCAAGCCAGACAAGAAAAGAAAATTTGATAAATTGACTGGAAGAGTTTAGAAGCAAAGCAAGAGTTGATATGTTAAGTAAAATTATAGTAAATTATCATAATGTACAATGGTTTGTTTTAGTATATGAAAGTTGTATGTAATTTTAATAATAAGTTTGGGCATTTCGCCAAAAGTCGAGAGGCGGATATTGTCATGGGCTAAGAGGGGCCTGATTTTGTTCCAATCGGGGTCAGCTTTTTTGATTGACAAGCAATTTATCCAGTAGAAGACAAGCTGCGACTTTTGGCGGAATGCTTAAAAAGGCTGGGGGGGGGAGGAGCGGTTTCTTCGTCTTTTGGGTGGCAGACAAAGGACGGAGCCACTGCGGCCCGGCCGGGCCAGGCTGGGCCGGGGCCCTGTAGCCGAGCCGGGCCGGGCCAGCCTCGGTGCCCCTCCACCCCGGGCGGCTGCGGCGAGCCGGGCCCCGATGTTGCCGGAGCCGGGGCTGGGCCAGCTTCGGTGCCCCCCCCCACCCCGGGGGGGGGGGGGGGCTGCGGCGGGCCGGGCCGGGCTGCAATGCTGCCGGAGCCGGGCAAGCCGGGTCGGAGCTTCAGGAGCCGCTATCTCGCGGAGAGGCGGACAGCATGGAGAGAGAGGGAGAGAGCTCGGACGGAGTGCTCCTTCGCCTTTGCTATTTTTTCAAGCCGAAGAAACCAGCGCACGGCTTCTGGACGACTCAGTTTCCCGCCGCAGGGCCACGTGGGCAGCCCAGCAGCCCGAAAAGTTTAACCTTTCGTTGTGAGCAGATGGACTTTTCTAAACATCATCTTTCTCCGGAAGAAGAACAGTTATAGCGAAAGAACTATGGAAAGACACGACATAAAGCTACAGTCGGTAAGAGAAGAGTGAAAAGGACTTTAAGAAAGAAGAAGAGGAGTAGCAATTCAAGCTGGACTTTTTCCGGGTAATATAGAAACTGAATTGAACTATTCTTTTGAACTGTGAAAAATATGCATTCTAGGGAGGTAATTATTTCATGTGTAGATTTCTTTTAAGCAAAGGTATTGTGTAATGGACTGAGTGAAATTGATTTAGTGAAGAAAAACCCTTTGCCTTGAAAACTTAGAGTAAGATACCTTTAAAAGGACACCCTAATTTGCATTTTTTATTGTGTACAAGGCCCATGTTTTCAGTATTGAAATTGTGAACTGGGTAAGGATAAGTTCTCTTAAGACAAGGTTTCTATTAAACCCAGAAAAGACTCCCATCTTAAGAAATTAATGAAAGATTATCTTAAAAATGGTAAAACTGGCTGAAGTTGCAAGTCATGTCTTTTTATGTTGAGTGAAGAAAGGTAAAAAACTTAGAAAGAGAAAGAAAGATGTTTTAGAAGTTTTCATTTGTTGTTGTTGTTGTCTTTTTTCCCATTTCTTGTTGTTTTTGTGTGTATTAATAAACTATTTTTTATAATTTAAAGATGGGCCTGGTTTGCTTCATATTCTTCCAGTCAAATAAAATATAGAACGTGATTAAACCATCACAGTGCGTCTGCCCAAATTAAGGTGCTAACGAGACCATATACCAGTGACAGTAGTATGGGTTTTATTTGATAATAAATATGAGCGAGAGCGAGAACGAGAGTGAGAGCAAGAAAAAAAGAAAGAAAGAAAGAGAAAGAAAGAGAAAATAGGTGGGGGGACAGAAAAAGAGTGACAGAATAAAAATACCACCACTCCATCATCACCATCAGTGTTCCATTGATCCTCTTCAGCTGGTCTTCTTGGTGGTGATGGTCCCCTCAGAAAGCATAGAATCCAATGAGCTAATATAGCTCAGACTAGGTAGGAAAACCCAGGCATCAGGGGGCAGGGGAGGGGGGGATGAGGAGGGAGTTTTCCATTGTCTCTTACAATAGACCCTGGGTTTGTTACATCATGTACAGTTTTTCCCTAACCCAAGATGAATGAACAATAGGGTTACCTAGGCAGCTTAATTTACAATCCAAACTTCCAGTCAGGTATCTTCAGGGAGGCTTCTTTGGTTGTAGCTTCTTTATACAGTTTTTGTTATAATGAGCAAAACTTTATATCAGTGTTTGAGGCATGTCTCTGACAGAGCCCTACATCTTGTGTGCACTCTGCTATGTGCACCTAGATGACCTTCAATAAATGGTAATCACTTCTTACCATTTTAATCTTATTTGGGTTGTGATTTTAGGGTGGAAAAGGCATGACCCCAAACGTGGCTTATGGATGGTGGAAGGCTTTTGCAGAGGAAATGGTGATTCCCAGCAAAAGCTGAGCACTCTGCAAGCCCCCTTAAAGCTCTCCTAAAGCTTTGTCTCTTGCCCCAAGACACTCCTGATGCTGTTCAAGATTACAACGACACGGACTCTGACTTCAGAAGGCTGAAATGACTCCAATGTTTATTACCCCGGGAATTTCTTCCCTTTATGCTGTTTTACAAAGAACCACCCAAGGGGTGGGAGAAAGGCAAACTTCTTCAACTACATTGGTTAAGTCAGAGGGACATCAGGAAAATGTTCCTCCTAGGGAAAGGAATGTAAACATAGTTACGGTTAGAAAAACATGTCTCTTGTTGACAGAACAGCACCTGGGAAAAAGTTTCAGAGAACCCAAACATCACAGCACGAACCATGGCTACATCTCACCCTTTTCCGTTTACAAAAAGAAAAAGAAAAGAAAAATGCGAAGTGTTCAGTGTCTGCTTGTGGAGGGGCCATCCGAGTGATCACTTGCATCATCTGCATCTGCGTCATCACTCAAAGGTTCCTCCACTTGATGACTTTCATTCTGGTCACTGTTTTCAGGTTGCCTGTTGGCCCAATTCTGCCTTCGCGGTTGCAGGTCAGGACGAACGCACTTTGCAGGTACCCAGCGTTCCCCAATATCTGTGGATACACACGCATACCCACAACCCAAAGCGATAAGTTCGAATGGGCCTTCCCACTGCTTAGTGATCAAATTCCGCACCCGAACCTTCGTTTGAGGCTGATGTGTCCTGTCCGGACCCAGCAACAAAAGGTGATGGTTCAAAATAACAGGGTTATTTGAGTTCTGCGGCACCGTAAGGCGATTGATAGTGTACAAAGCTTTTGCCAACCGAGTCTGCAGGGATTCACCCTGCATTCCCCGTTTTTGTTTTTGAAGAACCTGCTTCAGAGTACCATGAGCATGTTCTAGAATAGCTTGACCGGTTGGGGAATGTAGAATGCCAAACTTGTGTGACACACCCCACAATTGCAGGAACTGCTGCACCTTCTGCGAGGCATAAGCAGGACCATTGTTGGTCTTCACAGTAGAAGGTATGCCTAAAAGGACAAAAGCCTGCCTCCAGTGGGCAATGACATTGCAAGCTTTTTTTCCAGTGTGAGCAGAAGCCCACATCACAGAAGAAAAGGTATCAACAGACACGTGCACATACTTGAGCCGGCCAAATTCGGCAATTTGGGTGACATCTGTCTGCCAAATCTGCAAGGCCTTGAGGCCTCTGGGGTTTACCCCTGCCGGTAAAGGCGCAGCAAGTGCATGACAGTCATCACAAGAATTGACAATGTCACGAGCCTCGGTTGGCGTCAAATGAAACTGCTTCTGCAAAGTATGCACATTCTGGTGAAAGAATTCATGCGATGCCTTGGCTTGCGCGAGTATGTCAGGCTGAGGTGCTACCCACGCGGGGTTAGCCAACTTGTCAGCCCTCGCATTGCCTTCCGCTATGAAACCTGGCAAATTGGTATGACTTCTAACATGCAGAACGTAATATGGATGAACTTGGGCCTGAATAGCACACCACAAGGTTTTCAGCAAATGAAACAAAACAGGATTACTGACTTCTTTCAAAACTGAATAACCTAATCATTGAGCTATGTCTGCCACATAGGCAGAATCCGTGACCAGATTGAAAGGAACCTGGGAAAATCGCTGAAGCCATGACAGCAGCTCTCAATTCAACCAATTGGGCTGAGCCAGCCTCATGACCCTTCAGCTCCTGCCACTCAGATCCATCCCGCCAAGTAACAATGGCTTTTCCTGTTCTTCCCGAAGGGTCAGTAAAGACAGTGGGTCCTTGCACCGGCTCTGGACTATTTTTGGGCCACAAAGAAAGTTCAGTTAATTTTGCCACTTTCAGTAGCTCGTGGCTGAGCAGGTGATAAGTGATCTGCCCTGAAAAGTTTTCCAGAGAACTCTGCAGGGACACATTGTCTGCAAGGCTCCAGTCAAAGTTTTCCCACTCTACCGGGATTACAATCTTTGCGGGATCTGCTCCCGTCAATTGCAAACACCATTGCCGGCATTTGACTATTAGGCAAGCGATCAATTCAAATAGTGTGGTTGCCGTCTTTTGTGGCTGATGGGGCAAAAAGACCCATTCCAAAATGTGCAAGGAATCAGACCATTTGTCACACCATTGGCCGATGATACCTGTGGGATGTAAATCTGGAGTGGTAATGAAAACAGTGATATCAACAGAAGGATCAATGAGATAAACTTGGCAAGCAGAAACAGCTTGCTGAACCTCCTCCAGTGCTTTTTGCGCCTCAGGGGTTGGGGTGCTGTCGCAGTTGCTGGCATGCGTGCCAGTCGACATTGACACGGCACTCGAGGTGCTTCACCAAAATTATCGGAAGGCTTCACATATCTATATCTTGTTATTCAAACAGTCTCTCATATCTTTCCTCAGTTTCTTCTACAAGCAGCTCCACACAGCTCCGTCATTGTCACTCTTCTTCTGTTCCAAGTCCGGCTCCATCCTGCCCCTAGCACGGCCGCCTAACCCTGTCTATCCTAAGTACAATATCTTACAGTATCTTACCTTCTCTGGCCCTTGCCACGACCTCCTATCCCTGGGTCTTCACAGCACGACAAGCAGACTCCAACCAACTGACTTCAACTAACTCCAACTGAGTTAACTCACTACTTATCATGCCCAAGGCTGTGAGGGCAAGGTGTTTCTACTCTGAGATAATTAACACAGCTGTAACCTGTTAGAGGGGAGACTGCCTTCTGCAGCATCTCTTTCTGTATTACCACAGGGTGCGAGGTGATCTCAGATCAGAGTCTCCCTTTAACAAATCAAACAGTGGAGACAATTGTGCCTTGGTCAGTCCCAAATATGGACGTAACCACATGATGACACCTACCAATTTTTGTGCGTCATTCAGTGTCTTAACTGAATGCACAAAACGCACCTCTTGGTGTTGGACCGTTCGTTCCAAAATTTTGACCCCCAAATATTTCCAAGGAGGTTGCTGTTGAACCTTTTCTGGAGCCACCTGAAGCCCATGAGAATGCAAAGCATCGAGCAGCTGAGGCTGTATCCTCAGCAGCTCATCCTGAGTGGATGCTGCCACCAGGATACCATCCATGTAATGATAAAAATGGGCATCAGGAAATTGTTTGCGAACTCCAGACAAGGCACGGGCCACATACCATTGGCATACAACAGGTGAATTTCTCATGCCTTGCGGCAAAACCGTCCACTGATATCTCTGTGCAAGCTCAACATTGTTAATTACTGGCACCGTGAAGGCAAATTTCGGTTTGTCACCAGGATGCAAAGGAATCGTAAAGAAACAATGCTTCAGATCAGTGATGAGAACCGGCCAATCTGCAGGAAGCATGGTGGGTGACGGCATACCAGGTTGCAGCAGCCCCATGCTTTCCATCACGGCATTAACTTTCTGAAGGTCTTGTAACAACCTCCATTTCCCAGATTCTTTTTGATGCAAAAAACAGGAGTGTTCCAGGGACTGGTGGAAAACTCAAGATAACCCTGGTCCAATTGCTCCTGGACCAATTCCCGAAGGGCAACCAATTTTTCTTTTGGAAGGGGCCACTGGCTTTCCCAGATGGGTGTATTGACCAGCCACCGTAAAGGAGGCGTGAGACACAGTGTGCCCTTCGACACAGTGGCCCCCATCAAAAATCCGTCCCGATCCGTACCCCCCCAAGCCACCAGGACATCCTGCTCCCAGAGGTTAGCAATAGTTCTAGTGACATATGGTTGAACCACAGCTGACTGTCCCTCTGAGTTCATGATCACAGGCTGCTGGTTTGCAAAGCATTGCGTCGTTCCACCCAATCCTGTGACAGGCGACTGCGCAGGATCTAGAGGCCACTGCAGAGGCCATGCAGAGAAGGAGAGGATGGTTACGTCCGCCCCCGTGTCTATCAGACCTCGAAGATGGATCTCTGATGGGGTGGCATCAGGGAGGTACAGTGTACACCACATCTCAGGACGTTTGCCAGTCAAGACTGCAGTCCAGTGAACTTGAGGCAGCCCGGTAGATCCGAAGCAGCCGTCTCCTCACCACCGGTTCTCAGTCCTAGAAACAGAAGACTTAAAAGGCACAAGTTGAGCAATCTGAGTTTTCTTGGGGATAGTGACGGGGGGGTGGGTGTGGAAACCATTGCATAAATTTGTCCCATATAATCTGCATCAATAAGTCCTAGATGCACAGTGATACCCTGCAGGGTAGCACTTGACCTCCCCATCAGAAAGGCACTTTTGCCTTCACTTTTGGACCCCTGGGGTCCAAAGGCATCCAGGGGGACTTTATGCAGTTTGCAAGAGTCTATGACGACTGTTGCAGCTGTGCAGATGTCAACACTGGCCGAACCGCAGGTTCTGGCTGCAAGCTTGCTAAGCAAGCCTGCATCGGCGTTGGGACCTGGGGAAAGCTTTGGGTCTGCGCACATTTCCTCTTGGTGCTCCGCTTCCTGTTTCCCGAACTCAGCAAAGGCTGACCATTGGCAGCAACTTTCACCATACAAACGTCTGCATTATGGTTTGGCTTTCCACACCGGGCACAGAAAAACAAGGGAGCTTTTGCTTTTTGCTTTTGCTTTCCTTGCTTCTTACTAACCTGTGCTTTTCCCTGTTTCTGCTGTCCACCTTTTTGGCCTTTACAACCTGATTGCAACACAGTAGCAAAGGCAGCCATCTTGTGTTCTGTGGTGCCTACATTAGCACACGCTTCGACCATGTCTGTTAGAGAAGGATCTCCAGGGAGGGCCTCAATGAGCTTTCTGCAATCCGCATTGGGATTGCTCCTTGCAAGCTCTTTGAGCAAAAGTGTCCTCATGTCTACATCATCCACCTGCTTCTCAACAGCTGCAGAAAGCTTCTCAACAAAGTCCAAAAATGACTCTTTTGACCCTTGGACTATGGTCACAAACCTCTGTTTTGGAGCAGCTAATTCAATGGTTTTCACCAATGCTGCAATTCCTGTTTTCTGGTACTGCTCCAGCACAAGGTGGTAAAAGGTAGTCTGAAGATCAGGGTCAGTGTATTGGCCAACACCTGTGAACACATCCACTCCAGCTGTACGCCTGGGGTCCTTTGCAACCAATTCACTATTCTGTGCAATCACCTTGATAGCCAATTGATTCCAATTTGACTCGAACACCTCAAGCTGAACAGGCTGGAACAAGACCTTAGCAATGTGCCTGATATCGTATGGTGCCAACAGATCCGCATTCAGGACACGAATCATCTGCATCACCTCAGAAGAACCCAGACCATACTTGGTCACCTTCTCCTGTAGGTCTACTACAGCTTTCCATGATAAGACATGGTGGGTGCCAGGCTGCCCTGTGTTAGGATTACCCCTAAGCACAGGAAAATCTTGAGCACCTCCTTGCAAGGTGACAGGATCCGTTTGGATCTGCTCTGTGGATGTCACAGGAACAGAAACAGACACCTGTCCAGGGTTCTCGGCACCCGATATCACATCCCTTTCAGTGCTAGCAGAGCCAGAAGGACCCTCTCCAGTCCCCACGAGACGTTCTACAATGCCCCAGTGCCCCATTTCCAAAGCTTTGGATTTCACTTCCTCCCAGAAACGCCTAAGGTCCCTGGGACGGACCGTGACCTGGCATGGGGGAAGGGTCCAGTGACTGGTCGAAGAGAGAGCACCAACTCGGGGCCCCCTACTTCGAGCAATCGCAGGTGGTGTGGCAGCTGTGTTACCCTCTGACTCAATCGTGAATACCGGGGGGGCCATAGACACGGCAGCCCCAGACTCACTAAAGGGTGGGGGGTGTGCAGCCACCAGAGCCGCAGAAGCCACTGTGGAAGTCGCTGGTGCCTGCGACACGGAAGCAGCAGATGCAACTGAAGCTGACGCAGGGGGAAGGGGCACCGAAGGAGATTCGGTGCCACCCACACCCTGCACCGGGAGGGGAGCTGGCATGGAGGGGTTTGCTGGAACCAATAAGGATTTGGCACCAGCCCCACCTGGAGCCAGGAGAGCAGATGCAGTGGGAGCCAGGGCTTGCGCCACCCCGACACCATTCCCCGGCATCGCAAACACGGATGGGGCGGGGAGGGAAGCGGCCAACTGAGCTGCGGCTCCGGTCCCACCTGGCGGTGCAGGAAGAGACAGTGGAGCCTTGGTGCGAGGGTGCACGGAAGGCGCTGCTCGCATCAGGCGGAGGGGAGTGGGCTGACCCCCCACCGGGACAAAATCGGTGAACAAATCCACCAAAACCACGGCTGCCAGCGTTGCTGCCGACTGCATGTGTGCTGATGCTCCCAGTGGCTGCGCAGGCGCTGACGCTTCCGCCAGCTGCACAGGCGCAGCGGGCAGCAAGGAGCTGGGAGAGGACCCGCCTGTCCCCGCGATGGCGGGGGCCAGTTGTGATGGGGGTGTGGTGCCACCACCGACCGGGGCCATTGCCACAGCATTGGCATTGCTGAAGGGGTACCACATAGACACACCGCAGTGCGGGCACTTCATAGTAACTGAGCCCTGCAAACCTGACTCTGCCAGCGGTGCTGGTGGAGCCGCCGGCTGTGCATCCCCTCCCACCACAGGGAAGGCATGGGGGATAGGCTGTTCTCCGCCCCCGCACAGGCTCCTGGGCACTGCGGGACGCAGCGCCTGCGGGGCAGGGTCAGGGTCCCGAGGCCACCCCCCTCCCGCTGGCCACCTGCGCTATGGTGCGGGGGGCTCCAAACCCCTCCCCAACGGTTGAAATCGCAGGAAGAAGTGGAAAACCAACCCAACATGGTGGCTTGGGTGGGCGGGGGGGATTCCAACCCATGGCTAGGTTCATGGTCTGCCTCAGCTCCTGTGCTGTTTATGTTCACAAGGTTTCCGTCATCCGTTTCTGCGTCTGACAGCAGATCACTTAGAGCACTGTCTCCATTTGCAGAAACTGCAGAACTTGGGTTTGAACTGGAAAGAGAACTAGAAGTCCCTCCAGAACTTTTGAGCACCATGACAAATCTCTTCCAGGCTATTATTAAATTCGCCACATTTGCATTACCAGAATATAGAGTCTCATGCAGACTATCTCCCCGAGAATGCCACAATGTCTTCGACAGTGCTTCCTGTGCATTTGGAAAAATGCCATGCTCTTTCCCCCAGAGATAAAGAGCTTTAAATTATTCTTTGGAGATTTTTGCCTCTTTTTGCTCCAAGAAATTTACCCAGAGCTCCAGGACCACATCATCTTCTGGGCCTAACAGAGGAATTATCATTTTGCAAAAATTTCATCTCCTTAATGGAGAGAAAACGAACTGGCAAGAGCTCGTGGGCTGGTTTTTACTGAAAAACCCTTTTTTCTTTAAATAGATGAGGGTACGGTTTTACCTTGTTCCCGCAGTTGCAATCATGTCGGCGTCCACCAGATGACGCTGTTCAAGATTACAACGACACGGACTCTGACTCTGACTTCAGAAGGCTGAAATGACTCCAATGTTTATTACCCCGGGAATTTCTTCCCTTTATGCTATTTTACAAAGAACCACCCAAGGGGTGGGAGAAAGGCAAACTTCTTCAACTACATTGGTCAAGTCAGAGGGACATCAGGAAAATATTCCTCCTAGGGAAAGGAATGTAAACATAGTTACGGTTAGAAAAACATGTCTCTTGTTGACAGAACAGCACCTGGGAAAAAGTTTCAGAGAACCCAAACATCACAGCACGAACCATGGCTACACACTCCCTCTAGGATGGAGGATTTCTCACCCAAAGGAATGTTAGAAGATCAGGAGGGCCTAGAAAGGCTTGCCTAGGCTGCCCATGCAGAATAAAAGAAAAATGTGAGTATTGGAGTTGGAAGAGACTCCTCTGGTGAAAAGCTGAGTAGAGCTCATAGCCTAAGGTAACCCATCACCAGCAAGGCTGATTCATGGGTCAGCTTCCTGGGCCAAGTGAAGCTCTGTGACAGTGAGCTGTTCCCTGCCTCACTCTAGATTGACTACAGTTGTGTGCCTCTCATAAAACCCTCCTCAGCACTTCCAACACTCAGACCTGCACACACAAGCAGTTCTGTATTTGTAGTATGTTCTGCCTAAGCATCATAGTGGCAACACCAGGGACTTAATATTTCAGCCAATCCAGGAATAAATCACTGTTCGGGGCAGAGATAAGTGGTTTAAACAAAAGATGGTACAGCTCTGCAGGCATTTTGGAGGGTACTCACTTGGAGGGCAACCAGAGCTATCCTCGGCTTGCTTGACCTTAACAATCCTACTTTTTTCCTCCTTTCTCTCGTTCTGCAGCATTATTTTAATTTTGTTGTTGTTTTATCTTAATATTGTCTATAATCTTCCTTTAGAGCCAAAGCATTCTGCAAAAATTATGCCAGGGTAAATAATGGTAAAACCTTATTTTGTGGCATATTCACACTCATTAGCTGGGGATTGCTTTGTAACTGTGTATTTGCACTGTAAAATAGTTTGCCACATGACTGTGTTGGCTTAAATCACCAGGAAGTCTGAGGACACAGGCAGAAAAGTGGGGGGAAAGGCCTCTAGATTATTTTTCTGTCTCCATTTGAACCTGCAAGATCTCATTTATTCATGGTCCAGAGAATAGAAGCAGGGGAGAATATGAGGACTCTGACAGAGGCTAAAGTTCATCTTCCCTCAAGGAAGGTAGTCAGCTAAAGTCCAGACCTGACTGGTTTCTCATGTGATGATGAGCCTCTAAATGTGAGACTATTTCATGTGTATGATTTGTCCTTAAGACTTTTTTCCATATATCAAAATGTCTTGATCCTGCTTTTCAGGTTTCACTGAGTTACATACCACACTGTACAGGGATTATTGTAGAGGGGACCAGGATGTGCCTGAACTCATGAAGAATTATCACAATTACCCCACACTTGTGTCAAGGCCTGTCCTAGGGTGACTTTATGATGCTGTATTGTATCCCCCCACTGTCTGCTTATGCTGGATATTGAGTTCTGTGCCTTTGAGACTAGATCCCAAAGCAAGGGGAGGGGTAGGAAAGTGAAACTTCCTTTCACTGCTTCTTTTTTAAAAAACAGAGATAAGGCTCTCTCCATGCTCTCTGAGTTCTATGCTCTGCAAAGAGAGACAGGGAGTTTTCCTTCGCTGGTTTTCCTCATTAGCTAAGGCAAGAAAAATTTTCCCAGTACTGTGGCTTCTTCTTTTGGAACTGTTCAGCTTTTTTCCAGTCCAGAACACCAGGACAATTGCCTGGGATCCCCAGCGGCGCGCCCCCCCACCCCCCCAAAAGCTACACACTAGGTCTGGAGGCCTGAGCCCCAGAGAGACTGAGCAAGACTGAGCCACACCCACAGAAGGGCTCTCTGAATTTGCCATCTCTTCAGAACAGTGAGAGGTTTTATTTTTTAACACCGTTTTTGTTTGTTTGTTTGTCTGTTTTTCCTCTTGTAAAATAAACAGATTTTTTTCCACTTTCTTTCTTGAACCAGTTGGGGGAGGGGCTGGCCAGAATCTGCCTTTTCAGAGGAGACACCTTTTGGATGTTTCCTCCCAAATTTGTCTCAAACTAGGACAAGGCCACAGCCAAAGTGTGAGGATGTTCAGGGAGCAGATCTCAGCTGTTTGGTGGAGAGGAGAGGTTGGAGGGAAGTAATGCTGCTGAGGTGCCCCACCCACAGGCAGGGCACATACGTCACTTGGCCATGCAGATTGGCATGACTCCCATGGAAGCTCATTTTCAAAGAGGCTGCTCTTGCCAAGAAGTCTGAAATTGTGGAAGGTGGGCAGAGCTAGTGTAATCATCTGAACTCTTCTGAGTTTGCAAGGACCACTATTTTTCTGTTTCTCTGCAACCAAATTAGGCTCAAAGAGGTGGGAGCCAAGCTTGCAGACTTCTCTTGAACAGTGCATTCCTTTTCATGCAGGTTTTTTCAGGTTCTCCTAGCTTTTGGTGAAATGCCATCTTTTCTTCTCCTTCCTACTGAGATTTTCAAAAGAATCTCCAATAAAACTGTACAAACAGAACTGCAATAATTATATCTGGCTTCGTAAAAGTAAAGGGTTGTTTTCTGCCTTCCCCAGAAAAAGCAGTAAAGTTGATGCTTTTCTGGAAGTTTGTGATCATTATGCATCCATGTATCCTTGACCTCCCATTTGCCCTCAACTGAAGATTGCTGAGACTGGAATAAAGAGTAAGTAAACTGTTGCGACGCGGACAGGAATTGGACCGGACTGCTGTGGTAGTTGTTTTCTTTTAATGAAACATCAGTCTCATCACAGAAGTAAAGGCGAAGTAGCAGCTTACAGCACCCATGTAGCAGCCAGCAGTAGCAGCAGCAGCAGCCCCTAGCAGCCCCAGTAGCAGCCCACAATAGCCCCCGATTTCCCTGTTACAAAGCATCTTAAGGACTTTTCAGCCAATAGTATATTACTAAAAATTACAGACAGTTGTTTTAACCAATCAATTATAGCACATGTACATCTATTTCAAACAATAGTTGTTTGTATGCTTCTCTATTAACAATACACAATACCCTTATTAAGCTTAAGACCTTCTACTATCTTGTCTGGCATATGTTTTCTGTAGTGTTATGACTTATTCAAGCCAAACCTAAAAACTCGGCCTTTGTTTTCCATGTCCTTGTTTGCTATACTATTATATACTACTGTATCTTTCCTAGTTCCAAACTTTTCTCAGTTGCTGCAGATTCTGAGATCTCAGCTTTTTCTGTTTGAGGCCTGCTTTTTCAGCTCCTAAAAATCCTCTTTTGCTTTTAGTGTTTCCCACAATTCCCCCTCTCAGATTAACTAAAAAAAAAATTTCTTAACTTTGTCTCTTATTTAATACCTTACCTTACATAACTCTGTTATAATATGCATTTCTCTTTACTCATTTAAGGCACTTTACTTGCTTGTTTCAAGCATCGCAATTTTAAAGCACAGCAATTAATGCTGTAAAAATCTAGTTTAAACTAAAGGTTTTATATCAGATACAGTATAAATTGCTATTTATGGCTCTAACAAGTTTCGTCCTTTCCAGGGTCTCAATTCAAAACTTTCATCTATGTCTATACTTGCACCCATTACCTTTGTAAGATTTTGAGTACTTTCTGTATTTTCACTTTTTACATCTCTCCCTTGAATGATAAGAACTTTGTTGATACTTCTGCTCGCCCGAGCACATCGAAGTATACAAGGTACCACTACTAGTATCACCACTACAATATGTGTTAGTACACATATAAGCCTATTTTGCAAAGTTCTTTCAACTAAGGTGGGAAGTTCCATCCTTCAAAGAGACTATTTAACCATGATCTATCATCTTCTCTAATTTGGGCTGTTAAATCTTTCAGCTCTTGTATGCTTTTATGGATAGATTCAGAGTGGTCAGACAGGTTCATACAACACAATTTTTCAAATTCTTCACAACCATGTCCATGTGCCAATAAAAGGAAGTCAATAGGAAAATGTAGTGGTGTGTTTAAGTTTTACATTAGTTATGTTTGTATTACATGTTGGTTCGTTCCATGTACCCCCTGTTTAATTCCCAGTTTGGTTCTACCCAATGTGGTAATTGTGGTAATGCAAAAAGAGATGCTGCAGAAGGCAGTCTCCCATCCAACAGGTTACAGCTGTGTTAATTATCTCAGAGTAGAAACACCTTGCCCTCACAGCCTTGGGCATGATAAGTAGTGAGTTAACTGAGTTGAAGTCAGTTGGAGTCTGCTTGTCGTGCTGTGAAGACCTAGGGATAGGAGGTCGTGGCAAGGGCCAGAGAGGGTAAGACACTGTAAGATATTGTACTTAGCATAGACAGGGTTAGGCGGCCGTGCTAGGGGCAGGATGGAGCTGGACTCGAGACTGAAGAAGAGTGACAATGCCGGAGCTGTGTGGAGCTGCTTGTAGAAGAAACTGAGGAAAGATATGAGAGACTGTCTGAATAACAAGATATAGATATGTGAGGCCTTCTCATAATTTTGGTGAAGCACTTCGAGTGCCGTGTCAATGTCGACTGGCACACATGCCAGCGACTGCGACACCCAAGTTGTCTGTTAAGTGTCAATCTTCTGCTCCCTACCCCCGAGGACCTGTCTATCTCCTTGAGGCCTCTCCCTGAATCTAGAAAGTTCTAAGAGGGGCGTCGAGTGATAGGCCAGGATCCAAGGAAGTCCATCCCTTCCTACTGGGATTGGCTCCTGGAAGAGTCCTTCATCCAGGTGGCCACTCCCTGTCCCTTCCCCATTGGTTCCTTCTCTGTTACCTCCCCTGACTCCTCCTCTGGATAAAAGTAGCTAACCCAGGGCAGTCTGCGCTCTGCTGAGGCAGATTTCCTTGGAGTGAGGCTGCTCCATGCGAACCCTCAATAAACTCCAGTGGTAACCCCTCGACAGAGTCCTCCTTCTTTCCTCATCGTCGTCACAACTCACATCAGGCGGCTAGGCTGAAAAGAGCCCACCTGATCGGCTTGGTTGACTAGCCTACTGGGCCGTACCGGACGTCTGTAACCGTCGTCAGGGCTAGCCAGGAACAGCCGAAGACGCTGACCACGAGGCAGGGCGGATATTGCCAGGCGCGATTATAGGAAAACACAGTATTTCTAATTCTATAACACAATGGAAACCACACTTCTGCTAAAAAGGTTCTACAAAACAGACAATTCACATCTTTAGTATCAACATAAAGTTAAGGTTTGCGGGTTCCACAGGTGAAAAAGAGATGTCAGGCGTGATCTGTAGTCTCTCTGCTTGGTTCACGTCTGAGTGCCTGTTTCTTCGCTCTTGGGCTTGTCAGCATGTTCTTGTGTGCAATACGGTTTGACGTTCTTTGCTGGAACCCACTTAGGTCTGGCACCTGTAGAAACACAAGCATACCCTTTGCCCCAAGTTATTAATCGAAAAGGACCTTCAATTTCTCCTGTCTCAGGGCTCCTGATTAAAACAGGAGGATTTTTTTTCAGTCTCGCTTGCATGTTATTCAAAAAATGCCTAAAAATTGGTGGATCAGGTTCTGTAAAAGAGCTGTTTAAAAAATTAAAAACATACAAAGCTTTGCTTAACCTCATCTGTGGTGTTGCCTCTACTCCCCCCCTCTGTTGATCTAAAATGCGCTTTAACGTGTGATGTGTTTTTTTTAACAATTGCTTGACCTGTGGGGGAGTGAGGAATACCAAAGGTACGACGAACACTCCAATTCATTAAAAATGAAGCTAATTTTTGAGATATATATGCAGGGCTATTATTTGTTTTTACCTCTTGAGGTACACCTAATGAAGCAAATGCTTGCAAAAAATGTTGACAAAGCATGATTACTTGTTTCTCCTGTGTGGACAGAGGCAAAGACCTGAGAATGTGTCCACTGACACATGGATATTTTTAAATTTCCTAAAAGAAGGATATTTAGTGATGTCTGCCTGCCATAATTGCAAACTTCGCAAACCTTTTGGATTGACAGCTCTTGTAGAAATACGGGGTTGCACAAGCTGACAATCAGGACAAGTACTAATGATGGCTTTGGCTTGACTTTTGGAAATACGAAACGTCCACACAAGTGCCTGTGCGTTTTGGTGAAAAAAAGCATGACTCAGTTTTGCTTGTTCAAAAATGTTTGGCAAGGTGTTCGAGATAACCATTGTCTGTTTATCTGCTCTTGCATTTTCTTCTGCCAGAAATCTTGGTAGCAAGGAATGAGCCCTAATATGAGAAACAAAATATGGATTAGTTCTGTATTGCAAAATTGTATAAAGAGATGAAAGCCAATGATATAAGGTATCATTGCCAATATCTTTTAAAATTGACCTTTCTATTCTCTTAACCACATTAGCAACATAAGCTGAGTTTGTAATTAAATTAAAAGGTTGTGGAAAGAGCTGGAAGGCCCTAACCACAGCAGCGATCTCAGTGATTTGAGGAGACTCTTGTACTGTTTGAATGTCTGATTCCCAAGTTTTAGTTGTTTGATTTAACCATACTATTACCGATTTGCATGTCTTACCTGATTCATCAGTGAAAAGAGTTATAGCATTCAAAGGTTCTTCACTTAACATGGGTTTCTCCCTGAAACTCAACTTTGCTTGTAACAATTTGTGAGCTGGATAATGAATGGAACAAACACTTGGAAAATCTAACAACGCATTTTGCAAATCATCTGAATTTTGCAATGCCCCATCAAGATAATCTTTTTTCAAAGGCAAGTAGATAACTGCAAAACCTCGACCTGCCAAAGTTAACAATGTTTTTCTGGCTCTAATTACAATTTGTGCTATCATTTCCATAGTTGTAAAAACTGTTTTTGGAGACCTGCAAGAAAGAAAAACCCATTCTATTATTAACAAAGGATCCTTTTCAGAAGAGTCCCATTGAAAAATGAGACCATAAAGCTGTAATTTTTCTCCCAAAACTGCAAGGAAAAAGGGCTTTTCTGGAATGCAACGATGGGCTTGTCTCCTTTGGAAAGCCTCTGTGACCTTTTCAAGGGCTGCTTGAGCTTCAGGTGTCAGAGTCCTAGGAGATTTAATGTCACAGTCCTCTTTTAATAAGTCAAAAAGTGGAGCAAGTACATCATTGGAGATTCTTAAAACAGTTCTGACTCAATTAATTTCTCCAAGAAGCTGTTGTAGATGCTGCAAGGTGTTGACATTGGTCTGGAGTTGTATTTTCTGTGGCGTGATTCTTTGTTCAGTCATCTTCCATCTTAAGTATTTCTAGGGTGGCATTTTTTGAATCTTGGATGTAGAAATTTTTAGTCTGGTATTTTGAATTTCTGCAACAACACTGTCAAGAGTCTGCTCTATTTCTGTCTGTGTTGGTGATGCAACAAGCAAATTGTCCATATAGTGTAGAATTATAGATTGTGGATGTTTCTGTCGAGCTGGAGACAGCTTGTGCTACAAAATGTTGACATATTGTTGGGGAGTTCTTCATTCCTTGAGGCAAAGATTTCCAGTGATACTTCTGCAATGGTTCTCTTCGATTGATAGCTGGAACTGAAAAGGCGAACCTCGGGGCATCTTCTGGGTAAAGTGGTATGTTGAAGAAACAGTCCTTTAAATTAATGATAGTAAGAGGCTAGTTTTTTGGAATCATTGATAGAGAGGGAAGTCTAGGCTGCAGAGGACCCATGTCCTCTATCACTTCATTGATTTTTCTCAGGTCATGGAGCAATCTCCAGGAGTCAGAAGTTTTCTTCTGGATGACGAACACGGGTGAATTCTAGGGACTGTTCGTGGGTGTTATGTGACCTTTTAGCAATTGTTCCTTTACCAGATTCTTAAGAATACTCAGCTTTTTCTCTGATAAAGGCCATTGATCAATCCAGACAGGAAAGTCAGTTCTCCATGACAGCTTTAGAGTGGTAGGTTTTGGCACAGTCATCCCATCACTTCCAGTTTTGCTCCCCACTGAGACAGTACGTCTCTCTCCCATACTGTGAGAGGCTTTTGCACAACGAAAGGACGTACTGTCTCTGTGTTCCCTTCAGGACCTGTAATAGTAATCATAGATGCACTTTGCAAATACACAGTGGCACCTCCGATCCCTGTGAGGGTGCCTATAGGTGATACCAAATCCTAATCGCTTGGCCAGCACTTGTGAGAGATCGCCGTGACGTCAGCGCTTGTAATATAAACAGTTCTACCAAGGTGAGTCAGCCTGCAAATCAGCTCTGGCGGGTTACGGCTCACACATTCTACTCAAAGAACATCAGGACCTGAAATAGGGCTTTCAAGAGACACTTTTGGGCACATAACTTGTTTAGAAGTATCTATAGGTAAAGCAAAAGCAACAGCAATAAGTGTCTTTGGTGGAATCATCATAGGACCATTGAATGCAAGAGCTAAAATTATTAACTCTTCATTACAGTTTATTGAAACAACAGCTGGAAGAACTGAAAGTCTGAGAATTTTGTTGCTGTCTTTTCTTATGACTAAAAAAATCTTGCTTTTGTTGGGAAACACCCGTAATTCTTGTAGAAACACCTTTATAACAAGAGTCTTTTAAAAGGCGTATTAATTTTGAAGTTGCCAACTCAAACTTTGTCCCTGGGGATAATAGGATGGAGCCCCCTGGGGGGTTGGTGCCTGAGGAGCCACTTGGGGCATGGGTGGCAGGGCCAAATATGATGTCTGGGCAGCTGGCAACTGGGGTATCACTATTTGTTTTCTCATGCAGTGGCCCGCGCTCTTTAATGAGTTTAACAACAAAGGATTACTTTCAACATCAAATAAAGAACGACAAAATCTTGCAAGATGTTTCTTTTTTCGACATTTAGGGCAAACAGAGAGGGGCTTAGTTTGTGCTGCTGGTGCAGGGCAATTCTTTTTCAGGTGTCCAGATTTCCCACAACTAAAACAAGCCTCTTTTGCAAGCTCTACTTTCACAGCTGCAAGGGTTTTTTCAATAGTTTTTGTTTGTGCTTCTAGGGCCTTTTCAATTTTTTCCCTTAATGAATTTTGAGATTTTGCAATCCCCTCTCTAAGAATATTAGCTTGTACCTTAGCAATGTGCTGGGGTGTGCTAAGCTTACTGCAAGCTGAAAGCATTTGAGGGATAGTTGGGGACTGATCAGGCAAAGCTAAAATAACTTTTTTGCATTCATCATTTGGATTAGCAAAAGCAATGCTCTTAAGAATATAGGGGTGTGCCCGTTCATCTGAGCACTGCCTTTCAACAGCTTGTGTTAGTCGATCTAGGAAAGCACTATAGGGTTCAGTTTCACCTTGCATTATTGTAGTGTAAGCATTTATGTGACTACTTGCTGGTTCAATAGTGAGCAAGGCCTTTCTAGCAGCATTTTTTATATTATCAAGCACAGCCCTAGGCATATCACCCGCCTGGTCTTTAGGCTTATCATATGGAGGATCTCCAGCCAGCTGAGCAACAGTAAAATGAGCGAAAGGACTACCTTCACACTTTTTGGTTAACTTGTTGAGATGTTTTCTCCACTCCATGTCCCATAATATTTACTGCGAGTTGGTTAGAATCATGGAAGCCATGTTGCAACAATCTGCTGGAACAAGCTCATAAGAGTTAAAAATACTTTTCAAGACATTATTAAAATAAGGAGAAGTCAGTCTACTATCCTTTGCTGCTTGTCTAAGTTCTTTAATATCATAATGTGACATAGTCTTATATTGAGGATTTTGATTATTTCTACCATACCTTACAGGCATGGCCAGAAAATTTTCATTTGAAGAAATAGAATCCTTACCTGGTCTAAGATTACGTTTGATATTAGACCAATCAGTTAAACATGGCACATCTGTTATTGAATTAATTTCTGAAGGGTTCTTTGCTTTTGTAGAAACTAAATAATCCTCTGGATAGAACTGGGGCAAATTAGAGCTTTGTGTTAAATTTGTGGAACCAGAATTAAATAAGGAAGGACCACTCTTTGAGCTTATTCCAGTGTCTTGTATTTGTGTAGAAAATGCATGTATTGTTTCAGCTTTTATTGAGCTAGGAGCAGTGACAGGCATTTGTGTTGTAAGCATTGGCTGTGTCTGTGCTTTGGCTGCAGTCTGAGGCGTTTGGGGCATGGCCTCAGGCTGAGACACATGGGGTGTGGCTTCAGGTTGAGGCACTTGGACTAGCTGTCCAAGCTGCTGAGGATTGGACAAAGTTTGAAAACTTCCCATATTGTTAACAATGGAAACTCCTTCCCTTTGACTCAGTGGTGCAGTAGCAGAAGAATCAGCAGAGCCCACAGGTTTAGGAACGCAGGCTAATCTTGTTCCAGATAAGGCAGTGGGAGGGTGAGCTGGTGCCTTAGCAACGGGCAGAGGTTGGCAAGGAGCCTGGGAAGTTGCAAACTTCATGGGCATTGTCGGCAAAGCAGGCAACTGTGAACACACAGGCTGAGAAAATTGATTAAATGCAGGAAACATTGGTGAAGATAACATCTGGGGTTGCTCTGAGTTTGCAAAGTTAATGTGTGGCTGTGCAGCAGGATTAGAACTGGAGAGAGGTTTGTGAGAGACTAAAAGGCTCTGTTGGGGAGCAGAAGAAATTGGAGCAGCCATGGTGACAACCGGGGGGAATGAGAAATGAGAGGGGTTGGTCACATCAGGTGGAGGAGATGCAGTCACAGGGTACCCAAGCTGGGAGACGGAGACACCCTGAGACCCGAGCGGTGAAGCTGCATGTGTAGCAGGAGGAATGATTTGAAAGGCTGTAGGTGAAGGAGGGGAGAGGGGAGATTGCAGAGCTGTGCCGTGTGGACTTGGCGGGGGGAGAGGTGGGGAAGAGGCTGCAGAAGCACTCAGATTGATTGTGGAGGGTTGTAAAGAACTGACAGAGGCAGAGGTCTGTTTTGAGGAGCATAAAAGAGGATTTCTTGATGCAAGGGTATTTACACAATTAGTTTGAGACTTTGAAGTTAGGGAGGGACTCGATACAGGAACGGAATACTCTATTTGGTATGCAGGGGGTACAGTGGGAGACGCAGGCTCGTCCTGACGTTCAGAAGGAGGCATAGGCTCGTCCTGTTTCACTGCATGTTTGATATTGGACTCGGGTGGGGTCACAGTATCTGTCTTATTAAGAACTTCTAGCAAAGCTCGGTATACAGGGAATAACTTAGCTACAGTCTCATCTCTGTTATAAGAAATAGCATGATACAATTTCCAATTAACTCTATCCCAGAAATCAAAAGTGAAGGCATTATTTGAGTCTATGGCTTGAACGTTTGCCGTCACCCAGATCAGGAAGTTTTTCAGTTCCTCTTTTTGGACATTTATATGAGATTTATCTTTTAAAAGAGTATCAAGCTGGTTAAAAATGTTCCATTCTTGTATGGATATATGTTGCCCCATTTTAAAGTCCCCCAGATCTCCTTGTCAACTTACTCTGTCTGAGATTCACAGTGAGAAGCAGCAGTTCTTCGATTTCAAGAGAGAATCCTAATTTGTTAATGCTGG
The DNA here is from genome assembly GCA_017589585.1 of Phylloscopus whistleri. NCBI lineage: Eukaryota > Metazoa > Chordata > Aves > Passeriformes > Phylloscopidae > Phylloscopus > Phylloscopus whistleri. Next base: position 2,068,799 of record JADMLD010001404.1, read on the forward strand.
GACTCCCAATGCTGATAATCCACAGTCCATGAGGGAGTCTGAGTGCGATCCTCACACGGGGCACCAGTTCGTGGTGACGCGGACAGGAATTGGACCGGACTGCTGTGGTAGTTGTTTTCTTTTAATGAAACATCAGTCTCATCACAGAAGTAAAGGCGAAGTAGCAGCTTACAGCACCCATGTAGCAGCCAGCAGTAGCAGCAGCAGCAGCCCCTAGCAGCCCCAGTAGCAGCCCACAATAGCCCCCGATTTCCCTGTTACAAAGCATCTTAAGGACTTTTCAGCCAATAGTATATTACTAAAAATTACAGACAGTTGTTTTAACCAATCAATTATAGCACATGTACATCTATTTCAAACAATAGTTGTTTGTATGCTTCTCTATTAACAATACACAATACCCTTATTAAGCTTAAGACCTTCTACTATCTTGTCTGGCATATGTTTTCTGTAGTGTTATGACTTATTCAAGCCAAACCTAAAAACTCGGCCTTTGTTTTCCATGTCCTTGTTTGCTATACTACTATATACTACTGTATCTTTCCTAGTTCCAAACTTTTCTCAGTTGCTGCAGATTCTGAGATCTCAGCTTTTTCTGTTTGAGGCCTGCTTTTTCAGCTCCTAAAAATCCTCTTTTGCTTTTAGTGTTTCCCACAGATTTTTTAAAACTGTGCAAGTACCTGAAATGCTCCTGCACAAGCAGCCCCCAGATAAAAGACTGTGACAGAAAAGTTCTGCCTTACAGTGCATTCTATTTAATTGGTGTAAGTCTTCATACAGTTTAAGCAGGGAGTGAATTCTAAGTAAAATATGGCTTATATTTGCATAAATCTTTCTTTCCTGGGATTCCACAAGTTTGTGTTCCTGCTAGTTTTATCTGTTGTCTTCAAAAATAGATAAAATGTCCTTCCTCATCCCTGATCTGCATGGCTTAGCTGATGTCTCCACAGCTAAATCCCTTCCAAGTGCAAGTCTGCCCCATACTTTCCATGCCAAAAGCTATCTTCTCCATAAAACTAGGAAAGAAGCAAACTTCTTCCTCCTCTTTTAGATCCTCATTAAACTGAACATCACTTAATAATTTTGTTGTATGTTTATGCTGCATGAAGGTTAAACCACTAAAAACAGCTGAATTACCTGCACTGGAGCTGCACTGAAATGTTTGCAACTTTTTAATGACTGCAGTTTCATGTTTTGGGAACATTAGTTAATATCAGTGCTGCCAATGGAAGTGGCTATAATTAAAAATGTTCCTTTTGTTTGGTTGTGGGGTTTTCTTGGTTTGTTTGGTTGGTTGGGTTTTGTTGTTTGTTTTTGGTTTTTTTGTTTGTTTGGGGGGGGTTTTTTGCTTTTTTTCTGGTTATCAGTCCTGAAAGTCTTTTAGTTTTCTTTACATTGAAGAAATTTCATGTCTGGACTCTCTGAAATTTCATCAAGATGAACCTTTCACTATAATTTGTCAGTCTTTTTGTGAAGAGAAGATTGCTTTCTTGGGGACACAGGGACAGCCAGGCTCTTGACCTCTCTATGGAAAAGGCAGGCAGACAACAAGATCCTGGTTCACACCAAACCAGGTCTAAAAGCCAGGTCTCAGATTTATCTCTGTGGATCCAGAGGACACAGACCTGGTTAGAGCAACTCAGGAACTTTGACAGCCTTCAGTCTCTGTACAAGCCTCTGGTAGAGCTGATGTACTGTGTGAACTGTTTTCCCATAAACTGGATCTAAACCTGAGGTTCTTAAACTCTGTCACTTGAACTGTCATCTGAAGAGAAAGACAGTGTTTATGTGACTTTTGTTTTATGCCACAAATTAAAACAAGACAAAACTCAGATTCTCATAGCCAAAATGACACACAGGATTTGTGGGGTTCAGTAGTATCCTGGTTTAGGGCAAATTTGGGAGGTTCCTCTGGAAAGCAAACCCAAACAGCCCCTCCCCCCAGCCAGTCAGGGAAAAAACTTCCTCGGAGAAAAGTGGAAAGAACTATTTATTTAACAAACAAGATGACCACAAGCACAAAAAATGAGTAATATGAAACAATAAAACCTCTTGCCGCTCCAAAGAGAGATGGCAAACTGAGAAAGTCCTTGCTGTGGGTGTAGCTCAGCTCACTCAGTCTCTCACCAGTCCCACCCCCTCCGGAGGTCCAGGCCCCGCGGGCCGCAGGTGCAAGCCCTTGCTGCTCCTCTGGGTTTTTCAGTCCAGAGCAGATTTAAACAGTCCCAAGGAAAAGAAAAAAAACAGTGCAAGGAACTTCTCTGCCTCAGCTAGCTAAAACTAACTAAAAGCACAGGAGATCTCTGTCCTAACGCTGTCTGTGCCTCAGACGAACACCGGAGCAAGGACATGTGGGAGTCAGGCAGTTTTCTCAAAACAAACTGCTCACTGCTTCTTTATCCCCCTTCACTCCCAGAACCAGTTTAAAGGTACAGAACTTAATATACAGCACGAACAGAACAGACAATTGGGGATACAAGCATCATAATGTCACCCTAGAACAAGTAGTAAAGAAAACTTTATTTCCTCATTTTCTCCTGCCTTCTCTGATTCAAGAAATTCCATTTTGGAAGCTAACTATATTAAGCAGCTTAACTTATTATATGCCTGATGGTGAGCAAGCATATGTAAGTCTAATACCCAAATTATACTCAGAGAGACAATCCATTGTGTCAGCTAGTAATAAAAGTGTCCATTTATATTCACTATGCTATATTCAAAGTTATTTAATTTCAACATCTAATTTTTTTTTTCAGCCAGAAAAGCTTATGTGATAAACAAATTATTTGGAACCTAAAAGACTAGGATCATGGTAAATATCTCTCCTTGTCTCAACTTACTTAATAAGGAATCTGGGAAGCTATGACACAAAATGGTTCCTTTGGCTGCTTAAGAAAGAAATTATATAGGATATCTTTATGAGAGATTTTCTTTACTACATTTCTGAAGAGACATATAAAGAAGGAACAATATTAGAAGTGATCCTGCTGTTCCCTGTCCTCCCTGAAGTTGTTCTCCAAACATAGGTATTTTTGTATTTTTGCTTTATACTCTAAACCTTGTTTTAAACAAGCAGATCAAGGAACCAAGAGCCAGCTTTTGCTTTGTATAGTCTCCTTAAAATAAAAAACGCAGCCTCTTTTCTGAATAAGACTTCATAATTATAGCAGAAGAAGGCATCCATCTTAAACACCACATTTCTGTGAATTCTGGGATAAAGTATGGTAAAATAATACTGGCTTTTTCTTGGCTGTTTCATGGTTAAACAAATCATCATATTTCCTAAATACTTACAGCATTTCTTTAGTCTAATAGTCAGCATTTGCCCCCAAATCCCAATTTCAGTAAGAAAAAATCAGTCAGTACAACTCCCACCCATGAACATCTTTTGTCAGCTTGGTTTGTATTCTTGTGCTCACATGTAGCCGGAGTTGGGATTATAATGTTTAATAGGAGAAGCTATAGAGAGATTCATGAAAAGTCTTCAAACAACCCGAAGGGCTCCTGAGATATGAGCACTTCTATAAAATATCGAAGAGAAATGTGAATCTTTCTTCAATCCAGCCACAGATTTAATTAAAAATTTAATTTTCTTTATCTTATTTGTCATCTCTGACTACAGACAGCATCAGTGGTGCTTTTTTGCTGGCTTCCCATTAGTTGTGGCCAATGCTGAATGTTGGAATACTGATGCAGATTTTGGGTAGTGCCAGTCTCAGTCTCACAGTGTGCAGAACCTCCTATTTCCTCAGCATGCAGCTCTCTACCATTTGCACAACTGGATCCTCATCTTCCCCAGGAGAAATCTCACTGCTTAGTTTTGAGATGCTCCTGCAAGAGCTTCCTTTCTCCTGCTGCGGATGTTTAACTCACGAGGCATGGTCCTGCCAGCACCAGGGCTCAATGCTGAGGTTTGACTCCTCTTCACCTCCTCAGCCTGTCCGTCAATGTGGTGGTCACATATATTTCTCTATATCTCTATATCATCTTGATATCTCTATATCTCTATATCTCTACGCGCTGAGCAAATAAATATTTTTGTTTCACTTCTTTGTTTGAAGTTTTCCACATAATTTGAGGGTAAGGTATCTGGGCATGCATGATACCAAAAATACAAATTGATACTTGGTAGCAAAATAATTGGTTCCTGCCTTTTGTTCAGGACATTCTCAATTTGAGACCTTGCTCTTGTGTGTGTGGTTTTTTAAGGCCATGGAAAGATCCTCATAAAGGTGGCAACTCACCCTGGTGCCATGAAAACAAACAAGAAAACAAATAAAAGCTACATCTGTCATGTTTCCTAAACTGTATTGATGGAAAGAGAAACCAGGGCATGGAAGTGATTATGTGTATCAGATATCTGACAGTCTAGCCTGTCAATGTTCTCTGACTTAAATACTTTGCTTGAAAGAGAACAATACTGCCATATCCTGGTTTAGGGCAAATTTGGGAGGAAACCTCCAAAGGGGTCCCTATCGAAGGCAGATTCAAGTGGTTATTCCCCCAACTGGTTTGGGAAAAGATTTCCTTGAAGAAAAGTGGAAAAAAGGGTTTATTCAACAAGCAAAATATTCACAAGCATAAAAAATGAATAATATTAAACAATAAAACCTCTCACTGTTCTGAAGAGATGGGAAATTCAGAAAGTCCTTTCTGTGGGGTGCAGCTTGGCTTGCTCAGCCTCTTTATCAGTCCCTCCAGTGCTGGAAAATGCCACGTTCTGGGCGCCAGTGGGCCGCAGGCATGAGCTCCTGGTGTTTTCCTGGGTTTTCAGTCCAGAGCAGGGCTGATTAGTTCCAAGAAAAACAACAGCCACAGTCCAGGGAACTTCTCTGCCTCAGCTAGCCAAAAAAACTAACTAAAAAGCGAAGGAGAGCTCTCTCCTGCTGTCCATGCTGCAGACAACACGCACTGAGAGAGGGAAAAATGCGGGGAAGCAAGTGCAGTTTCTGAAAACAAACTGTGCACTTCTTTCTCCCTTCGCTCTCAGAACCAGTCTTAAAGGTGCAGAACTTAATATTCAGCACAAACAGAACAGACGACTGGGGATACAAGCATAATAAAGTCACCCCAGGACATGCCTATAAACAAAAGATTATCTGAACAGGAAGTATGACCTGACTTTTCAGGGTCTGGGAGTTTTTCTACTTGAACTTTTTTTTTTTTTTTTTTTAGTCTTTGTTGTTATTATCTTTAAGGTAGATAAATACAAAATTTTCTGATCATCATAGCAATAGAAGGTATTGACACATCTCTTTTAAAATATGCTTTATTTAGGCTATCTGAAACTGCTCCTAAAGGGAAAACCACCCACTACACGTTAGCTGTTAGAGAGCTGATAAGTAGCTGAGTGACCGTCTGAAGACACCTTGTTCTCTTAATTGCCTCTAGATGGACCCTAGATAAAATGTGTACTCTAAACACAGGTGGTGTGCTTCACTTGTTTTAATTATCAGTCCTCATGTGAATTCAGCTTTTGGCTCCTTGGAAGGGCGTTTGGGGCTAGAAAATGATGCAGGACTGGGGGAGCCACACATCTGAAGTTGCAGGTAGGTTAGGCTGTAGGTTATTCTCAAATGATAGTGGTATGTTTGTGGTTTTGTTATGGATTTATAACTATAATGCCAGTTAGACCAGGGGAGTATTCCTCTCATCTCTCCCTTTCTTATTGGGGAATGTGCCTTCTTAAGAGATCTGTAGCTCTTGAAATTTGAAGTGAATGACAAGAAAAGCAAAATCTCTTTTGGCTGTTTCAGTGCAGAGAAAAAAATTTCATCAAGTATGTGACAAAAAATAATCTTTAAACCACCAGGAGTTATGCCAGCTTCAAGAATTATTCCTAGCATTCCCTGTAATTCTGGTTGACATCCACCGCAATCCACTGTTGTGACAGCAATGAAACTGGCTGTAGGTATGTGTGTGTTCATGTCAGTGCCTATAAATTGTGGTGGTTCTCTGACACCTCTGTAACTACAAGAAGTCCAGATTGATGAAGCTGTTAAGTTTCCAGTCCCTGTTTCAAGATGGCAAGAAATGGTTTTCAAACCTGACTCTTTGCTAGAAGTTGATACCAGTCCTATCCTGCAGGCCCACACTTGTGTTTCTGAAGTCTTTCAGCCACACACACTTTGGCCGTGGTATCCATTAAGACTCTTATTTACACATTGACATAGCAACACATTCATTTCGCTTTTGACCTATAACTACTTGCTGGGTTTTATTTTCTGATACAGAATAGAAACTTTTTACTTTAGTGCCACAGAAACAGTATCAGCTTTGTGTGTAAGCATGTATTTACAAAAAGATATGTGCTTTGGGGAATGTGCGTAAAAATACTGGAGGAGGGAGGGGGAGGCACAGAATTAAATGATTCCCCATTAGAGCAGCCTAGTAATTCAAATGGACAGAAAATTCCCTATAGCTGGAAGGTGAATCACCAACACTCACCACAGCCTGTAAGATACAGAAGGTAGAATGAGTTATGCTCCCTACCCAGCAAGCATGGAGAAGGAAAAGTTCAATGATTTTATTTTTTTCATGCTTCTGCATTTCTGATGTAAACAGTGCTATTGACAAACATGAGAGAAAATCAGAGGCAGGGGAGAGACAACTTTGGAAAAGTCAATAGTTATCTCACAAAACACATGGCAAAAAGATTTCCTAACTCTTCAAGTGCTTCTCATTGCCCTTGAACATTCTTAATAAACTCCTACTTCACTTTTTGTGAATAAATATCTACTAGGTGACAAAACTCCACCAAGCTCTGCAGAGCTCCTGGCCTGTGCCCCCTTGCAGACACTTCCCAGGTTGCATCAGAGAGCTGTGCACCTTGGTAGGGACCAGCTACTGAAGCTTCTGCCTCCTGGATCTCTGAAATGCTGGGGAGTTAGGCTCTCGGTCTGTTAATCACATTTTGTTTGATATAGCCTCTTAATTATGCCATGAATTTGTGAGGAAACTGCTTATCTCTGTAGAGTGTGGAGATTAAAATTAAAACCATCAATTTCCTCTGTTCTTGTGTGAGCATCAGTACACCAAAGTAACATGGAGCAGGAAACTATCCATGGAGATGTCACAAAAGCAGCCTTTGCAGCAGCTGGAAAGGCTGCTATTGACTTTATTGCTGAAGGAAATGTTTGCTTAGACTGTGTCTGCAGGTAACAATAAATCTATTAAAATAAACTCTGCATTCATTTCCTGGCACTTCACATTTCCTCAATGCCTAATCTCTCCATAGAAAATAGCATTGTTGCTTGGGTTTCAAGGATGAAGCATGAACAGGTCTCCAAAGATATATATGTTTAATATTAGGCTTTTTAACAGTAGCAGGAGGGAACTCTTGCCACTTCCCTTTATTATTCTTGTGATCACTCAGAAGCTAGTGTAAAGATTTTGAATCTGCAGTGTTTGAGGATGCCAGTTGTATGATGAGTGCCATTCTGATGTTTCTGATATGTACTTAATCAAGAGGAGCAACCATTTGTTGGGTTTAATCTTTCAACCTTATAATTCTGGAGTCAGTAACATATTAATTCAGGTAGAAAAGGAGTGGGTAATCATTTTATTCACTTGTTCTGTAGAGGAAGAACTGCTGTTCCCACAGTGAGGCTTACCCATTAATATGAAAGAAAAGGGCAGTACAAGAACCATCAGCGTATTTGGGAGTATTGCCTTGAAGGCTAATGTGACATACCTTTGTGTCAACTAGTATTTAGCAGGATTAATTTAATTTTTGTTTATTGGTTAATGTTTTGAATTGTATTTCATATAAGAATGAGATCTAATTAGATCATTAGGAGAAATACAAATGTTTTGTTACAGATGCCAGATGTTTTCAGTATAAATTATCTTATAACTAGTCAGACCTCTTGCTACTATAACACTTCAGAAGTACCAGACTGATGGCTTTAAGACTATATTTTAGCACTGGAATGGGCTGCCCAGGGAGGTGATGGAGTCACCATCCCTTGAACTGTTTAAAATAAGACGGGATGTGGCACTTAGTGCCATGGTTTAGTTGACAAAGTGGTGTTAGGTTATAGGTTGGACTCAATGATCTCAAAGGTCTTTTCCAACCTAGTTAATTCTGTGATTCTGTATCTTTTGTCTCATTCTTGGCAAGCAGCTGTTTGTTCAGAGAGGAACTCTAAAATGACTGCTGCAGTACAAAAATTTGGGATGTAAGTCTTGGGATAGCCTGAAGAAAATCCAAATCCAGCCAAAATCAGCACAGTGTGTAAGGTTAAAATGTGTAAGTACAGAGACTTCACTTCTAACAATTATATATAAAAATATTTTCTGACTTCATAAAAGAGACAAAGAAATCACTGTAATACAAAAAACACAGGAGTGCTTCAATACATGGGAATAAACTCTTCAAATTATGTGTATACATAGTTCTGGTAATCATGGCTATTTTTAAATAGGTGAGTATTGTGAACCTCTATTCTATACTTTGATAAAAACTAAGGATTCTTCTGCATAACTGGAGGAAAAAATCTCTTCTTCCCTAAAAGAAAAGTTCCAACTCTACTTCTTTGTGTGAGTAAGTGTATAGCACAAGCTTGCAGTTTGTTTTTTGGAGTAGCTCTTTCACAAACACTGGTTAGAGAACTGTTATGTGGCTTCGGTTCTAATGGTGCATCTGGTGGGTGGTTTCAAGAAGATTTTCTAAATGCAAAGCTGGTATGATGTGTTAATTAAATGTACTTCCTGATGTGCTATTTGGAAGTGGAAGAGAAGCAGCCAGTAATGCTGCTGAGGGATTTAAGGACTTAAGTAGGAAATGGTCTGAGCCATTCTCTGTGCAGAGAAACAGACCTTAATGACAGTTAAGCATTTATTTGAAGTATGTTTACGTGGCACTGTGGAAGGCCTTCCTAATTTTCTTTCTGTCCAGCCATCAAGACTTTGAATCTGAGCTTCAAGTTCACCTGCTCACTGCAAATACATCTTTGGAAAAAAGAGGAAATACTGGATTATGCTGAAAGCACCATTAAATGTTTTCTTAAACATTTACAAGTGCCTAGAGGAAGGACCAACCATTTAGTAGGACAGCCATTAAAGAAAATGGCACATTATATCCAAAATAAGAAATTACTCAAAATAATCTTAGAGGCTGGATCTTCTAGCAGCAGATTGAAAGCAGGAGATTAATTTAGATGAAGTCAGTACATCTTGCAGGACACATGTATTTCTAAAGATAAAAGTTTCCCTTTGAATACTCCTAAGATCAGGCTTTGGCAGCATTGTGATTGTATCACTTAACCTTGGTATGACTCTTCACTCAGGAATGAATGATACTGTTTTATTTGCTGCCAACCTTCCAGCTGATGGAAAGGAAATGGTGAGGTCTGCTATCTGGAATTACAGAATCAGACCTTTGCAGATCATCCAGTCCAAACCCCCTACCAAAGCAAAGTCTCCTTGAATACATAACACAATAACTTGTCCAAGTGGGTTTGGAATGTCTCTGGTTATAGAAAGTGAACAACTTCCCTGTGTAGCTTGTTCCAGTGCTCTGCCACCCTCCATGGAAAGAAGTTCTTTCTCATGTTGAGGTGAGACTTCTTGCGTTTTAGTTTATGGCCATTGCTCCTCGTTCTGTCACTGGTCACCACTGAAAGGAGTCTGTCACTAACCTCTTGGCATCCACCTTTGAGATATTTATATGCATGAATGAGATCCCCTCTCAGTCTCCTCCAGACTAAACAGGCCCAGCTCCCGCAGTCTCTGCTCATAAGAGAGATGCTCCAGACTCCTCATCATCTTCATGGCCTCTGCTGGACTGTCTCCAGTATCTCCTTGTCTTTCTGGTATTGAGGAGCCCAGACACAGCACCCCAGATATGGCCTCACTTGGGCCAAGTAGATAGGGAGGGTCACTTCCATTAACCTGCTGGCCACACTCTTCTTGATGCATCCCAGGATACCTTTGCCCTCCTGGCCATAAGGGCATTGCTGACTTATGTTCAACTTGTCACTCACAAATACTCTGAAGTCCTTTGTAGCAGAACTGGTCTCCAGCAGATCAGCCCCAGCCTGTGCTGGTACTGGGGGGTTATCCCTCCCCAGTGCAGGACACCACACGTGCTCTTGTTGAACCTCATTTGGTTTCTCTCTGCCCAGGTCTCCAGACTATCTAGATTCCCCAGAATGACAGCACAGTGTTCAGGTGTATCAGCCACTTGCCCCAGTTTTGTATAATCAGCAAATTTGCTGAGGGAATATTCTATCTCTTCCTCCAGGATGTTGATGAACAAGTTGGATAAGATGGATCAGTACTGATCCCTGGGAAATGCCACTAACTACAGGCTTGCAACTGGACTCTGCTCTGCTGATCACAACCCTCTGAGCTCTGCCATTCAGCCAGTTCTTGATCCACCTTGCTGTCCATTCATGCAACCTACATTTCCTGAGCTTACCTGTAAGGATGTGATGGGAGACAATGTCAAAAACCTTGCTGAAGTCAAGGCAGACAACATCCACTGCTCTCCCCTAGTTGACCATCCTGTCGTGGCATCATAGAAGGCTATTAGATTTGTTGGGCATGAATTCCCCTTGGTGAATCCATGTTGAGTACTCCTGATGACCTTTTCGTCTACATGCTTGTTGGTGACCTCTTGAATGACCCTCCATCCCTTGCCTTTCCAGGGATGGAGGTAAGGTTGATTGAATGGTAGTTTCCTAGGTCTTCTTGCCCTTTTTTGAAGATGGGAATGATATTTGCCTTTCTCTGATCATCAGCTATCTCTCCTGTTCCGTATGATTTTTCAAAGATGATGGAGAGCAGCAGAACAACATCTGTCAGCTCCCTCAGCATCCATGGGTGCATCCTATCAGGGCCCATGGTGTTTAGTCTGCCTAGGCAGTCTCTAAACTGACTGTCTACAATCAGAGAGGAGTCTTTTCTCTCTGGCCTGCTCTTACCTTTGAGGTCTGTGGCTCCCAAGAGCCATCCTCAGCAGTGAAGACTGAGGAACAGAAGACATTCAGTAATTCCACCTTCTCTGTGTTTTCCATTACCAGGACACCCATCTAATTTAGCAGTGGCCCCACATTTTCCCCAGTCTTCCTTTTGCTGCTCATATACTTATGGAAGCCCTTCTTGTCCTTGATGTTCTTTACCAGACTTGATTCCAAGTGGGCATTGGCCTTCCTTGTCACATCCCTGCATACTCTGACAACTTTCTTATAGTTCTCCCATGTAGCCTGTCTCTTTTTCCATAGCCCATACATTTCTTTCTTGCATTTGAGATTTACTAGCAGCTTCGTGATTATCCACACAGGTTCCTGTGCTCTTTGCCTGATTTCTTCATCATGGGGATACGTTGATTTTGAACTTGAAGGAAGTGGTTTTTAAATAATGAGCAATTCTAGGACTCCCTTCTCTTCTATCCCATGGGATTCCTCTAAGGAGGTCCCTGGAGAGCTTGAAGTTGGTTCCTGTTGGAGAAGATGAAAATTTAACAGGAAAGTCCTACAGATATGAACGCTTAGCAGAAGGTTCACTAGAAATGAAAGCAAGTTTTGACATATAAGAATAAATGATGTTTAAGTTAGGGATTGCTGAGTTAGTTGTTACTGAACAAAGGTTAAGATGAGTTGGAAGGAAACTTTTATGGCTAAGAACAAAAGGTAAGTTGTCTGCAAACAAAAACCATGTTTTTACAAGTACAGAGAAAAACCATAGGCAAACAAAACCATGTTTTTACCAAGTAGAACAAAGGTCTAAGAATTTTCCACTGCAAGAAAACAGAAAAACAACTTTAAGCTTAAAACTTAACATACTAACTCAATGTGATTGGATAGTACTAACCATAATATGGTAAAAATAATGGTTGCGATAGGCTATAGGTAAATGTAAAGGTATTGTGTATGATACTGATTGGTTATTATGTATTAAGATGCTCAGTAAAGAAAACTATATAATGCATTGTAATCAGAACTAAAGTGGCTTCAGGTTTTGCCTATAAGCTGATGCTGACAGCTATAGGCTTGGCTCTGTTGCCCACGACCCATGCAATAAACAGCATTTTCTGAAGAGCCTGCCTGTAGTCCCGACATCCTTCGTCGACCCTATCTTCTACAGTTCTCCAGAAGTTTAGGGTTCTTATCCTCCTTATTGCTTTGTTTCCTCCATGCAGGGTCCTGAGCTCCACCATCTCATGGCTGCCCCCAACCTTCATGTCTTCAACCAGTCCCTCCTAGTGTGTTAGTACAAAGTCCAGCAAAATACCTTTCCTTGTTAGCTCCTCCACCACTTGCACCAAAAAGTTATCTTTGGTAATCTGCAGGACCTCCCTGTGCGTGTGTGCCAGAACACGCTGTCCCTCCAACAAATATCAGGGTGGCTAATGTCCCCCAGGAGAATTCTGAGTTTAAGTTTTCAATGAACAGGACAGAAACTGAGCATGGCATATGTAATGCTTATTTTGATAAACTGTTGAGTCCTTAACCCAGGCTTTGTCTAATTCTAGATGCTGCCTTCAATAATGATGGAATATGGCTAAATAATGGCTGATTTGCCTTATCTTTTATTATGTGTAGCACAGTGCTACATTAAATGTCCTTATATTTCATATTAATCCATTTGACATATTCTTATTGTCTGCAAAAGTCTGCTTCTGCCACTCCAGCATTACGAGCTTTTCTTATTTTATTTTGATCAACTTTTTTTGTGGGAAGTGACAATAGGAGGACATTCTCTGACTTTCATGTGTTTATATATTTTTAACTAGAGACAATTTAGAACTACGTCAATAGGTGGTACAGCTGTACTCTGCAGCTTTGCTCAATGAAAATGAGGGGTTGTGGCGATGGAGCACAGGGGTTTGATATTTTTGTCCTCATGTGTTGCAGTGTGTTCACGTTGTAGTGTTACAGGGACTGTTCTGTACCCCCTTTGTTTTGTCTCAGTTCATGGTTTTGTCCCTAAAGTTGTTTGTTCCCCAGAGCTGTCAGTTATGCAAACCACAACCCTTTTTCCTGAATGTTCTAAGTCAATCTTTTTACTGAACCAATCTCTACCAGAACCTGGTTCGAGGGTTCCCCTAATCCCTGGTGTTCCGTTTGTCTGTATGATTTGTTTTCCTTCCACTGGTTTCCTATTAGTTCCTAAAGTCCTTGTTTACCTCCCATACCCTCCCTCTATTGGTCAGAAGCTGTTACTTGCCCCTTGAGTCCTCCCGGTTTACAACCTGCTGTGCCCAGCTCTCGGGGTCAGTCTGTCACAGGCTGTTCAGAAGAATAAACCCTTCTGGATCACACACAGACTGCCTCTCTCTCACTCCTTGCTTCCAGCCTGCGCCTAGCAAAGACATTCCAGCCGTAGAGCCAAAGAAGCTCTGAGACACACTGCCCAGAGCTCTGCTCAGGGGACGTGTCCCACTCAAAATCATCCATAGAGGAAAACCGAGCTAGCACAAAGGCTCAGCAATACTCATGAACACATTAGACTCTTCTCAGGGATCTACACTGGAATCTAATGCACATGATGGATGTGGGATGGAAATGGGGCATGCATTCAACCCTAGACCTCAACAGGTGCTCTGGGTACATGTGCCTGTGGGTCCAGGGGGGATCTGCATGCATGTAAATGTATTTCGTACTGGTTTGAGACATTCTTCGTAGAAATGGGGAACAAAGACACATGGACCTCCTTCCTTGCCCTGAAGAAGATCCTTTATTGTAACAAACTGAACCCTTTTATGTTCTAAACTTAACCCAAACAAACACACATTGGCTGCCTGCCACTGCAGTGTCACTGTTCATGCATTCCTTTACCCAATCAACTCTCTGAGCATGTGATGTCCATGTGGCTCCTCAACCAGTCACTGCCTCATGCATGAGGCAAGCACATGCCAGCCATACAACCTGATCTCTGGTTACATCACCTGTTTTTTACCTTGCTGTTAGCTGAACCTTTCCCAGAGTGCTTTCTGGTGAGCAAGAGTGAACGGGATTTTTTGTCTCCCACAATTCTTCTCCTGAGATGCAGAATTTTCTCCTATTCTCTTTTGTGTTGGTGTTACATGGTGTCCTACATGAGCTGTGTGGGTAATGTTAAAAGGCACAAAATACAGATAATGCACTTGGTGGTACGTGAAAATCAAACACTGAATAGCCAAACATGGCCTGGAAAGAGACTGAAGGATAATTTCAAACTAAAATAACTTGTTCAGAATTATCTGTTTGACTTTTTAAAGTGACTTGGTCAATCTTGCGTCTTACTGTAGGCCTTTTTTGGCCTCTCTACCAAGCTCAGCAGAATCATTACATCCCGTTATACGCTTCCATTTTAAGTTTACTTCATACTGTGTAAACAAGAAATATAACTTAAAATAAAAGCCAGCTTGTATCATAGAGTGTATTCCTTTGGCAAGAAGAAAAATGGATGTTCTGGTAAATTTTACAAACATGAATTCTTATCATAAAATGTAATACGGAATAATTCATGTTTTCATAATGTGATAAATATGATATGTAATTCGGCTTTTTGGTAAATATGTTTTATAAAAATCTACACTGTAACCTTAAAGCCAAAGTCACAAGCACCTTGAAACACTTGTCCTGAAAGATTGCAACAGTCGCTGCCAGCACAGAAGAAAACCACATTAGCAGAAGAAAAGAGGGTGCAGCTGGGTGGAGATGGATCTTCACTGTGGATGAGCTGGCCAACGACCCAGCAATTAACAACTGATATGTATCTTACCAACATTGTCAAGATGGTGAATCCCAATGCCCATATTCCAGTAAATCTACTCAGGGGCATCTCCCTGCCCGGAAATCTATTCAACAAGGTCGGCGGCAGGAAAACAAAAGATAAATGAATATGTATCTCGGACAGGACTGAGATCATGTACTGTACAGCAAAACACTATAAAAACCAGCAGCAAAAGGCACACTTCGTGAAACCTCGGGGAAACATGACGCAGTAGAGGTCACGTTTGGGGTTTCACCCAGTGCAAGCACTGTTTCCTTGTCTCATTGGCTTTGTCAATTGCTTGTCCGAAATTTTCGTTGGCAAATAAATCGTTTTTCGATGGAATTGGCTCTCAAAATTTATAACATAAAAGAAACCAAATACAGGGTTACCCGTGCCTTGGCAATGGCAGTGTCTTTTTGCAGAACAGAAAGGTGTGATAGGTAAAACTCAGTTATAATTTCTTATATATTTTTTTATTTGTAGTTTTATTTATAGGCAGGGTAAGAGGCAGAGATGGTGGTTTCAATTAATCAATTAAGATAAAGTGTAGTAGATGGGAGTGGCTAAACAACAGTATGGAATATAATGTGGAAGTGTTGAAATACAGTAAGTAAAACAACTGAATGGGTCTTAGGGATAAATCAAGGGCTCCAATTTATTTTTATGTTCTTACAGAGAATCTTAAGCCAGTCCACCTCTCAGTGATTTTTGCCCCACATACAAATTAATTCATCTGTGTGTGTCCACATCCAGCCAAGTGGAAATCCAGGATGGCTGTTAACACCCTGTAAAGCTCCCCATCGCTTCCCTTTCATGGGCCACTTGGAATGCTGTGCCTCCTATCTGTTGCTGTCCTTCTTGCTAATACTGTGAGGAGCAGCTCTAGTGAAATAGGCATTAACAACCACAAATTGACTTTCAAGTGGCTGTCAGATGTCTAGAAACCCACAGCTTCTCTTTAATGGCAGAACAAAGCCAGTGCTGTGAAATCCTAAAGCCAGAGTTACAAATATTTGTTATATCACATTGAGGTACAAAACCACTGCATTTGGAGCCAGGCTTGCCATCAAATTCAGTGTAGCTCAGTTTTTGAGTTACAGAGGATTTAATCCTTCTAAAGCATTATTAGTAGGAGAGCAGAAAAGAGGACCTCTTACCTTCATTGTAAGATGTTATAAAATAATTTCCCAGAAAACCTTGCCTTTGCTACCTCCCTGAAACCTAACAAAAGTAATATTTTAGTCTTTGACACAGCATGGCTTCAGCCACTGATGACATCTGTTTGCATCTGCATGCATAAAATGCAGTGATAGCAATGGGTATGCTTTCCCAGTTGAAATTGTGTCAAGTTTTGTTAATGCTAATTTCTTTATTTTA
Organism: Phylloscopus whistleri; assembly: GCA_017589585.1. NCBI lineage: Eukaryota > Metazoa > Chordata > Aves > Passeriformes > Phylloscopidae > Phylloscopus > Phylloscopus whistleri. Next base: position 2,084,882 of record JADMLD010001404.1, read on the forward strand.
AGCATATGGTGCCATAAGCCTTTATTTGGTTTATCTTAATTGTTAAACCAAAACAGATACAAAATGTGGGCCAATATCTTACCTCATTCATTTTTAAAAAAAAAAAATCTCTTGGAACATTAATCTTTCCACTATGCCTCCCTCCCGAGCTCAGCAGGAGAGAGTGATGCCTGTGGAAAGCCTTGCAGGGTCAAAGCTGCATATTCTCAGCATTAGCTTTACTGAAGGGTTTCTCTCATGGATACTGATTGCAAATAATATGACTCTGGAGAAAAGGGAAAACACTGAGGGACTGGACAATAACAAAATCATAATCCAGCTTTTCCAGCAGTGCTCATAAGCCTGAAGAGGATTCCTGTAAAACAACACCTAAAAGAAGTATTTAATCATTATATTAATCCTTCACTGGATTTTTTCCTCCAAATATCATAATATTAAAAAAAAGGCTCAAAATCCCAAACAGTCTTGCATGAGTTCATATGATTTTATACAGACGTTACAACTAATGTGTTGCACAGCAAACCTACTTTATAAACTCAAGGAAATATTTTGCATTTAGCATTTCTGATTTTTTGATACTTCCTTGCTATAGAGCAAGGACTTTACAACCTACTATGTTGTTAAAAAAATCGACTTTAACTCAGAATGGGGATGAATATATACCCATTGACTAGTCTAGTTGGACTGGTTTCAACTTTAACTTAATCCAAGGCAACTTGCTCTTATTGCCTCACATGCCAACTGTTTCTAGAGGGGAACACTCAAGAATGTTTTCTTTGGAAAGGCATTGTACTTAATGGTCTGAAAAAAATTCCTTCAAATATGTATAACTCAGCCTCCTAAAAGAGTATGTTAAAGGATATCATGTGATCATAATAATGTTGTTCTTTCTTGGCTTAACCATTAACTCTCTACAAGCTGCAACAAAGGAAATCCCAACCTCTGTGGAATTTGTGTTGACACAAGCTGAGTGCAGCTGCTGGGCACTTTTCATGGAGGAAAAGTCATGTTGCTCATCTTCAGCTCGTGTGAACTAACTTGCCATGCACACATACCTACAGTTCTGTGACCAGCACATACTTGAAAAATCAGTTCCGTTTCTCAGTGTGCTTGTGAGGTAGGAGCTCTTGACAGGTGACTGTGAGAAAAGCTGAGAAACCAAGAGGATACATGACTTAACATTTCTGGAAATCTGTACTAGTCAGCCATCAAAAGAGTCTATGCAAGTTCTTAATCCCTAAAACAAACCCAACAGAATTTTTTGAGTGCTGCTTCAAGGACTTTGCGGCACTTCAGTACAACATTTCTTCTTTCTGGCTAATTCTGCAAGATGTTCCCATTTGTGTGATGCTTTGATAGGAGAGCCCTGTATTAGTATGTGTATGGAGTTAGCCTGGCTCTGTTGCTGTCCTAGTCTATAATACTGGGAATAGGAAAGTGGGGGACACCATGGCTATGCAAAAAAATGCTGCAAAACTTTCGCTGACTTTCCTGGAGTCAAATGTTTCAGACACAAACTCCAGTTCCTTGCACAATATAGTGATAGTCTATCTGTATGAGTGCATAATGTTTCCAAAATCCATAGGTGCTCTAAGTAGCAATAATGATAATGATTTACTCTATTGTAAATCAGTATGGAATCTACCACATTCTGATATACAAATGCTCAGCCTATGCAGTTTCTGTCACTGTAACAGACAAGAAAACATTGCTCATTTCTCTAATTCTGTGATTTCTCCCATTCCAAAGAAACCGTTGTCATTAAAATTTTTAACTATAAATCATGCTGTAATTTTGCAAGAAAGCTTGATGGTGTAGCAGACCTCACTCAAATTCTGAGAGACAGAGCAGTCTCTTGTAAGATGAGCTGTTGGAAGATCAAAATCAAATTAAATCCAAAGTAAAATGGATCATTGAAGAATGTTACTTTCTGTTGATAAGCAAAGCAGCTTCAACTTATGGCCTGATATAAGAACAAAATGAGGAGAGATTTAAGAAAGCTTTAGAGAAGGAATTGCAGTTTGGGCTTTGGGGTGGGGGCTGCGGAAGACAGCTCAAAACATATCATGGCGTGACCTGGAACAAAAATGTATTGTAGGGGTGTGTAATCTCTATCTAATCTGTTCATACACTGTGTTGTTTTGCCTATCAGATCACTTGTCCTGAAAGACAAGGATATTAAGAAGTCCCTGAACTGCAGTCAGGGACAGCTACAAGAAGCCAAGGCCTTTTCCTTGTCCCTCCAGAGCCTGGGCTTTCTCTGACACCCAGAGGTTTACAGATTGAAGGGAATAACTTTGTTGGTCAGTTTCCACTTAGGGTACCAAGATCCTTCAAAGCTCTCCTCTGCTTCTCAGATGGATCTGCTGCACGGCCCAGTAGTGTGTTCATAGGAGATTTTATCGTATTTTATGTACCATTCATCTCCTTACTGGATGTGCTCAGAGCTTTATTGTAAGTCCAGAGGTGCTGTCACACGGCCAAATATAATACCATGTTGATAACTTGTCAAAAACAAGGAAAGATGGACTCTGTGAATTGTTGGAGTGGGAGTTGCTGGCATGCTGAGATGTTGCTGAGGGGAACTTTGTCACAAGCTTTATCCATTCTTCCTGAGAAATGCTCAGGTTGCACTTGCCCTGAGATATCACTCTGGGATGCTGCTGGCTGTTGATACCTGGTCTGCCCCTACCCTGCAGCAACTAGGGTTAATCCACCACTTGAAGCTGAGATGAAAAGTCACTGGAGACCACAAATTTAGACAACCTGAATGATCAGCATGTCTGTGTTGGCTTTGGAGCTTGTTTTTAATCTGCTGATATAGGACTTGATCTTTGACAAATGTGTACTAGAAATAGAAGTATGATTAAGGAGACAGAATGTATGCAGTGCTGTTAAAGGGCTTTATTTACTTTTCATCGTGCCTTATTTCATGAAGGTTTTAATCTTCTCCTAAAATAGACTTATAAAAATGGAGAAAACCAGCCTGCCTACAAATTTTTAAGTACTATAATTACTAACATTACATTAGCATGACTGTAAGGACTAACAGGGCTACAATCTTATTGGCATCAGAGAGATGTGGCGGGATTAATCCTATGACTGAAAAGTTGGAATGGAAGGATACACACTGTTTAGGAAAGACAGACAAGGAACACCTTGCAGCAGCCTTCCAGTACCTACAAGGGGGTTCAATAGAAAGGGAGAGAGGGACATTTTGCAAGGCCATATAGTGATGGGAGAAGAAGGAATGGCTTTGAACTGAAAGAGTTTGAAACTGTTTAGATTGCAAGAAATTCTTCCCTATGAGAGTGATGAGGCACAGGAACAAGTTGCCCAGAGAAGCTGTATCTGCCCCATGCCTGGAAATGTTCAAGGCCAAGTTGATGGGGCTCTGAGCAACCTGGTCTAGTGAAAAGTGTCCCTGCCCATGGCAGGGGGGTGGAATGTCCATGTCTTTAGGGTCCCTTCCAACCCAAACCCTTCTATGAATCCTTTGTAACTTCATCTGCTGGTGCACTGCTCATCTCAAACTTGCTGAAATCTAGAGCAAAATTTCTAGGCAAAGCTGATGATCATGTTTCCTTGAGTGCCTTTTTCTAATCAAGGCCACTGCCAAGTTAGAAAGCTTTCACTGATAATCAGATAAATGCTTGTCTTGGTTTGGGAAGACAGGTGTCTGCCAGGGAAAAGCCAGAGCCTCCCTTGGAATGGAGAATGTAAAGCCCCTCTGTTGTATTCCTCTGGGGAATGGTTTTTCCCCAGAAACCCCCTAAAGAACGCAACTATTTAGGTTGACCCTACCTTCCCTTATCTCTGACCTATGGCTTGGTGCCAGCTATCTATCCCAAGACAGAGACTAGATAAAAACCCATGTTCTTCCTCTTTCGTGCTCTTTGCCTCTGGAACCCCTTCGGGAATAAAGTCTTGGAATATACCCTGAGGTAGGAGCTTCTTTTGAATCTTTTTCCCTATCTCCTGATGTATTCTCCCCAAAGCTCCCCAGAAACTGAGCTAGCACAGCAGACCCGGGGGGCAGGCAGGGGGGTAGCACGTCACCCTGTTGCCATTTGACTTAAAAGACTGTATTAAGATAGTAGCAAACGCTAATAGTTGACATTGGTAGTAGTTATGCTAACGCTTGGTAGGCCGCATATAACCTACAGATGAACTGTTATAACAGATTTTGCAATGCAAGCAGCGTAGCTAAGAGATAATCGCTAATCCTAAAGAATGTATACTTATCTTAAGGAGTGTATCCATTTATCTAGAGAATGTACCTTTGGCAAGAACTTAAATGTCATAGAGATAATTGTGCTAAGTAGTGAAAATGAAGTAAGAATTTGTTATGATGAAGAAATCATGTAGAGAAACATATAAAAACCCTGTAAATTTTCTGTGAAATGGGGCTCTGTCTCTGGACGCTAGTCCACAGGCTCCCGGGCCCTCAATAAAGCACCGCATAAACAACTTCGGTTGTTTGTGTCTTCTTCGAATCGGGCAACAGTTTTCTGGTGACCGCGGCAGGACTCCGAAGGTGGCTGGGGCGGTTCGCGTTCTGATCCACTCCACGCCGGCACCGAGTGATTTTCGGGGAGTCATCGGTTCATGCCCGACCCCTGCACCTGGCAGACGACTGCGAGAGGTAAGCCCGAAGGTGCTTTATTTTCTGGTTCTGGTTTGGGTGCCTGCCCATAAGCCGAGGCGGCGGTCCTCGCCGGGTTGGGCTAAGACGTCTGGTTGGTCTGGTAAGCCTAGGCGCCGGCTGTCAGACGCGGCGAAAGCTGCGCAGGTCCAGCACTTGCCCCTCGCGGCGTCGAGAAGCGGCAAGTTGGATTGGTCTGGTATTTGTTTGGTATTTACTTTTGTCTTTGTTTTTGTCGTGAAAATATGTGGTATGATTGATTCTGTTTAACTGTTAACTGTCAATATTGATTGTGGTTATTATTGTTTTGCGCGTTGCTGCATATTGATTGTTGCGATCGGTTGTTGAGTTCGGTTGCTGAGTTGTTGTATAGGTGAAAGTAAAATAGGTTCAAAATGCCATTCAAGGCACTTAAGTCTATGGTTCAGTCTAATAGAGGTATACCAGAAAATACTCCGCTGGGGTGTTTACTTAAGAGGTGGAAAAGTGAAGGGTTTTTCCAGGAGATGAGTAAGGATAAGATGATTGATTATTGTAATCATTGGTGGCCAGAATATCAGCAAGAAGGGCCGGCATGGCCAGAAAATGGTACTGTGGATTATGATACCATCAATTCATTGATGCAGTATTTGCAGGAAAATGACAAATGGGATGAGATACAGTATTTAGACCTGTTTCATTTACTGCGCCGTAAAAAGGAATGGCAGATTGAATGTGGAATAATGGTATTGGAAATGAAAGAATCTGAGTGCAGGGGTTGTAAAGAGAAATCTAAATGTGTTCAATGTTTAGCCATAACCTCTCGGCCAAAAGAAGATTTGTCCTTACTGGTGTCACCAAGTGCGCCTCCTGCTTCACCCCCTCCTGCTGCCTCACCCCTCCCTTCTGTCTCACCCCGTCGCTCTCTGTATCCACCGTTACCTGAGAGCAGTACAGAGGAGGAAGAGGATGAGGAGGAGGCAAACATAACAGTGGTACCAAGGAACGCTAAAAAGGTTGTTATGCGTCCTCCAGCCCCCTCCCCTGTTTCTTCCCAAAATCGGCGGAATACTCCGCTTGCGGCACGAACTAGACAGGGACGTAAGAATCATGGGGAACCCCAACTTATTGCTCCTTTAAGAGAAGCTATGGGACCCCAAGGAGAGAAAGTGCTTGTGAAAGTGCCTTTCTCCCCAGGAGATTTGGTGATTCGGAAGCAGTCAGCCGGTAGTTACCACGAGAATCCAGAAAGAGTGGCACGGGTGGTCAAAATGATTATTAAAACTCAGAATCCAGATTGGAATGACATGCAGGTTTTGTTAGATACTTTAATGGATTCCACTGAAAAGGAGATGGTGTTGCGGGCAATGAAAGAGCGTGCTTGGGAAATGATTAGATTGCATATAGCTGGGGGAACTGTGAATGACTTGGTTCCGAGTGATGATCCGGGATGGGATCCGAACAGTGTCGGAGGAATGGAATCTATCAGGGAATATCAAGAGCTGTTAGTAGAAGGGATCAGGACTGGGATGCCAAAAACACTAAATTGGTCAAAATTGTATTCAGTTAGACAGGACAAGAATGAATCTCCTTCAGCGTTTTTAGAACGACTTAAGGAAACTGCTAGATGCTTCACTGATTTAGAAATCGACAGTGAAGCAGAAAAATTACAGCTTGCTTTAATCTTTTTGGGCCAGACACAAGAAGACATACGTAAAAAGCTGCAGAAACTAGAAGGACATGATACCCGGGATTTGGATAAAATTTTAGAAGTGGCTTGGAAAGTTTATAATAATAGAGAAAAAGAAACAGCCAGGAAACAGCAGGCGAATATATTAGCTATAATGCAGCAAGCCGGAAATAGAGGAAGAGGCAGAGGTAGCTTTGGGCACGGTCGTGGTTTTGGACGTGGTAGGGCAGGATTCCAGAATGTCGGATTTGGAGGACGAGGGATGGCCCCTCCCGGTCCCCAGCAAGGAGGGATTGCTCCTAATCAGTGCGCGTTCTGTCGCCAGATAGGACATTGGAAGAACGAATGTCCAGTAAAGGCTGGACTGGGAGAAGTGCCAGTGAATAGACCAGCAGGTTACCCTATGAATCCAGAAGGTGTCGCCCAAGCATTGGTTTTGGGAAACTATCAGAATCAAAGCTGACTAGAACAGGACTTGAAAGTTAGAATTAATATTAATGGGAAAGAACAAGAATTTACCGTAGATACGGGAGCAACACATTCGGTTTTGAATAAGAGATTGGGACCTATTAGCAATACTACCATACAGGTAGTAGGGGCAACAGGACAATTGGAAGAAAGACCCTTTTTGCAACCATTAAATTTGAAATTTGGAGGGAAAGAATTAGACCATCAGTTTTTGTATATGCCCAATTGCCCCAAGCCATTGCTTGGCAGAGATTTATTGTCATTATTAAATGTTAAAATTATATTCGAGCATGGAAGGGTAAAATTAGAAGTTCCGGGAGAAGAAATTGCTAAATTGTTTGTAATAAAGGCAATTGATCCCTCTCCTATTCCTGTCGAAGTAGATCAGGCAGTAGTACCTTGGGTATGGGAGACGGGGAGTCCTGGAAAATCAAAAGCTGCTCAACCAGTGGTGGTGGAATTAAAAGAAGGAGCTCAGCCAGTTAGAATAAAATAATATCCAATTAAATTAGAAGCTAAGAAAGGTGTTGCTCCTTTGATAACTCAGTTTCTAGCACAAGGGATTCTGCAGGAATGTGAATCAGAATTTAACACTCCTATTTTTCCAGTCAGAAAACCAAATGGTAAGTATCGGTTAGTGCAGGATTTAAGGGCAATTAATAACATTGTTAAAGACATTCACCCAGTGGTTGCCAATCCGTACACTCTATTAACATCTGTGTCAGAAAAATTTAAATGGTTTTCTGTTATTGATTTGAAAGATGCTTTCTTCTGCATCCCTTTGGCATTGGAAAGTAGGAAATACTTTGCCTTCGAATGGGAAAGTCCTGATACTGGAAGAAAGAGACAGCTCACCTGGTCCCGATTGCCTCAAGGTTTCAAGAACAGCCCAACAATATTTGGAAATCAATTACCAAAAGAATTAGAAGAGTGGAAGATTGCAGAGGTAAGAGAGTCACCTTTCTCTTATGTCATTCTCCAGTATGTAGATGACATCTTTCTAGCAACAGAGGAAGAAGAGATGTGTTTGAAATTAACTGTTGCCTTGTTGAACATGCTGGGTCAGGCTGGCTACCGAGTATCAGAAGAAAAAGCACAACTAATAAAAGAAAGTGTAATATATCTAGGATGCAAAATCGCCCAAGGCCAGAGACAGTTGGGAGTCAATCGAGTGGAAGCTATCTGTGCTATTCCCCTTCCCAGGAACCATCAGGAATTAAGGTCTTTTCTGGGGATGGTGGGATGGTGCAGGCTGTGGATTCTGAATTTTGGACTTCTAGCTAAACCATTATATGAAGCTTTGAAAGAACCGCAGATGAACTGGGATCAATAAAGAAAAAAGGCCTTTGAAGACTTGAAACAGGCCTTGAGGGAAGCTCCAGCATTAGGCCTTCCAGATTTAAATAAAGACTTTCAGTTATATGTCAATGAGAGACAAAAATTAGCACTAGGAGTGCTAGTTCAGAGACTTGGTTCATGGAAACGCCCGGTAGGGTATTTTTCAAAGCAACTAGATGCAGTGAGTGCTGGATGGCCGTCATGCTTGCGGGCAGTTGCGGCCACAGTGATCCTCATCCAGGAGGCCAGAAAATTGACTTTGGGAAGGAGAATAGAGGTATTTGTGCCTCACATGGTACTGGCAGTTTTGGAACAAAAGGGGGGTCACTGGCTTTCTTCCAGCAGAATGCTACAATACCAAGCAATTCTGAGAGAACAGGACGATGTAGACCTGAAAATGACTAATCATGTCAATCCAGCAGAATTTCTCCGCAGTGAGCAGGAAGAAGGAGAACTAGCACATGACTGCATGGAAGTGATTGAACAAGTGTATGCCAGCCGAATTGATTTGAAAGATGTCCCGATGGAAAATCCGGATTGGGAGCTGTTTACCGACGGGTCCAGCTTTGTGGAAAATGGTACCAGGTATGCGGGATATGCAGTGGTAACAGTTATGACCGTAGTGGAAGCAAAAGCTTTAACCCCTGGAACTTCAGCTCAGCGAGCTGAGATCATTGGACTTACTAGAGCCCTAATGCTAAGCTCTGGAAAGAAAGTGAATATATGGACTGATTCTAAATATGCTTTTGGGGTTGTGCACATTCATGGCGCTTTGTGGAAGGAACGAGGGTTGCTGAATTCTCAAGGAACTACAATCAAATATAGAACAGAAATTCTAGCCTTGCTGGATGCAGTACACCAACCTGAAAAGGTTGCAGTGATGCATGTGAGAGGTCACCAGAAAGAAGAAGAAAAAATATATCGAGGAAACAAGCTGGCTGATGTCACAGCACGAGAAGTGGCTAGAGAAGTATGGACCCAAATGGCTTTGATACCCACTAAGGTGAGCCCTGTAACTCCACATTTAATTCAGGAACCGAAGTATTCTCTGGATGATGAAAAACTAGCATCACTGCTGAGAGCACAAAAGAATGCAACTGGATGGTACGTAACAGCCATGGGACAAGTTGTAGTTCCTACCCGAATTATGAGAGCTATTTTAGAAACTGAACATAATAAATGCCATTGGGGAGCAGAAGCATTGGTAAAATTCCTAAAAAGAGAAGTGATTTCTAACCAGATGTTAACATTAGCAAAACGGGTGAATGCCATGTGTCCAACTTGTTTAAAGAATAATCCAATAGTTAGAAAACAGATCCAGTTAGGGAAATTACAAGTAAGACCCGAACCAGGAGATTACTGGCAAGTAGATTTCTCAGAGTTGCCGAAAGCACAGAATTATAAGTATCTTTTAGTGTATGTATGCACTTTCTCAGGCTGGCCTGAAGCCTTTCCTTGTCGAACAAATCAAGCAAAGAAAGTAGTCAAAACACTGTTGAAAGAAATCATTCCTAGATTTGGGGTACCGTTGGGGTTGTCATCAGATAGAGGCCCACACTTTATAGCAGGGATAGTCCAAGAGGTAGCTAGGATGTTAGATATATCCTGGGACTTACACACCCCTTGGCGACCTCAGTCAAGTGGTCAAGTAGAGCGGATGAATCAAACAATTAAAAGACAGATTAAGAAAATTTGTGAAGAGGCAAAAATACAGTGGCCACAGGCACTACCATTAGCATTGCTCAGGATCAGAATCAAGCCTAGGGAACGATTGGGAATCAGCCCATATGAAATCCTATATGGGAAACCATACCATGCTAATGTGTTGAAAGGAGATTTGCATGTGCAGGGAGATCAGACAATATTTGGTTATGTCATGTCATTGAACAAAATTCTTAATGCTTTAAGGGGAACTCTGCAGTGGAATCGACCTATGCCACTGGAGAATCCGGTGCATGACATTCAACCAGGAGACCAAGTGTATGTGAAGAATTGGTCCACCAACCCCTTGAAAGAGGCATGGGACGGGCCACGCAAGGTGATCCTGACAACTTACACCGCAGTAAAAGTCGAAGGAATCGACTCATGGATCCATTATACTCGGGTCAAGAAAGTCCCTGTACAATGGGAGACTCGGCTAGTCTCTCCAACACGGATGATTTTTCGCGGAAAGTAGCATTTTTGATTATATTGTTACTGGTGATAACGAAAACAATTCCTGTTAATGGTTCTGTTATAGTTGCAGTTACCGAACCAGTGGTTGGCGTCATGGACGGAATGGATGTGAACCTGACCTGCTTTGTAACGAATGACCAGAAAACTGAAGTCCGGAATGTACAGGCAGTCTGGAAAAAAGGTGCTGACTATCCAAAAGCAAATATCGTCACAGTTTGGGATAAGGATGCACAAAAAGGTAACACCACATTACAACTGAAGCAAGTCAGGCAAGAAGATATGGATGTATACATGCGTATTGTAAAATCCCGGGAAAGCTTTGATTATAAGCAAATTAAATTGAGAGTAGTGCCCTGGAAGTTAAAGAAAGAAACCCCATCCCAGGAATCCATAGAGGTGAAACCCACCTGGGCTGTACAAGATATGTGGGACGGACTCCCTTTGAAAATGAATTGTTCATTTGAGTTGGAACAAGACTGTAACCAAGGATTGCAAGTTAAATGGTGGAGAGAAGACAATCAGAAGCTATGGAATAGAATAGACCAAGGAACTAGCTGGTGGGAAAAGTCCGGAAAAGGTATAGGGTGGTTGAATGTTAGTAACCCTTTAAATGGCTCTTCCGAAAGAAAATATTTGTGTCTAGTGATGTGTGAACTTGATGCTGACTACGGAATAAGGATAGTAGAAGCTAAGTTACGTCAGGGAATAGGGAAAAAGCATAGAGAGTTAAGAGATACAGAAGTAGCAGTACATCAAAGTTATGAACGAGAGAATTTGGTAGTAGGACTGATTAGAGATTTTGGAATGGTGCAAAACGTATCCCGAATTACAGCATGCTTGCCACTCCCACAAGCCGCAGGAGAACCAATTCCGTGGGGAATAATTCCCATTCCATTACCACCTGTGACGGCAGAAAACACATCTTCTATATGCCAAATAGAAAGGAAAGAAAAAGAAATAGTGACCGTTAAAAGGATATGGAATGCAGCAAAGTATAGTGCTGAAACAATAGAAATTAAAACAAAGCAACCTTACCAAGAAGTCAAGTGTCAAAATATAAGCCAGCAGCATGTGTTTTGGGATGATTGGAAAGCCGTATGGGGTCCGAGTTTATTAGAACACTATAGTTACATTGGAACAGTAGACTGGTGTATGCAATGGGTAGGAAGTAAAAATCAAAGTTTTGTAGAAGTTCATAAGACAGAAACCTCTACGAGAGAGATTAAAGAAACTAGAGAAAATTGGAATTGTACTAAAGTAATTACATGTGACACCCCTGAAAGTCAAATCAGTTTAGCTCCTCTTAGGATGTTACTCAAGTGGAGATGTGAATGTAGGGCATTTAATCATACAATTACAGGAAAGGCATTCGCATTGGGCAAAAACAATGGAATTCAAAGGGCCGTAAGTTGCAAAGATACTACAATTAAAAGTCCAGGAAATCTAGTCTGGGTAATGAGACATGGACAATGGACTACACATATTCCTATAGATGAGCCTGTAACACAAATCACTCTAGGAATCTCAACACTCTGCCCCTTGTGGAAACAATCAAAATTAAATTCTAACCGGAAGAAAAGAGAAGTAGATGAATTCACTGAGCTAGAAAACGAATGGCATGGACCTGATGGTGGAGTTAAATTTGAGTGGGCTCTAGAATCACTATTCGCACCTATAGCCTCATACAGGAACAGAGAAATGTTGTATAAATTGTTAGGGCAAACTGAGAAATTAGCAGCAGCCACTAAGAAAGGATTTAAAGATATGAATTTGCAATTGCAAGCCACATCCCGAATGACTTTACAGAATAGGATGGCACTGGATATGCTATTGTTAAAAGAGCATAGTGTGCGTAAATTTCTAAGTAAGAAAATTGACCATTGTTGCATCCATATTCCAAACATGACCATTGAAGTAGAAAAAGACATTTCCCAATTAGAGGCAATTGAATCCAAACCAAAAGAAATTGAAAAGGAAGCACAACATAATTGGATTGGAGCAATTTTTGAATCTTTGGGACTTCAAGTTTCTGGATGGGTTTCATCGGTGGTACAGTACATTCTGTTGTTTATGGTCTTGTTATTAATCATTTGGTTAGCGTATAAGTGTGTTTTAGGAGTCATCGAAAAAGAAACTAAACGTACTAGAAAAGTAATGAAAGCCTTGGCAAGGACCAATGAGATGCACTTGCCTCCTCCGAAGTAAGAAGATGCCATTGGGCAAGAAAATCCAGCATTTGAAGGAACCAATGATGACTAAGAGTTGAGCATCCTTGCAGAAGACTGAAGAACGCTCAAAAGGGGGGAATTGTTGCCATTTGACTTAAAAGACTGTATTAAGATAGTAGCAAACGCTAATAGTTGACATTGGTAGTAGTTATGCTAACGCTTGGTAGGCCGCATATAACCTACAGATGAACTGTTATAACAAATTTTGCAATGCAAGCAGCGTAGCTAAGAGATAATCGCTAATCCTAAAGAATGTATACTTATCTTAAGGAGTGTATCCATTTATCTAGAGAATGTACCTTTGGCAAGAACTTAAATGTCATAGAGATAATTGTGCTAAGTAGTGAAAATGAAGTAAGAATTTGTTATGATGAAGAAATCATGTAGAGAAACATATAAAAACCCTGTAAATTTTCTGTGAAATGGGGCTCTGTCTCTGGACGCTAGTCCACAGGCTCCCGGGCCCTCAATAAAGCACCGCATAAACGACTTCGGTTGTTTGTGTCTTCTTCGAATCGGGCAACAACCCCTCCCTCCAAATTATTATAATTTTGAAATTAAGGGGCTTCCAGGCAAAGATATGGGAATAGGAATAACAGTCCTTTACTAGAAACATTAAAAATAAAAATGTTGTAGTACAAAAAAGCAAACAAACAAACAAACCCCACTGACAGGGTCAGAATACAACATGACACCCTGTTGGTCAGGGTGTTGAGAGCAGTCCAGTTAGGTCTTCCTGGAATGACAGATGTGGTTCTGTTGGAACAGAGATGAACCAGTAGAAGGGTGTAATTTTCCTATGAAAATCCAGTGGTGGTGAGATGGTCCAGTCTTCCTCTGGGAATTCAATGGAAAACAGGCTGTCCTGGTGTTCTGATTCTCAGGTTTTATTCAGGTAGGAATGCTTGGCACCTCCTACTGGGTGGAGCATCTCACAATGAGATGATGTAATTTTATCAGTCATGTGGTGAGCCTTAATAGCCCATTAACAGAAGATATCCCTCTTGAGGGAAGATGGGCCATGGAAGAGATAAGAAACACTGCCCCACCTGGTTTTAACAGCTGGTTCATTATCGGAAGGCATCTGCCCCTTCCCCCCCCCTCCCCCGCCCCTTCTCGAGTCACAAGGAATGGGTCATAGAAGAGAAAAACACCTCCCCAGCTCGTTTCAACAGATGGTAAAAGAATACATACTTTTGGTTACATCTTGCATTGCAACCCAAGACAATGCTTTTGCAGTTAGTTGGGGTTCTGCAGGCTCATTCTCATTAGGTTGAAGAAAGCTCTCTAAAAATGGAAATACCAGACCTTCCATAAAGCTTATTTCTTTGTTAGTTTCTAAAAACATCTTTTCTAATTCTAGAGCAGAATACGTAACTCTTATGAAGAAGGAAGTGAATTTATCTTGATCCTTTGATGTTCAGTAATCAAATCACTAAGATTCGATCATGGGATTATGTACCAAGGGTATGTCCAAGTTAGAGCAAGAACATGTACAGAGATGAATTTCCCTTTCTTCCTTCAGCTAACACTTCTGTCAGAGAAATTACTTGCTGTATATCTGACTTTGCAAAGGAACTAGAGATGTTCCACAATTATTTTAAGCAATTATCTAAACTATGTAAGAAGCTTTTAATCAGCGTTTACTGAAATAAACCAAAAGATTGCTTGGTTATTGTGTTTGTACATATTCTTGGCTTAACATATTTAGCTTTGAGACATTTGTTCATAATTTGCCAATTTTTATTGAAACTGCCTCTTCAATGATTTTTAAATCTAAAAATAGTGCAAGTGCTAGGAAAAAAAAAAATGAAAACTCCAATGAGTGTGTTTTCTTACTGAATAAAGACCGAACACATATTTTTAACTTCCAGGAAATAATTAGGAACAAAAAAACCCAAAAATACCCCAAACCAAACCAAACAAAAATGAACCCACAAACCACCCTCAAAACAAAACAAACCTCAAACCAACAAACTAACCAAAAAAAAAACACTTTGCAATTCGCCTTTCACCTTTAAAATACTAAGTTGCTGAGGTTCTTACTGGGATGAATGTTTCTGGGGCAGCAGAATGAGGACACTAGCTTACGGGAACATTTGACATCAGAGCCCACCTAAGGAGAGTACTTCACAATGTGAAAATTACCCTTCCTTCATAAGTGGAGCCATTAAATTTTGTTTTTCCTCTTTTCTCATGAAACATAAGCATTAGGTTTTGGTTGTTTTGTGGGGGTTGTTTTGTTTTGGTTTGGATTTTTTTTAGAACTGTTGGCTTGAACAAATTTAAATTAACTATTTTCATTTAAAAAAAATTTCTTCAGCATTTGCAGGCCTCAGACTTCAGGGAATTGTTACTTGCTGATTTAAAACTGAGCTGTGGGCATTATCTGTGATTGATCTCAGAACTTTCTCCTTGTTTCCGACTGACCAGAAAATGCCATTTGGTTTCTGTTGGCAACTGCAGGAGCACTAATTCCTGCAATCAAGGTAAGGGCAATGCTGTTGTGTTTCTGTTGGAGAGAGAAATAAGGGATTCTTCAAAACTTGAAAATCCTTTCTTTGAACTCCCCAGGTCTGGTTACTGTGCAGTTTAGGCTGCTTTAAGACTTCTTGGTTTGGATGCAAGTTTAAAATGTAACACTTCGGTGTGTATGTGTTCATAGGTGTCTGGACAAATCCCTGGCTGTTTCATGGATCTACTGTGAGGTTCTGTCAGAAGGCCTGTGCTGAGTGGTCCCCTACAGTCCTCCCCTGTTAAAAAACTCCTGCTGCTCCCGTCCGGCTTTGAATCTCCCCCCTTCCCAAGCATAATAGGCAATTTATTCCCAGCAAAACTGACACCTTAGCACTCTTAAGAGGTGGTAAGTCAGGGGATGGAAATGGCAAAAGGTCACCTATATGCAAATTCTCAGACAGCTAATTTCTGTTCCAGTCCACCAAGAAATCCTGGCAAACCTTTTCTCATATGTCTGAATAAAAATAGTCTTGAGCAGAGGGAAGTGCCCATTTAATCATCTACTCTTACATGACTCAGTGAGTGGCTGACAGAGTATCAAGCACAGGGGTTTACTCTCACAGTATGGTCATGGGTCTGTGTTCTGGGGTGACGGTACGATGTATCCCCAATCGTCTGTTGGGTTTGTGTTGGACATGGTATTCTGTGCCTTTAATTTGGACCTGAGAGTGAAGCGGGGAGAAAAATGCACTGTTTGTTTTCGGAAACCTCTCGGACTGGCCTTGAAGAGTGGGAATCACCAGATACAGACAGCAAGGGTTTTTTTTTGACACTCACTTTCGCTTTGCTTTTGCTTTGTAGCTAGTTAGCGTAGCTTAGGGCGGAGCAGCTTCAGATTTCTTTTTTTCCTTTTTTCTTTTTTTTTTCCCTTTTTTTCCTTTTTTTCTGCCTGTTTTTGGACTGCTCAAACCTCCTCAAACCGAAGACCCGGGGGTGGGGGGAGGCTCCAGGGGAGTCTGCACCGGACCCACCAAGATGTCTCCAGTGCCGCAACTTTTCCCAGCGAGGAAGCGAGGAAGAGCTGAGACCAGAAACCGTCTACAGGAGAGACTTTGTTTTCCCTAATTTGTCGTCTGTCCCGGGCAGCACGAAGTTCTTGTCATCTGGTATTGTTCAATTTATTGTGCTGGGGGAGTGTTTTTGCCAGTTTAATAAACAGGTTTCTTTCCACTTTCTCTTTGAGGAGGTTTTCTCCCGAACCGGTTGGGGGGAGGGGAGGGAGGGTCTCCCTAGGAGTTCTCCTCCCAAATTTGCCTTAAACCACTACAGTCTGTAACTCCACAAACTCCAGAGGGGAATATGATCCTCTGTCTTAGGAACAGAGGATACTAAAGACTGAAGTCACAACAGTGTAACAAGGACTATGAAACCGCAACTCTCAATGCCGGGTTTGTCCTCTGAAATTTACTTTTTGTGTCTTCCAAAATAACTATTGTCCTTCTAAACTTTGGTTTAACTGGTGGAAAATCGACACTATGCTCTTCTAATGGAGTAAAACATGCTGTATCTGTCAGCAAGCTTTGAGTATTTCTGTTCTATCACAGCAAACAGTTATCTTGACTTCAGCTGGTCTTAGTGATCTCTGCTAGTATTTCTTCAAGTTTATATGTTTGGTAAACCATTTTGTAAGGCATGATATATCTTAACACTACCAAGATTTTCTGCAAGTAGATTTCATATTGATGTATGGTTTAAGCTTTTGTTACGAAGTTTTTACAGGTTTACTCTTGCGGGCTGCTTTGATAGCCCTGTGTTTCTTCAGAGAATCCACTCAGTAGAATTGAAGAACAAATAAAAATAAGTATCACACATCAGGTGTTCTCATAAAACCATCCCAAACTTGTTCTGCATGCTAACCAAAGAAGTGTTTTGCTTGTTTGTAATGGACTAGATTTTCTTCATAGGGCTTTGCCTACCTTATTTTACCCTCATATATAGGCAGATTAGCAAGGTTTATTGTTCTACAAAGCAGAGCAGTGGCCCATTCACAACTGAACCCCTTGAAAAATTGCTGCATGTGATAGAATGGTGTCAGTGTCATGCAGTGGTGAGGAATTAAAGAGGAAGGAAACAACGATGGGAATGGAGCCTTACAAGCTTGTTGTATATAGCCACAGCTTCTGGTTCATTAATGTTGTCAGACATTGCTGACCTCCTCTCTATTCCCCAGCTGAGGAAGCAGAGTGTGCACAACAGCACAGTTGAAGTCAGTTATAGACTT
The DNA here is from genome assembly GCA_017589585.1 of Phylloscopus whistleri. NCBI lineage: Eukaryota > Metazoa > Chordata > Aves > Passeriformes > Phylloscopidae > Phylloscopus > Phylloscopus whistleri. The sequence goes on from JADMLD010001404.1 coordinate 2,102,143, forward strand.
ACATTGCTGCAGCCTCTTAACTCAAGTAGCCATGACTGAGAGCAGCATGTGGCCTGGTAAATGACTCAAGACATGGTCTGGGCTCACACTTCCAATGTATAAGTGTAGACTTCCCTCTTCAGAAGCTGCCTATGGGTTGTAAACAGAAAAGAGAGAGAAACCTCTCTGCCATTACAGTTGAGTGATGTGAAATCCAGAAGGAACAGAATGCAGGCACACAAAGGTTTTTAGATCACCTTTGAAGGCTCTGGGTTGCAAATAGGCAACCTCCTAGGTTAGCAGTTGATGCATCTAGTCTTGCTTCATGGAGGCTGTGCAGGACTAAAGCAGTCTCTGTGAAGGTTTTGTCTGAACACATGGTGCTGCCCTGCGGCACGGCAGGGCTCGGCACTGCTTCGGGGCTGCCCAGCTCTGCCATGCCACCTCTGCCGCGCGGGCTCGGGGTAGGGCCAGCTGCAGGCACAGCGGGGCTCGGCTCTCTCTCGAGGCAGCCCCGCCTCGCCCTGCCACAGGGGCTTGGGGCGGGGGCGCCTGCAGGGCACAGCGGGGCTCGGCCCTCTCTCAGGGCAGCCCCGCTTCGCCTCCACTGCTATGAGGGCTTGGGGCGGGGCAGCTGCAGCCGCGGCAGGAAGAGAGGGGGGAGGTAGGTGGGGGGAAGGGCAGGCACGGGACCGGAAAAGATGGACTGGCGGGAAAGAGGGGAATCTCAAAACCACGTGGTCAGCGCTATTTTTAGAAGGAGCGCCCGGGACGGCGCGGCCACTGCCTTCCCGGGCAGGGAATCAGGGATATGGAAAGACGGGGGGGCGAAGGAGGACACAGGACGGTGGGAGGAGGGCAGTGCACCTGCGTCATCTCTGGACGGTTTCCAACCTTGTCCTGCCTTCAGGGAAAGGGGGATAGGGCTGGAGAGGGGCATGGGGTGACGGAGAGATGGCAGCAACTCCGTGCCATCCTGGCAGTTTTCACTCTCTGCCGCACTCTTAGGAACAAAGGATAGGGAAAGAGGCAGCTTCACAGAAACTGAAAAACGTGAGGTTTCACAGGGGGGAGGAACACTGATCTAGGGCGCTGACACTTTGCATCCAATCGTCCATAATTGTCTATAATCATCTATAATCGTCCATAAGTAGCCCACCAGGGCTTTATCGTCCGTAAGCTGCAGCACACGTGTCAGGAGAGTTGGTAAGAGTCCCCAGCATGATCCTTTTTGCAGGCAGACTATCCGCTTATAGCTTTTAAAACTCCCTCTCCATGAAGAATGAGAAGACTTGTGATGGTAGATGTTCGTCTCATCTCTCGGTCCCAGTAAGCCGGTCCCCTTACTGGCTATTTCCCTCCCCGTAAGCCTTTTATCCTCCTGTTGAGGGTCTTGCAGGGGGTGACTTACGGGGTGCCGGTCGTGCTGTCCTCACTGGATGCCCACATTCTCCACCAATTTGTTGCAGCACGTGGTGCAACAGTGACCATCGTGTCCAGGAAGGTTCAGCCTCCGGCAGGGAAACAGACGAGACAAGTCTCTGTCTTATGCTCGAGAATCCATTTTATTTCCCCCACCCCAGACTGGGGAGGGGGTGAGCAGGAAGAGAGAGATCATGTGGTTTTTCTCAGCTATATAATGTCTCAGGTTCGTGGGCGGCACAGGGGGCAGGGCAGAGGGCAAACTGACCACAGGGAAGACAGAAACCGGACACCAGGCCCCCACAGCCAATGGGGGGCGACAGGCCCAGGAAACCTAATGAGACCATACAATGTCTGCAAAGAATCATGGGGGAAAAGGCCTCTGCCACACCTGAGAGGGATACAAGATACTCCACATTCATATAATTCTGTAATTCTGTAACTGTTTTCATTCCAGCACTGATTCAGCAATGTACTTAAGCATGTGAATAATCTCTTTGAACCTAACAGGATTTCCCACCAGCTCAAAACTAGGCATGGTTTAATTACTTCACTATATTAGTATCTGTACTGGTGTATAGAAAGAGAGGTAAAAGAGGTGGCTTGCATTTACTGTAAACACTGTTGTTGCACTAGACATTTCTAAACTCCAATATTCCTAATTTTAATGTTTTCAGCTGAATCATATTGTTGGAGATGTTAAAAATGGGCCAGGAGACCAGCTCCTTTTGAAAGGCCTTTATTAGAAGACAGCTCTGGGTAGGGGGCTCGAGGGGCCGTGCACGCCGCCGGTGCTCCCACTGGACACCACGGAGGAGGAGGTGCAAGTCGAGTCTGCCGCTCATGCAGCAGAGTCGGGATTCCGTCCTCACAGGAGTTCTTAGGAAAATCGCTTGGCTCGGTTTAGTCCAGGGGTGTCACCTTTGTCCAGTACTCTCCAGGTTATGGTGAGTTTGGGTGAAGCTTTCTACAGATGGCTAGATGTCCTCCTCGCCCAGTAGTGTCCTTCGGAGGTCCAGATTTTGGGTGGGCTCGTTGTTTTAGGGGTTTTTTGGGGGGTTAACTGGATTTTGGCTTGGCGCAGTGCATCATGGGAGCCTCTGGATTTGCATATTGGGCGGGGTTAGCTGTTTGATGAGCAGGGAGCAGCGGAGGCCTAATTCGATGGAAGGTAAGGGGAATTTGGGATTTGGGGACAGGGAATACACAACTTGAACATAGGAAACTGAGATTTGAGGGTACAGATCCAACACAAACAGTTGGAAATAACAGGTAAGTAACAGCATAACCTTTTCAATTACATGGTAAATAGTATAACAATACAACATACAACATCAATACAACATACAACATAAAATGCATAACTTGGAGCCCTTTATTTATTTCAGGAGACACCATATGTGAAGTATTAAGATTGAATAACATCTCTTAAAACTGTTTTCTCTAGAGGCAAACGAGTTTTAGGAGGCTGGAGCCTTCCCTTGCCCTATGTTCTCTGGAAGTTGGCTGCCCTCTTAGGCATGCCAGAGCATGAGAGATCAGTACCAGAGGGAACCATTTTTTCCATTAGAAGAGGAATGCTGTGCTTACAGGGGTCCCAACATGATCTTATATTTCATAGTTATATTTGAGATGATGATAAACCATGATACATGATCAGGAACTGATAGTGGAGATGGGAAGGTCTGGGGCCACTTCAGAGCACAATGCTACTGAAGAAAATACATATGTATCTACACTCTGAGAAATCCGCTTTTCTCTTTAATCCTAAAATTGCATATTATCGAGGATCTATAATGTTGTCTACTAATGTTCACAGAATAAATGGGAATAGACCCCTTTTGGGGTCCAAATGGGATCCAAAAAGAGGATTCAGAATCAAACAAGAGGGCATTTGATCTATTTGTTTCACAGATTAGGTTCTGAAAACAGGTCTGTCTGTCAAGTAAAGGCCTGATTATTGTTTTCTAGTTGAAATTCTGTTCCATACATCTTTTAATGGTAATGGGCTAGTAGTGGTGACACTGCTGTTAACAGAATGATTAATGCCCTGGAATATATTACTAGAAAAAATTGCCATCTTGCACAGCTCAATCAATAACTTTACCAAATTTTTTTTTGCATCAAACCTTTACCTTTTGCATGAGCATACCTTCTAAGAATTTAATGTTGATTTACAGATTTATTTTGATGGAGAATAAATAGCTTTCATCTACTGTGGTTTTTTGCCTGAATTTCTCTAGCTCCAGCTATCATATGAGTCAGTTAAATAGGTCTTTTATATCTCATTCCACCAAAAAGGTCACTGAGTGTCGTCTCATGCCTGGTGATATGGCACTTAACAGAGGCACGACATAACCCCCAGGGTCCTAGAGTCCTAAGCGGTCACCGCTGGTCAGTGTAAAAAAGGAACGAAGCGGGCTTTACATGCAGTCCGAGATTTCTTTATCCACGTCACATAACTCGAACACAGTGCAGAGGTAAAGACGGGGAACAAAGGCTGTACCCTGGGTTTTCAGGGACAGAATCAGGGTGGAGTTTGAGGTCAAGGGGCCAATAGGGAGAAGACCAGGGAGAGACCCAAAGTGAAGTTTACAAAACATAAAACCAATAGGGAGGCTAATATGAAGAGATTTATATAAATAGACCAATGGAGCCTCAAAGAATAGGGAATTCCCGAAGGGTCAGTCCAGGGAGGGGCTGGTACTAGGAAGAATTGACAGGGAACATTCAGGAATAGGGATAGGTATCAGGGAAGACAGACAACCCAGGCTAAACTACCACTCTGGGGTGGGGGGGAAAGGAATAAACCATATTTTATTAAATATGTTAAAACCACAAAATTACACATTGCAACAACTGAGTTATTATATATTATATAAAAAACTTGTTTTGTCTTCTGATGTTCTAAAAGCGGTCACTTCTGACTCCAGAGCTAGGCTACGATGGTCCAGGGAATAAAATTAAACAGCCTCTGTGTAGGGAAAACATAGCAATGTTTAGCATTCCAGAATGTAATTTAGTTAACTAAAACCTATTTTATGCAACCTAAAATTTGGTTTGTAAACTTCCTGTTCCTATTTACGTATTCAGACTAGACATAAATGGTGTTTTACAAGAACATTAAAAAATGAGGCCTCCAAGTGAGTAGAAAGACCATAGCTTTTTACTTTATTTATTTATTTATTTATTTGGTATTTGTTTTGATGTCAAGCACTGGGACAAAAGTATTCTCACAACTGGGATGATGTCCCAGTGAATCTAGGCTCTTGGCCTCAGTGGAGCAGTGGTATGTGCTGGCTCCTTATGTGCTGCAATTGAAGGAGCTGGGTACCATGGAAGAAGGGATCTGAAAATTATACAGCTCCTCAAACTGTATTCTGTCTGAATGAAATCTTAAATAAAATGAAGATAAAGCCATGACAAAATTTCTGCCTCTTTAGGGCTCAGGAGTTTACTTGTGGCGCCATGTCTTCCTCCAGTTAGGATTCTAAGTCCCATACCTGTGTTTAATAGTTGTTTTCTTTATTTCCTTGCAAGAATAGACTAAGGAATGTTTTTCGTTTAAAAAATCACTCAAGAAAAATTTTTATGTATTCTGTTGCTAGTTTTGACTGCCGAGTATGAGAAGTCCTTGGTAAGGTACTCTGGAATGTGTCTTCCTCATATTCTGTGAGATTACTATACTGGACATATAAGTACTCATATTATATGCTTTCTCATCTTTTTCACAGTTACAAGAAAAGGGTTTATGGCTCATTGTTCCTATTGCTTACTTTCTAATGAAATCCTTCGGGTGGGAAGGGTGTCTGATCCAACCATGTGCCCAAAGCAGGAGCAGCTCTGGGATCAGGCCAGGCTGCCTCAGGACTTCCTGCAGGCAGGTCTTGAAAAATCCCTATGAGTGGAAATTTCTTTTTCTTCTGCCCTGGATGACAGCCATTACCCTTGAATCAGGCCATTCTCTTGAAGCAAACAGGCTGAATGGGAACTTTGATATTTCACATATAACAAAGGGTACTCCACCTGTGTCCACCAAGCCTGCAACCACCACTACAGTCTCTTAACAGATCTGCCAGTAGTTGTCTAGTGCCTTCTGTGAGTGTCTACCTGGAGTATGGGTTTCAGAAGGTGCATGGAAGGATTTACTTTATGGTTGATTTAATGGCAGTATGCAAAATAACTTCTATTTGTATTTAACTGCCTGTTTTTATTTACAAACACAGGGCATGTCTTCTCTGTAATGTACTCTTCCCTTGTCAATGGCAATCTCCAGTTTTAGCTCCTTGGTAGTCTCAAAACCTCCTTCAAATATTGCATTTATTTATGTTGTGGGCAAAAATCTTTATCAAAATTAAATGACAAAAAGTTCATTAATATGGATGAATAATAAATTATAGGATGTTGTCCTTAGATAAACCAGCTATAAACACTCATAGAAGTGAATATTTAATGTAAACACAAGTATGATATTCTAATTTATTTTCTGCTTCCTTCTGTTTGCTAATTCATTGATGTATTAAAATGCTTAGCTGGAAAAATACTTTGCAAATAACAATTTCATTTGTAACATACTTATAAAGGCTTAATATTAATAGTTTAGAAATTAAAGAGGGAAGGTCTGAATGATGCTATCACCTGTGCAACATGATTTTCCCAGCTTGTCCATTGCTCAAGAATTAGATCACAGGGCTCATAATAATCTGACTTTTGTGTACCCTGTCTGTGCAGGATAGGGATGAAAGAGCTGAGAACAGCTTCCTACCTGCCATGTGTCCTACTATGTATGTCAGCAGGCAGTGTGCTGAAAGAAGAAGAAAAATTTCTTTGGTCCCCATGTATACAAACAGATGAGTCCAGATATAATAGACTTAAGGGCTGTATACACAGAATCTTTGTTCTGCTGAATTGCATGCCATGCAGAGTATAGAAATTTTATGCTTGGTGCAGCTGTCAATTTCTTACTAGTGCTTTAATTTCTCACTGCTTAGAAATCATTCACACTTGTGATGAGCATCACACAATGATGAGTCATACAATACCTTCTTTATGCTACATCTTTCCAATATCCACAAAGCTGCTTGGCTTTGATTTAGAAGAGGGAAGTGAGCCCAATTAGCTAGTCATCTCCTATCTCTTCCACTTTTTACTTAATTTACTCACAACTTAAATTTTCAGATGTTGAGCACAGATTATTATGATGTAACTCATGCTCAGTTCATGATCACATTACTGAAATAATTCATTACCTTTTACAAGGTTTACAAGGAGGATAGTTTCTAGTGGAGAAGCTCTAGAGCAGTTAGACTCCAAGCAAGCACCTCTGTTTCACTTTTCTCATGGAGTACACTGAAGAAGCTGCCTAGTGAGAGGTCATCAAGGATCCTGTGGATTCAGGGTTTGTGAAGCATAAGCAAGCAGGTTGTCTCACGACCAACTCAGAATGAATCTGTTTTCCTATTCATTCAATGGAAAAGAATGAATAAGCTTTTCAATGTTATTTAAGAATAACATTCTTAAACTCCTTGTTCCGTTCATTCATTCCTTAGGATAGACTGCTTTTTCCTTTTGTTAAAAACCCAGAGACCTAATTTCCCCTCTTCATTTCTGTTCGAGTAATCACTCCATTCATGATATGACCCAATTGATTTTAATATATGGCAGGTAATGCATTTGATCCAGTGAGTTTTAAAGCAATGGACTTTTCACTTACTTTCTCCCACATGTACTTGTTTCTTTAATTTTTTTCTTACAAGTCATCAGATGGCAACATTCATATTTTGTAATACATGGGCATTTGTGAGCTTTAGGAAGTTTTGTTTACCAGATTCTAATGAACATTGTGATTAACAAGGCTCAGATCATAGGCGGTACATTATTTTCAGTCTTCTAAATAATGATTCCTTTTTTTCCCCACAATAATACTCAGGGGAAAAAAAGTAAATATGTTTTCTCTTAGTAGCAGTCATTGTCCCTGCTTTGTGGCCAGTGTAGTTTGTCTCAAAGGATTTATATTGTGGTTATTAAGGATTTAGAATGAAAATAACTTTTAGGAAGAAAAAATCTTTCCTGTGAGAGTGGTGGGGCCCTGGCACAGGTTGCCCAGAGAAGCTGTGGCTGCCCCACCACTGGAAATGTTCATGACCAGGTTGGATGAGGCTTGGAGCAACCTGGTCTAGTGGGAGGTGTCCCTGTCCATGGTACGGGGTTGAAACTGGATGGTCTATAAAGTCCCTTCCAACCCAAACCATTCTATGATTCTGTGATAAATGTACTTTAGTCATTAGAGCCCCAAACTGCCTTAACATCTTAGTGAAAACACACATAGTTCCCATGTTGAGATTCTCAGAGAAAGCTGACCAGTGCTTGTAGCAGCACATTGTGTGCTAGTGTGCACCAAGTATTTGTCATGAATGTTATAAAAATAACATTGTTATTTTTCTGGAGGTAATTAGTAAAGACTTAATAACATAATTTTTGTTTTTATACAACTTAGAAATCTACTTTAAAAAAGACAATGGAGGTTTCTAGGAGAAGCTTGAAACAAAAGAAAAACAGCCCTGAAATGTCTCTTGTTCTAATTTTGCTGTGGACACTTTTTCAGTGCCATGTAAGATGATAAAGGGAGAAATGTGGTCTTGGGCTGTTGTCACTTAACAAGCAGGAACTGAAAAAAGCTGCATAAAGCAGTAGATCAAGAGAGGTGATTCTCCTCCTCCTATTACCCCACGAACCTCCATTTACAGTAGTGGAACTCTGAAGTCCCAAATACAAGAAAGACATGGACCTGTTTGGAGCAAGTCCAGAGGAGGGCCCATGAAGCTAGTCAGATGGCTCAAGCATCTCTCCTAGTAAGAAAAGCTGACAGGGTTGAGGTTGTTCAGCCTGGAAAAGAAAAGGCTCTGGGGAGACTGTAGAGGCCCCTCCAGTGCCTAAAGAGACTTGATAAAATATAAAGATGAAGAGAGAGACTTTTTACTAGATTCTGTAGTGACAGGGTAAGGGTTTTGCTTAAAAAGACAGTTGCTTCAAATCAGATAGAGAGAATAGATTTTTTACAATGAGGATGGTATAGAACTGGAACACATTGCCCAGAGATGGTGTGGATGCCCCACCACTGGAAGTGTTCAAAGGCAGGTTGGATGGGGCATTGAGAAACCTGATACAATGGAAGGTGTAGCTGTCCACAGCAGGGGCTTGGAACTAGATGATCTTCAAGGTCTCTTCCAACCAAAACCATTTTATGATTCTATGAAGAGTGTAAAATAATGAATTTCACACTGCCTAGAAAAGAAAGGAATCAGTCATTTATATAATGCACTGGTATATGAAATTAAGAAAAATGTGGCTGTGACTTTTGTTCTTACGTACTTTTAAATTCTCAGCTAAGAAAAACCTTTGAAAAACTCCGTGCTTGTTAGCACCTGCAAAACTTACTTTTCTGCTTAAAATTTTAGCGAATTGAAACCTGCCTTTGCAATTTTGTAGCTGCTGTTTGGGCCTTGTGTGTAACTTTCTATTTACTGTTGGCTCCATGGAAGTTCATAGCTGCTACCTTATAGCATAGGCACAGAGGGTTGGGGTTTCAGACTCAGTATGCCCTACATTTTCCATGAAAAATAATGGAAGACTATCTTGTCTCAAAATCTTAGGACGATTATTTCATGGACTTACTTAATAAAGCATTCTAGACATGTAATAATTTGAGATGTCTCATAGACAAGAGATAAGTGCTGTTACACAGGACTGTTGCTAATATTGATGGGCAGATACTAATCGCTTGGTGATTCCTCCTAGAATGATCTATCCTTAGAGATGCACCCAGAGTGTAGGAAGCAGGGAGTTTGGAAATGTACTTTTACTAATGTCTTCGCTGTTTTATTGAATTGTTAAGGGCTATCTTGGCTTGAGTGTTCTGGGTGTCTATCACACAGCTGCCAGAAAACACCAGGTGCACCCCAGTAGAACACCCCCATGTCACAACCCCTGTCCCAATGGGCTCCCCCAGTTACCTCTAGACAGCTGCTCTTAGGTTTGTGCCCAGGTGCTGACTCATGGGCCATTTAAAGCCTTGTATCTCACCTGGCCAGGTGTCAGAAAGGACACCAGCAGGACCAGGAAAGCCCCTCTGAGACTACTCCTGTGGTGAGCATGGCACAGTGTCTCACAGCTCTGGGGTTCTTGCAACTGAGGGTCTGCCCTGTCCTGCTGTAAAAGTGAAGTTGGAGAGGACTCTTTTTGATAGATTACTTGGACAAAAATAAAGTCCAAGCATGGCAATATTAGATCTGAGAACTGCTTATTGATAAAGAAAAGTGTTCTTATTGAAGGGGGATAGAAAAGACAGCAAAGAGGGGAAAAGAGAGACAGAGAGAGAAACAGAAAACCAGGACAGATGGTTACCGCTGTACCCTGGGCGCCCTGTTAGCACCACCTCGGCAGATGGAGAGCGTGTGCTGCAAGCTGCGATGGGTCTGCGTAGCTCCGTGGCGGGCTGGGCGCGATTTCCAAACAGCAGCGGGCTGCGTGTCTCTCCCGGTGCCAAAGAACAGGTTGCTGTGCCTACGGGCACACTCGCGGAGCAGTTGCCGGTTGTCAGGGTCGGGGCGTGGCGGCTCCAGCCGCTCCATCAGGGGAAACTGTGGAACGCTGTTTGCCGTGGTGTCGAGCTGCCTCGGGAAAGCGGTGAAGCAGCACAGACAGCCAGGGAAGAAGCAGGACAGCAGGGAGGAAAAGAAAGGAGCGGGGGAGAGGGGGGCCAAGTTGACTCTCCAGGCGAGCCCCTGATCCCTCCAAGAAACCCAAAGAAAAAAGGCTGGGGTTGTGGGGCAGTTAGTTGCTTTTATCTGCTAAGGCTCCTCCCACAGCCCAATTTCCCGAGAATTTTTTCCCAGGCATCCGGAGATCTGCCGCACCAGCAGCGGGGAGGGGGTCGCTTGCAGCCCAATTGTGGAAGCTTCTCTCCTCTGATAGGCTGCTAGGCAATGCCTCCCCCGGGACAGGGCTCCTAGCATGTGTACTGCCTCGGTAGTAGTTTTTCACTTCATGTATAATGCATGTTGAGGCATAAATAAAAATCTGATTGGTCCCTCTATATATTTGGTGAAATCCCAGTCTTTTGTTATCCCAAACGAGCTGTGTATTATGGTCAAATCAAAATACTTTGCTCAGGGTGGGTAGGGGGAAGGAAGTGTAGAAACGGAGAAAGGATCTAAATCCACAGACCTAAGGGGAATAGTAGTCTTGCCTTTGTGAAAAACGACGTTTCACTTTTTTAATATTAATTTATAAGTTTAATAAAAAATAAAAGAATAAAAAATAGAATAAAACCAGACAATTAGGAGACAGGAAAAGATAGCTACTCAGTTGAGGGTGCAAAACCAACACACACCTTATTCCAGATTCCTTGGTATTTAAAAGTCTTGGTGTTATATATTCAAAAAGAGACTAATGCATATTTAAACATCTGTTTAGCTTATCAGTTTTAAGGGTCCTTAAGTATTGTATCTTCTTTATCTGTTCGTGGCATCTGAGTGTTGAGGTAGATGCCATAAATCTTTCTTAGCCATAAAGGTTTAATTGCTTTTTATCAGTCACAGGAATGTTAGGCCTCCTTTCTGTTTTCTATCTAGCTGAAAGGTTAAAAAAAAATACAATCCCCCTCTTTTTACTTTGTTACAATTAAGAAATATACTTTCATTACATTTTTAAATTCCACGAATGAAAGGAAACACAATACAGCCTTCTTACATTATATGTATAACATTCATGTCAATATTTGCGAAAAGCCAATTCCAAAATATGCATTTATAACACCTTTCCCTCTAGTGCCACAGATTTCCCTCTGAACGATCTAACCCTGTGCTTCTAGGTAATACAGGGTCAGTGGTAACAAGCCTGGATGTCTAGGGATTCCGACAGAGTCAAGCAGCATATTTTGAACGAAATTAAATATGGAAGACTTTAATTCCCATAAAGAAAATAAGTTCTTTAAAGTTCTTAAATTTTATCTTCTTTATGTGTGCATGCAACTTTTTGCTGCTTCCGTTGTCCAACTGAAAATAAAACTAGCTTTTGCACAGCCAAACAGAAAAGAGAGATGTTGCTAGAAAGGTCTTAGATTCTTGGACATTTTTTAGTATAAATTTTAAAATACTTTGCTCATGATCTGTCTGTTCATGCTATGAAATGCCTAATATGTATCTAAACAGGATAGCGGAGAGAGGTAAGGTTCTTTGAATATGACCTTCTTAGGGCTTCTATAAATGCCAGACTCCTAGGAAATATTGATGAAAATGGTTGCTTCAAGCAGTAGCCTAGTTGCTCTTCTACAGAAGAGCAACATAAGAGAATGGAGGAAGATGATAATAGGAAAAAGCAAAAACAGTTCTGTGGCAAATACAGAGCTGATGAGATCAGGATAATTTTTTATGCAGTACTTTGTGAATTTTATGCTACAGCTTTCAGAAAATATGGGGCCTCTCTCGCTGATTCAGTTCTGTCCAAAAGGAAATAGGATTTAGTCTGTTCTTCACAAAACAAACTAAAAATGTCAGTCAGCTGTTGAATAATAAGGATTGTGAAAAATGAGGTTCACTTTTCTGGTAGAATTTTTAGAAGTTTAATAAAAAGACAGTAAGAGACAGAAAGCAAAGAGTTATGGCTGGGTGCTTGGCATTCAGCCAAAAAGCACACCTACCAGCTGAGAAACACTCTTTAAAGACACCAGCCTGTTGCATATTCATAGACCGCTATGCATTATTCAAACATTCCTTTGAGTTTAGATGTTCTTTTGCTTAGTTTCAACTCCTGACCTGCCCCCATTCCATCCTGCAGATCAATTCAACATTTTATTTCTCCTTGTGGCTCCATCCTGCTGTCCCCACACTCCCTGATAAGAGAGGGTCAACAGCCTCCCCTGGGGCTCTGGTGTCCATCACCTCCATCTTCATCCAGATAGGATAATCCCAAGAATATGAGGAATTTACCGATTATCTTTACCATTCTCTGAGTTAGCTACATGAACAAAGGCATCCTACATCACATAGTCTCCATTTTAATACCATGCTATAGCCCAAGAAATATATATTTATCACACTATTATTTCTAGGTTTGGTTAATAGCAAAAAAAAAAACCAAAAAACAAAAAACAAACAAACAAAACTATATTCATACAGCAAAGTTTTCCAACATAATACATATAGCATTCATTTTAATATTTATAAAAAGCCAGTAATATAATACGTACTTATAACAAGGATGGACACAGGCCATGTACACCAGGCATCCAAAAGAAGTTTGGCCCTATTCTAGAAGCAAGATTTGGAGAAGGCTTCAGTGTTAGTCCTTCTCTACACATGTGAAACATAAATGTATCTTTCATTTTCAAACTGCAGTTACAAAAACCTAAACTGTTAAATTGTGTTAAAACTGAATAGCTTTAGAATATTATTGATATTCCAACAAAAGCCTAAGCCAAATTGAAGAGTAAAAATTCTTTCAGGCCGTTTAAACACAATGTAAAACATTTGTTTTCATTAAAGTGGTTGTGATCATTGCAAGTCCCACCTGTCCCTAGGTATGGTGTCTCTCTACCTCTTGAACCTAAACCTGTAACTCTTAAGGGTAGGTGGCCTCTAGGAACTGAGTTTATTTCTAAATATACACACACTAGGACTGAACTGGCTGAAAATGTTGTTTCTCCACGTGAAGCACTGAGGGAGAAAAAATTGCATCTCATATGGATTTCTTTTCTCCTTTGGGATCATTCTAACAATTTGTTCGCTGCTTGGATGGAAAAATCTGTGTCTGCCCTTCATCCCAACCAGTTTTATTTCCCACATCACCTTAGGAAAGTGGTGGATCAAGAGGCCTGGTGGGAAATGGCAGCAGAAGGCAAGAAAAACACTGATTTTATCCAATACTATGATTGTGTACCTGTGTGTGGATGTGGATGATTGGTTCGTAAGGCACAGCAGAGGGAAAGTAAATCAATAAAAGCTGTTTTCACAAGTTTGAAATTAAACACTAATAAAGTACTGAAAGAAATCAGGTTTTGTCTTAGAATTTTTTCACTAACCAAAATTCAGTGGAAACTGGTTTTTTTATTAGTTTTTTTGGGGGGGGGTTTTGGTGTTGTTTTGTTTTTTGGTTTTTGTGGGTTTTCTTGTTTTGTTTTTTTGTTTGGTTGGTTTTTTTGTTTGTTTGGGTTTTTTTGCTTATGACAAAAATTTGGGGGGTTAATTTTTTTTTTTAATTGTTCTGGACATGACTTTTAAAATTGGCCACTTATTTTGATTGGGAAAAAAATTTTGATGTGCCTTCAAGGTAATTGTTAAGAAATTATGAATTCCTGTGTTTTAAACATACAGATTTTTATTGCTGTCATATTGATGTCTGTCACAGCTTGTCTATTAGTTAGACAAGATAAATCTGGTCATAACAAATCTAATTTAGCTAACCTGGCTTGTTCTAGAAACAAGTCCCCTCAGTGAACAATGGAACTCACACAGAGACTTCAGCCAATCATGGTCAGTCCAGAGAGCAGTCATATCACTGGTCAAGGAGCTGGGTGGGGCTAAGACTCAGACCAATCAGCTGTCTAAACCCAGAAGTTTTAACCTGCTATATAAGAAGGATATGAACAATAAATGCTGATGACCCATGGTGTGTTCTGTGTTGTGCTTGTGTCTCCAACCCATGACTGTCACATAACAGATGTCAGACAATTTGATGACTGGTCCGTCTACAGGATGGAAAAATAGCCTTGGAATGAGTTTCCTTTAATATCTGTCAAACACCAGTTAAAATGTTTTCATTAATGCAGTAATCTCTCATCATGTAAACTATATTGTCTGATTTTGATAAACTTAATTAAATATCCTCATTAACTGGAAGTCCGAGGGACTGCTGATGAGAAAAATATTTGATGACCTGTCCTTCAAGTCAATCACCATTATTCCAGTGGCAAAAAAGCCAAAAACCAGTGATTTGGGCTAACATTTACTTGAACCCCCTGCCCCCACGATCCAATATTATTTATTGTAGTTTAAATATTGTTCTTTTGAAGAGAAAAAGCTGAAGAATTAGGATCTGGAAAGAGGATAGTCTAAGACTGCCTTATCCAAGAAAAGCAATGTCTTGGAGAAAGGAAGTCTATGCTTCTTTTCAGGAAAAGTCTACCATACTTTCAATGTATGGTAGATGGGTAATAGTACAAGTACTTGGAATAATATCTTGGATGGGTCACTTAATTTAATTCAAAACAACTGTAGCACTTAAATTTTCTTTTTTATCCCAAATGAAGATCAAGTCTCTTGACATTGTTAAATGGATACAAATATATGTTTGCAAAACAGCAGTGCTTTAGATTTTGACAACAGAAGCTGTAAGTCATATCAGCATCAGGATGAAAAGCACCTTACTCCAACTTTGTTGATTAAAAAAAGTCACTGGGTTCCAAGGTAAAAGATTAATCCTTGAAGCATCTAGTTACATATAGCAAAATAATGTCCTCTGGCTCAATGCCTTTGATATTTAAATATGCACCTGTGTAAAAAACAGACCAAAATTTACTTTCATTGGCTTCATTGCTCTTGATGTTCTGATTCTAACACATTATGTGCATTCTTTTAAATATTGTATCTCCTCTATTTAAAATCCAGCCTTGAGTTTGGAGGCATACAGGTTGAAATTCATTTCCATTTATTGTACAGAAAACTTCTCTGTGAATAGATCTTTTAGAGAGTCTAAACATAAACTGTATAGACAAGTGAGGAAGAGCATAGAACATGAAGGGTCAAGTGATGATGTGAGCAGAAACTGAGCTCAAAATTGGGGCGGTTATAATTTGAGAAAACTGCATAACTCCAAGGTGTTTTAAGATTTGAAAGCTATTAATTCTTCACACAGTGTTACTAATAGTTACATGGGTAGGTTGTATTAAAATAAAGCTGAGAGTTAGCAGAAGCTTATATTTTATAGGTGCATGAATAATTAAATTGTATGTTTTATCTGTAGTAATAAAATATGAGACTTGTCTGAGTTAACACAATTTTACAGTTTGAAGGTCTGAACCATCTCCAGCATCTCTGTGTAGAGCTGTTTGGTAAATGAGCTGTAACAGCCATTCAGGACAAGTGCTATTCTCTGAACTTTTCCACTTGCAGATAGTAAGCTGTCCTGCTTATCATGCTGGTGTTGTATTAAACAAGTAAATAGAACAGCTTTGTGACGGTTTTAGTTTGATTTCCCGGCCAATGCACCAATTAATGTGATAGTTTCATCACTTACTATAGTTCTCGTGACTGGGAGAATATAAAGAGCAAAACAGGCTTATCTTCAAATTACAAAGATAGTTTATTTACACACTGAAAGGATAAAAATAGGAAGAAAAAAAGAAAGAACAACAAATGAAACTTCCAAAACATCCTTCCTTCCCTCTCCAAATTTTCACTTTTCCACACTCAGCATAAAAAGACATAACCTGCAACCTCAGTCAGTTTTACCATTTTAAAATAATCTTTCATCAATTCTTCAGGAAAGGAGTCTCTCTTGGTTCCAATAGAGACCTCATCTGCAAGGACCTTAAAAGAACTTGCAAATCAATGAAATCCCACCCATTTCACAGCTTTCCCAACATTGAAAGCATGGGCCATGTACTCAACACACTGCAAACTGGGGTGTTGCCTTTTAAGGGTGCCTCACTTCAAGGGCAAAGGATTTTCTCATCTCAGGGAACAGAGCTATCTCTTCACTTCTTCACTACAACAGAAGGCCCCCATCTCTCTGTTCCAGCATCTCATCAAATCAATTTTACCCAGTCCATCACACAATACCTTTGCTCAAAAATCTACACATAAAACAATCACCTCCCCAGAATATATAGTTTAGTTCAGTTTCTATGTTACCAGAAAAGTCCAGCCAGAATTTTTGCCACTCCTCCTCCTCTGCCTTAAAGTCTTTTTCACTCTCTCTTCACTGACTTTAGCTCCATGCTGTGTCTCTTATGGTCTAATCACTATATATGTCATTCCTTCAGGGAAAGGCCGGTGCTCAGAATTCATTTGCTGGCAGGAAAGAGTTAAACTTGTCAGGCCTGCAGGCTGCTCACGTGATCTTGTTGTGGTGGGAGGGAACTAAAAAAGTCTGAAGGCCATGCGCTGCTCCCTTCGGCCTGAAAGGGGGCGGGGGGGGCAGGGGAAAGCATTCCGCAGCTGCCGGGGCTTCTCTTCCCCTCCCCCCGCTGCTGCTGTTCCCAGGCCCAGATATGGCTGAGCTACTTCCCCCACAGGCAGTGGCTCCCAGGGACCCAGGCTGGGCTCGACCAGGGGCAGCAGGTTCCGTGCTGCCTGATGTTACCTGGTGGCTCAGAAGGAAGAAAGAGAGCCCCTCCCCACACTCTCAGCTTTATATGAGTATTACTCAAAAGTCATAGTCTACTTTTCAATGGTCAAACTACCCGCCAATTAAAATCAATTAAAAAACTGATTCCTGATAGGACTGTCCTTTCTAACAAAATCTAAACTATGTTAACCCATGACAAGCTTCCTGTTCTGGAATGAAATGAACCTATGAACTCAAAAGAAAATTCTCCTGGTCATCAGAGAGCACTCAGCTGTGGGAGTTCAACTGGTTGGGATAGATAGTGAGCTAGATAGTGAGTGATCACTTTGTTGTTAACGAAGGCATCAACTTAAGGCCTTGGGAAGTGGGATGCTAAGAAAGGAAACATCTAATTGGGTTATGGCGGGGGTAACAGGACTATGGGTATAGATATGCTAACAAAGCAATTCCTTATAAGGCAATATTCTGAACTCTGGGTTATGATTGGTTGGTAACATGCTCCAGATATGGTAATGTTGTCATTGCTCATTGGTTCCCTATCCTCAGATAAATCCTATATAATGTCATATTTTTCTCACTTCCAGGTCTTTGAAGGAGCTCTATATGTATGGCTTATTTATTTGTCTTGCTGTTAAAGTCTTTGCTTTTCAGGCTTTCTTGGTCGTTCCCACTTCTTGATTGTCAATGCTAGTGACTCCCACTGACGGGAACGTCCTAGCCCTTGTCTCCCTGCTAACAAGGATCTATTGCCACTGCCCGCAGCTAGACCCAGGCAGCAACACTCAGCTTTGCATGTGATTTAAATCAGCACAGGGTAGTACTACAAAATTAATTCTTCAAGCCAAGCAACAGTTTCCTGTTGATGTTGGAGGACAGAGGACACTTACATAAGGCAGCATTATGTAATAATGCTTGATAAGCCCTTATAAACCACCTGCACTGTTCTCACAGTGGTTGCTTCTAGTCTTAGTTGATAGTGAATAATCTTTCGTATTTCTCCCTACTACAACAGACTAGTAAGTGCTTGATTTCAGATATAATTCTGGAAAAGTATGTTCTGTATGTTCTACTGCTTCAGTTATGTCTACAGAGGAACTGAACTTGCTTGATGTGTACTTTTAGACTATGATTTTACAAACTGAATGTCTAGAACTTTGTAAGGAAAACTGATGAACCTATTGATCACTTCTCCCTTATCATATTGTAGCACTTGAACCTTACTCTTTTTGAAAACTAAAAGGGTTTCAACCTCATTCCTACTCAAACCAGTGCAGAAACCCCTCCAGCAGGTTGGTTAATGAGATTTTCTACATTTGGCAAAGGGATTTTGCCAAAACATCTGGATTCAGCTGTGAAAGCATTCCAGTGGCATTGCTGTGTTTAAGAGGAGACTGGGAAGTTGTGTGCAGTATCACTGTTGTGCTTGTCCTGTATGCTGAAGGAGCCTGAGCTGGCAGACATCTGCCAGACTATATCTAGCAGCCCTTGCTACAGCTCAGGCAGAGAGGAAGGTTTAAAATCTCCAAGAGAGTTTCAAAACCAAAGCATCCTCTGGCTGATGGTTACATTACTTGGATGCCAGTGCTGTGCCTGTCGAGGCTGCATGGCAGAGAGCTGGGATGTACCAAGACATCTCAGTGTTTAGAAGAGGCTGAAGTTTGGCCTTGTTTTGCTTGTGCATAGACGAGTCAGCACTTCTGAGCAGATTCAGCTCACTGTCAGATGACTGTGATGTATCTCCCAAGCTCTGGCAACAGGAACTCTACAAAAGTAGGTAGAATCATACACGATGACTTAGCCAAACTTGTGTGTATAAGGAAAGATCTGGACAAAACTGAAGCATATCCGCTGAAATCTGGCACAAAATTTCTTTGCAGTACTTTATTGTCCATGAAAATTCATAAAGATTTTCATGTCCATGTCTGTTGAGGTCCAAGATTATTTATAGAGAAAAGCGATCTGAAATTATATAATTTAATTTTCTCAAAAGTATTTGCTGTATTTTGGCTGTTCTTTGATTGAGATGGGAGGGAAAGAAATAACTTTGTTTGTTTTTACTGCTATCTTATAATGAATTTTCCAACTAAATGGATTTGCATGTAGTTGCTCTGTTCCCTCGAAGTCGATTGGCTCCAGAAAAACTGCAGAAAGAAATCAGTACCTGTACCCTGGAGATCATAACTGATTAGCAATGGTATTGATTTGTGCTCATCAGATCACATCCATCATACAGATAAACAATCTGTTCTTTAAAATACTGCTTTTTGGTGTGAAAGATTGCTGAGGATTGTTTTGGAAAACTTGGATGTGATGGTTTTGTGCTCTTTTTCTCTCTGCCAAGGTCGGGGTGGAGACACATGGGAAACAGCTTTTGAGTTCGGACTTGGTTGTACTCACGAGCCGTGAGCTCTTACTAGCCAGCTAAAGAAATGAGGTAAAATAGAATACTTCTAACTCCTTCCAAGGTTATTTAAGTGTTAATTATCCAATAACAAGGTGACATCTATATTATTTATACTTTTGACCCAATAATGACCACCCAAGGCCTGCAATGCAGACATTTTTCACCCAATTACAGAAAACCACCTAAACCCATGAAGAAGAAGGAAGAAGGTGAAGAAGAAGGGCTTGGACAAGGCCCAAAGCCCTCCATCTTGACTCACGTGTATTATTATACACTAAAATCCCAAAATCCAAGTTTCCAGAATTCCAAGATTTGGACAAGCATCTGAAGCTGAAACATATGCCTGAAGTCTCTAAAATACAAGTTTCTGCTTCCTAACAATCAATGTTTACTGCATAGGTATGCAAAAACATGTAACACTTTACCTTTGATTGTAATATTCAGTTGAAATATGGCTTTTTCTTCTAAGACTATTAGCCTCAGCTAAACAAACCCAAAAAGTGACGTTTAAACAACTACCTTTTACTAGCAAGCAATACCTTGCACAATCCTTCCCTAAAGAAATAGCATTATACTAGTGAAAGGAAGTCATGGGTCATTCAAGGCTTGGTTCTTGACTGGAAAGTCTCTTCAAGCAATGATAGAATTCTTCCTTCTCTATAATAGCAACCTGGGTTCAAATTTGAGACTGTAATATATACCTGTAATAATGCATTGCATGCACATTTATTGGGCAGATTCACATCTGGGATTTATTTTTCTCTGTTTAATTTGCACCCTAGAAGAAGAGAGGAAGAAAAGATCATTTAAAGAACTATTTTGTTTTCATGCCTGCTCAGCCTGTCTGTTTTCTCTGGCTGTGTGATGAAAGGGAGAGCAGAGGGTGTTGTACACCTTGACTTTAGCAAGTTCTTCGACATCATTTCCTGCAGTATTCTGACTGCCAAATTGTTCAGGTCTGGGTTAAGTGGACAATTAGGTAGGTGGAAATTTGACTGGACCACTGGGCTCAAAGGGTGGCAATCAGCAGTACAAGGTCCAGCTGGCAGTGGATGACTAGTGGCATTCTCCAGGGATGGACACCATGGCCAAGACTGTTAATGGCTTTATTTACAATGTGAACAGTTCCACTGGCTGCCTAGGGTTATTTTCATCCAGGGAGTCACAAAATAGATATAGTTGAACACAAGCACATGTGTGACATTGTGAATATGCTCAGTCTCCTTGCTTGTAAGGAGCATTCACAGTGCTTGACAGACTGTGTGGATCCAAAATTATGCCAAAATTATTTTTGCTTTTTTATATTCTTCATACATATTCGTAGCTCTGTAGACTATATAGTTCCTAGATAACTCCAGTCTTTTTCCTATTAGACAAAACACATTCCTAGGCCCCAATCCTAATCTTGCTTCTTCTGGGAACCAAGGACAAGCCACTCTTCCAAGACACTTTCTCATAAAAGAAGTTGTTCTGGGGTGATGGTACGATGTATCCCCAATCGTCTGTTGGGTTTGTGTTGGATATTGTACTCTGTGCCTTTAACTTGGGCCTGAGAGTGAAGCGGGGAGAAAAATGCACAGTTTGTTTTCGGAAACCTCTCGGACTGGCCTTGAAGAGTGGGAGTCACCAGATACAGACGGCAAGGTTGGTTTTTTTTCTCTTCTTCGGCACTCACTTTCGCTTTGCTTTTGCTTTGTAGCTAGTTAGCGTAGCTTAGGGCTGAGCAGCTTCAGATTTGGTTTTTTTCCTTCTTTTCTTTTTTTCCCTTTTTTTCCTTTTTATCTGCCTGTTTTTGGACTGCTCAAACCACCCCAAACTGAAGACCCAAAAGTAAAGAGAGTGAGAGTCTACACCGGACCCACCAAGATCTCTCCAGTGCCGCAACTTTTCCCAGCGAAGAAGCAAAGAAGAGCTAAGACCAAAAACCATCTACAAAAGACACTTTGTTTTCCCTAATTTGTCATCTGGTACTGTTCAATTTATTGTGCTGGAAAAGTGTTTTTGCCAGTTTAATAAACAAGTTTCTTTCCACTTTCTCTTTGAGGAGGTTTTCTCCCAAACCGGTTGAAAGGAGAGGAGGGAGGGTCTCCCTAGGAGTTCTCCTCCCAAATTTGCCTTAAACCACTACAGAAGTATAGCTAGTAGCAAGAAAGGGAGGCTCCAGAAAAGGTGGAACCAAGAGGGCGGGGGGGGGGGGTGGAGTGATTGTCTCTTTACCTGTGCTTCTAACTGGGGATGCTTGTCAATTACTCTAACTTACTAAATTTATGAAAGTGACAAAGCCTTATATCACTATATCACAGAAGGTGGGCATTCTTCCATACTTGCCCCTGGAACCCTCCAAGTAAAGATCAGATTTTATATTACTTCTTATGTTATTTCAAAAGTATTGTTTTATTTCTAGATTTTAAGGCATCAAAAACACACTGGCTTCATCTGTTCCATAGCAGGAAGGAAGTAGTGTTGGACTGGGCTGAAAAATTGTGACCTAAG
This sequence comes from Phylloscopus whistleri, assembly GCA_017589585.1. NCBI lineage: Eukaryota > Metazoa > Chordata > Aves > Passeriformes > Phylloscopidae > Phylloscopus > Phylloscopus whistleri. The sequence continues at coordinate 2,123,786 of JADMLD010001404.1, forward strand.
TTGGTAATATTCCTGTTAGCTGATTTACTACTCCCGGGACTACCTCTTATGTGTAAAATTAATCAGTAAGCAATGGTACTTTCTCTTTATGCTGAACAGATAAGAGCAGAGAGGGTGAATAGCCTTTGTCTCACTAGGACTCTGCCTACTCTTCATCTGCCCAATGCATGTTTCTCTAGGAACTGTCCCAATTGAAGATCTGCAAATTTTTCTTGGGACAAAAGTGGTATAAATACTGCTGTGGTGGGCATTTATATGGAAAAAAAACCCCAAAACAACAAAACCCCAACAAAAGCCAACAACAAAAAAACAAACAAAAAATCTGCCCTATGGTAGACAAATAGTTTAGAATTTCACTAGAGAACAGTTAAAGCAGAGTGATGCAGAGTCCCCAGGCAAGTGCAGAGGAGAGCTGCTTTATTGCAAAAACCAGGCCTTTTTAAACAAAACTGACCTTTATCAGTTATATAGTTTTAAAACATAACCAATGTAATCCAACCAACCACCATACAAAACAATGTGAACATGTAATGGTTATATAACTTGTTTTCTTACCTCTAATTCAGCTGAGTCACTTTCTCATAGTCCTTTTCTACTTACCCAAAGTAGCAGGCCTGAGCCATGATTTTACAAGGGCAACAAGGCCCATATTTTGTAAGGTTTTAGCTATATGCAACAGAGAAGAAAAACTTTCAGTGTCCAGGAGAGAGGTGACAGCCAGCTTGTTTTTAATGGACCTTTTTGGACCTTTTCTTGGTAGCTTGGGGTTTGGTTTGGTTTGGTTTGGTTTGGTTTGTCTGTTTTTCTATGGACCTCTGTCAAAACAGCTGTGTTCTACCCTTGAAGCAATATATGATTTTGAGAAAAAAGTATAAAAGACCCTTTGGCATTTTACCCATTGGCTAGTTATTTCTAGACATCTATTCCCACCTGGTGTTCTGTAAACTACAGATTTAAAGCACTTGAAGTAGTCCACAAGACACTCATCCTCCTGTCTTCTGTCTTCAATGTGCCTGACAAGAGTCATTCCTCTCACTTCTACACTTCCTGACTATGAAGAGTTTAGGGTGAGACTAGGTAGGGTTTTTTTTCCTCTCAGCTGGTATTTTCTTTGGGAGTAAAGGGGAGGGAGAATGTTTTGAAGTAAATATAGTGTATAAAAAGGTTGCCAGAATAATGCAGGAGCTTCTTTTTTCAATGAAATGTGAGAATTTCATTCATTTCCTGCCAGGATTCTTCTACTATGACCTGAAAGGAAAGCCTTAAGAGGGCATTTCATTTTATATACCATCTGGGTTTCTTCACCTCGCCTTTTCCTTGTCTCTTTCCTTCCCATTTTTATTCCTGCTGTTATTTTTTATTTATTTCTTACTCATTTCTTTCTCCTGCTTCCCTCACATACCTTTCCTACAGCTGCATTTCAGGCTTCATCTCAATTTTTCAACTTCCTTCTGATTTCAACTCACTTCTAATTATTTCCTTTTACTTGTGTACCAAGGATCTAAATTACATGCAAAGAGAAAGTAAACATCACATCATATTGCAAAATCAGATTGTCCTTGATGGCTACTGCCAAGAAACCACCAATACTTCTCATCATAGATCATAGAATGATTTGGGTTGGAAGGGACCTTAAAGACCAATAAGTTCCAACTCCCCTGGGCATGGGCAGGGACACCTTCCACTAGACCAGGTTACTCCAAGCCCCATCCAACCTGGCCTTGAACACTTCCAGAGACAGGACATGCACAACTTGGCATCCATTTCAAGAAAATTATGTATGCCATACCTGATAACATCTAAGTCCTCTATAAGCCAGTTAAGTAATTCATAGTGCCATTTCAGAGCAACCATTTTTTCAGTAAACACTATGGCTATTTCTTTCTCGTTTCCTATTTTAGCATCTATCCATTTTTTAAAGAAGCACGACTGGGTCGGGGGGGATGTGTGTCTTCTTTTCCTTAAGACATGATTTATATGCTCAGGTTGAGTTTTTGTAATTTGAGTAATTTCTTGTGGAAGCAGAAAATTAATAATCGCCTTCAAAAAGAATGCATATCAGAACCTGACAGAGTAAAATACATTCCTACCATTCATAAGCCTCCAATAGATTCCACTACTCTAATGTTGTCCCTTGTAACCTTAAAAAAGGAAACTCAAAACATAACAACAACAAAACAAACAAACAAAAACAACAGATAGAAAAACAAGAGAAAGACTGAAATCCAGAAATTCTCATTCTGAATACTGGACTTCTGATGTTCTTTGAAGTCAGCAATTCATTAAGTGTTCCATTCTGGTCCTGGAATATAATCATTATAAAACATTAACATCCTCCAGAAATATTTATCATTCACTTACAGGAACAATGCAATATACCCATTTCTAGAATATCCTAAAAGATCATTTTCCACTTCAACACTCAACCTCAGCAGAGTTTATAGTACAGGTGTTGCTGCCTCAAGTAAGTATTTGCCAAATAGACAAAGATCTATGACCAGACTGGATGAAGAAACTTCCACCATTTCCATTTGTCAGGACAGTAACTTACAAGTTTTAAGCTGGATTTTGAATTGATGCTGAATGTTCTGCAGGATCATTCCGCTCATGCTGCTGATCTGAATACATCAAATAACTTAGTAAGCTATGCAACTTAAAACATTCTAATCAGGAGAGAGTTCCTATAAATTCTTTTTAAATGTTACATTTATTTTATTAGCTGTAGGATCTTGGGGAGCGTTTATTAAAACGGTTGTATTTTTACAAGCATGGGGAGCAAAAAGGGGGTTTAACTGCTTCTCCTCCTGCACTCAGTCTTACTGAGCCCAGCAAAGCTCACTGTTTTATTGCTCAGAGATAGTGTCACGTTCTGCTATTGGGCACTGTGAGGGATTCATTTAAACAGATGCCTGGGGCGAAATTAGATGCAAATAAGGTCAATATTATATCTGTGAACCGTCTATTGATGAAGAAAACTAAGTGGCCCTACTGGAAGAGGATAGAAAAAGCGGAAGCAAATGAAGGAAAAGGAGAAAGCAGAGGAAGAGAGAGACAGAGGACAGGGCATTATCACCAGGGCTTTGCAGTGTGCCATCAGTGTTCAGTCAGCAGGGTGGCCTGTGTGCACTGCTAGCAAGGGGGAGTTTGCGCAGCTCTCAAGAAGAGAGATGCAAATTCAACAGTCGCATGGATGTCTCCTGCATCGACAGCGGCGGGACACTCGACGAGTCAGAGCTTTGGCAGGAGATGTGGCAGGAAAGGTGGCAGAGCAGCAGGGCAGAATCATGGCAGGATCGTGGCAGGCTGTTGTGGGATCACAGGACAGCAGTGGTAGCTGGAATGGCAGGATAGGCAAGCAGGACCATGAACAGGGATGGTGCAGCAGGAGCGAAGGCTGGGCGAGAAGAATTGGCAAAAGCAGGCAAGGCAGAACAGGAACTCAAGTTCAGGGGCACCAGGGATCTCAGGAAGGCAGGGGAGCAGGGGCCAGAAGAGACATTAAGCAGGCAGACAGAAACCCAGGAACTAGCAGCATCCTTCTGATGCAGTTCATAACTGCTTTTCTACCCCATCGCTCCTCCCATTGTTTACTTGCCTGAGAAACCTTACTGGATAGTCTGGAGAGTCTTCCCCCAGGAGCAGGAGTTACCACACCTCTAGGGGAAGAAGCTTCGAGTCTATTGGTGGAGGAAATCTTATCACTAATAGGCGGCCAGTAAAATCACCCCAGAGACAGAGCCTTTTTCTACTTCCTAAAGGGGTTGCCTAGCAACAGAGCCTTTCTCTGTGCAGGTGCTGCCATGTGCTGCTACTGCCAAGGCATGTGCAGCCCGTCTGGTACTTTTCCACTCAAAATCAAATACCAGATTCATAACCAACAGTTCAAGAAATAAAACTAAACAATGTTGTGCATTATTATTTCAAAATTAAATTGATTCCTCAAAGGTAGTAAGCAGATGCTGTTCTTTTCAGTGGGTTTATTCAAGTGCATGGAGTTGTGCACTTTCTTATATGCTTTCCTGGATCAAAACACTGAGATGATATTCTTTTGATTGTCTTGGTGATCTCCTATTTGTCTTCAGTCTTCCACACCAAAGCTATTGGTGACGATTTACTCTCTGGTGTCTCAACAACCAGAAATGTTGCAACATATCTTTGGATGCTGCCACAAATGCCAGAAGTGGCAAACCAAAGATACTTCATAGTGCTTTATGTTGGCATTTTCACTTGTATCAACAAAACCGCATTCTTTTTGTGAACTGTGTTCATTTTGATTTATTTTTATATGCCCAGCTTTTATCATCACAGCAAAATATTGTTTCCAAAGTTAGATCCAACTGACTGAAGGTAGGAAACTGTTCAAAGCACTGATTTCAAAAGATTCATTAGTTGTGAAATATATTCACTCTTCTTGGCTTGTTTCTATGTTCACTTTTGCCATTTAGCTTAGCACAGCACTTGCTTCACTATGAACTCAGTCTGTCCAAAAGAAAAAAATAGAATCATGCTAAATCATGATACCTCAATAACGGTGAGAGATAGTATCTTCAGTTTGTTATGGCTGTGAAAATGTCTCAGTCAACAGGATTACCAGAGCCCATAAAACTCATGTGTCACTACCAATTTATTGGCATGAATCTATCATATCTTTCTGTAATGTTTACTGGCTCATGCCAACATTAGCTTCCTTTGATTTTAACTCTCTGTATGTGCTTGGGCATCTTTTGATAGTAGATATTTCATTTGTTGCATTTATGTCTTTTTCTTTTTCTTTTTTTTTTTTTTTTCCAGAGATTTAGGTACAAGATTGTCACCCTGTTTTTTCAGCCTTCTGATGTTTGCATTTTTGCAATGGAGTTTCTCACAGATTTTCACATAAACAATCTATTGTTATTGTAACTGTTCTTTCATGTTTACATTCTCCTCTTAAGGAGGAGACTGTTGATGGACTGTTGGGTTGACCAGTGTGGCTGGAGAGGACAATTTTCTTCCTCCAATCCATGGTCACTGTTGGAATTCTATAAATGCCTAGGTCTGTAAATAAACTGCCCCTTTTTTTTGCCTTGGACATCTCAGTGCATGAGTGTTGTGTCTTTTGTGTCATGCTGCGACACAAGATGGTTTTCAAATATGTTGTTCTGGAAAAGGAAAGCTCTGATCAGGTTGATAAACTCCTTTTCTTTTTGAATATTGAGATTCATGTGGACTTGAGCCTAAAAATATACACCCCAATATTTTCTGACTTGAAAAACTATGTTTAGATGTCAATACTTCAGACAGAGTTGCGGGTTTTTTATTTTTAAAAAAGATCTTGAATCTCCTTCTATGACACACAGATTTTCATAGTACAAAACATAGTCAGCCACTTTCAATTATTATATTGTATGACAGTATGACTTCATTCCTAACATAATTTACTTGAATTGTACATTTTGGCAAGAGATTGAAAGATCAGAGCTTCTATTAAATTTCATCCTGAAACAGTAACAGATTGTATTGTAGATCTAGCTATGCAGTAGTTCCCATGTCTGCTCATAACTTACTGCACATTATAGGAGACATTAGAAAAGAATGCCCAGAAAAAGACTGAGAAGTCCTCTACGATATGGCCAGAAATGACAGGCATCAATAAACTATTTGATTTGTGATGGAGAGGTTTACATAGCACTACTTCCTAGTCACCAGAGGTCAGCGAACACATCCACTTCTTATTCAGTGACACTTCTGAGAGGAAACAATCAATCTTTAGTGAAAGATGCCTTTTTCTTCTCGTCTGCTGTGCTTTTATACTATTTTGCTTTTGATAAGTGACAAACACAAAATGTGATCATTTCTGCAAGCTGCAAACAGTGCAAGCACAGTGGGGATTTTAGAAATGATTCGTGTATGTGAATGAGCTACTGACTGCTATACAGTAATGAAGTCAGGTAAAAGAAATTCTCCTTGCACTTGTGTGGGTGCTGACAGCCTGGTTAGGGCGAAAATTTTTAGGCATCAGGCAGCAGAAGAGCCTGTGGGAAACCAAGTCAGATAGACTTTCCCAGGCATCGCTCTGGAGGAAGACATTCCAAACAATTTCTAGTCCTGCACCTGTTGTTTTTTCCAACTTGTTTACTTGTAAAGATGTTTACGAGAAAGCGTTGGCTTGAATGACCAATCATGTTCAGTGTGTTAGAACAGTGTATAAAAAGGATGTGCCTTTTAATAAACATTGCTTTTATGCCCTCCAAGAAGATTGGAGTTATGTCATTATTTCAGCCGTCCCTGAATATAATAACGATATACTTGGAATAAAGTCTTATCATTCTCTTAAAAATCTCCATTAACAAATTCAGAGCAGCCCCTGAGATCTGTGTCTCCTGCCTAAACACAGGGGTACTCATGCAGCAGAATGCTCTAAGAATGAAGTAGGACTTCAGACTTCTACTCCAACCTTGAGTAGCACTGAGGTAAACTTTAAGATATACTGGGTTCAAGTTCTTTGTAGGCACACAGTTTGTGATAATTGGGAATGGGTCTGTGGCCGAGCCTCATCCTTAATGGGCTGCAACTGTATAGGACAGGTGAACAGTATTGAAGGCAAAGAAACATGGAATGCTGAACTGTACTGCCCAATCACAAAAGGGTAGAGAGGGGGTACAGGTGTAGTGCATGTAAGATGAAGGGTATAGAAGGTTGTACTGAAAAACAATGAAGTACTGATTCTTGGAACCTTCTTCGGTGTCAGTCGTACCTCCACTGTCATCTGGTGACCCTGACGTTGTTGCCATTTGCCTTAAAAGACTGTATTAACATAATAGCAAACGCTAATAGTTGACATTAGTAGTAGTTATGCTAACGCTTGGTAGGCCGCATATAACCTACAGATGAACTGTTATAACAGATTTTGCAATGCAAGCAGTGTAACTAGGAGATAATCACTAATCCTAAAAAAATGTATACTTATCTTAAGGAGTGTATCCATTTATCTAGAGAATGTACCTTTGGCAAGAACTTAAATGTCATAGAGATAATCATGCTAAGTAGCGAAAATGAAGTAAGAATTTGCTATGATGAAGAAATCATGTAGAGAAACATATAAAAACCCTGTAAATTTTCTGTGAAATGGGGCTCTGTCTTTGGACACTAGTCCACAGGCTCCCGGGCCCTCAATAAAGCACCGCATAAACGACTTCGGTTGTTTGTGTCTTCTTCGGATCGGGCAACAGTTTTCTGGCGACCGCGGCAGGACTCCGAAGGTGGCTGGGGCGGTTCGCGTTCTGATCCACTCCACGCCGGCACCGAGTGATTCTCGGGGAGTCATCGGTTCGTGCCCGACCCCTGCACCTGGCGGACGACTGCGAAAGGTAAGCCCGAAGGTGCTTTATTTTCTGGTTCTGGTTTGGGTGCCTGCCCATAAGCCGAGGCGGCGGTCCTCGCCGGGTTGGGCTAAGACGTCTGGTTGGTCTGGTAAGCCTAGGCGCCGGCTGTCAGACGCGGCGAAAGCTGCGCAGGTCCGGCACTTGCCCCTCGCGGCGTCGAGAAGCGGCAAGTTGGATTGGTCTGGTATTTGTCTGGTATTTATTTTGTCTTTGTTCTTGTCGTAAAATGTGTGGTATGATTGATTCTGTTTAATTGTCAATATTGATTGTGGTTATTATTGTTTTGTGCGTCGCTGTATATCGATTGTTGCGACCGGGTGCTGAGTTTGGTTTTTGAATTGTTGTATAGGTGAAGATAAAATAGGTTCAAAATGCCATTCAGGGCACTTAAGTCTATGGTTCAGTCTAATAGAGGTATACCAGAAAATACTCCGCTGGGGTGTTTACTTAAGAGGTGGAAAAGCGAAGGGTTTTTCCAGGAGATGAGTAAGGATAAGATGATTGATTATTGTAATCATTGGTGGCCAGAATATCAGCTAGAAGGGCCAGCATGGCCAGAAAATGGTACTGTGGATTATGATACCATCAATTCATTGATGCAGTATTTGCAGGAAAATGATAAATGGGATGAGATACAGTATTTAGACCTGTTTCATTTACTGCGCCGTAAAAAGGAATGGCAGATTGAATGTGGAATAATGGTATTGGAGATGAAAGAATCTGAATGTGGGGGTTGTAAAGGGAAATCTAAATGTGTTCAATGTTTAGCCGTAACCTCTCGGCCAGAGGAAGATTTGTCCTTACTGGTGTCACCAAGTGCGCCTCCGCCTCCCGCTTCACCCCCTCCTGCTGCCTCACCCCTCCCTTCTGTCATACCCCGTCCTTCTTTGTATCCACCGTTACCTGAGAGCAGTACAGAGGAGGAAGAGGATGAGGAGGAGGCAAACATAACAGTGGTACCAGGGAATGCTAGAAAGGTTATCATGCGTCCTCCAGCCCCTTCCCCTGTTTCTTCCCAAAATCGGCGAAATACTCCGCTTGCGGCACGAACTAGACAGGGACGTAAGAATCAGGGGGAACCCCAACTTATTGCTCCTTTGAGAGAAGCTATGGGACCCCAAGGAGAGAAAGTGCTTGTGAAAGTACCTTTCTCCCCAGGAGATTTGGTGATTTGGAAGCAGTCAGCTGGTAGCTACCGCGAGAATCCAGAAAGAGTGGCACGGGTGGTTAAAATGATTATTAAAACTCAAAATCCAGATTGGAATGACATGCAGGTTTTGTTAGATACTTTAATGGATTCAACTGAGAAGGAAATGGTGTTGCGGGCAATGAAAGAGCGTGCTCGGGAAATGATTAGATTGCATTTAGCTGGGGGAACTGTGAATGATTTGGTTCCGAGTGATGATCCGGGATGGGATCCGAACAGTGTCGGAGGAATGGAATCTATCAGGGAATATCAAGAACTGTTAGTAGAAGGGATCAGGACTGGGATGCCAAAAACACTAAATTGGTCGAAATTGTATTCAGTTAGACAGGACAAGAATGAATCTCCTTCAGCATTTTTAGAACGACTTAAGGAAACTGCGAGACGCTTCACTGATTTAGAAATCGATAGTGAAGCAGGAAAATTACAGCTTGCTTTAATCTTTCTGGGTCAGACACAAGAAGACATACGTAAAAAGCTGCAGAAACTAGAAGGACATGATACTCGGGATTTGGATAAAATGTTGGAAGTGGCTTGGAAAGTTTATAATAATAGAGAAAAAGAAACAGCCAGGAAACAGCAGGCGAACATATTAGCTATAATACAGCAAGCCGGAAATAGAGGAAGAGGCAGAGGTAGCTTTGGGCGCGGTCGTGGTTTTGGACGCGGTAGGGCAGGATTCCAGAATGTCGGATTTGGAGGACGAGGGATGGCCCCTCCTGGTCCCCAGCAAGGGGGAATCGCCCCTAATCAGTGCGCGTTCTGTCGCCAGATAGGACATTGGAAAAACGAATGCCCGGTAAAGGCGGGACTGGGAGAAGTGCCAGCGAGTAGACCAGCAGGTTACCCTATGAATCCAGAAGGTGTCGCCCAAGCATTGGTTTTGGGAAATTATCAGAATCAAAGCTGACTAGAACAGGACCTGAAAGTCAGAATTAATATTGATGGGAAAGAACAAGAATTTACCGTAGATACGGGAGCAACACATTCGGTTTTGAATAAGAGATTGGGACCTATTAGTAATACTACCATACAGGTAGTAGGGGCAACAGGACAATTGGAAGAAAGACCCTTTTTGCAACCATTAAATTTGAAATTTGGAGGGAAAGAATTAGATCACCAGTTTTTGTATATGCCCAATTGCCCCCAGCCATTGCTTGGCAGAGATTTATTGTCATTATTGAATGTCAGAATTATATTTGAGCATGGAAGGGTAAAATTAGAAGTGCCGGGGGAAGAAATTGCTAAATTGTTTGTAATAAAAGAAATTGATCCCTCTCCTATCCCCGTCGAAGTAGATCAAGCAGTAGTACCTTGGGTATGGGAGACGGGGAGTCCTGGAAAATCAAAAGCTGCTCAACCAGTGGTAGTGGAATTAAAAGAAGGAGCTCAGCCAGTCAGAATAAAACAATATCCAATTAAATTAGAAGCTAAGAAAGGTGTTGCTCCTCTGATAACTCAGTTTCTAGCACAAGGGATTCTGCAGGAATGTGAATCAGAATTTAACACTCCCATCTTTCCAGTCAGAAAACCAAATGGCAAGTATCGGTTAGTGCAAGATTTGAGGGCAATTAATAACATTGTTAAAGACATTCACCCAGTGGTTGCCAATCCATATACTTTATTAACATCTGTGTCAGAAAAATTCAAATGGTTTTCTGTTATTGATTTGAAAGATGCTTTCTTCTGCATCCCTTTGGCATTGGAAAGTAGGAAATACTTTGCCTTCGAATGGGAAAGTCCTGATACTGGAAGAAAGAGACAGCTCACTTGGTCTCGATTGCCTCAAGGTTTCAAGAACAGCCCAACAATATTCGGAAATCAATTAGCAAAAGAATTAGAAGAGTGGAAGATCGCAGAGGTAAGAGAGTCACCTTTCTCTTATGTCATTCTTCAGTATGTAGATGACATCTTTCTAGCGACAGAGGAAGAAGAGATGTGTTTGAGATTAACCATTGCTTTGTTGAACATGCTGGGTCAGGCAGGCTACCGAGTATCAAAGGAAAAAGCGCAACTAATAAAAGAAAGTGTAATATATTTAGGATGTGAAATCGCCCAAGGCCAGAGACGGTTGGGAGTCAATCGAGTGGAAGCTATCTGTGCTATTCCCCTTCCCAGGAACCATCAGGAATTAAGGTCTTTTCTGGGAATGGTGGGATGGTGCAGGCTGTGGATTCTGAATTTTGGACTTTTAGCTAAACCATTATATGAAGCTTTGAAAGAACCGCAGATGAACTGGGATCGACAAAGGAAAAAGGCCTTTGAAGACTTGAAACAGGCCTTGAGGGAAGCTCCAGCATTAGGCCTTCCAGATTTAAATAAAGACTTTCAGTTATATGTCAATGAGAGACAAAAATTAGCACTGGGGGTGCTAGTTCAGAGACTCGGTTCATGGAAACGCCCGGTAGGGTATTTTTCAAAGCAACTGGACACAGTGAGTGCTGGTTGGCCGTCATGCTTGCGGGCAGTTGCGGCCACAGTGATCCTCATCCAGGAGGCCAGAAAATTGACTTTGGGAAGGAGAATAGAGGTATTTGTGCCTCACATGGTACTGGCAGTTTTGGAACAAAAGGGGGGTCACTGGCTTTCTTCCAGCAGAATGCTACAATACCAAGCAATCTTGAGAGAACAGGACGATGTAGACCTGAAAATGACTAATCATGTTAATCCAGCAGAATTTCTCCGCAGTGAGCAGGAAGAAGGAGAACTAGCACATGACTGCATGGAAGTGATTGAACAAGTGTATGCCAGCCGAATTGATTTGAAAGACGTTCCGATGGAAAATCCGGATTGGGAGCTGTTCACCGATGGGTCCAGCTTTGTGGAAAATGGTACCAGGTATGCGGGGTATGCAGTGGTAACGATTACGGCTGTAGTAGAAGCGAAAGCTTTAACCCCTGGAACTTCAGCTCAGCGAGCTGAGATCATTGGACTTACTAGAGCCCTAATGCTGAGCTCTGGAAAGAAAGTGAATATATGGACTGATTCTAAATATGCTTTTGGGGTTGTGCACATTCATGGCGCTTTGTGGAAAGAACGAGGGTTGCTGAATTCTCAAGGAACGACAATCAAATATAGAACAGAAATTTTAGCCTTGCTGGACGCAGTACATCAACCTGAAAAGGTTGCAGTGATGCATGTGAGAGGTCATCAAAAAGAAGAAGGAAAAATATATCGAGGGAACAAGCTGGCTGATGTCACAGCACGAGAGGTGGCTAGAGAAGTATGGACCCAAATGGCTTTGATACCCACTAAGGTGAGTCCTGTAACTCCACATTTAATTCAGGAACCGAGGTATTCTCTGGATGATGAAAAACTAGCTTCACTGCTGAGAGCACAAAAGAATGCAACTGGATGGTACGTAACAGCCATGGGACAAGTTGTAGTTCCTACCCGAATTATGAAAGCTATTTTAGAAACTGAACATAATAAATGCCATTGGGGAGCAGAAGCATTGGTAAAATTCCTAAAAAGAGAAGTAATTTCTAACCAGATGTTAACATTGGCAAAACGGGTGAATGCCATGTGTCCAACTTGTTTGAAGAATAATCCAATAGTTAGAAAACAGATCCAGTTAGGGAAATTACAGGTAGGACCTGAACCAGGAGATTACTGGCAAGTAGATTTCTCAGAGTTGCCGAAAGCACAGAATTATAAGTATCTTTTAGTGTATGTATGCACTTTCTCAGGCTGGCCTGAAGCCTTTCCTTGTCGAACAAATCAAGCAAAGGAAGTAGTCAAAACACTGTTGAAAGAAATCATTCCTAGATTTGGGGTACCGTTGGGGTTGTCATCAGATAGAGGCCCACATTTTATAGCAGGGATAGTTCAAGAAGTAGCCAGGATGTTAGATATATCCTGGGACTTACACACCCCTTGGCGACCTCAGTCGAGTGGTCAAGTAGAGCGGATGAATCAAACAATTAAAGGACAGATTAAGAAAATTTGTCAAGAGGCAAAAATACAGTGGCCACAGGCACTACCATTAGCATTGCTCAGAATCAGAATCAAGCCTAGGGAGCGATTGGGAATCAGCCCATATGAAATCCTATATGGGAAACCATACCATGCTAATGTGTTGAAAGGAGATTTGCATGTGCAGGGCGATCAGACAATATTTGGTTATGTCATGTCATTGAACAAAATTCTTAATGCTTTAAGGGGAACTCTGCAGTGGAATCGACCTCTGCCACTAGAGAATCCGGTGCATGACATTCAACCAGGAGACCGAGTGTATGTGAAGAATTGGTCCACCAACCCCTTGAAAGAGGCATGGGACGGGCCACGCAAGGTGATCCTGACAACTTACACCGCAGTAAAGGTCGAAGGAATCGACTCATGGATCCATTACACTCGGGTCAAGAAAATCCCTGTACAATGGGAGACTCAGCTGGTCTCTCCAACACGGATGATCTTTCGCGGAAAGTAGCATTTTTGATTATATTGTTACTGGTGATAACGAAAACAATTCCTGTTAATGGTTCTGTTATAGTTGCAGTTACCGAACCAGTGGTTGGTGTTATGGATGGAATGAATGTGAACCTGACCTGCTTTGTAACAAATGACCAGGAACCTGAAGTCCAGAATGTACAGGCAGTCTGGAAAAAAGGTGCTGATTATCCGAAAGCGAATATCGTCATAGTTTGGGATAAGGATGCACAAAAAGGTAACACCACATTACAACTGAAGCAAGTTAGGCAGGAAGATATGGATGTATACATGTGTATTGTAAAATCCCAGAAAAGTTTTGATTATAAGCAAATTAAATTGAGAGTAGTGCCCTGGAAGTTAAAGAAGGAAACCCCATCCCAGGAATCCGTAGAGGTGAAACCCACCTGGGCTGTACAAGATATGTGGGACGGACTTTCTTTGAAAATGAATTGTTCATTTGAGTTGAAACAAGACTGCAACCAAAGTGTGCAAGTTAAATGGTGGAGAGAAGACAATCAGAAGTTATGGAAACGAATAGACCAAGGAACTAGCTGGTGGGAAAAGTCCGGAAAAGGTATGGGGTGGTTGAATGTTAGTAACCCTTTAAATGGTTCTTCCGAAGGAAAATATTTGTGTTTAGTGATGTGTAAACTTGATGCTGACTACGGAATAAGGATAGTAGAAGCTAAGTTACGTCAAGGAATAAGGAAAAAGCATAGAGAGTTAAGAGATACAAGAGTAGTTGCACATCAAAGTTATGAACGAGAGAATTTGGTAGTAGGACTGATCAGAGATTTTGGAATAGTGCAAAACGTATCCCAAATTACAGCATGCTTGCCACTCCCACAAGCAGCAGGAGAACCAATTCCGTGGGGAATTATTCCCATTCCATTACCACCTGTGACGACAGGAAACACATCCACCATATGCCAAATAGAAAGGAAAGAAAAAGAAATAGTGACTGTTAAAAAGATATGGGATGCAGCAAAATATAGAGCTGAAACAATAGAAGTTAAAACAAAGCAACCTTACCAAGAAGTCAAGTGTCAGAATATAAGCCAGCAGCATGTGTTTTGGGATGACTGGAAAGCTGTATGGGGTCCGAGTTTATTAGAACACTATAGTTACATTGGAACAGTAAATTGGTGTATGCAATGGGTAGGAAGCAAAAATCAAAGTTTTGTAGGAGTTCATAAGACAGAAACCTCTACGAGAGAAATTATAGAAACTAGAGAAAGTTGGAACTGTACTAAAGTAATCACATGTGACACACCTGAAAGTCAAATTAGTTTAGCTCCTCTTAGGATGTTACTCAAGTGGGGATGTGAATGTAGGGCAATTAATCATACAATTACAGGAAAGGCACTCGCATTGGGCAAAAACAATGGAATCCAGAGGGCCGTAAGTTGCAAAGATACTACAATTAGAAGTCCAGGAAATCTAGTCTGGGTGATGAGACATGGACAATGGACTACACATATTCCTATAGATGGGCCTGTAACACAAATCACTCTAGGAATCCCCTAGATTCTAACCGGAAGAAAAGAGAAGTAGACGAATTCACTGAGCTAGAAAACGAATGGCATGAACCTGATGGTGGAGTTAAATTTGGGTGGGCTCTAGAATCACTATTCGCACCTATAGCCTCATACAGGAACAGAGAAATGTTGTACAAATTGTTAGGGCAAACTGAGAGATTAGCAGCAGCCACTAAGAAAGGATTTAAAGATATGAATTTGCAATTACAAGCCACATCCCGAATGACTCTACAGAATAGGATGGCACTAGATATGCTATTGTTAAAAGAGCATGGTGTGTGTAAATTCCTAAGTAAGAAAATTGACCATTGTTGCATCCATATTCCGAACATGACCATTGAAGTAGAAAAAGACATTTCCCAATTAGAGGCAATTGAATCCAAAACAAAAGAAATTGAAAAAGAAGCACAACATAATTGGATTGAAGCAATTTTCGAATCTCTAAGACTTCAGGTTTCCGGATGGGTTTCATCAGTAGTACAGTACATTCTGTTGTTTATGGTCTTGTTATTAATCATTTGGTTAGCCTATAAGTGTGTTTTAGGAGTCATCGAAAAAGAAACTAAACGTACTAGAAGAGTAATGAAAGCCTTGGCAAGGACCAATGAAATGCACCTGTCCCCTCCGAAGTATGAAGATGCCATTGGGCAAGAAAATCCAGCATTTGAAAGAACCAATGAAGACTAGGAGTTGAGCATTCTTGCAGAAGACTGAAGAATGCTCAAAAGGGGGGAATTGTTGCCATTTGCCTTAAAAGACTGTATTAACATAATAGCAAACGCTAATAGTTGACATTAGTAGTAGTTATGCTAACGCTTGGTAGGCCGCATATAACCTACAGATGAACTGTTATAACAGATTTTGCAATGCAAGCAGTGTAACTAGGAGATAATCACTAATCCTAAAAAAATGTATACTTATCTTAAGGAGTGTATCCATTTATCTAGAGAATGTACCTTTGGCAAGAACTTAAATGTCATAGAGATAATCATGCTAAGTAGCGAAAATGAAGTAAGAATTTGCTATGATGAAGAAATCATGTAGAGAAACATATAAAAACCCTGTAAATTTTCTGTGAAATGGGGCTCTGTCTTTGGACACTAGTCCACAGGCTCCCGGGCCCTCAATAAAGCACCGCATAAACGACTTCGGTTGTTTGTGTCTTCTTCGGATCGGGCAACAACGTGATGAGGGACATGATTTTAAAAATGTAAAAACTGCAGAGAGAGCAGTAAGACGGTGGAGCCCAGCCAAACTGAGCCAGGTGAACTGAGACCCTGAAGAACAAAGCAGGTGAGACCAAGAGCTTAAATGTCTGGACAACTTTCAAACAAATGCATCATCCCCAGGTGTGCGGCTGGCAACTTAGGAATGGGGGCTCAGATATCAGCAGAGGAAGAGTGCATATTGGACATCTTGCTGCCAGTATTACAAAGGAAAGGTGTTAAATGTGAAGAGCAGGCGCTACATGCCTTGCTTATTTGGTGTAAAAGAAATGGCATCAAGGCAGATGCACAGACTGCCTTTTTTGCTGAACCAAAGGAGGAAGCAGGGTATGTGCTGTGGGCGGTTGCTATGAAGGGAGACGAGATAGTCGCAAGGTCACTTAAAACATGGCACTTGGTTTGGGACATGTTGTTCCAAGTGCATGGTGACAGAGAAATGGCAACCTGTAGGAATGCACCCCAGACCAGAGCAGGTGTTTCGTATAGGGAAAGGTGTGAGACTCACCCCTTGTAAGATAAAAGAGCCAGAAACATCTTTGCTGTCCTGACAGTAATTGGCTTTTTGCCAAGAGAAAAGCACCTGTTGGACCTTTTTTCTGTTCTTCCAATCCTGTACCTCTCCCTATTGGCAGTTTACCAGTGGAGCCCTCCTCGATCGTTAATTAGATAAGAAGGAGCACAAAGGAACTCAGGGGCTTTTTGGAGTGTTTTTAGCAGGATGTTAGAGGTTTCTCTAACACCTGTGCTTGGCTTTTTCTTTTGTTTCTGTAGTATTTGTTATTTTTCATTTATTAAACCTTTTACTTTACAAAACACCTCTGAAGAGCAGTCTCGCAAGGTTATTTTAAGCCAGAGATTCATACATTTACATGGAGCTCATTACACTCTGACCATGTGTTAAAATTTTATCAGCAACAGCTACTGCTGCTCCCTCCGTCCCAGTCGCAGCCACTGCTCCAGCAGCCGACTCCCCTGCTGCAGCCATGTCCCCCTTGCCGCCTCCTTCCTCTGTGAATGTGCCGTCTGAGAAGGGTTCTGTTCTGCCGATAGCACCTAAGAATTGCACTCTTCCCCTGGATGCTGATGACGACATCCCAGTGTCTGGGGGGAAGCACTGGCCGGATCTAGCCATGGCGAAACCACCTGTCCTGGTTTAGGGCAAATTTTGGAGGAAACCTCCGAAGGGGTTCTTCTAGAAAGCAAACCCAAATGGCCCCTCCCCCTAGCCGGTCTGGGAAAAACTTCCTCGGAGAAAAGTGGAAAAAACTATTTATTTAACAAACAAGATGCCCACAAGCACAAAAAATGAGTAATATGAAACAATAAAACCTCTCGCTGCTCCAAAGAGAGATGGCAAACTGAGCCAGTCCTTGCTGTGGGTGTAGCTCAGCTCACTCAGTCTCTCACCAGTCCCACTCCCTCCGGAGGTCCAGGCCCCGCGGGCTGCAGGTGCGAGCCCTCACTACTCCTCTGTGTTTTTCAGTCCAGAGTAGATTTAAACAGTCCCAAGGAAAAAAAAAAACAGTGCAGGGAACTTCTCTGCCTCAACTAGCTAAAACTAACTAAAAGCACAGGGGATCTCTGTCCCACCGCTGTCTGTGCCTCAGACGAACACCAGAGCAAGGACATGTGGGAGTCAGGCAGTTTTCTCAAAACAAACTGCGCGCTGCTTCTTTCTCCCCCTTTGCTCCCAGAACCAGTTTTAAAGGTACAGGACTTAATGTACAACACAAATAGAACAGACGACTGGGGATACGAGCATCATAAAGTCACCCTGGAACACCATTGCAGCTCTTTCTCCTGTGCGGGTTGCTGAGAAAGGCCTACCGGCTGTTGTGGTTTCCCTTGGCAGTCACCTCTACCACTGTGCAGGCGGCATGGAGCTAGCTGAGAACTGCTTCCATGCGCTACTAGCACAGATGGAGCAGGGACTGCTGAGCCCCGAGGGGAGTTAGCAGGGCTGTACCAGCAACATCGAATGGCTCCTGTCTGTGCTCTACAGCCAGTGAACTGCTGTGGTGAAGGCTGTGCTGAGGCTACAGATGGGTGAGCACACTCCCCACAGGCAAAAGCCGATGGTGCATCCTGTTTACAACCAGAGCAGGTTTTGATCAATTTAGTGGACCTGGCAGAGATACAGATGCTTAACTGTCTCCCCACTGCAGGATATATTTACAATAGAACTTGTGACTGTCACAGTAAGAGGGGCAAATCCAAAAAGATTGTGGCCGAAATTTATGAGCAAGCTCGGGAAGAGAGGGAGTTAGACTTGGCGAATCAGATTCTAGTATGTCCTGTGATAAAAAATAATGGCGATAGCCTGAATGAATGGGATCCCTTCCATTGATCAAGGACTTGAGAAACAGTGATGCAGCACATACTTCCTTCTCATTTCACTCACTCTATGCTGTGAGGTATCTTTATTAATGAGTGTCTTGGGTTGTGGAACCTGGATTGTGTATTCTATTTTCATCTGCTGAAAAGCAGTTGAGGAATTGTTTCTTCTTTATCTCTTGTTTACTCTGAAAGGAGGGGAGCAGGTGCCTTTTGACAATGAGCCAACTGTTGAAACCGGGTAGGGCATTGTTCCTTATATCTTTTACTGCCCAGGGAATATTTTCTGCTAATGGGCCATTAAGACACCCCTACCCTCCCCAGGGGAGTACATCCACATTCCATCATCCTATTGTGAGATGCTCCACCCAGTGGGGGGAGCCAACCATTCCTACCTGGATAAAACTGGGACTCCGGAACAGGAAGCTCTCTTGGCTTCACCCCGATTTCTGGGAAGAAGACTGAACCTCATCTCACCATCACCAGACCCCTTCTCACCATCACCAGACCCCTTCTCACCACCTCTGGACCCTTTTGGCTACAGGATCATCTCTACTTCAACAGAACCACATCTGCCACTCCAGGAGGACTTACTTCTGGACTGCTTCCAACACCCTGACCAACAGGGCATCAGGTTGTAGCTCTGACTTTGTCAGGGCTTTCCAAAATTGTTGTTTGTTTGCTTGCTGGTTTGGTGGGGTGGTTTTGTTTTTCTACCACATTTGTATTATTGATATTCCTAGTAAAGAACTGTTATTCCTATTCCCAAATCTTTGCTTAAGAGCCCCTAATTGCAAAATTATAATTTGGCGGGGGGGGGAGGGGTGAGGAGTTTCTCCATTCTAAGGGATACTTCAGTTTTCCCTGGCAGATACCTGTCTTCCCAAACCAAGACAATGAGTCAACCCCCTTCGATTGTCGGCAAATAGCGGCAGATTTGTTTCTCCCTGACTCAGATGTTGATTTTTGAGTCGCAATGGAGACAGTTAGCAAATGAGGTTGCCTTAAGCAATTTATAATATTCTCAGGATGACCCTCCTTTTGGAGCCAGTTTGCCCCAGCTCATGGGGGACCCTCCAAATAACACCCTGCACCTCCAAGTCAAACTGCATCCCTTAGTGCTACAGCAAGGAAAAGAGCTCGTGTTTCTCACGATGCAGCCTATACTGGATGCGCTCATTGTCAGGGACAACAATTAAACAGAAGCCTAGTGAGCCGTATATCATGTTTATAGATGGCCTTAGAGAGGCAATTGAGAAACAAATTGACAAATTGACAATGTAGCAGCACAAGAAACTTTGCTTTTGCAATTGGCTAAAGATAATGCAAATGCAGAGTGTAAACAAGTCTTATTGCCGCTGCAAAATCCTGTACTAGTAGATATGATTGAGGCTTGCAGTAAGGTTGGGACAACACAACCTAAGGTTGGGACAACACAAACACCTCCACAACCAGGTGGAGCAGCTTGCAACACAAGTTTCTGCTGCTGTGCTGACCTCCAAAAGCTGTTTTCAATGTGGGCAAAAAGGGCATTTCAAGACAACATGCCCTAGCCAACCTAGCAGCTTTTCAGTGCCGGGGAATGGCAGGCAGCGCCCTGTCAGACTATGTGTCTGCTGCAGCAGACCAGGACATTATACCAGACAGTACCATTCTAAGTTCGACAGCAGGGGACAAGCGCTGCCACCCAGAGGGCCACTGGAAACCAGGAAGCAGAGCGCGGCAGGGACGCGAGCTCAGATACAAATGCACTCAGGCAACCTCTTCCAAGCTTATGCGGCAAAATCAGCATCAGAACCAAAGGGAGCGCAGGATGTTGTCACCACTGTCTCAGTCACCACAAATGACAACAAGGTACACAAGATACCATTACATGCTTTTTGGGGCTTTGGGATATTGGTTGAGTGCATTACTCAGTGGTGGGACATTCAAGTGTTACCTTGCAAGAGCTGTTTGTATTACCTGGAGTTATTGATGTGGACCATTTTGGGCAGATTTGTGCCATGGTGTGCACACCATCATCCCCAGTCACTATACTTAAGCAAAGTCGTATTGCTCAATTGATACCTTTTGTGGCACAAGTACCTAGTGCAGAATCTGTTGAGAGAGGGACTGGAGGGTTCAGGTCCACAGGTTCATCAGGTCTATAGGCATCCCCGAGGTTTTTTGGACCCAGATGGTTACTGACTCTAGACCTAATATGATGTGTTCCAGAACCTCTAAAAGGGAGTCCCCTAAAACAAACCTCCACCACCCCTCCCCCCCAGCCCTGGGTTGGGAAGGAAATTATTTGGAGGAGAAAAGTGGAAAAAACCCAGTTTTATTGACAAATGAAAAAAACTCTCCCCACCCCAAGTAAAAGGAAAAGCTCAGGTTACTGTGGAGGAGGAGGGCGCAAACCTTCTTCCGCGGGCTCCGGAGATTCTCAGACTTCTCAGGTCAGGTCAGGTCCAGAACTGGTCCAAGTCTTTGAGGAGGGGGGTGGGGGGGGGGGTGGGGGGGTGGGGAAGAAAGGGAAAAAAGAGGGGGAAAGAAAAAAACCGGAAACAGCGGAAAGCAGGCAGCAGAGAGAAAAAATGGCCAAAGCAGCAGCAGCAGCAGAAGCGGCAGCAGCCAAGCAGCAGCTCAGCCCAAGCAGCAAAGCCCCGTGAGCAAAGCAGCCGCTGCTAGACATAACAAATGCAGTCCATGATATGGGATAGAGGGCACCGTCAACCCAGAACAAGTGGCCTTCTACTTGGCCCACAGTACTTTTGAAGCAGTGGCAGGAGTTGGGGGTACAACTGCCAGTTACCAAAGTTGCCCACTTGTGAGTATTATTAATCCTGATGGGCAGATAGCTTCTATCTGCCCTTATGTCATTTTGTTATCTTTAAAATTGTGGGCATGTGATTGTCTGACTCAATAGGGAGTCACCTTGACAACAGAAAAGCAGGATTTTTCCTATGGGCCACTGTGGAGAGCAGTCAGCACAGACCTACCATCACACTACAGTGGCCCACACAGCCTATATAGATTGACCAGTGGCCCCTGACTCATGAAAAATTGACCACTCTCAAAGACTTAGGTAATGAGGAGCTGGCACGAAATCATATTGAACAATCACAGAGTTCTTGGAAGACTCCAGTATTTGTGATCAAAAAGAAGTCTGGTAAGTGGAGATTCTTACATGATCTCTGCTGGGTTAATGAGGTGATGGAAAGTATGGAAGCATTGCAGCAAGGTGTGCCTTCTCCAAGCATGACTCCAGCTACTTGGGATGTCTGTGTTGTTGATCTGTGTTACATGTGGTTGTGGGTTGGAGACAGATACATGACACAGTATACTGAGGCAAACAGCCCATTTTATTGTTTGGAACTTTATGTAGCGGGTTCAAAACTCCCAGGTCCAGACAACAGATTGGTCTGGGGTTTAATACTGTCCAGCTCCCTGGCCAATGATACGTCTGCATGTAAGGTTTGGAAGGGATTGGTTGAGGTCTCTGCCCGAGTTTAAATCTGTCCTATAATTGTTCACCTAGGGACTTGTTTATCAAACTAGGAGAGCCAAATTTGGTTTCTTAGTATAGCCAGATTTATTTGTCCAGCTACAGACTATGTGTACTGTGACAGATCTGAAGAACTGTTTTTTTACTATACCCATTGCATCCAGACAATGCTCCCGAGTTTGTGTTTACTGTCCCCTCTGTATATAATAATGAACCAGGAAAAGGATACCATTGGACTGTATTGCCTCAAAAGATGAAGAATGGCCCTACCATTTGCCAGTGGTATGTGGCACAAGCATTATCACAGGTTAGGAAACTATTTCCACAGGTTTATTGTTACCACTATGTGGATGAAATCTTAGTTGCTGCACCAACTGTAGAACAGCTCAATGTGGTAATGCCTGTAATGCAAGAGGCTTTAATAAGTTATGGTTTGTGTGTTGCTCCTGAGAAAGTACAGTGAAAGCTCCCTGGAAGTATTTGGGAATGAAAATCTTAGATCAAACTGTTGAACAGCAGAAGGTGACCATTCAGCATTCTGTACAAACATTGAATGACTTGCAAAAATTGTTAGGCGCAATTAATTGGATCAGACCATTGTTGGGATTATCGAATGTGCTGTTAGCACCACTTTTTGATTTATTAAAAGGTGATCCCCGCTTGTTATCTTCTGGGAGCTTGTCACTAGAAGCACTTGCTGCATTGAAGCAAGTAGAACTAGTAATACGAAGGAAAAAAGCTTGGAGAGTGGTTGTCACCATACCTCTCAGTGTATATATTTTACTGTCTCAGGACCCTCCTGTGGGGCCTCATAGCCCAATGGCATGACAGTTGGCAAGATTCTTTGCATTTCTTAGAATGGGTATTTCTATCATATCAGCACAGGAAGACAGTTGCCACCCATTTAGAATTGGTTGCTTACGTAATTTGTAAAGCCAGACAATGGTGTGTCCACTTGTCAGGGCAAGACCCAGCAGTTATGACTGTGCCCTTGACCTCTGACTATTGGGACTGGTGTATAAACTGGCAAATGACTCTGTTTTACAAATGGCCATGGCAGTCTTTCTGGGAAAAGTACTGTTCCACCACCCTGCACATAAATTTTTGCATCTACATCTTGAATGGCAAATTGTGGAATCATCACTGTATTCCTTGACCCCTTTACAGGGGGATGTGGTTTTTACTGGTGGATCAGGGCAGATGGGAAAAGCAGTTGTCACCTGGGTGGAGGGAGATCAGTGGCGTGACCTTATAGGCCACCAAGGCAGATCCCCTCAGTTAGCAGAATTAAGAGCAGTCATAATGGCTTTCAGAGCCTGGCCTTATGAGAATTTAAATCTTGTATCTGATTCTCAATATGTATGCAGTATAGTTTGTCAATTAGATTGTGCTGTTCTGAAAGAGGTATATAGTAAGGAATTGTTTCATTTGTTAAAAACATTATGGAATACTTTAGGTCAACAAACTGCATCATTTTTTATTATTCATGTTCATAGTCATACTAACTTGCCTGGGTTCATAGTGGAAGGAAATTCCCGTGCAGATAAGCTGAGAGCCCCAGCGTGGGCTGCCCTGGTACCATACACTTTACAACAAGCGATTCAGTCATATCAACTTTTCCATCAGGGGGCTCATACTCTACAACATAAATTCCATCTTACATCTGCAGCAGAACATGATATTGTTGCCTTGTGGGGGTGGGCGGAGCCCTGGTGGCTCTGCCCTGGAGAGAAGCTTTGCTGAGGAGTTAAGAAGAATTTCGCAACCTCACCCAGACCCCTAAGGTAACAAAGCAAGCCCTCTTGTCACGGCGACCTTTCCGAAGACCCACAAGCCCTTTCGGGATCTTATGTAGATCTGTTGTAAGCGATTGGCTTTGTACCCTTCCCCCCTTCCACCGGTTTCCCTATAAAACCCCCTAAAGTTTCCCTAATCGGGAGGGCTTCTCGTCCTCGGCCCCCTTTGCTGATGCCTTTGCAATAAAGCTGCTCATACGGAACTGCCAATGAGACCCTCTCTCTCTCATCATCCCAGGCCAGCTACAGGGGAAGCGAATCTCGCAAGGGGCAGGAGCTGAAATCACTAAGCTGAAATCACCAGAGCTGAATCACTGCTTTGCCCCCTGCTGAGTCACTCCCTGCCAGCTGAGGGAGTGCCTTGGCCCCCTGACGAGTCCTCTCCGAAGAGACACTGAAGAGATACTTTTCAGGGTGGCTCAGCCTCCTTGGGTCCGGAGCTGCGGACCCCACCACCAGCTGGAATATTCCCTCATGCTCTGATTGTCAGCAACTTGTCACTATGACTCAGGATGGAATGAACACTAGAGATTCTTCAGCTATGGCAGTCTGATGTTATTTATGTTTCAGAGTTTGGTCGCCTTAAATATGTATGTTTCCATGTGTACCATGTGTTGTCAAAACTGATAATAGACCTGGTTATGTCATTCCTCATACCCAATAATTCTTGCAATTGTGTGGTGTTCAGCATGTCAGTGGTATTTCTCATTCTTTGACTGGTCAAGCTATTGTAGAACGTTTTCATTCTACGCTTAAAGCCTTTCTTCAAAAACAAAAAGGGAGAATGATAAGTGAAACCCCACAGGCAAGAGTT
The DNA here is from genome assembly GCA_017589585.1 of Phylloscopus whistleri. Taxonomy (NCBI): domain Eukaryota; kingdom Metazoa; phylum Chordata; class Aves; order Passeriformes; family Phylloscopidae; genus Phylloscopus; species Phylloscopus whistleri. The sequence continues at coordinate 2,147,977 of JADMLD010001404.1, forward strand.
TGGAAAGCTGTGTTTACATTGAATCATCTAACTATTCCTCCCTTGTGCACAGTACCTGTTATTCTACTGTGCTTTTTGTCATTACAGTCACCAATGACAGGACCTGTGGCCCAGCTCCAGTCTGGATTCGTAATTTGCAGACATGAGCCTGGGAGGGACCATGGGATCTTGTTACCTGGGGGCGTGGATATGCCTCTATCTTGACTTTGGTGGGTGCCTGCAACATTGCATTTGACCATGTTGGACAATGCCCCTTGAAGCAACGAACCTGGTGGTGGCTCCTAGAAATAAGCAAAAACATGTGGGTGATGGGAACATATAGACTCTATGTTATTGTATGTTACATTATGAAGTTGCATAGTATCGTTATTGTATTCTGGATGGCAGTAATAACAATATAATTCTAAATTGTCTTGGAGGGCTTAAAAGCAAAGTTTATTGAAAGACACATCCTTTTTATACACTGTTCCAATACACTGAAAATGACTGGTCATTTAGAGCCAACACCTCTTTATAAACATCTTTGCAAGTAAACAAGTTGGTAAAAACAGCAGGTGCAAGATTAGAAATTGTTTAGAATGTCTTCTCACAGGTCCCCCAGAGCAATGCCTGGGAAAGCCTGCTTTCTCACAGCAAAGGCTGCTTTCTCACAGCTTTCTAGGCTGCCTGAAGCCTAGAAATTCCTCTTTGACCACTGTCAGTTCCCACAGCATAGTTATTGATGTTAAAGTTCTATAGCTATTGATAGAACTATACAGCTGTTGATTTTGTTAATAGCCTACTATATAGCCTTTAGTGTATTCTTGTATGCTGCTTTATAAAGCTGTACAGCTATTGATATTGTCAATATTCTGTAAGTGTAGGGATAAGGATTTTGATGGTCATGTAGGTTTGGGGAATGAATCAAGGTCAGTACATGGACACATTCCAGAGCTAGTGGAACCTACACAAAAAAACACTTGTACCGTGTTTCCTATTTCTTCTGCAAGGGCCCTGTAGGTAAAAAGCCATACAACATGTAAAAAACAAAGCAAAAAAATCCCCACATGTAGAAAAATCGTGGTTGTTTGAGTCCAAAGATATGTCCTGAGACCGGTGTGTTCTCGAGACACGTGGTTTTATTAGTCGTGGGGGACAGCCTGACCAGGGAACAGCAGCAGGAGAGGTCTAGAGGGGCAGGAATCTAAGCATGCAAAGAGGCAGATTACCCGTTACAATCCATTTTAACCCTTTCCATCATGAATATTCTAATTAGTACTAACCAATCACCTCAGGATACAAAAACCAACAACATTTACATACAGCCTATAGGGACTATTGCGTTACCATGCTAATCTACATACTAAAAACCTGAAGAACCACCTTCTCCCTGATACTTGAGACCACTTAACTGTCTTTTGTTTGGGGGGTGGGGTCCCTTAGCTACTGGAACTTCAGCTGATTGCCTCATTGTTCTCTTGTTTATGGTTCGAATCTTGCTTTCATTTCTATTTCTTTTGTGGGTTTCATACTTTTGGAATTTTTTGTTAATAAACCATTTCTGCAAGAGCTTGCTGCTTCATCTCCCCCAACACCCACCCATGACAAAATTAGCTCCACTCTGAAGACCTTGCTTTTTTAATAAGCTTTACTGATTTTCTGAGACCATAAGTACAGCCCAAGATGCTCAGAAGGTGGGATCATCAAGTTCTCAGTGCCATGGGAAGATAAGCTTATCATGTCATTAGTACTACTTCCTCTATTCTTGGCCTCCTGATTTTTAAAAAGACCTATCTAAAGAAAAGAAGAAAAATCAAGTAACACTGGAGGTGCCACTTGGTTGGCAAATCAGTAAAGGATATACTTAAATCTGAATTGGATAATATAGCAAAGTACATCAAAGATTTCAAACCTCTGATCAAAAAAAATCTCTTAAAACATACAAGATTTGAATGACTTTGAATAAACTTCTTCCTGCTTACCAAGAGTAGCATCACATAGGTCCTCCTTCCCACACTGAAGTGCTGCTCAGAACAGTCTTCAAAATTTCAAGAGCTAAATTTGCAGCTGATTAGGCTCCTGGCTTTTTATCTCAGCTTGTTTTCTAGCCCACTAAATCTCTTCTCCATAGAGGTGCACAATGGAGCAAGAATGCAAGATGACCCTTCAGTCAGTAAAACCCTCTGAAAGTGCAATGAGGTCAGAAAGACCTAAAGGAACCAAATCTGAGCAGGCCTAAAATACCAAAAAGCAGTATTCCCAGATCTTCCCATGAACTTTGCTAACTTCTGCAGTAGTCAGGCTGTGAGCATACAAAGTACTAAAATAAGGCTGTTTGAGGCACACCAGCAGCCTCCCTGTAGTCAGCAGGATTCACATATTCATGTGTTAAATATGAATAACATGAATTACGTTTACATTACTGTAAATCTTGTGCTAGTTGTCACAAAGGGCTGTTCCTTCAAAAGAAGGACTACCTTGAATGGGAGAAAAAAAGGTCTGCTTAGGGAAAATGGGAAATAGGTTTCTACTTCTACTAAATTAGGAAATTATGTTTTTGATGGTGTTGGCTGATACATCTATTTCTTTTATTGGTGGTTGACTGCCTGGGACTAACTCAGAGATGGCTCAGTCCTCATCTGCCCACAAGAAGCATGAAGTGCCATTACTAAGGAGTTGGTGGTGTCTAATGACCTTAGACAGCCTGGAGCTGTGTCACCTGAGGCAATGGAGCTGTTTTCCATCCATTCCTGCCATAAATAAAAGCAAAAAGTATTGAAGTTTGTCTTAAATTTTCTTGTGTGGTTTTTTTTTTTGTTTGTTTTCTAGTATAGTAACTATATTTAACTTCAATTTTTAAAATTAAAAACCTGATCTTTTCTGTTCCTATTTCTACCAATAGTCCCTATTCATTTACATAGATATACAGACGGAAAGCTATTTTCAGAAGTGTTCAGCATTGGCTTATATTCTGTAGAAACCAGCAGTAAAACTCCTACTGATTTTTACTTGGGAGTTGAACTATGTCAACCCTGAACAGTTTTGAAAAACACAATTTAAGCATCATTTTAACTAAATGCTGCCCAGATACAATCCTGAAGAAATGAATTCAAAACATTTATTTAAAAATGTCACCATATTTTCAGTCCATGTTTTCTGCTTAACGTTTGCACAAAGACAGAAATAAGTCAAATACTTCCTGTGGATACCATTGCTTAATTCAAGCTGCTGCTGTGACATGTTTACCTGAAATGCATTGGAAACATATCAGCTTTTCTCACCCTAATGCTATACATAACTCCTTTCTTTTTTTTTATTTTCCTTTTCATTTTTTCTTTTTCTGAGAGCAGGAATCTCAAAGAATTTATATAATTTCTGTTTGAGCTTGAGCAGGGTACTATTAACATCTGACAGTAAAACAGTATATGATCCAGTTCTGCAAGAACAGAAAAATCATCCTTATGATGATGGTAATTCTCATTTATCTCTATGTGTCTATATTCTGTATCTATATTCTATGTCTATATCTATATGTACATAGAGGTATATTTTGGTAATTCAATCACATTGGTGTTGAACACATCTTTCCTTCTAGATACTGGTGAAGAGTGAGTTCCATGATAATTTAAGCCTAGGTTGAGCCTATGATGAGCAATTTAAGCATAATTTGTGATGACTGCACAAACAAAATTCACCAAAGCAGATGTTGGGCAGTTTAAATGGCTGTGGAATTCCACCAGAATATCTTCAATATTTCTTTGTGTGAGGTGGAGCTTGTAGGATTGTTGCCTTCAAATCCTGTGTGGTATCTGCTTTTGTTGATCACAATGAGACATGGATCAGCATGTGTACATGTAAAAAGAGCAATGTGTTGGGTTATGGAACTAAAAATGTGTATTCTATTTCATCTGTTGAAAGCAGTTGGGGAGATGTTTTTCTTTATCTCTTGTAACTCTGGGGGGAGGGGGGCAGGTGCCCTCTGATAATGGCACAGCCGTTAAAACCAGGTGGGGCAGTGTTTCTTATCTCTTTCACCACCCGTCCTCCCTTGGGGGGGATATCTTCTGCTAATGGGCCATTAAGGCTCACTAAGGACATGACACATTCCATCATCCCATTGTGAGATGCTCCACCCAGTGAGGGGTAGCCAACCATTCCTACCTAGATAAAAACTGAGACGTAGGAACACAAGGTATTTGGTTCCACTGGATTCCTGGAGGAAGACCAGACCCTTCTTGCCATCACTGGACCCTTTTCTCTCAGGATCATCTCTACTCCAACAGCACCACATCTGCCACTCCAGGAGGACTTACTTTGGACTGCTTCCAACACCCTGACCAACAGGGTGCCAGGTTGTATCTCTGACTCTGTCAGGGTTTCTAGTATTTTTGTTTGCTTGCTCATTTTTTTGTACTACTACATTTGTATTTCTTTTTAATATTCCTAGTAAAGAACTGTTATTCCTATTCCCAAACCTTTGCCTGAAAGCCCTTAATTGCAAAATTATAATAATTTGGAGGGGGTGAGGGGTTTACATTCTCCATTCCAAGGGAAACTCCAGCTTTCCCTGGTGGATACCTGTCTTTTCAAACCAAGACAAGCAATAAATGACCTGTTTTCTTAAATGTTTTTCATAAAGTCAGTGATGGTTCAGTCAGTTTTGAACCTCACCAGTGCTGCTGCAATGCTAGTGGTTTGCTTCCAGCATCTGACATGATTAACGGGAGCCCAGGCTGTTTTTCTCATCTAGACATATAGTGACATCAGTAAGTATCTTAACAGAGATATATAGCTATAAAATACACCACAGTGAGCGTATCATGTTATATATATTTATACAAGTGTTTATGATATATATATTTGATATTGTTAGGTATAGAAATAATTTCTGGGTATAGATATGATATTTAAGTGCCAATAGGGGCACTTAAATATCATATCTAAGTGGGGAAAGGAATAGTTACTTTAACAGTGTGACAGTAACAGCTGTACTACTGTAAAAAGCATAAGAAATCAAATAGAACAATTTTGATATTGCACCAACTAATGTTGGATTTATCTGCTTAATTTCCTTCTTTTTTTTTTTTTATTTGAGACTTTAGAGGTTGAACACCAGTATTTAAATCTGTTTATTGTTTTAAATATATTTAGGTTTATAGACATAGTTTAGGAGGCATAATGTACAGCTATTATGGTAGAAATATTTGTACATTATACTTAAGAGATGCTTCTTATTTGTCATTAATTTTCTCAGCCATAAGAATTTCTCTGTTTCATTTTTCTCAAAAAAATGAATTTGTATGAGTTTTCTTGAATATACTGGGTTCCAAACTCTGAGAAAATGACAGATATATTTGCCACCTCAGTTGTGCTATATAACCTTCTGACAATTTTCAAAAATGCGGTGGTTTGGTTTTTTTCTTAATTTGAAAAAAAAAATAATTAGAGACTCAATTTATGGCAAAGAATCATACGCAAAATCTATCAGGTCATGTATTTGAAATAATCTTGGTGATTTCGGAGTCTATTGGCTTTAAATGAAATTAAGTCCACTAAAAACAAATTCCTTTTCAAAATAGAACTCAATGAGATTTAACTGGATGTTGGCTTTTACAGCTTGATCTGGCTTGCTCTGTGATTCTGTAGTGCAGTAGCTCACAATAAACTGCACGTAGAGCTAGTTGCCAGGGATGTCTATCTGTTCTGTACAGCAATAGGCTTTCATAAGCAGGTATCAGAATATGTTCCCTCTACAGCACCATGTTGATATTTTGAAAGAAGTGGATGATTCTTCAAATGTCTGACATGACACTGATCCTCATTAACTCTGCATAATTCCATGCTAATATAGAAGCAGCTGCCTCACTTATAATACTTCTCTAGTAGCTTCTTAAAAATGCAAAGAATAATGTCAACATCTCTGTTACAATGAATATCTTGACATTCACACTGCTGGGTGCCTGAAGGAACACGCCTCGAGCTGGACAGGTGCTGGGTGCAGCCCTCCTGCCTTTTGGTCACTGAGGCTGAACGTACAGTGTGTACAAGCCCTCTGCACTCCGTAAGAGCAGGTTATGACACGGGATCTGATGACAGGAGCCTGACCTTAGCTTACCAATATGCAGAGTCTAGTTTTAGAGCCTTTTTTGGTGGAACCAACCTTTTGACTACCATTTGTCTCACAAATCCTGACAAGTGAGAAAGAAATTTCACTTATTCTCCTACTTTCAGTTTGTTTTTGTGTCTCTGCTCTAAGTCAGAGAACAGTATGTCCAATTATTTTGCGTGTAAAGGAATGCGGCAGATGTATGGCAAATCAAGTTGAACAAATATTTCAAAACCCTTGTGCTGAGAGAAATTGCAGGGTGATTACAGAACACAGAGGCTCTAAGGATGGCACTGTTTTTGTATATAGAACAGGCTGTGGTTCTTCATTGCAACTTTGCTTCCCCCTTTTTTCCACCCAAACCCATCCATTAAAAAGCTTCTGCAGTTATTTATGTTCTTATGATCAAACTTTCCTGCTTATAATACTGTGTTTTATAAAAGATGGTTGTGATTTCTAGATGTGTGTTCCTGTGCTGTTGTGCAGCTTCTTTTTTATGCTCCTGGCCTCACCAATGATTTCAGTCATACTATGAGACTCTACAGAAATTATTCTCTTAGAAGAGTTCATTTACATTTTGATGATCACCTAATCTGCATTGCTGCACTATGTACTACTCTTTGTGGTAACAGTCTGTGATACCAAAATCCTGATAGCTACCCTATAGCCAATTTTTGAGTGCCCCGTGAGATTATATGAGTCTTTGTCCAACAACAGTATCAACTGTCTCACCAAGCCATCTGATCTGTATTTTCTAATGTGTGCATATTAGGCCAGGCACATTATTTTGAGCACCAGCTAAAAAATGAGAAAATGCCTCATGTTCCATATTTGCATGCGAATTTCTGAGTACACTGAGTCAGCTTGCCTGACAAATGTTAATGATGGCTGCGGGGAGGGTCCCTAGAAGAACTCAGCAAATGATGTAATATTCTGAGGCTTCCTTCTCCTCCTCTTCCTTCTCTCTTCTTACATTTTATTTTGCAAAATAAATTTGCTTCTGGTTGATAACAATGGGAGGCATTTGCAATCTCTATAGCATGTTGAAATATAGAAAACCAACAAGAAGCAGTACTTTTAATTTAAAACAAATATGTTTCCTTTATTTTCAGGTCAACCACTTGGCTTGAACTATGTATCTTAAGGAAAAAAACCTACCAGAATTTTGTAATACAAATGAAGGGAGAAATATTTTTCTTTCCACTTTGTTTCCCCTTTAATAAGAACCTGGCACGTGCAAACACTGCACAGGCTGCCCTGTGACTCTCTTTCACAGTCTCCTAATGTGACTTTACAAACAGCATGCTAAGAGAGTTACAGATGCACACTTTAGCTTCTACCTCCTTCTTCTCCCACCTCAAATGCTGCTGCAGCCCAGCATTGGGAATGCAAACATACCTTTGCTATGGAGGGTGATGGCACATGTCAGAGTGAAACCCTCAGTCATGCACAGAGTGAGCATATGGGGCTATGAACAGCATCACCATTTATAGCTCCCATCATACTCCACTGGAACCAGAGACTTTCAGGTAATGCCTGTAGTCTTTCAAATGGCTGTACAGGGAGTGAAGAGACAGAAAATTTTGGCACCTACATACCTCACTGCTGCTGAAATAATTGAACCTATGCAACAATTTGTTGGGTTGGGTGTTTTTTGTCCACATTTGAAGTGCAGGCTTATGGCTCAAGAGACCTTCTTGTCACCTGCTGAATTTTGGTGGAGTTGTGTTCCAGGTGAATTTGTCGTTTCATAATGTAAAGGTCTCAGGCTTCACTTCCTCTGAAGAGTCTCTGTTGACCAGTTCAGATTTTCAGAGCTTTCAGAAAACTTCTATGTTTTTTTTCTTCACAGACACTTGAGGAAATGCTAAATCATGTGATGAGTTAAATCTGCTGTAGAGAGGTTGAAGAATGGGAATGCTTTTCTTAACAGACAACAGATTCTCTGTATTAAGTAGGGTCTGTTACAAAGCAGCCAGTCACCGTGATTAGTTTTTATTAAAGAAAACAACAACTGGAAACAGGGACCTGGGATAAGCCCAAGGTCCTCAGCGATAAAGCAGACTTGAATAAAAAAATAAAAGAGACAGAACACATGCTGGGTGCTCCTTCAGTCTCGAGTATCTCTACAGGACCCCACCCACCTCTCCCCGGGGGAGTCCTTTTATAGCCTCCAGGTGGATCCAAATCATCTCTCCTCTAATTGGCTCCTGTCTAGGGTCCTGACTGGTCCAACCCGATGGTGCATTTCTATCCAATCATTTTGCAACTCCGTCGAGTGATTGGCTGCCGTGGTGCGCCAATCCAGTTCTCCATGACATCACTCCTCCGGCCGAAGCTCCCTCATGCTATCCCCTCTCAGCTCCCCCCGGTGGTCACCCATCACAAAGTGAAAAACCCAATCTCCCAACACAAACCCAGCCCGAACAACAACCTACAACTGTCCCATCAACCTCATTCACCCACAACAGGGTCTGCTACTGTTCTTGAATTTAATGGATTTAATGTAACTATTGCAATCTGGCTGGGTCTTTCAAAATTGAGTCAAGCATTGTATTTCTAGCAACAGGTGGGAAGATAGGTCTGAGCATCCCAACCTGCTGTGTTACCAATTAAGCAGGTGTTTTATAGTCTGAGACACAATGCTGAAAAAATCAAAATGGCAGTGTATTCTCTCCTTCTGTACAAATGTCCTCAGTTAACTGAACTCAGAATCGAATAAATATTTTGCGTTTATATATGTATACATACATAATCATCTGATAAATTTCATTATTTTTATTTCTGTTCCAAGATAGTGCAGAAACAAAGCACAGTATCTGACTTGGTACAGACAGCTTCCCTTGGCCAGACAGAGACCTCCTTTTTATCTTGAGGTCCATTCCGGCATCAATGGAAGGCTTGCATTGACCTGGAAAAGGTGGAAACTGATTCAAAAATAACAAGATTTTTCTTTAATAACTTCACACCTTCCAAGTAGAGTTGATTAATTTATTGGCAGCACTCTTCCCTTGTACAAAATCTATAAGGAAAATTAGGTGTGTATAAACAGGTTCTATCTACAGCGTATGAAAGTGTCCAAAGATAAGAGTTAAAAGCTGAGAGGAATGTGTGTGGACTCCTGGTTGGGAGGGCTGGGAAGGACAGATGACAGGCAGCAGGACAGCTCTGAGCAAAGCTAAATCTCCTGGAGGGAACCTGGACAAACCTTGAGAGCTGTGTCTGTGGATAGTTGGGTAAAGTATTGTGGAAACACAGGAGGGGATAAAACAATGAAGTAAATCTTTGACAGTAAAAAAACATTTACTTAATGTCTTTTAAATAGTGCACTCAGATATTGAGAGAAATCAAAGACATCCTGTTGGTTGCATCTATCTTTGTTAAGTGTTACTGACTTGGGATATTCACACCACAAATTGCAATATTATTTTATCTGAGAAGACAAATCACAGTAGAACAGGCTGCTGAAAAGATGCTGAGAGGACCATAATTATCTCATCTGGTGGCTTCCATAACTGCAAATGCAAAAAAGCACATCATAACTTTCAGTTAGAGGGGAGCAAATGGCCAAGTGTCATTTACTCTGGGGTTCCTGTGGAGTTAGACACTCTCAAGGATTTGCTTTAATCATTCAGAAATTCTAATTGTTCTGTAAGCAATGCCAACATGACTTGCTTGAAAAGAATTTTTGGCTTGGTTTACTGTAGGGTGGCTTTTTTAATTTTTGTGAGAAGCATGTTAGTATTGAGTGGTTTGCATTTAGGATGATGAGTTAAAACCGCTGCAGAAAGCCTGCACCTGCAGTACTTTACTAGTAAATAAACCACACAAGCATGAGGCCAAAAATATCTAGGAAGATTCAGCGCATGCAGTGTGGAAAAAAAAAGGAAGAGATATCAAACTCTGATTCTGCTAGGAATGTAGTAATTAGGTAAACAAAATCAGGAGTACAGAATCAAATTAAGAAGCAGATATCCTAAATATTTCCCCTTTATTGACACCATCAGCAAGCACAATAGCTTATGTCAACAAAGGGAGAAGCCAGAATAGCACTATATTTGTGTGATATGGAGTGATGTCCACGTATATTCACATCCTAATCACTGGAGCAATTACTGTTGTTCCCATCTCCATTTCATTTCCTTGGCTGAACATGCCTGGGAGTTTGGACTGCTTTCATTATCCACTTTGCTCTGCCATTTGTATTATGTACCTGCTCCAGCAGATATCATCAATGCCTAATACTACTACTGTGCTATGCAGAACAAATCATTTGCATTTGAGAAGGTCTCTATAGCTACTGGCTACTTAACTGCATACTGCATCTGTAAAAGCCAAAGTTAAAGATGCTTTGCAGAATTCAGACAATGACCAACTGTTGACTCTTTAAAATCATATCTGGACCCATTGTTGTGGCTATCAGCACATACTTGTGTAGGGTTGATTAGGTACAATCTCTCTTTTCCTATTTAGACAGCCTTTTTCTCAAGGCTGCAGGCTGACTCCAAAGAAAAAAGTGTCTCTAGAGGACACTTGCACGATAGTGAACAGATTAGTTATACCTGCAGTGGTTCAAGTTGTAGCATAAACCCAAATGGTTTTCCATTAAAATTCGTGTTGTACATTTGAAAATACAAATTCCTCCAGGAGCTGTATGAAATAAATTTGGTCATTGTCCTGCATTACAGAAGGAGAGTGTCAATGGAGTGTAACCAAACTGTGTACTACCATGCGATTTCTGACAAACTATTAATGATGGGTGGTTTGCAATAGCTGCCCAGTATATATCTGATCCCTCAGGCTACAAACTAGGTGTTAAATAAGAGGCAAACCCTTCAAGGCAGGGAAGTGTTTCTTTGTCTTCACAAATTACTAAGCCATGATAAATCCATCCTGAGGGGGTCATCTCTGCTAATGAGCCATAATGGTTCAACAGGAGCAGCATTATAATGGGCAGTACTAAAGACTTAGACCATCAAGAAGTCACGAAAATATCCTATGACTCACAGGATTACATCATTCTATTGTAAAGTTCCCCGCCCTGGGGGAGGTACTGAACATTCCCACCTGAGCCTGATCCTATATAATTAAGGACTTGGGACACTATCAGCACCACCACAGGATAGAGAGAAAGACCAGGACTTCCACAGGACAGCTGCTTTCAACTGCAACCATCACTTCAACAGGACTCCATCCACCACTTGATAGGACTGTGACCACCACTGTGACCAACAGGGTGCCAGGTTTACTCTGACTTTGTGGGTTTAAGCCAATTGCTGTGTATCGTTGCATTTATTGTAATCTCTCTATTAAATTGCAAGTCCAACCTGAAATCTCTCTCAAGGTATTTGTGTGGGGTTAATTTTCCCCTGTGGTTTACTTTCAAACCAGCACAGTAATTTATGCTGTACTAGTTTTCAGAGTACAGAGAAACTCCTTAACTGGGACTAATACAGAATGTGTCAGCTCAGTAGGATCTGAGTCTTTAGCTTCCATAGGTTCATTCAGAAATACTAACCCTAATGCTTTGATCTGTTCCATACATGAATCAAAAAAGCAGCCACACAGTATTATCTCCTGTAAAGAAAATGGAGAGCACTGAAGTGAAGCAACTTCAGAAGGAGACAGTGAGTCAGCATTGAAGTCGGGACCAAAAATCAAGTTTGCCAGCTTGGAGCCCTCTTCTCAGAGATGAGAACAAATGGAGAAATTGTCTCCATGAAAGCACTAGCTGCAGCATTGTTCCAAAAGAATCCGAGGAAGTATTTCTCCTACAAATAAAATATAGCTGACAAATGCAGTAATAACTTCTGTTTTGTTGGTATGAATAAAACAAGCCTCCGGCATCAGAAATTCAGTGAACATGGCTAAATGGCAGGTATTATGTAGAACCACTTGCACATATTCTGAGATATCTGGCAACATTGTAATTGTATCCCTGCCACAGGCTGCCTGTCTCTCTTCAGAAATCATAGACAAGTTCTGTTCTCTAATTCATTAGGTTATAAAGCAGGCTGAGGTTTATTACCTATTGTAGTGTAGTATCAGCATTTGTGGTTAAGGTCTACTTCCTTCATGAGTATTCAATGAGAAACAGAATGGCTGAACAATGTTTGCATATATGTAATATATTAAAATGACATGGCTGTAAAATAGTATTAGACATGATTTGTGGAAAAAAAAAATAAAAAAATAGGCAGAGCACAGAGGTGGCCAGAAAATGACACATGACATGCATGTTTGCTCATCACTGGAAAGTTACCACATTAAGATTGAATACAAAAGCTCAGCAGTTAAAGGCAAAATCACATATGAGTAGTTTAGAACTGTTTGCATTATATTAAATTTGAATGTGAGCTCTATCATTTTGTGATCCAGCCTGTGCTGCCTTGTTCTTCAGGAAGGTGATTTCCATTGTTGGCCCTGCTGTGAGGTGGTAGTGGGCTTTGTTGCACTCCAGCTATGACAGCTTCTGAGGTCTGGTAAGAATATATTTCTATACTAAGATGACAAGTAGAGAAAGAAAGGAAAAAAGTGTATTGGACCTTCTGTACAGATCCTGAAAGGTGATAAAGAGTGGAAAATAGGACACAATCTGTTATTTTCTCTATCAGCAGGTCATCTCAAAATTTTGTAGACCTTATGAACAGCTTTCAAAAAGTGTCTTTAGCTATGACCTTTCAGGGGGTAACTTCATGAAATACTAAGCAAACACTGTATTTTGGATATTGCCACTGGTGTTTAGTGGCTGTAAGTGGAAATACCTATTTCATAGAGGTCTGGTACCTTTGACTTTTCCCCATCTTTCCACTGGAGTATTTACTGCTTTCCTTGAAGGTATGCAATGCTGTGGGTCTGCCCCACTCCTAGCCATAGGCAAAAGGAACCTCCAGCCTTCTTGCACTCGCACTGTGACAAAAAAAAAAAAAAAAAAAAGCAGGCTTGGCTGAGCCAGAGAAGCAGCAGTTGAAATAGTCTTTGATTTCAGCACAAGTGAGAAGTGATTACAAAGAGGTACCAAGCCAACCTAAAATAAAAGGGCTACATGAATTTATTTTAGTTTTCCATCCATCCCCCCCTCCCCGAAACTTGCAGAGCTTCCTTCTGATTGTCTCCATTGTTTCAGGGAATTGTTTTTGACCTCCATAAGCTTTAACAGCACATTGCTTATTTGCAGCCATGAAGGTGCTATTCCAATGTCTGAGATTAGAAGCCAACTGCTTAGAAAATCTGCACAGCAAATCCTTTCTAACCCCTCAAAGCCAGGTGATCATTATCCTAAAAAGCAGAAAACAGTGTTAAATTACTACAGCCATGCCTGCCATTGTTACTGTTTAACTAATTTCAATGTAACAGTTGTATCACCGTTGTTTCAGAAGCTCAGATGTTATCTGCCTGTCAGAGATCTGTTAAATTCATCAACAGTGACTCAAGAAATTCCCCAGAAGCCTCCATACATTGCCAGTTCATAAGCTTGTATGAGAAGATTCATGTTTGTATGAGAACAATCTTCTAAGGCCTGGCTGTAGGGGTGAAATGCTACAGCACTATGGTCTCTCACGGCATGTTGTGGCCCACCTGACAGGCAACCTGGGTTCCTCTCATCTGCAAAGCATCCTTTCGCATCTGGAACTTTGGCCAAAGTCTCAGTGTATTGCAGTTCTGACTTCAAGGGAAGATAAGTGTGATCGGCAGTGTGCACAACACTGGGCTTCTGTAATGAGCCATACACCAAGGGCGTATCATAGAATCACATCACAGAATCAATTAGGTTGGAAAAGAACCCTAAGATCATCAAGTCCAACCAGTAACCCAGCACTACCCAGTCCATTACTGAACCATGTCCCTAAAGTGTCACAAAGTGCCATACACCTTAAATACCTCCAGAATTCATGAGTCAATCAATTCCCTGGGCAGCTTGATCCAGCCTAGATCCCCCCTGTTGCAATTTGAAGCCATTTCCACTTACCCTAACACTCATGATGTGGGAAAGAGCATGACCCCTACCTCTCCTTAACCTCCTATCTGGTAGTTACAGAAAGTGAGAAAATCCCTTCTGAGACTCCCTTTTTCAGGCTGAACACCTCAGGTTCCTTCAGCTGCTCCCCATCAGACTTGTGCTGCAGATTTCCATCACTTGCCCCTCACACACTGTCACAGGGTGGGTCTATCAGCTGCTGTCTCAGGAGTCTTGGTGGGAGCAGAGATCCTGCCACAGGGTTCGCACATCAGTGGCAGAACGGGTCAGGCTCTGTCATACTGAATTTTGGCTACAATAGCAGGTGTTTCAACATAAAGCTCCTAATATTCACTTTCAAGTTCTTCTTACAGGTTTACTATACCAATTATAACAGTGCTGCTCAGAGGGTGAGACTGTGGGATTATGTTGGCCTCCTGATTTCATGGTATTTGAAAAAGTCCTACATTTTCATTTGATTTCTTCGTTGTTCATCCAAGGAAGAAATTATTTGATTTCTTCCTTGTTCAAAAGTGCCAGCTCTTGCGATGTTCCTGCATATCTTTGTTATCAATGGTGTGTGTGGTGTGCTGTGTGAAACGGCTGTGCTGACTCATCACCTCCATCTCGACGGAACAGGAACAGGAGATCGCGGGTTGGTGTGCAACCTTGCCAGGAAAGGCAGAATGTGTTAAATAGCCCCTAAATCACACAACACGTTTAGATTTGGGTGTATTCGTGAAAGAATACGCAAAGATGGGGATTGCGTTTCTGAACGCAGTGCCTTAGCGAGGGGGACCGCGCATGGAGGCGTCGCGATCCCTGCAGACGCGGGCGGCGCCCGAACAGTACCGTGCCTTCGAGGAAGGTGATCGGTGGTACCCGAGCGGCCGAGGAGGAAACGGGAACTGCTACTGAGAACCACCGAGGGCAGGGAAAGGTCCTTCCGCCTGCCCCGAGCCACGGCCGCACGGCCCGGGCACCGCCGCCAGGGGTCCTCGCAGGCCGGGCGGCCGCACCGCCCGTTCGGGGGCGGGCCGGGCCATCAGCTGACCGGCTCCGCCGCGCCGATCCCGGAGCCGCCGCAGATCAGTCGTTTTCCTCGGCAGCGGCGCGGCCTCGAGGATTTACAGTCGGACGTCGTCGCGTCTCGCCTGACGGCATCCCTTCTTCCCCTCCTTCCTTCCTCCCTCCCCGCTCCCGGCCGCCGCGATGCTGCCGCACTTAGCCGTCCTGCTGCTGGCTGCCGGCGCCGCCCGGGCTCTCGAGGTGAGTGGGGCAGGAAGCTGAAGGCGGGGGCTTCCCCGCCACCCTCTACCGCTTCTCTGAAGCTTTGTCCGCAGCCGCCCCCGCGGCGTGGGCTTGGCCGCGGCGGGGCGGGCGAGGGCTGCTTTCCCAGGGGTGTTCTATCCCTAGCTGCCGCCGCTCTCCCTTCGCCGAACAATAGGAGCGGCGAGCTGGGGGGTAGCGGAGGCGTCGGGGAGGCAGGGGGCTGGGAACTCCCCGGGCTAGCGCCCCCGGCCCCGCTGCGCGTGTCCGGCACCCTGGGCTGGTTCGGCTGCCGGGGCGCTGCCCCGTGAACTTCGGCTGCCGCCCGCCTGCTGCGGCAGTGGGCAGGGGTCCACGGGCAGTACTGCGTAGGTACGGCAGGGGCGCCGGCCCTGCCTTGGGGTTGGCTCCGCCAGGGAGTCGGGAAGGGAAACTTCCCCCACGAGTAGGCACACCGCAGGCGAGTGGCCCCGTGGCATCCCCCGATGGGGCTGGGGGTAGGGGCAAGCAGCCAGGCTGCGAGCGGGGGACCCGACGGCGTCCCCCCGGGAGGGCACGGAAGCCGGGCTGCTGAGCCTGTGGTATCCCCCGATGGCGGGGGGGGGAGAGGGGGGCGGGGGTGGTGCATGTCTGCGGGGCGGCGGCTAGAGCTTCTCGCCGGCTGGTGCAGTGGCCCCGCGGGAAGGCGGTGTCCGGGGGGCGGTGGTCGGGGCTGGCCCGAGCCCCCCCGCGGGCTAGCGGCGCGGAGGCGCGGGAAGATGGCGCCTCTGCAGTGCAGCAGAGAGGAGGCGCCGGCAGCCCGCGCCCCTCCGCCGCCGCCCCTTCCCGCCTTCTTTCCTTCCTTCCCCGGGGCGGCACTTTCGCTGGGTCCCTCCCTCTGTGCGGGAGGGTCCCCCTTGCCCACCCGTCCTGGGGTGTGCGCGCACCGCAGTCCCTGGGGGGTGGGCTGGCAGCAAGCTTGGACCCCAGAGGAGGAGTTGTCTCGGTTCTCCCCCCCGCGCGTGATCTCAAAGAAGAAGGTGTGGGTGGGGTGAGTCACCTCCTGGTCTCCTTCGCTCCCTGTTTGCCTTACTTCGGCCTGAAGACTTCGGTTTCTGTTCTCCCGTGTCAATTCCCCCTTCTCCTGGGGAGGTCGAGGGCTGGGGTGGATGACAGTATTTAGCTCGCGGTCCCCCCTCGCGTCTCCCACACGGCATGGGGGTGCAGGTACGTGGTTTCAGGTCTCAGGTGCCCTTTCCGGGAGGGACCCCAGTACCCCATGAATAAGAGGTGACAGACAGCTTCATACCAGCCCTCCGTCCCTGCAGCCAAGGCTGCCAGCCACAGGCCCTTGCTTTGAGGCATGATCTTGCTGACATTGAGCAGGATGTATCAAGCTGACCAATTTCACAGATGCTCAGACGTTTAAAGCTTCCAGTTAGGACTCGTTGAAGTTTTAGTAGCTTTTTTCAACCGTTTATTGTCTGAATGTAATAGAAGGAAATGTTTGCATTGGGTGTGTAGCTTAAGTAAAAAAAATGAGATGTTACAATTGTGAACATGCGTCAAGACAGACCACAGAAGGATAGGCTTTTCTGTTGGGCTCTTGTAGCCCTGGCCTTATGGATAGGTGTGTACGTGTTGCCACTGCAAAGGTGCTGGAAGAAAGGAGGCTTGGATTTTGCACCAGAACTGTTCAGGAGGACTGAACGTCCATACTCAGAGACCTCTGCTATGATGTCTGCGATGGCCAGAATTTTGAGACATCCTCTGCTTGGAAACATTTACTGAAATGGGCACTGATGTTTCTGCAGAAGCTTTCTGTCTTCTATAATTTCATGTGAATGTTTGAGGCTTGGGATTTATCCCTTTTCTTTGTGTTTTATGGTGAAGTCGTTTTTAACATTTGGTGGTCTTGTGATAAGGCGTTTGTCAGTCTTGGTTCTGTAAGGCTGATGTTTTAAGCAAGCCACTTGTTTTTATAACACTAAAATATTTCATAATAGAAATTGTGCATGTGCATGTTCTGCTCTTGAACTATTTTTTATGCTAAAGAGTGAAATTTTTTGTGTTTGAATGAGATTTTCTGTAGATCTCTTTTCTGAAATGAAATGTTTTTCCTGTCATTTTAACAAATAATTTCTAGAAAGCAGCAAAGAATCTGTACTTTGCTTTGTAGTGTACTTTTGCTTTGGGAAAGGGTGTAAGGAAGAGAAAAAACAGGAACAAAACAAATTCTCTCTATTTTACACATGAAGAATTACTTTCTAAAATTACAGGTAGATTAATAGGGATTAAGTGGTTTAGCATTTTAAAAGGAAATATTCTGCAGTGATGTCCTGGTCATGCCATAGTTGCTTAGCATATTACTTTCTAACCCTCATGTGAAGCATACTCACTGTGGCTGGGAAATCCATTGGCTGAGAGCTGTCATGGTTTGTGAAACTGCCATATTCTGCAGTAGCTATTTTTGCATTTAATCTTTTTCAGTAATTGACTGGGTTTAGAATATAAATGCAACAGACAATAACTATCCTTGTGAATTTGTGTGAATGATCCCAGTTTATAAATACTTTCCTCTCATTAGCACACTGAGGTTTCTGTCATGCCTATTTTGCTCCTTGCTCCAGCTGCCTGTTTCTAAGCAAGGCTCCTTTACCAGCTGACTGAAATGAAATTGTTAAGATATTGGTATGTCATAAGCTGGCCCTCAGAAAGAAGACAAAAAAGATGTTTCTTGACAATGTTTTTCTTTAAACTGGGTAATGTAGTCCTTTATAGGTTCTTATTTTTTGTTATTTTGCCAGGTTTTGTTTTTTAGTAGAAGGCCCCAAATATTTGTTTCTTCATTGTTTAGTTTCCTAGTAGATCTTTCAATAAATGACATTTAAATGTGGGATGGGGAGCAAAGCCTTTACTTTGTTTCTATTAGAGACTTTCAGTTCCTCTTTTTTTCGATTCTGTTCCCAAATTTCCCTGGCAAAGGTTTGCATTTGTTGCTGGATCCCTTTTGCACTTTTATTTAAGATGCTGACATGGGGTGGGTGTCTGAGTGGATACATAGGGCAGGCTCTTCTGGGATCATCAGGATCCTTGGCAGTCAGGTGAACAAATGAACCAGTAAATAGAAGAAGCTTCTCCCTTGCTTTTTCATTTGTCTTTTGTTTGATTAATGATTAACAGACAATTTTGAGAGTTGCACGTTCTTCAGATGCCTTTTCTGTGGAACAAACAGGATCAACTGTTGTTGTTCTTCACAAAACATGTATGAAAACCTGAGGAAGCTGACAAGATCTTCATGTTTTTAAATTTTGGTTTTTTGCCCCCCGAGCTGTTTGTGTGACAGATGTAAATGATCTCCCTTACTCATTTTCAATTGATCAGTGCTGAATTATACAAGAAGCATGGATCTCCTTTGGCTCTTCGTGATTTGCTCTTCGCATGTGTTTAATAAACTGTGACAGATAATAAACAGTTTGATTTATAAGTTTTGTGAAGAAAAGGTATGACAATTTCTTTTAATTAGTAGTTCTTTTCCAAAGCAAAATAGCTGAAGAGCATAGTAACTTCATCTAATTGCTTGACAAAATGACAGCTGTTTCTCTGAGTAGAATAATTATTTTTAGTGACTCAGTAAAATAACACAAGCTGTTAGGGTGTGGAGGTTTGGTCAAGAAATGGGTAGACCTCACCTGAAGGAGGTCTCTGGTCTGAACCTATGCCTAAAGCAGACCAGGCTGCATGGGGCTTTCTGCAGTTGAAAATGGAGCTCTAAGGACAGAGGCTGTGCCACTTCTCTGGGTAGCCTGCCTCGTCCACTGTTTGGTTGGTTCACCTGTGTTGGAATTCTCTAGGCTTAACTGACATCCTTAGTCCTGAATACTCTGAATGATGTAATTTTGACACCTTCCAAAGAAGGTATGCAGTAACCAGAAGTTGAAAAAATTGTGTTTTGGTTTAATAAATAAAAATTATGTTTGACAGATGTTCATTTATATATATATACATGTATGCATACACATAATGCATTAAAACACATTATGTATCAAGAAAATGTAGGTAAATACATTTAACCCCTAAACATATTTGCATATATAATGTATTACATTTAACATTACTATATGTATATGTCTGTATCTTATTAGTGCATAAAGTGTGTTAAAGCAGCAGATATTTACATGCCTCCTTACATCATGCCAATGAAGAGATGAAGGCTGGTGCTGGTAAAAATGTAATTTGGTTTATATATTGTAATAGGTTCGTTGAAGGTGTTAGGTGAGATGTCTGATGTGGTTTTAAAAAGTAAGCCTGTCTAGAGCTGTGTTTTATTGGATTTAAATTCCAGGGATTTTGAAAAATTTCCTGTGGTATAAAAAGATTAAAAGTAAAGCAAATTGAAAAAATACCGAACAAGGACTTTATGTAAGCTTGGCTAGCTCTTTGAAAATGCTCTTGTGATGAGAGTTTAGAACAGTTGCTGCCAGGCTGAGGAATGCCAGGAGCAATGTTGATAGCAAGCTTGAGCCTGGAATAATTTGGAGTCAAAGGACTCTTAAGAGAAGTTAAACTTTCACTCAGACCTGTTTTTTGCTTAAGGCTGAATGCTGTCGGATTAGTCCTCATTCTCACAACCTGATCTGGAGTCTGCCTACCTTCCCTTAACTCTTCTTCAACCTGTAGCTGAGGTTTCAAAAACACATTTTCTGCTCTCTTTGGTGATACCAGCCAGTGGAGAATATCAGCCACTAATGGCTGTGTGTCTTTGAGTCTTAAGCCCTTAATAAGTCACTTTTCTGCCCTTGATTGTAATGTGATATTAGTTCTGAAATGTAGGGTTTTTTTCTTCATTTAGACCAAAAAATTATTAGAGAGCTACCTGATTATTAAATCTTGACATAGATTCCAAAGCTCTCCAGATGCCTCCAGTCACAAAAAATACTTACCTTTCCATGTGAGAATTTACTCATAGAATGAAAGAGAAACAAAATAGGTGTGGATAATGCCCTCTCTTCAAGGAGATCAATTTGAATTACAGCAAATCAGTGTATGTTTGCATTTTTTTATATATATATATATATATATATGCCACACCTCAAGCTCCTTGCAGTATGGAGGATATTGGATGGTTTTGATTCTGCCCTTTTTAGCAGAACAATTCAAGTAATTACAAACCAAAAATTTCATGTGATGGAAATTAGGGTAAGGGGCAGTACACTCTAAGGCTGTAATCAGTGCAGTGGCTTGCAAAACATGCTTTCCAAGTGACAAGCACGTTGTGGAGTGTGAAAATAAAGATGTGCAAGCAAGTAATGTGTTTTAGAAGGATTACCTTACACCATCTACTGACAGTAAGGACACCACTGTTACACGGTTGTGTGCTGCAGATTTCCTGCCCTGCATTGATTAACAGAAACAGGACTGAGCAGTAGGTGTGGATGTTGCTGGTTTCTTTACTAGAGCTCCCAAGTGTAACAGCTTTGTGAGTGCTCTGACTTCATCTGGGGAGCAGGACTTATGGCTTTTTTTCTTGATAGTTCTCCCAGCAAGTTCAGAACTTCATCCAATCTTGGGGATTGAATATTAAAGGGTAAGTAAGTATAGATTGAGGCTTTCCAAAAGACGTAAAGCTTCTGGCCAAGTGATGACATGCCACAGACCATGGGACAGCCAAGCTTTAGACAGAGGAGCATATTAGCCAGGGTGCTTTGTGGTTTTGCAGTCTAGGTGCTCTTTCCAGACAGTAGTTAACCACTGGTTGGCAACTCAGCTCACTCAGGAGCTGGCTGCAAAGAGCTGCTTTTCCAGTGGCCACCACTCGGTAAGTGCTCTGTGACCCCTCTCTAGGCTGGTTTTACAATCTGTGCTGTGCTGAGAGGAATGAGCTGTATGTTTTTTTGGTAGGTGGTCATCTTCTGGCAAACATTTAGGAAATACCTGAGTTGGAAACTGGCCACAAGCAGTTGGGCTGGCCCATCTTAAAGAGCAGGCAGCTTCTTTGGGGAAGAGATCAACCCCAAGCCACATTTACTGCAGTTTGTGCAATAGCATTTAATTAAGGTGTTGGCTGCTTTGCCTCCCTCTAGTGACTTGCAGCAGAGCATGAAAGTCTTCATATATCACCTGTCTTAGTGTCCAGGTTGTTAAAACTTAGTGTCAAGACACTACAAAAAGGCAGAAATCTCCAAGGAAGTGTATTCAGGGATGGATGACTCTACTCAGTTCCCACTGACCCATTTGGAGCTAATCCAGATAGGAATTCTCTGTTCTTCATCTGGTCTCATATTTCTCTGGAGCAGAACTTACCTATTCAGGCACAGCAAGTAACATATGATAAGAATGGGACAAAACTGGTTGTGCCTGTTAGTGAAAACATTTTAAAATGGTTCCTTTTCAGAGCAGGCTACTGTCTTGATTTGGAAAGGCAGGTGTCTGCCAGTGAAAGCTGGATCTTCCCTTGGAATGGAGAATGTAAACCCCATCCCTCTAAATTATTACAATTTTGAAATTAAGGGGCTTTCAGGCAAAGATATGGGAATAGGAATAACAGTTCTTTACTAGGAATATTAAAAATACAAATGTAGTAGTACAAAAAAACCAAGCAAACAAAAAAAAATCCTAGAAATACTGACAGAGTCAGAATACAACCTGATACCCTGTTGGTTGGGGTCTTGGGAGCAGTCCAGGTAAGTCCTCCTGGAGTGACAGATGTGGTTCTGTTGGAGTGGAGATGATCCTGTGGAGGGATCCAGTGATAGTAAGACAGGTCTAATCTTCCTCTGGGAAATGCAGCGGAAAACAGGCTGCCTTGGTGTTCTGATTCTCAGGTTTTATCCAGGTGGAAGTGTTTGGCTCCTCCCACTGTGTGGAGCATCTCACAATGGGCTGATGTAATTTTATCAGTCATGTGGTGAGCCTTAATGATCCATTAACAGAAGATACTCCCCTGGATGGAGGATGGGTCATTAAAGAGATAAGAACACTGCCCCACCTGGTTTTAACAGCTGGCCCATTAACACCTCTCCACCTGGTTTCAGCAGATAAAAATAGAATACAAACCCCTGGTTACATCCTGTGTTGTAACCCAAGACAGCTGCCAAAGTGATCCAGTATGACACTTTGTGTGATTTATAAAATTTGTTTGGAATTACAATTGATCAAAGAAAACACATATTTAATGCATGTTCAAGATGGGGGAGGTTGGGAAATACCCTATATTTTTGTGGAACTATATTAATAGTGGACTTCAAGGTTTCTGAAACGATGAAACAGAAGTTTACGCATATATAGCTTAATATTAGGTAACACAGTTAATTGATTCTAATAGAGTTGAAGTATACTGTTAGCTTGTGGTGAAAGTGAAAATTGCCGCCTCATCCACCTCCAACAGTTAGAATTAGTGTCCAATGGACGTACACATTAAAAAACATAAAGATGGGGCAGGATTCTGGAGTTTCCAGTTTCCTTGTCATACTATCACATTGTCTTTGTGCCTGCAGCAAACCTTCTCTTACCTTATCAGCACAACCTTAAAGTAGAGATTGTTGATTCTGAAGATTTAACCCTGTAAAATGGATTTTTCTCTAAATTACGGTCTCTGCAAAGGGGTGAGTATTTTCCCCTGGTCAGATACCATAATGCAGTTTTGTGCAAATGGCTAATGGCTGACTTGTTCTCTTGTCTATGCCTAGTTATGTAAATTTATTTGTAGCTGCAGTTTTGGATCTGAAATACGGAGTCCTGAACTGATAGCATTACTGCATTCTGCATTCTCATAATTCAGATGTAACTACAAGCTATTTGATCCCTAGGGAAGGTAGATTTTTTTTGAAGTATTGTTGTTAAAGATTTGATTTCATAGTAGTTATTTTTTAAAGCTCCTCATGAACTAAGTCGTGGCTTCTAGTTGTTTTTTTTCCCTTGGAAACGCCTCTCTTTAGTATATATCCCATATATAATGTGTACGTATGTGTTTATGTAAACAATGGAAAATACAACATTATTAGGAGAAGGTAAACTGAGGAAGGAAAGAAAATGCAATGCAATAAAAAGGTTGTGGCTTTAGAAAAGCATTCATTATTTTGGGTGTTTTCTTGTGTTTTTCTTTAAAGGTGTTGTAAATTTAAATGTACTCAATGTTGATTGATTGTCGTCTAATTGTTGAATGCTTCCAGTATGGAAATGTGAAGGGTTTCTGTGTGCTTTGTATTAGTGGGCATCTAGACCTGCACATGCATTAAGCTGCTGGGTTGTTTTGAAGTTTGTTAGATACTCTTTTGCAGCTCTGCTATGTGTGCCTTGTCTGTCCTCTGCCCAGTTCTCTTAATTATGAAGAGGAATAAAATAGCTTTTAATGACTCATCTTGCAGTATCATAATTTTATTGTTTTCTTTTGCCAATTCTGTCCTCAGTTCCATTATGTCTTAAAAGGATGTTGTTGCTGAAGTTGTTTAAGAACATGCTTTTTAAGCCAAGAATTTTGGAACTCCAAATTATCTTTCAGTGTTGCTTTTCTTCTAGTGCTTGATTGCCAGCAATTTGCAGATGGCAATTTGTCTGTAATCCCAACATCCAGATTTATCATGAGCATGTCAGCTTTACTTCATTTTAAAAAAAGACAATACAAAATGAAACAAACCCCTCCAAACTAAAAAGTAATATCTAAATTTTATCCAGAACAGTAAGGAGGGAAATTAGAAAGCCTAAAAGACCAAATAAGAGGCCCAGATACACAAACATATGAGTGAGAGAATTGTGAAGTCTTCTGAGGGAACCTAAATACTGGCAGTTTCTTTCACTTTTGTTTATATTTGTTTCTGCTTTGGCATAGTCTTCTTTTGTTCTCATAGTAGTAATATAAGCTGTCAGGATTTTTTTTCCTTTTTCCAACCAGCCATAGTATCTGAAAAGCCAGTTTCTCGTTTTCTGTGTGCAGAGTGTTCTTCCTAGTCGTGGTCACATCTCTGAGCTGACAGCCCCATTGTGGAATCCAGGCTGAAGCAATATTTCTGACAAAAGTCAGCACTTGCCTGCATGGATTTTATTTGGTGAATGGCCAAGATGAGATGGGTGGGGGTGGGAGGGGGCAGATGCCATTCCTGTTGTGCCATGAGGGAAGGAGGATTGCTGGCTTGCCCCTAGCTGTCTTCATAATATCCCTGATCCAGTTCAGGAGGTGTTCATTTGGTCAGAGGAACTGATGCTTTTCTGAAGGTGTTTGCAAGAAAATCCAGTGGACAGCTGAGCCTGGAGAGAAAAGTCTAATTGCTGATGAGTAGCAGGGTAAAATTAAATCAGAGCATTTTACTTGGAAATCAGTCTAAACTATTTCTAAAAACATAGTCAAATGAGACTTAGGCTTTGTCAAACACCTTTAAATTAATTCATAGCTGTCTTGGGGTGAATTTATGATGATACTTTATTCCCTAATCATCTGCTTTATGCCCAGAAATGGCTGCAGTATCTTTAAGATGAACCAGGGGTTAGAACTGGAGCCTGGGAATGCAGGGCACGGGCTCTGTTCAATTTCTCTCTCTCCGGTGTGCTCCAGACAGCCTGGAGGCTGTACCGGGAAATACTCTTGTCTGGGTTTTTTGTTGCTGTTGTTGTTATTGTTGTGTGGTTTTGTTTATTTGTTTGTTTTTTTGCCCCCTTGAACTGTTTTCAGCTTGCCTTTTTTTCTTTCCGGCCCCTCCGGGGAGCCAGTGGGGGGACTGCCCCAAACCCAGGACCTCTGAGGAGCTGAGCCAACACAATAAAGGACATTAAATTCCATCAACTTTGCCTGCTGCAAGGAGCAGACCCACACCAGAAATCCATCAGGTTCCCAGCTGCTACATGAAATCTTTTTTCTCCTCCTTTCCCAGAGACAAAGAAGGGCAGCTGCCATCTTTGCCTCTCAGCCATGCGGCAAGGTGGAGGTGGGGTGTAACGTTCAAAATTTATTATTTTTTTTTTACTGTGCTTTGCAGTTATCTTGCTTTGTTAATAAACAGTTTTACTTTTTTTTTCACTTTTATCCCCCGATATCCATTTCTCTCATTGTCAGAAGAAAAGGAAGCCCTTTCTCCTTAGAGGAAATGCTCATTCCTCTGGAGGAAATGAGGGCATTTTCTCCTGAAATTTATCTCCAAAACTGAGACAATAGCTATAATACAAATGCTAAACTGTTTACAGAACTGCTGTGGGCAGTGGCAAAAATACTGAAGGTCAAGGGTCAGGCTGTAAAAATTGGGACTGGCATACGTTGCTTGTCTCATCTGAAGCATTCACTTTGATTTTAGTGAGGGTGGACATGCTTGAATATCAGTGCATGCATAAATGTTTTTAATGTGTTTTAAACTGTATCTCTTAAATGAGAAGAGGCAGAAAATTTTAATTAATCTGTCTGTTATAGATTAACACGGCTTGGTTTTTAATTAAAGAGGAAACAGTTCCCTGTAAGGACCTTAGAGTTTCCTTTGGAGAGGATGGGAACCAATCAGGGGCCGTTTTTTAGATATTGACCCACTGTAAAACCACTGAAGAAGCTGGATGCACCTTTGTGCATACACATAAAGTTGAGCCGAACCCGGGAATTTCTCTTTTCCTTGCGGCCTGAGGAGCACGTAACAACCGGCCGGGCCCGCTCCGTGAAGTGGGCTGGGCGGGGCTGGGACTGGCTCTGCCGCTCCACCCTGCTAGCGGGGCTGGGCCTGGTCTGGCGGGGGAAGGGGAGGTTGCAGCTACTGACATCCAGCTGACCTTAAGGCCTGCCCTGCCACTGGCCTGGGCTGAGGGAGGTGTCCGCTGGGCCTCCGGGAGCAGCTCCTGGGCCCGGGCTGGGCCCACCCAGATGCCACCAAGGGGTGGGGGGAGGCGTGCATCAGCCTACCTAGCTACTGAAGTCTTGGCCGCCGTTTCTCCAGTCTCTCTGATCTCTTGGCGTGATGCTACTGAGAGCCTTCCCCGTCTATCAGCGTGGCTTTGAAATCTAACACTATAAGCCACAGCCTGCAGCCCGAGAGGGAGGGATCCAGGCAAGATCTTAACTCTTTCACTGCACAGAGACCTGAGGACATAAACCCTCTCCCCAAGTGAGAGGAAGAGGACAGAGTGAAACGTGGAGAGACACAGAATGAGATGGAAGTCAGTGAAGAGAGAGAGAGAGAAAGAGTCATAAGTGGGAGGAAGGTTGAGGAGTTGCCTAGTTTGGGCTGGACTTCTCTTTTGAGGCCATGGGGACTGGACTAAAATATCCCTGTCACTTAGAGAATGGTTTTTGGGGGGTTGCAAAGTTCTAGTTGTAGCCACGAGCTGATGTAGCTGTGATCTAATGGAGAATTTTGAACAGAGGAAGATAGAGATATGAAGTCTTCTGCCCCCAGGGAAAAAAGACCTCTGTTTCTTGAGATGAAGATGATTTTAGAGATAGATGAAGAGGACCTTCGTTTTATACTAGAACAGTCATCCTTAAACTGTACCTTAAAAAAGCTGATATGCTCATGAGTGCAGCTGTGGGAAAAGATACCAAATGAATGGACTTCACGGTTTGCAGAGTTTCAGGGCGGCTGCAGATTCGTGACGGGGGAGCCACCAGGGAACTGTTTCTTGTGGCAAATTCTCCATGGGATTTCTGAGAGGTTCCTCTCCCTAAGAACTGATGAAAGACTATTTTAAAGTAGTGAAACTGACTAAAATCCCAGGTTTTGTCTCTCTATGTTGTTAGTAGGAAAGTGAACAGTTGTAGGCGGGAAGGGAAGTGTTTTGAAGGTTTCGTACTGATTCTTATTAATTTTTTCTCTCTTGTAGTTGTTAATAAACCTGTCTTTATACCCTTTTAAGTTTGAGCCTGCTTTGCTTCTCTCCTAATCCTGTCTAATGGCAGAAGAGAGAAAATAATTCTCAAAGACACTCAAACCACTACACTAATTTGGGAAACAGAAATTGGTGAATGTGAAACCACTACAGTGTCACTTGAAAGAAAACTTTGAAGTAACAAAAAGCTGTTATGTACTCCTTTTATGAGCAGAGAGAGAAATTGTGACTTACGAAGTGCCGTTGACTTGTGAGGCTCAACAGTAGTGGATGGAAGCCTTGCGTTTACTGTTGTTGCTGTAAAACTGATGTTTGACACTGAGTCTGCTAATCAGTCAAGTGACTGCCTCCTTTTTAAGAGGGATGGGACCTGGAGCCTATGTTGGGAGTAGATCATCCTCTCTGAGAACGGCATAGGGAAGAGAGAGCTGGGGCAGCAATTGGTGTCTCTGATGGATAGAAGTAATTTAAAAACAAAAAAATTACTTCCAACTCTGGAGGTAAAACCAGGTGAGAAGAACAATCTTAATTTATCAAAATGAAGACTGAAAAGTACCTTATTTGCCTCCTCAAAGAAGAAATACCAGGCAAGGAAAGGCATGCCAAGTATCCTGTCCGGAAGGCTTTGCAGATAGAAAATTGGGGACATGTTTTTAGCAGTAGAGGCTTGGGGCAAGCTGAGAAGATAAATAGATTTTTTTGCCTTCAGATATGAAGACTGCAGAACTAATTTTTCAAGGAGGTAAATACAAGATGGCTTCATCATTGTAAGCCAGAGAAATGTAAAAATAACCTGTAATGTGGAAGAGGTTAGATCAAATTTCTCTGTTCTAATTATGGAATTTGAATTCTGTTCACACCTGGTACTCCCAGTACTCCCAACGCCTTAACCACACACCCTAAGGGGAATATACTGGTGTCTGGTCATACCATATTTTGTAGACAATAAGACTGGTTGCAAATATAGCATAAATTATTTTGTTGTTATTCTCAGGATATGAGATTTGGTGCTATCAAAACATAATTAAGCCTTAAACTTGATGTTTTGGTTTTTTTAACCCTGTTGTGAGCAAGTGTTTTCTTTGAAAAACTGGTTATTGTAGTTTGGGATTTCACAGATAAAAAATGCAATAATATTTGCAGAACTAATAAAGGAGACAGACAGTTGGAAGGTATTTCTTCTTGGTGTTAAATTGTTATAAAGAGTGAGTGATAAGTTTTTTGAACCTTTTAAAAATTTTGTTTCAGCAGGACTGGTAAAAAACTAAAGATCCTGGATGCCATTGGGTAGTGCTGAGTAAGTGTGCATTTGTATCTGCTTATGGTTGTCTTTGCTCCTTGCATTAACCCCCCTCCGTGGCTCTTCAAAACAGAAATTTTCCAGAAGGAAAGAAACAGTTTTTAAGAAAGTAGTTCACATCAACAGATAAGGAGTACTTAATGCATTTTCATATCTTCTCATTTATTGATGACTGAGTCTGCAGAGAAAAAAAATACCTTTGTGAGGAAGATCACTAAATAATGTGGGTAGGAATGATAGCTCCTGTGACAGCTGAGGCTGGTGTACAAGGCCACAAGAGCCTTTGGGGATTACTGTGTTTAAGCTGGAGCACAGGCTTTGTTTATCCATTATTTACTGCCTTTTAATTCCAGAGAATAGTTCCAGAGAAATCTGCAAGTTAAATTTTGTTATGATACTGTTGCCTTGGCTGCCATTAGCTTTCCTTGGAATTAGGCTCCTGGCAAGTTATGAGCTTGTCCAGGGGGCTGAATGACAACTGAAGTAATAATTGTGGGTGTTGGCACCACTCTATCAGAGTATCATTTGTTTTGTTTGTATTGTGCTTGTCCAGAGTCTTAAGATTTGCTTTGAATTCTTGCCTTTATTTTGCCCTTTGCAGAAGTGTGGCTGGGGAGACCTCCCAGTGTAGAAGAAGGGATTACAGGCGACCTTGCCCCTGATGAGTCACAGCCATATTCAGTAAAGATGAGTGTGATAAAAGGAGTGGGTTGGCTGGTTTGGGGGGGGATCTTGAGGAAGAGGGGACAAGGAAGGAGATACTGAAGGAAGGATTGATCAGGACTGGTGAAACAGGAGAGAGAATTGCTTCTGTGAGGTAGTCTGGGTCTATGGTTTAAAGCCTGCTGTTGGAACCTGCAGTCAAACTCTGCAAGGAAATAACCTGCAGTCTGAGTCTACAAGGGAAACCAGCAGTGGGAGTTTGCTGCAGACAGAGTCAGTGAGCAGTTGGAGTCAGGATGGATGAATTTTGAAGATGAATAAGCCAGGACCCCTTTCACACTAGTGAACCTAGTGTGTGTCTTGGCTCATTGCTACCCTTTAACAAGAGAGCTACTGCAACATCATAGGATCTTTGTCCCCTTGCCAAGCTCTGTGGCTGTGGTGCTGCTCTGCTGAGATTCTCCTGCCTGTCTGGGCTGATGAGTTGCCAGTATCCATCACACCAGTTCGAGAGGAGCTTGTGAGTGTCTTCTACACCATTGAAAAATCCTGTTCTCACTTACTGTGCAGTCATTAAACTCATAATTCTTGTGAGATTTGTTTTCATGTCAGTGTTGTCTTTTTTGGTGTTCAGCTTCTTTTATCTCGCTCTAACAGTTTTAATTCTTATTTCAGGAACAACAATGCAATATAAGGTTCATGTAGAAAAAAACACAACACCCATCAACACGCCAGAGAAGCACAACTTATCCCCACTTATCCCACCCCCATTTAGCCTTTGGCTTTATTTTGATGAATAGTGTATATCATAGGGTACCAAGTTTTCTTTCTAAACCAGGTGGTACAGAAATCTAAAACTGACGTGGGGTTTTTTTTGAGTCAAAGTATTCAGAAAATAAAGGGGGAGTATGTTGAGTCAGCTGTTCCCATGATTTCAATAGCATATCATAAAAAACATAAAAATTCCATTGGAAAGTGTCTCAACATTTTCAGACCTATGCAGCCAAATCACTTAATGGCATCTAAATTGGTATGGTGTCAAAAACATAGAAGGCTTTGAATTTAGTGTGCCGTGTCCCTCTTGTTGTTCTGCTTGTACTTTGAAAGGGGAAAGTGCACCTGTGATAAGAAGGGCATGCAGGCAGTAGTGGCCTGCCACCTTCTTGGGATGTGGCACTTGAAGTCTGTAGGAGATGTTGTGCTATGTATGAATTTTATCTTTTCCTTTCTGAAAGTGAAGAGGTCACAGCTTTTTGGAGATCTTTGAAATTATGTTCATTGTTTCTGTATTACTTTGGAGACTTTATTTAAACTGTAGGTGGGGAGGAGGTGGGTGTCACTAACTGCATATGGGGAATTCTGACTACACAGGTACGTCTTTCAGAGAAAGTTTCGTTTTAGTCAGTAAGGGAATATTAAGGCCAGAAGATTAAAAAATGTAGAAGTGAAATAGGAATTAAACTAAAATTGTGCATATCTTTGTAAATATAATTGTACAATTTGTGCTGGTTTGTTTTAGTCTGCTTAGAAACTTTCTCTCCCCTCTGTTATTTGTTGTCTCAGACTTCAAATGATGCTTAGTTTCTTAATTAAAAAACACTGACTGTGAAATTTTGGTGGGCTCTTTTTTTGGTGTGTGTGGGGGGAGGGTTTTGATGTTTCTGTTTCTGGGGGTTTTTTGGAATGATTTTGTGTGTGTTTCTGGGGTTTTTTGGTGGTTTTTTTTCTCTCTTTTTTTTTTTTTTTTTTTTTTTTCTTTTATTCTTTTACAGAACCTTTGGTAGCTCCCTCTTCAATATACTTTAAAAATATTCTTGCGATTTCCCATGCTGAGTCTCCCATTTTTTGGTGCCTAGAATAGTGACCGTTGGTCTTTTTGCTTTTGATATTAGCAGGTTTATGTACAGTATGGGTTGTTAGCTATGTGCAGTGCCTAGATTTGGTTTAAGGATTAGATTCTCTTCCAGGATACAATAATGGGCAAATGGCTTGTAAAACAACAGTTGACAAGCTAATGGCAAGAGTTTGCTAAAGCTTTAAAGAAAACCCCATAAGCAGCCAAGAAGTGGAAGGGATGTAATGGCTTCGTTTTCAAAAGCAGCAAGGTTATGAATTTGTGTTTGCAGAACAAAGACAATAATGCAGTTGTACAGCTTGTATTATTAGGTACTGAGAAATGCTTATCATACTTGCTGGATCACTGGCACTCAAAACACACAGCTGGGATTTTTTAGGAAAGTGCTCGCTTAAAGCATACTACAGGAGTGTTGGAAAAATCAAAATCTGTTTTGACATAGTTAAATATGCAGTGTTGAGGAAAGAGATTGTCATTTAGAATAAGAGTGCCTCATCTCAGTGTCCCCTCAACTTTCAGTAAACTTAGTTTCATAGTTGGTTTCCTTGCAAATGCAAGGCATATTATGACTTGTGTGAAGAAACATTTGGTCTACACAGAAGTTTATTTCTTTTTAATAAAAATGTATGTTTTTCTGTGATGGTGGTAGTTACTGGGTTTTTTTGATTTGTTTTTCTGCAGGTAGGTTGTTAGATCTATGTACTACATAAATCCCTAACACCTTCCTGCCACTGACACATTTAGTAGCTGGAGTTATCTGCAGAACTAATTTCTGAGTTAGGAAAGGGGTTTGGTTGCTTGAAACTGAAATATGTAGCCCAGTTGTACTTGAAGGTACACATACAGCAAATATTTTATTAATGCTGCCTTAGCAGACACACCCATGTCTCTGGGTGGATTTCTCTCTCTTCCCAGTTAATAATGGGAGGTGATGAGAATGGTGAATTAAATTACATGCTTTGCTTGCAATGATTATCCCTAGGTAAGATGATTCCTAAGTGCCTGCATTGGCTTTGATGGTGGAAAGTCTTACAGACTCATATTTGGTCTTGTGCTTAGTGTGTCCCCTACACCGTCACTGCAGTGCCCCCACCTCTGCTTGTTGATTTCTGCCAACCTCCTTCAGTCTTCATCCTTGAAGCTGCAGTGCTAGATACAAGGTTCAGCTGCATGTGATGGTTCTCTTCCAGAAGCATCTCTTCTGAGTCCTCTGCTTGGATGGTGTTTGCCATCCTGCTTTAATTTTTGGTTTGCTATAGCATGTGGGTGTGTTTTACACAGGTTGGTTTTTTCCCTTCTCTTTGTGCAAGCACATACAGTTCCTGCACAGATGATTTTTCTGAGGTGTCAGGAGGAGACAATTTTCTCAGAATTAAATTTAGCTCTTGAGATGATCTTTTGGAATGGCGGGGGAGCAAATATGTGCAGATGCCCTTGTCTCCTGGGAAAGTCACAGTAGACCAAAGAGTGTAGGCTCTGGAAAGGCACTACAGTTCCCCTATTAGCTGCATCTTTTTGTCAACTTTGCCCATACCTTTATGAAGTGAGGCACTAGTTTTGAACAGTTAATAATGACTTTGAGAGATATACCGCCCCTGCCCCCGCCCCGGAACTGATGCCACTTCTCAATGACTTCATGCTTCAAGTCAGTGGTGGTCAGTCTGCCAGCAGGTTTGATAGGTCAGTGGACTATTTCTAGTAACTGCCACAGTAAGTGAGGAAAAAAGACCAGCTTCTATAAGCCTAGCCTTTCTGGGCTAGGATGTACATTTTGTACACCTATTTTTAGAACCTTTTGGAATGTGAACTGGAAGCAGTCATCCTGAGCCTTGTTTGGCTGTGTGGCATGTGCTGCTATCAGCTGATAAACCCCAGTGAAAAGGCCTGTTAAGCCTTGAAGGGGAAGATAGCACAGTGAGCACAGAGGATAGAAGAGGTTGGTGTTGTGGTATGGGGAGGGTTGGTAGAGCACTTTGCTTTCAAGAAGCTGTTGTAGCCTTACCTTAAGTCCTGTGTTCAGCTTTTGGCACCTCAGTATAAGATGTAAAGCTGTTGGAGAGAATCCAAAGGAGGGCTGTGAAGATGAAGGGCCTGGAGAGGAAGCCATATGAGAAACAGCTGAGGGCATTTGGTCTGTTCAGCCTGAAGAAGAGACTGAGCAGAGACCTCACTGCAGTCAACAGTTTCCTCAGGAGGGGGAAGATCGCTTCTCTATGGTGACCAGTGACAGGACCCAGCGGAACGGCTGGAGTTTCAAGGGAAGTTTAGGTTGGATATTAAGAAAATGTTTTTCACCCAGAGGTGTTTGGGCACTGGAACACACTTGCCAAGGTAGTGGTCATTGCCCCAAGGCTGCCAGAATTCAGGAAGAGTTTGGACAATGCTCTTGCGCACATGGTGGGCTTACTGGGGCTGTTCTCTGCAGGGACAGTAGTTGGACTTTGATGAGTCTATGATTTGGTGTTTCCTTTTGATTAAAGTCGGTTGCTTTATGCTGTGCTTATACTGGCATTTATATTGAAATCACAAGCATGTGTGGAGGAGAAGGTGCTGTTGTGCTGGTACACTGGGCTTGATGTTGTACTGCAGAGTGCTATATAGTTGAGTTCCACCATGGAATGACATCTTCCGTGGTGGAACTCAACTATATAACGTTCTCTAGGAAAGCATCCAAAACATGCTGGCCTCTCACGCGTGTCAATGGCGTATAACTGGACTAATTGTGATTGGAAATTAAGCTCACTGACAACTGGAGGAAATAGTTCTCCTTTGCATGTCCTCTCCATGTCTAATTCAGTTGCAGCTGCAGAGATGGTGGGAGGGCCAATGCCTTACAGCTGTGACAGCTTGTAGGGATACTCTAAGGTAGTGTACCTGCCACGCTGTAGTCAGAAATGTAAGAGTGAGTGCTAAAAATATGAGTATCAAAAATCAAAATATGAGTATCCTTTGGAAATTTCCTTTTGATGGATTGGTTATTGTAAGGAGGTGCTGGCTCTCCTGTTTCCCAGTGTTACCTGTCTAATAAAGGCACTGGGTATGCTGTCTCCATGGTCAGAACCTGTGGTTACACACCACTTGTGCTGAAGTTCCAAATAAAGTGGTGAGGATACAGTGTTTGCAAAGAGAGAAGTTCAGCTTGAAGAGAGTGTTGGTTTTGGTTTTTGTTTTTTCATCACTACCCTTTTTATAGGGGGAAATGATTGGTATGCAGCCATTTAGGGAAGACTGATTGAAGCAATCATAGCTCTTACAAAGCACTTAGTGACTCTTTTGTGTAATTTGGGCACGGTCACATCCACTGTTGTGGATGAAAATGTGCTGAGCTGAGCAGAGCATGTGTCTGGGACCCAGTCTCCCCAAACATCCCTTCTGAGCCTCAGGGCTTTTGAGACTGCTGCTTAAAGAAGCAGTGCAAGAGCAAGGAACAGTTCCCTGCTTTGAGGTAGCTGTTGCATTCTCTTCTGGCTGTGAAGCAGGTGTTTTAAGGATGGGGTTTGTGTATAATGGTTGAATGTAGGCTACAGCTGACAAAGCTTGATGCCTAACCTGCGCCTGTGTATGTGATTTTGGTTGGGTTTTTGTTTCTGTTTCTGGTGTTTTTTGTTTTGGTTTGGGGTTGTTGTTGTTGTTTTTTTCCCACTAGGTGCTGACTACTTATAATCTAATGAAATTTAGAGAAATTATTACTCAAAACACAGAGAATAGGTCAAATTTTCTTGTGTGGTTTATTTCTATTGAAGATACTTAACAGCTTCATAGATGTCAGAATAAAATTAACCTTTGCTAAAAGGGGTAATGATCACAGAGTGTATATAAGAAATAGGTGAAATACAAGGCTGAAATGGCACTGCAGGCTGTTGAGGTAGCCTGTTGTGTGCTTCTGTGTTATGTATGCATGTTAAAGATAGCTAATGCTAATTACGATTAGCTGTATAGTGCCTGTCTGAGGAGAGAGTCAGGTGGACAGGGCTCATTAGTACCTCTGAATTTGTATTTGCTTGAGTAGAAGATGTAAGCTTGGGGTTGTCTTAGACTGCTTTCCCTTTTAATAAATAGTATAGTAAATTCATCCTGCTAATATTATGCTAAAGTTTACCTCTAGAGTAACAGAATGAAAGATGGAGTGTAGCAGGTTGGGCAATACTGAGATCTGACTTTATTTGCTTTGATTGTCTGCACAAGCAAATGTAATGTCAGCTCCCTGCCATCAGGCAAAATCACAATAGTGACAGTGCATGTGTAGGGTTGAACACTCCAGCTCCTGATGATAAACCCAACAAACAAAACCATCTCTAGAAAATGACAATGTTACACAATTAGAAAAATAAACAGAACCTACTCTGACATTTTTATATAAGTCAGTAAAGATTTCAAAGAATGTATCTGTATTTTCATGCTCTTCTGCTGAAAGTTGTGATGCTGATAAATTATTTTATTATCCAATACTATACTGCTCAATCTTCTTCACTGAGCACCTGAATTATTTTTCAGCTTTCATCTTTTACCTCTTCCTGAGAACAATACAATTAGGTTTAGCAGCAGAGTTCAGATGTTATGCTTGAATTGAGGTAGTTTTTAGTTTTTTTATAAGAAACGCCTATTTATAATTAATTTATGGTCAGCTACTCAGGTGACTTGCAGAAAGGCTAATGCTCTAGCATCATGTATTTTTCAGAATTTTTACCAGACTAATTTAAATGCTACTCATCTATTCTTATGCTTTTCTTAAACTAGCAATCTGTTAAGACTTTCCAGCTATTTTTTTTCCTTACATTTGTTTAATTAAAATAAGAATTAAGAAGAAATATAACAATCATAGCTTCAGTGATTTCAAAAACTTTTAGTGAGCAGCTTACTTATGGCCCTGTATTAAAAGTGTTTTTTAGCATTACATAAAAAAAAAATTATGATCTTGGAAAGAGAGGTTTGGGCAGAACTGCAGTGTCTTCTTTCAGCTACTGCTGTAGGTATTTTCCAATGTGATTCTTGCAAGTGCAAAAATAATCAAGGTATGCAATGCAAGAAGGGAAAACTGTGGTCAGTTACTGTTACACAGGTGATAGTCCCAGTTTGGTGTTTCAGTGGTATGCTCATTTTTTTTTGGTTACCTGGAGAGCTTCACTTTTTCTTCTGCTGGGAATAAGGAATAAATGTGCATTATGTGGGATACTGTTATCTCAGTGCAGAGTATTTCTCTGCTAATTATCTATTGAGTTAAACAATGGTGTATATTTTAAAACAGTAACATTTATTGAATGCCAGTTACAAATATGGTCCTGCAGATGAAATAAATGATGAAGTATAATTGAAGCAAATACTATGTTGACTATGCATTTTGCATATCTTGAAGCTGAATGTACTTAGAGAAGCAGTGACTGTGTAGAGTACATGCACTTCTCTAGCCACTGCAGTACTGATTTGCCTGCATGTCTTTCTCAGTCATTGTTATTGCTGAAGAGATTTTAGGGAAGAGATATCCTGTTTTACCTTGCAAATAAATCAGGCTGACAGAGATGCAGCAAGATGGGGCTCTGCTGCATGTCAGGGCTTTAGAAGCAAGAAAAGGTTGGGGCAGTAAGGATATGAAGAGGAACAGCTGGATATGGCAGCTCACATGTGAACAGGCTTTACTTTTGCAGAGAGCAAGCAATGTTTTCAGAAGTGTAAAAAACCTTAATGGATAGCACTAATTTTCTCACCAAAGCATTTACCTGTGGCTTTCACATGTTTGTTGGAATTGCTGTTTCAGTCTTAGGTTGGCAGTAAAGGGAAGATGTATGAAGGTGGCTGAAAAAAACCCAGATTTTGAGTTGCTGCTCTCAAATGAGGATGAGGATAAGTAAAATGTTCTGCTTGTCTTGGAGGGAGATAGCTTAATTCTTTGACACTGAAAGCTAGACTACTGGCCTTGGTCTGAGGTTGGTTCTCTAGAGGGTGATCTTTGGTCTGCACCAGCTCATAGAAGCAGAAAATGTGTAAACCCAAGTTAATTAGTTGCTGTTGTATGAATAGTGTGAAGCTATTAAGATATTTTGATATAGATAGGCAGTGGTGCATTATTGCAGGGATGAACAGACTGAGGCATGGGCTTTAGGCAGTAGTTGTAATAGGTTTTATGTGTGTCCCTCTGCCACCTGCCACTATTAGGTTTGAATAGCCTTGTGAAACCTAGGCTGAGGTTGCGTGTGATTCAGGATACAGAAAAAACAGGTACGAAATTTGGCATG
Organism: Phylloscopus whistleri; assembly: GCA_017589585.1. NCBI lineage: Eukaryota > Metazoa > Chordata > Aves > Passeriformes > Phylloscopidae > Phylloscopus > Phylloscopus whistleri. Next base: position 2,185,108 of record JADMLD010001404.1, read on the forward strand.
AATTTTGAAGACTATGAAGGTATGAAATTTGATGACAAGAGGAAATGTTTGACTGTGATAGCCGGACTCCTAAACCTACATATACTGGAATCTCAGCACTCTGACCTGAAAACGCTTCCTATTTGTATTACATTTTATGCTTTACTGTGTCACTTGAGACTATGTGCTTGCAGCTTCAGCGCTTAGGATTTACCGAGGGTATCATTCCATATTTTAAAGTATGTCAGTGTCAAGTGAGGCAGATAGCATCAATCATATGCTCTGATAGACACAGGCCTGGCGGCAGGGCGGGGTGTGTGGGCCCAGGGTGGCCCCAGCCTAGCCTGCAGCTTCAGAGCTCTGCTGCTTGAGGAATGAAGATGATCATATGCAGGCCATCTGGGATCATAGAGACTACAGGTGGCTAGTTTTGGGGTGTGGGATAAATAAGCATTGAAGCTTTTCAGTCAAGGGAGAATCCTGCCAGCCTGGGAGTCATCCTTTTTTCCTGCACTTCTACTGTGCTTAGTTCATCCTAAAATGGAAGAAAACTGCCCTGAAAATAAATACAGCATTGTTGTGTGTAAGATAATATGTTGTGCTTAAACTTGGGAGTTTTTGGGTCCTGTGGATGCAGTAATTGTGCAAGAAGAAAAATTCAAGTTGGTTTAAGTTTTTAACTAGCTAACACTTGTACAGCGGTCACTACTAATAATTTTATTCTTCTGCCGCAACTGAAGTTAAAATAACTGTAAATGAGAAGTAACTAGGAGCCATTTGAATTTTTTTGCCTAGCAGGCACACAAAATAATTGTTTTAGAGGTGGATGGTGTTTATATGGCTGCTTGGCCTTTATCAATTATCCTTCTCAGAAAGAACATTTGTTATTGCTAGTGTAGCCTTACAATTTCTGTTAAGATAAAAATAAAGTGCTGGAGTAATGTTTATAGTCAGGAGTAGTAATAAAAAGAGCATTCAAAATCAGGCGCTTTTTTTGTCATTGACTTCACTTTCAGTGCTGTAGCTGTTAAAAACCCACAATGTGCTCATTTTCAGTTATTTTCAGTTAGCATTGCATCTGGACAAGGGAAAGAGGTTTCTTGTTTAGTATACTGTGCATTTCCACATGTGCTTGCTAACAGTTCCCACAGAAATGCCTCACTTCCAAGGTGTCCTCACATGACAGGGATGAGGCTCTGTGAGGGCAACCAAATAACGTGGATGATAGTTCATCTAGAGTGGACATGTTGCCAAGGTGCAGTCAGCCTATGCTCTGTATCAAAATAGGTTCCATAAAGGAAAAGAGATAGGACAGTTCTCCTCAAAGTGGAGGAACAAGCTGTCCTAATGTGCTGGAAGATGAGCAGGTGGGGAAGATCAGCCAGGTTGAACAGAAAAGCTGGAACTCAGGGTAAAGGAAAGAGTTCATGACCTTTGGAAGAAGGGGAAGGCAACTCAGGAGGACTGCAAGGATGTCATGAGGTTATGTAGGGAGAAAATTAGAAGGGACACAGCCCAACTAGAACTTAATCTGGCTATTGCCATAAAGACAATAAAAAATGTTTTTATACTTACACTCAGGATGCGTTTCAGGATGAGAAAGGATGAGATGAGCCAAGGTACTTAATGACCTCTTTACCTCAGTCCTTAATAGTAAGACTCATTTTGTTTCCTAAGTACCTAGCTCCTGGAGCTCTAAGCCTGGGATGGGGAGCAGAATGAAGCCCTGTAATCCAAAGGGAAATGGTCTGTGTTTTGCTACACCGATTAGACATACACAACTGTGGCACCAGGTGGAATCAAGGGGAGGCTTAAGGGAGATCTTAACACTCTGCCTTGACAGGAGGTTGTAGCCAGGTGAGGGTTGAGCTCATCTCCCAGGTAACAAGCATAGGACAAGAGAAAATGGCCTCAAGTTGCACCAGGGGATGTTTAGATTGGATGTAGGAAAAATTCCTCCACTGTCAAGCACTGAAACAGACTGCCCATGGCAGTGGTGGGGGCACCATCCCTGGAGGGATTTACAAGATCTTTTGTTGTGCTTTAGGAATTATATTCCCCAATTTAGTGCTCCCTTCAAGACTCCCAAAACCAGATACAGCTCACCAGCTCCGCATCTCCACCTTATCACATCTTCTTCCCTTCTTCCCCACTGCTCCCCTCCCCCCGCCTTCTTGTTCTGGGGGTGGAGTTGAGAATTAGAGGCACAAAAAAGTAAAAATCACTGGTTGAGATAAGAACAATTTACCAGAAAGAACAATGAGATAAGAAAAATTAACAGTAACAGCAACGATATTAATAACAAAGGTAAAACATAAATGACTTACACATACCAAACTACTGCCACAATGTGAGATGATATCAAAATAACAGTGGTCTGGCCATCCCCTCTGCCTGGCTACTGTAAAAAATAAACCCTGTCCTGACTGAAACTAGAACTGTAGGGAGATGTGGCACTTAAGGGCATCATTCAGTGGTAGACTTGGCAGTGCTGGGGAATGGTTGGACTTCATGCTTTTGAGGGACTTTTCCAACCTAAATGATTTTGAGATTCTATAAGCACTTCATCTTACACCAGTGTGTTAAGGGATGATGCCGCAGCCAGTTAGTTCTATTATTATCTGGAAGCCTGTCCTTAGATTAATTGGGTGGATTTAACTGATTTTCCACACATCCCCTCTTCCACAGCAAAATAAGCTTAGAGTGTGCATATTAATGAATGCATACTTTTTTCTTCTGTGTGTTGACCTCATTGCCAGTTGGTGATAACTAGACCATGGCTGTATGTCATTGTTGCTGACAAACAGGTCAGACTCCTACAGAGTGTTACTGTGCTGAGGCTTTTCAAAGTCATGTACTGCCAGCTTGGGTGCTTGTGGATTCCTCTTAATCCATTTGGCCTCAATGCGACCCAGGTCAAATATTGCACTCTCTGATCTTGTTACATTCACACCCTGTAGCTTACACTGAGTGTTTTGATGCTTGCCTGACCACACACAAGTTTATTATCTGATTTTTGTAATTTGTGATAAACTGAATGAAGAATTAAAAAAAGGTTTAATGTTTCTGTTAAAAAATAAAACCCTATGTGATCCATATGCATGTGCACTTCAGTTATGTCTGATTTAGCTTTGTCTGGTAGTTCAGAATTGGTTGTCTTGGCCCTTCACTGTGCTAGTGGAAGGAAGGCCAGGCTCTGAGCCTGGATTAGTAACCCAGTTCATCACTGTATTGGCTTTCAGAAGCTGGCAGTCCCTGTGATTCTCTAGTAATCTACATGGTTTTTCAAAACAAGAAATCAACATCCTCTTGGTGTTGGTCTGTCTTATGAGTATTTTGGTTTATAAGTAGTATTTGTCACTTCAGTGGTAATGGGTTTCACAGGGAAGCATCATTTTGCTTGGGTATGAGGGATGTTCCTTACCAGTGCATTGATCTGCTTGGGTGAGGAGCATTTCACATTTCACCTCTGGGTCTTTGTGCGACACTATCCTGATTTTACTGTTTGTTTTGTTTGTGAGAAAATAAATCTCTATTTTACTACTTAAATTGTGTTTTTGGCAAACTGGCTAGAGGTTTGTATTCCCCAGTGGATTTAACTGTATGAGATGGAGTTGTCATTGCTGTACCAGTGTATACACAATATACAGCATTGCAGTCTTTTTTGTGCAGAAAAAATAAAGGGTTCCTTTTTGTTTACTTCTTCTCATTTGCTCAGAATTCAGAAATAGATTTTGTAGACAGCCTATGTACTGTTTTTTATAAGGAGTAGTGCTGCTTTGCATTCTTTCATTTATTTTTGTGTTCCTTGAAACTTGGTAGCATATATATTGCAACTGTCTTTGCGAATGGTTTCCAAAACTGAATGAAGTATTTTGCATTGAAAAGTAGCAAATGTTTTCTGTAAAGCTTTAATCTTAGATTTCCACCTTTCAAGTGTCAGCAGAACTGTCCAGGTAAGGTTTACAGGTGGTGTGGGCTGATATACATGAAAAAAGTGGCAGTCCTTCCTCTCCTTTGGCATTCGCTTATTCTTGTCACTGCCTTCCTTACTGCATTTGTTCTCTGAGAAGAGCCAACATTAGCTTCTTATGAAGGTACCTATTGTTGCAGGGTGTATTTCACTTACAGTTTGTCCCGTTTAACTAGTGTCAAGGAAAGGAATATCCTGTTGTGGTAGAAGGCTCTGCTATTCGTTCCTTGTGAGCTGTCCTGGGCAAAGAAAGAAGAAGAATTTGTTACCTTGCCTTTGCACGTGTGCATTTCTTTACATAATAACATGGTAAACAAATTGCCTGTGCTGGCTCAGAATGAAAACATCACACATATAACACTGATCCCTTCCAAGAATAAATGCTTGAGTGTTTTTGTATTGTGCTGGAGATCTGTGATTCATGAAAGACTGAATGGTACCTGGAACAATGCAGGTTTTGTAGCCATGTGCTGCTTTCAGTAGAATAAAGAATGAGAGAAGGAGTGCTCAAACAGCGGTCTGAAGAAGGTATTTGGTAAACAGAGTTGATTTGAAGTGTTTGCTTTTTTAACAATTTGGTGTTAACTCTCAAGTGAATTTCTCATCAAATTTTAGCAATAGTAAATTGCATCATAACTTTGATTATTTTTTCTGACAGACTTTAAAGGAGTTTAATATACAGATAGCACAATAATAATACCTCCATATCCCCAAATACATATTCACAGATGTTTTTGAGATTTTTCAGTCCTTAAAGTTTCTGCTTCCCTCAGTGGTGTGTTTGGAGTGAAGTGAAGCCAATGTTGGGTAAAGGCTCTGATTATTTTTCACAAGCTTGTTACCTGACTGTAGAAAGCTCAGTAATACGCTTTCTCAGATGTTATTTCACTGTACAGTGTTAATGCAGGGTGACTGCGTTGCTGCATCTCCCAGGGATGTTCCTCCTGGGAGGGAGGGTGGAGAGAGCCCTGCATGACAATGTTCCCAGCCTCTGCAGTGGGCCTGACACTTCGTGCTATTAGGACTTCTAAAAACGACTACTTAATTTTTCTAGTAAAAGATAATATTTTTGTAAGGGAGCCGGAAAGACATCCCTGTGGGGAATCTCACTGTTTAAGCATTTTTAGGTCTGTCCACCTTACATCTCTGACTCAGATTTTGAGCATGCTTTGGTAATCCTCAAACTCAGAAAGTATGATTTAAACTCTTGCATGTTTTTAATTCATTCTCCTCCTCAGTGGGAGTGATGGCTTTTCAATGGTGTTATTTGGACATCTCTTAACAAAGTCTCTTACGTTTCCCTCAATGCAAAATTACTTGGCCAGTGACCTGAATAGTCTTGAACCTAGAAAAGAAACTTCATGGTGGTTTTGACCTTCCTTGTAGCTATGTGTGAAACCATCTTTGTATTGCTGTCCTGTACCATGTTATTTCATGCAAGGCCTAGTGCAGGAGATAAATCAGTTTTTAGTGCTTCAGGTGTTGCTGGTTGTATAATAATTTGTGTCTGTTGTGTGTCACTGCAATGGATTTATAGAATTTTCTTCTCCAGGCTGATTGCATTCGATGGATTCTAATAAGAAGTTTTGAATCACAAGTGGGTAGATAGCTAATTTCTCTGAAAGTTCTCTGAGCTAGAAATAGAATTTAGTACCCGTGTGAGGAAGAGAGTTTTGCAAGTCCTGTGAGAACAGGCCGAAATGTCTGATGACAGGCCTGATGACATGACCACCCTGAAACCTTGCAAACACTAGAAAAAATACTTTCAATCTCTTTCTTTGTTTGAAAAGGCTACGAACTGATGGCTTGACATTTAAAACAAATCTGCATTTAATTTATTTTTCTCTGTAATGTGGAAAGAGATATATGTTGTTGACTCTAAACTTGTCAGGCAAACATAATCTGAAGATTTACTGACATGGTGAAAAGCATGGGTATGGAATCTAATTAGCTGTGAATGTGGAAGAAAAACAGTAACTGTATTTTTCCTGTTAAAAGCTGAGGAATTGTTCCAGAAGTACTAAAATTCTCTCAGTAGTTTGCATTTGTAAATCAATAAGGTGAACAGATGTTTGCCAAAGTCAGGGATTGTTATAGGAAGAAAAATGCCTTTATGACAATTTACTCTTTGGGAGCCTGGGATGCGCTCCTCGTTAGTATACATTTGACACTTATTTTCTACCTCTGTGTAGCAAAAGAAATTAAAGTATACCTGAAACTAATATAAGTGCTTCTGATGATACTCTTTGTTACCTTGAAACAACTTCAGCTGTCCTCATGGTTCTACAATGCAAGTAAAAACAGTGCTGGTGTTAATGGATGATATTCCCTATTATGTTAACAGAAGGAAGAACCACATAAAGTACAGTCGCTGACTGCAGAGGGTGAGGATGAAAGACCATGTGGCCTTGTCAGCAAAAGGGAGAACTCTGTTGCCAATTGGAATGAGTTGAGGAACTCTTAAAAATACTCAGTTTTCAAAATATTGTGGTTGTGGGTGATTTGCTGATGTGGAAGTATACTATTAGTAAAGTCCCTTGGTATGTGTATACATACTGTGGAATGTAATACTAAGAATTGCTTTAAGTAAATCCTCAGTTTGGGGTCCTGCATTTTGTGGAGTACCTCACACTGGCAACTGTGTGATAAGGAACACTTATCTTGGCTAAGCCTAGCTGGGTACAAGTAAGGGAGCTGCTGTGTCTTGAGGATTTCCAGAGCCTCTGGAGCTGAACACTGTGCTGCTGCTGCTGTGCTGTTTTAAGCTGAACCCTCTCGACACCTTGGCAAATGCTGGAAACTGTGACCACATTGCTGAGCTTGTGGGCAGGAAGGGAGGAGCTGGGGGGAAGGCTGCCTGCTTATAGCTCACTGAGAAGTCTGTCTCTTGCTGGAAGGTGGTTGTTGCCAGCTGGAAGGAGAAGGATTGTAAGCTCCAGTGCAGATCTCTGACCTTTTCACCTGTCTTGGGTTGAAAGCACTAAGTAATTCTTGGTGTCTTTCTGTTTTGAAGGTAGTGCTTGAGATGGTCTTAAGGCTCATATGAAGATGGAGTCTTCCTTACTTGGACTTTCCAGCTCTGGTATATTTTCAGGTCATCTTTTTACGATTTTTTTACTTTTGCTGTGCCATGCTCAAGGAATCCCGTCAAAGGCATTGTGGCTGCTGAACATGACTGCTGCTGCTTTCAGCAGCAGAACAGGATTGTAAATGGAAGGAGAATATGAAGGGAGTCTTCTGAAGGTGGGAATAGGAAGACAGGTGTTGGTTGCCTTGGATTACCTTAGGTAGTACATGAAATAAGAGCAGGGTATTAACATAATTAGTGATGTCAGCTGTATTTGGTACTGTTTTCAGTGGTTTCTTTCAGTCTCTCAGCACAAGTGAAATGAAGCCTAGTTGTGTAAGACATCTTGGGTTTAAAGGTTTCATGCCCTGAGTGTGAATACCAATGTGTGCAACTTTCAGAGAGCATATTCTTTCAGAAGAGGAAGAAACCTCCATAGAAGAGGCTTTGCTGCAACTTGAGGCAACTTTTGCCAATGTGGGTTGTAAGTACTTCTTAATATCTGCAGATATATCTGTGTGGACAATTGGAGGAGAAATAAACTATTGTGTTGCTGCTCCGTGGTGTTTGGATTGTGGGCAGCTTGTGTAGAGTTTGTGCTCTACATTTAGTACTCTGGTCAAATTCCCTGTCAGGGGTCGACATCCCTGCTTATAGTCCTTGGATGTTGCATCAAGTGAAATAAAATACATGTTATTTCTGCTTTCACTGCACACTGTGACCTAGCTAGTCTTAAATAAAAGTTGACAGCCATTTGCTGTGGTTGAACAAAAGTCTGATTTTCAGTTTGGGAAGGGGTGGTTCCTTGTGAAGACTTGCTGGAGCCAATCAACTAGCTAGTTTTGAAGAGCTAATTAGCTAGCTAGGTTTGAAGATTGACACGGAGTTAAACCACTTCAAAGAGTTGAACATGCCCCTGTAGAAAAGCACATTTAAAAACAAAGCCCAGGAAAACTCTTGGCTTCCGGCCTTTAAAGAGGTAAACTGGCTGACCCAGTGTCATGCGGCCAGGTCAGGCCAGGTTGCTGTGCAGCCAGGGCAGCCCTCATGCAGCCTGGCTGAGATTTTCTGCCCCTGGAGGGGTGGTAAGCAGGCTGCCGAACCCCTCACCAGGGAGCCTGCTGGGCCCCTTCTCAGCAAGGCCAGGCCACCTTTCCCGGTGGAGCCCACTGGTCCCTTTTTTCAGGGATGCTGCTGGGCCATGCTGGCCAGAGGCTATATTGACGCCAGGAGCAACCATGCGGCAGGGACCAGTGAGACAGTGCCACGCAGCTGCCGCTATCCTGTCATGACTTGCAATGGACTGTATTTGCTTAGCCACTTTTAGCTAGCTATGCTGCAGACAGAAGGACAAAAGCAGCGGCAGCAGTTTATTTCTTTTTTCCCAGCCCCCCTGCATGAAGGAAAAAGCATGGGGTAGTGCTGGCAGCCAGCAGGGCTTGCGCAGTGCCAGTGGGGACCAGATGATCAGCAGCAAAAGACACAGCAATTCCTCAGTTGCAGAGCCTGGATGAAATCAACCTTTTAACACTGCAGAACTCTATAAAAACTGTTTCAATTGATAAAGCTTGAGAACAAATGAACCTACAAGCACCAATTCTCTCCTAAATCAGAAAAAAGAAAGGGTGAAGGCATGTAGAAACATGAGACTTAGAAGTCAGTGAGGAAGGAGTCAAATTCTAGATGGGAGGAGATTTAGAAGATGTCTTAGGCTGAAATCCTTTTTGTAAGGCTATGGTGAAGATATATTTGATATATCAGACTCTCTTTTCCCTGGAACTCAGAGAAATGCGTTAGGGAGATGTAGTGTTCTAACACAACTGTGAGCCAAGGCACCAATACTGAAGCAAGTAAATGTTGCTATAATCCAATGAGAAACTTGAACAAAAAGGAGTGAGAGAGATGAGAAACCTTCCCCCAGGGATAGTAATAAAAAACCTCTATTCCCAGAGATAGATGAAAAAAGCTTTTTGTTTTATGCTAGAACAACATCCTTAAAATAGCACCTCAGTAAGTTGACATGGCCCATAAAAGCAGCTCTGGGAAAGCTGCAAAGTATGAGAGGGATTTACACACTGCAAACAGATTTTTCCTTTCCCAGGTGGCTGATTGACTGTGACATTAAAACCACGAGAGAATGTTTTTCGTAGAAGAGCCTCCATAGCATGGCAAGAGACTCCTCTGCCTAAGAGAACTGAAGAAAGACTATTCTAGAGGTAAACTGACTAGAAGTCCCAGGTTTTGTCTCTTTATATTGTCAGCAGGGAAGAAAAGAAGGTGTGGGGGGAGGAAAAGTGTTCTAAAGGTTTATTCTAATTTTCTTACTATTCTTCTTTTAATTCTGTGAATCAGGTTTTCTTTATACTCTTTAAAGTTTGAGCCTGCTTTGCCCTCCTCCTAACCCTTACCTCACAGCGGTAAATGAGTAAATAATTCTAGTAAGTGCCTGCTGATTTAACCAGTGCTAGACCCACTACATAATTAGTGCATTAGCCAAAAAACTGAAATTGGCAAACCCAAGCTGCTACATCATTGTTTCTCTATTAGTGTATGGAAATAAGGCTTCCTTGTACTCCCCACACAAGGCATCATTAGTGTTCAATGGGATTTTCTGTAGTAGAGCACCAGGCTCAGTAGCCAAATAAAAATTTTTCCCTTCCATTGTTGCAGCGTGTGTGACATCTTTCATAGTCTAACTCATTCTTATTACATCTCAATAAAGCAACATGCAGGAGGTGGGAAAGTATAGTATTGTTTTCTCTTTTGTGATGATGGTTTTTCAGGATGCTCTAGCTGATGACTATCAAAAGCAAGATGATGTTTTAATCCTTCAGATTATTCATTTGAAGAATGAATACTTCAAATAATTTAAAAGACAAATGAAAAAAAATCCCCAAAAATGAGTCACTGATGGATTTATGTGCTCTAAATAGCACAAATACAATGGAGCTATTTAAGACAAAAAATACTCACTTTTCAAGTATGTGGTTCCAACATGATTAAAAATCCTGGAGGGTTTCTTACCCTCCTTAGCAGACGGCTAATGCTTTGGGGCTTTTAATGCTTAGTGATCTGTGGTGATTTTAGTCTACTTATTGGTAAGGAAACAGCACTTCATCTTTATTATGTCATCTTATTTGGATCAGTTCTCTTGGATCTGGCTATAATAGTTAACAATGGATAATCTCATTTATCTTCATCATTTGAGGATCTGAATGTTGCCTCCGTAAGTTCATCTTAGTCTCTTTCATGGAAATCTGTTAAATTCAATTAATATGAATTTGAAATACAGTCTTTAAGGATGCTACATTTGAATGCAGTACTTCTCATGAGTCTTCAAATCAAATGTGTGCGAGCATGTCTATTCTGCTATCACTGTTGTCAAGACAGAGAGCAGCTGCTGTTAGTAGATGGACCTGGAAGAGGATTCTGAGGCCTTAGTATAGTTGAAAAAACCAGAAACTCATACTGTGAATTTTTGGCTTCTGGTTCACCTCTTCGATCATTTGCTTTCTTTATCGTTGTCTGAATAAGAGATGTTTGTGTAAGATTCTGACAGCCACAATAACAGCATGTCTTCCCATAGAAGAGTAAGAATTGTCAAACACAATTTTTCTTGTGTTTCAATGTTTTGCATAACTAAAATTGTATGTGGTACCTATTTCTGTATTATTAGAAAATTACTGTAAGAATACCACACTGGAAGAAAGTTCTTGGATTGACAGATTCTAGTTTCCCTGGCTCCCAGACTTAACTAACAGTTGGAGTATTCCATAGCACTCAATAAGATCAGAAATCCAGAACTTATGCTGGGAGTATACCTTTTAAATAGGAAAGTGAGAACATGTACAGGGTACTCTGCTGTCTATTTAGTTAACATTCCAAATATTGAAATCAGTAAAGCTTTTTGCTAAAGACCATCTGTGGAAGAATTCAGATAACAGCTGTGTCTTTAAAAAGAGCAGTTGCTGTAAGATACCAGAGGTAAGATTTGAAAATTTAAATATATGTATTGAAAAAATTAGTGTACTTCTGTAGGGTAGCCTTCATGTATTGGGAAGAGTGGTTTGAACATTTTTTTGTCTTGTCCCATATTGCTTCCTGCATATTAGCTGCTTTTTTTCCTCTTGTTTTCTTGAATCTCTTGAATAATGGATTTTGGAAAGTCATAGGTGTAACATAATTGTCTTTCTGATTGTTATGTCATTAGAGATATATTTTAATTGAGGCTGACTGAATTTCTTCACATCCAGTTTTAGGTGGTTTTACTAAGCTTTTTAAGCTGAAGACTTGTGTTCGACAGAATAATTGGTTTGCGTGGTCAAACCTGTAACTCCTTTGGTTTGTTATTTCCAGTGAAGTTGAGATTCCTGGCTTATATAATGTTTTCGTTTGTTGATCATTGTGATAAATGCCAGTCACTCATTTTTAGAAATTTTTGAAAATTTAATAAAGAATAAAATTGGTTACAAAACAAAAAGAAATTGATACCAGTAAAAGTTTTTTTTTAAAAAAATTACAGAGACGGGACAAATAGAGAGACAATAAAAAAAGAAAGGGGCAAAGAAAATAGTCTAGACTAGTCCTTTTTTCCCCCTCCCGGTCCAGGCCAGTCAGGAGAAAAAAGACGATCTTTGGTCCGAACCTTCCCCTTTTTGAGGACCCCAACTTCATGATTATGCATACTTTTATCTGACCAACTGGTTCCACGAGGGTCCCTGGTTAAGATCTCTGCAGACAGGGAGTCTCGATTTTTGTGGATTGAAGTTATCTGGTCTGTAGGTTCTGAGAGATGCATTCTTCTGTTTGAAGAATCTGGAGGGGGGTCTTATCTCTTGTAAATCATTATCCCGGGGTAGCTTAAAGAAAATACTTATGCATACCTTTCTACTAAAACTTAACTACCTTTTACTACATATTTCAAATGTTAATATTGTCTAACTTTTCTAATTAGCATATTACATATAGTAAATATCTGCATAGAGCCACATACACACAATATGTCTTTTGCACAATCATGATTGTGCAGAGGGCTATGTATGTAATGCACCTGGTGTGTGATCCCTGCTGAAGGGAGAACTGGTGCTGGGGCCCATCATGTGTTACTGTTGCCCAGTCTGCTGAAGGAAGCTGCTGGGTTGTTTCCGAGGGCTTCACTCTCTCTTCATTTGCTTGGTTTCTTTCCTTACTCTTTGTTTCTTGTTCATAGGTCCTGAAAAGGAAAAGGTTCTTGGTTTTGAGCATTAGCACAATCGTATGAAGATCATGTACAGTAGCACTTAATCAGTAAAAGAACATGCAGAATGCAGACTGTAGAATTGAAACCTGAAATGTGCCAAATTGAAAGAATGAAGGGATATTTTTATTTTTTCCCAAACTGAGGAATCCTCTTCCTTTTTCTGCTAATCACTTCTGAAAGTCTTTTTCTTTATCACTTTATTTTTATTGTTAATATTTTATGTATGCAATAATGATGGTCTTGTCTTTGGTCTGGTGGATGAAATAAATTAGTTGTCTCTGTCTCCTAGAGCCAGAAAGCAGAGAGATGGAGAAATGGCCTCACCTTGGAGACCAGGGGAGTGGGGCACACCATCAGAGGTTGAAGGCCAGATTTTCTTTTGAATGTACTACATGATTATTATGAAAAACCTCATGGACATGGAGTAGCTGCTCAAAAACCAGCAACTGGGTGCACATTGATATGAAAATAGCTTTTATCTAGTGAGAAAGTGGAGTTAGGCTGGGGTGTTTCTTCGTGGGTTTTTTTTTGGGTTTTGTTTTGTTGGGGGCTTTTGTTTTGTTTTGTTTGTTGTTTGGGTTTTTTTGTTTGTTTGTTTGGGTTTTTTTGTTTTGTTTTGTTTTGTTTTGTTTTGTTTTGTTTTGTTTTGTTTTTTTAGTAACGGGTGATTCAATTATCCTAAAAACAGATACAGGGCAGGATCTGTTTCAGCATGGGGTGTCTAGTAATGCTGCATTAATTCCCTCATCACAGTTCTGTTGTGGAGAGATAAAATTCATAGATTTTTATAGAGGAAGGATTGAAGAAGTGTACCTTCAACTCAAAATGAATCAAGTCTGTCAACCATCTATTTGACTCTGTCTGGCTTTTGTAAATGCCTTGAAAGTAATCCAGGTAATGTGTTACGTTGTTTAATCCTGCTGTTGACAGATTAGTTCCTTCTGGCTTGCTTATAGCAGTGTTTCTGTGTGCCAAAAAAAGGTTTGTCTAATTAGAGATGTTTTGGCATCTTGAGTAACAAATATTTCAGGAAGGATCTTCTGGGCACATACTTACTTGTAGCAATCAACAAGTCCTCATCATGCCAAACACGTGGTGGTTAAAGTCAGCAAATGCCAGAAATATTTTGTTATTTCATCTTCACATTGTTTGTGGAATGAAATTGGGAAATTGTTATTTTTTAATATAGCAATAATAATTCTAGTAATCCAACTAGTCAGACAGCTTGCAGAGTAGACTGAGTCACAGACTCACCACTTGAGCAAAGAATAGTTCTACATCAAAAGAAGATGAGAGGGACCTCTGGCATACACGTGGAGTGCAATCATAGTGCAAAATAGCTGAAACATATTTAAACTGGTGAATTACATCAGACTTCTCACATGGCTTTGTTCAGATGTTTGTGGCTCAGACCAATGGCAGCAGAGGATGATTCCATTCTGCATCATGTGGAGAATTAAGTAATGTGGTCCATGGAAGAGTTGCTTTAGCAGTGTAGATGGTGCCTCTGTATCAAGGACAGATAAAGAACTGTATGCAAGTAATAATGAGAATAAAATAGCCATCTCAGAGCCTCCTTTGAAATCCAGTTGATGCAGGGTGGAGGTCCTGTTTCACAAGGAAAATTACAGCTCTTCTGGCTGTGGTGAATTTTGCTCAGGTAGAGAAAGCTTTGTTCAGATTGGAATACAGGAAAAATCCTCTGAGCAGGTTGGTTTCAGCTTCCATTCTTTCTTGGAGAAGCTTAAAAATTCATTGTATAGTTGCTGTATTGCAGTAATAATTCTGTAGATGTAATTAATTCAATCATCTAGTGTTGTCTTTCTACAGTAGGAAAGTGATGTAAGTCCACAGGCTTTTCCGAATCTGAAAAGTCTAATACCTCTTTTTCAAGGAAGTTTGTTTCCGGAAAACTCATGTGCCTTGTATAATTTAACTCACTCTGTCTAATTACTCTCTTGTCAAAAATACAGGATGTTAGCACTGTGTAATAAATTAATCACACATGAGTCATGCTTAGAAGTGTAACTCCAGTGTTGTACTTTTTTTAAAGTTGTTGTTATTATTAGTACTTATTTATTTATATAGGAAGTTTCAAGTACAGTTACTTAAACAGAGGCCTTTGAAATCATATTGTCACCTGTACTGTAGGCAAATTTTGCTGATTTGCCCACAGAGATCTAAAAAGATTAAGAGTACCAAGGAGGTAATTTAAATACTTGATTTACTTTCTTCCTTTTTTCCTCCTTCAAAATGCTTCTAAACATCCTTCTAGAACTTGTGCTAAATCACATGGAAGACAGGGAGGTGATTCAAGACAGCAGCATAGCTTCACCAAGTGCAAGTCCTGCCTGACCAACCCAGTGACCTTCTGTGATATAATGACTATGTCAGTGGACAAGGGAAAGGTTACAAATGTCGTTTACCTAAACTTTTGTAAAGCCTTTGACTCGCTTCCCCACAACATCCTTCTCTCTAAATACAATAGACCTATTCAATCAGTGGACCGGTAGATGGGTAAGAAAGAGATAGGATAGTCATATACAGAGGGTGGTGGTCAATGGCTGAGAGTCCCAATGGACATCAGTGACCAGTGGTGTCCCTCAGGGGTCTGTATTGGGATGGGTGATATTTAATATCATCATTAATAACTGAGTAATTGAGTGTACCCTCAGCAAATTTGTTGATAACGCTAAGTTGAGTGGTGCTGTTGCCTAACCTGGAGGATGGAATGTTATCCAGAGGGACCTGGATGAGCTTGAGAAGTGACCCATGGGAATCTCATGACATTTAACCAAGTGGAATCTGCTACGTCTGAGTCAGGGAAACCCCTTGTATCAATCCAGGCTAGGGAATGAACAGATCCAGAGGAACCCTTCAACAAGGATTTGGAGGTGCTGGTGGGTGAGAGGCTGGACATGCCCTGGCTGTGTGCGCTGGGAGCCCAGAAACCCCCATGTGCTGAGCTGCATCCAAAGCCCCATGGGCAGCAGGGCAGGGAGGGGATTCTTCCCCTCTGCCCCGCTCTGCTGAGACCCCACCTGCAGGGCTGCACCCAACTCTGGGCTCCCAGCACAAGAAGGACAGGGACCTGCTGGAGCCAGTCCAGAGGAGGGGCACAAAACTGATCACAGGCATGGGACACCTCTCCTGTGAAAACAGTCTGAGAGAATTTGGATTGTTCAGCCTGGAGAAGAGAAGGCTTCAGGCTGAACATACTGTGCCCTTTCTGTACCTGAAGGGAGCCGACAAAAAAGATGGAGAGAGACTGTTTACAAGGACCTGGAGTGACCTGGGCAAGGGGGAATGGCTTCACACTGACAGAGGATAGGTTTAGATTAGATATTAGAAAGAAATCCTTCTCTATGCAGTTGGAGAGGCACTGGCACAGGTTGCCCAGAGAAGCTGTGGCTACCTCATCCCTAGAAAGTGTTCAAGGCTAAGTTGGATGGGACTCTAAGCAACCTGATCTAGTGGAAGGTGTCCCTGTTCAAGGCGGGGGGTTGGAATGAGATGATCTTAAAGGTCCTTTTCAGCACAAGCTTTTCTAAGATCAATTGGATATGACTCTTTGAGAGGTGGAGTACCAACAATTTTTTGGGGATGGAGGCAAAATATAAGCATCCCTGAAATGAATTGCTATCCTCTTACAAACTATCCTTTTGCAGCCTAGTTTTAGCAGGAAAAGTTGAAAAACAAATAGCATAAAAAAGGAATGAGGCTACTATACAGAACAATTCTTCCATGGGATGCTTAAGCATAGTAGTGGAAATGTGATGAATGAGATGTGAAGCTGTCTCACAGTTATCAGCTACTTAGAATTAAAAACAAGTCAATAAATTACTGAACATTGACATTCGAAGGATAAAGTTCTTTTGAGAAGCTGACATTGCTCAGATGTTAAACTCATTATCAATTCCATTGAATTAGGACTGTTCTTCAATTTTGACTGAACAGATAGAGTTTAAATTTCATATTAATGAGTTTGGTTCTGCATTGTGGGAGATAAGAAAAGGCTTATAGAATAAGGGCCTTTTTCATCATTGTTAAATCCTGTTCACTTCTGTTCACTCTTGCTCACCAGAAAGCACTCTGGGAAACGTTCAACTAACAGCAAGGTAAAAAACAGTTTATATAACCAGAAAACAAATTGTATAACTAGTGTGTGGTCACCTCATGCTTGGGGCAGTGATTGGTTAGGGAGACGCATGGACACTAGGTGATCGAAAAGGTGTTTGGGTGAAAGGATATGTGAACAGTGACACCTGCAGTGGCAGGCAGCCAGTGCATTGTTTTGTTTAAGTTTAGAGCAGAAAAAGGCCTGGTTTTTTGCTATAAACAATCTCTCTTTACAGATTCTAAAGGGGAGTCTGTGTGTCTTTATTCCTCATTGCCACACTGCATATAGTAATTTTCCTTATCCTTCCCAGGTACACATGCAATGAAATAGGTTTAAAATACAATTTACACCACCAAAAAACGGCACTTTAACATAAATGCAAACTGAAGTTAGGGCTATTTTAAATATTTGCTCTCACCTTGTAGTTTTACTTTTGCAGCAGTGAGTTTCATGGGTATGATAGGACCCCAGAAGTTATTACTGAGCTTGGAGTAGTTCTGTGGTCTGTTGCATTGCTGTGAAATGTGCTCCTATTTTTCTCCTTAAAGTATTTATTTAGGGTAAGTGATAGTGGCTTTGAGTGTTGCAATAGAAAATACAGTGCTGGAATTAGATGGTTTACAGTGATTTATTTCAGTTCAAAACCTTGATTTGCCCTGTAAAACAGAGTCTTATGTTTATTTTGGGGTAGTGACAGCCCTACAGGTGATGAAATTTTAAATGCAGTATAGTTAGCATTTCTGCATGTGTAGACGTACCAAAAGAAACCATAACACTTGTCATATTTACTGGTAACATTAAACATATACTTTGTCAAACTTGCACACTTGCTGAATTTAGGGTTTTTTTCTCTCCTATTTTTCTAAATGAGTAAAAGATAATTAATTCTGACAGGATTTGTCTTTTTCTTGTTAGTCTGTTAGTCAACACATATAGCCATGTAAATGACCAAAGACTGTTTTAAAATCTAAATGAATAGCCTGGGAGCCAGATTATTATTATTATTATTTTTACTTTTATCTTCTTAATGCACTTTTTATTCAGCTTGTAAAATCTTGATGTTATTCCACTTCCTCTACTTCCCTATCCCCTATGCTAATGTTTAGTTGGTGCTGCACTAGATTTAATGCTTCCTGGAAGTCATTCCAGTCTTGGGTAATTTTGGTCAATCTGCTTGTTGTAATTTTTCTTCCTGCCAAAATGGCAGTTTTTATAAAAAATTGTGACTAAACTGTGTGGAGGTACTTTCAGGCTGGGGATACCTGTTAGCTGTGAGGTTTTCAGTTACTGTCACATTGATGGCTGACTTCAAGGTCTGTAAATTTTGGTGTGGACTCTTAAGGTAACTCCAGAGAAGACCAGGTTGGGTGAAGGTTGTCCGTGCTCCTCCCATTATCCTCCTGCCCTCAGTGGTGCACATCATCACCCATAGCAAACTGCTGGCACTCTTGGTCTGGTTGTGACCATGGTAATGTAGAGGCTAGAATGGAATACAGTATTTCAGTTGGAAGGGAGCTACAGTTGTCATCTAGTCTGACTGCCTGACCACGTTACAGCCTGTTACCCAAGGGCATTGCCCAGTTGCCGTTGACCATCTTGGGACATTGCCAACCTCTCCAGGAAGCCTGTTCCAGTGTTTGACTATCTTCTTGCTTTCTGATGTTCAGTCTGAGCCTGGAACAGAATTGAACCATTCCCATGCATCCCAAGATCCCACAGAGAAGAGCTCAGCACTTCCCTCTCCACTTCCCTCCTTGGGAAGCTGTAGGGAGCAAGGAGGTTACCCCTCAGCCTCCTTCCATCCAGTTAGATAGGCCCAGAGTCCTCAGGTTTTCCTTGCAGGATGTCATTCCTTTGAAGCCCTTTCATCGTCTTTGTTGCTCTTCTCTGCATGCATTCAAGCACCTTCACATCTTCTTAGATTAAGATACTCAAATTGGAGGTTGTAGGAATGTGCCTTTTAGGGGGCGTTTTTTGGAAGCAGACATGTTGCAGGTAGTGTTGGTGGTAGGTAAGAAATTCCTGACACTGCACTTACAGAGGAATGTGTTTTTGTTATGTTCATGTAGCTGATGCAAAGATGTGCCTTCTCTTACTTGATGGGGTACTCCCCTGTGATAATTCCTGTGAAAATTACGACTACATTCAGAGATGTATATTTTTGTAGCTAAATTTAAATTTTTAGTCACAGGAGTATGGAAATTTGTGCAGGATGATGCTAGAGGTGTTCATCACAGGAGCTGTGCTTATGCTGCTCTTGTGGTTCCTAGTCACTCCAGGGACCCCAGGGAGAGGGAGATCCCTTTGCTCTCGTGTGAGTTCACACATGCACATGCAGGTCAGCTGTTTATACAGACACTTCTGCTCAAGTCTTGTGAATATCTCTTGTATGCACTTGGTTGCTGGTTCACTCGGGTCTTTGGGGAGGGGAGCACTCACCTCCCTATTGCTTCACAAGATAGCCTTGTGAACTCAGTGCTTAGTCCTGGAATATTTTTTGGTTTGGTTTTGATACTTGATTTCAGGGTAAACAAATGCCTGGGGCTCAATTTGGGTGTTTTTCTCCAAGTACTTGGAGCATGACCTGAGGGAAGCACCAAAATGAAGATGTATGGAATAAATATAACCTATATCTCGGGACCTTGTGAGGTCTGAGGCTCAGGGTGGGCTGTGGGTGAGGAGAATAGTTGGCTGCCAGAAGATAGTTTTGAGAATATTGTATTTTCCCCTGCAGGCTTGAAGGCAGACTTGCTTTTAATTTATTTGTGGAGCAGTTGATCCTTGAGCTGCTATGGAGATGTGGGTATTGTGCTGTTGTGATGCATTTTGGCATCATTGTTTATGAAGCAGGCCAGGATGACATTGCGCAGATATTTGCACTTGGGTTAAATAGATTATAGTCAGGCCAAAAAACTTCTCTAGTTTTCCAGCTGCTTTTTGATGGAGTCTGTTTCTCAACCAAATTTTGTATGATGGCTTTTTGTAAATTAGATACGGATGTTCACAGGGGTTTTGCAGGTTAGGAAGGTGGTTGTTTCTGCGACTGTTTCTGAGAAATGTTTGTCTTCCAGGAGGAGCAACTGTACTGAGCAATTTTACTGCGTAATCAGTAAAATGTTTTTCTGACCTATTTCTGTAGGCTGTTGACAACAGAAATTGCTGCTGCTGTTTCTATGTGAACATTGCAAAATAAAACACTGTCTCTAAATTATTCATGTTGATTTTGACAACCTCTTACTCTTTTTCATCTCTAAGGCAAAGTGAGGAGATGGAAAAATTTCCTTGGTTGTGACAAACAGCCATCATAAAGTTGTGAGAGACAGTAATTTGATATTTCCTCCTTCCTCCTTTTCTTATTTAGGTAGTGCCTTTTTTTTTTTTTTTCATCCTGATTGCGTTTTTAAGAAAGGAGATTTTTTTCATTGCGAATCTACATGTACAGGTTTTTAAATACAAGTAGTCTTTAAAACATTTGTGTTCTATGAAGATCCTAATGAAGCTAGGAGGAGAAACACTTTACAGCTTAAATAAGATGTCTAGAGCAGAGTGTAGCAGATTACAGTCTGCAAAAGTTGATGGCTAATTGATGGGCAACTGATGGCTAACTGATGGGCAATCCATCAGTTGGATTTCAGGTCTGGATTTGTGTCTGGTGATATAAGCCTGTATTTGCATATCATTTGCCCAGTGTGAACCATAGACTTCTAGAACTGAGCAACACTCTTCACTTGTAGGGTACAGCAGACCAGACAGTCCAGTGGAAAAGAAACCCCTCGTCTTTCCACTGGGAATAACAAGTCTCAGTATCATGTTTTGCTCACTGAATATGTAAGGCAAGCAGAGAGTCCTTTTATATTCATTCTATTTTTACCTCTGTTCTTTGTAGGAAAAACAGCTATGAGTGGCCCCACTTCATAGGTAGAATTCTTTTATTTTGTTAATAATGTTTTTGTTAATAGAGGAAGTAAACTGCTATGTATGCAAATTGTGCTGCTTTCAACTCAAATACAAGTTTGAAGGAAGCACAGCCATGGGTTGTAAAGGTGATGTGTTATGATTTGATATGTGTAATTGTTCACATTATTTGAACCCGTTTTACTGTTGTTAAACCTTAAAACTGTAGTTGCTGACTTCTTGGTTGGAGATTTGAACTGATGTTAGCGTTAAAAATTAAAATCAGGGAGGCATTATTTTAGGCATCTCCTAAAATAAGGAGGACAGTTGTTGTTCTTGAGCAAGTTGTAGATATAGAGCTTGTTTTTGAAAGTCCTCTGCTTGAAAGTAATTGCAAATGAAGTTATTATTGCAAATTAAATAAACTTCAAAATGTTTATAAAAGTGGCTTCAGGTTAGTATTTGTAGAATAAATCACAGAACCTGTCTTAGGGACTTCTCGGGAATGGCTTTTGATGTTTCAATGGTTAATAACAGCATGTAGAAGGTCTGATGCTTATTTCCTTATTGTGTTGTAGTTCATAGTTATAACTTAATAGCAGAGCTATCTGAACTGGTGTTACTTTGGTTCCTTGATGAAAAACCTCTTGAGGGTAAAACCTTGCAGCCTATGTTTTCTGAATATAACCTGCATTGTGAAAAAAGTCGACACTTGTTAGTTAAATAGGGATTATGAAGTGCTATTAGCAAATATACCAATTGTTTTTGTAACTGCAGAAGGCAATGACAGGGAGAATGGAGGTGGGGAGAGTGCTATGTTTTCTCTCTTAAATAATGATAGTGTTTGACAGGAAAAGGCCTTTTGATACTATGATGAATGGCAGCTAAAACACTCCACACACTTAAGTTAATGTAACGTATTCCTTCTTATAGCTTTGCAGTTAGATAAATGTCTTTCAGTCCTCTGTACCCTGCTATCAAAATAGTTTTTGATTGTCTCAGAAATGGTGTAAATGGCATCCAGCATGCCATGTGGATGTGTATCTCTCCTCAAATGGATGTGTTAAATTGCCAGACCTGAAAGACAGAAAAGCAGAGGCATCTCTACTACCTCTTACCATGGAAAGGAAACAGATTCCCTACATCTTAATCTCCTAATGCTTAAATGATTTTTTTTTCTATATTGTATGTAATTCAACATTTTGACTTGAAATAAATACTTGTAATGACTCTTTTCTCTAAAAACAAACAGAAAAATACCATGAAACACCTACTTTTAAAGACAGACTCCAGTAATTAAATGATGCCATTCACGTGGCCTTGCTAAGACTGACCTTGTCCTGTCCTAAATTGACCAATCTGAGGAGGAAACAGCTGAATTATGTCCCTCTTCTTTCCATATACAAAGGAGTTACATACCCAGTGGGCTTCATTGTACAGAGTTGTCTTCTGATTTCAGTCTTTAGTGTTGGTTGGATTTTCTTTTCTTTAATATCCCCAGCTGCGAGAGTATGCAAAATACTGAAAGCCTATCCTTGAAAGGTATTTTGAATTTGTTTTCATTAAAACAATGTTATAAGCACTTTATCATTTATCTTCTTATAAGAAGGAAATGTATCAGAGCATCATGCAGGAACATGCACTCAGCTGGAGGTGAAACGAGTCTTGAAACTGGAAGACAGACCTCTGATATTCTGGAATTCATTAAGGGAGACCCTGTTGTCAACATTGAGCTTTACCACAGCCATGGAACCTTTCTTTCAGAACTTATATCCCTTACACTTCTAAAAATTAATAATTTTGTTTTCTATATGAAAAGATGTCAGGCTGGTGCTTGAATGTCTTGTGATATAGTAGACTAATGTAGAGCTCTAAATAGTGTACCATCAATTAAAATAATTTTTCCAGAGTCCTGTACATGGCGTTTTTCAAATTTATGTAGTTTCCATTACAGAAATCATATTACACACGTCTTGTGGAAGTGATGAGTAGTGTTCTTACTCAGTCTTTGAAAACTGGATGTACTAAGAAAACCTGAGCATAACACTTGAAGTTACCTTGAGATGCTGTGCTTGGTCTGTTATTTAATGATTTGCCAAGAGGCAGGAAAAAAAGTCATGCTGCTACTTCAAACTCGTATGGAAAGGAGAAAAAATAATTTGCGATTACAATTCCATTAATGTGCTTAGAGGTTTTGCTTTTGCAGAATACTAATAAAGTAAATAGTTGCTGTTAATGTAATTTGTGTCTAATGAGTTACTCTTTGGGAGACTAGTCTGCCTGAGAGCTTTAGGATTAGTCACGGAGAGATTTGCCACTACAGGTGTTGTTGTAACAAACTGGATTGTAGCTTTCTGTTATTCAGCATTCCTTCCATAGAAGCTGCTTATCAGTGTAGATCAGTGCTCTAGATTATTTAATTGCATTGTAATGCTGATATTTTTTTCTTGTGAGGGTATGAATGTAAATGAATGAAACCATTGGTTATGAAGAAAACTTGAGTGTTGCATAAAATTTGTCACCAGCTCGCATATTTTACCTGGATATACCCTTGATGTGACCAGCGATGAATTCATTCACATGTTTAAATGTTAAAATGTTATGATAGTGTGTATGGGACAAATCACTTATCACTGTGTACGTTTTACTAATGTTTTAGTCTCCTGCTTTTTTTTTGAGTTTTTAATCTTTGTAAGTATATGTGTTTTACAGGAAATGCTGCATTTCCCCATCTTTCCCCAAAAATACTGCTGTTCAGTCCCCTTTGTGATCAAACCACTGTTCAATGTTTCCTAAAATGAGTAATATTTAATGAGATTTTACATTATCAGGAACTTGCACCGTATAGAGATCCCTTGAAATTAGTTATCTCAGCTGAATTTTATCTTCCATTTTTGCTTTTATTTTGGTTAAACTTGGCAGTGTTAGGTTTACAGTTGGACTCAACCTTAAAGTCGCATTCAGCCTAAATGAATCTTTGATTCTATGACCTAAATAGTTTAGTTTTCATTTATGATTTTGAGTGAAAAAAAATCTAAAATCTGCCATAGTGTGACTAGTGTGTGCTTTATTAATTTACTAAAGATCTCAGTTGGAGAAGTGGACTGGGAATATAGAGTTCTCATCTACACATCACCTGTGGAATGACTCACTTCTCTTTTTATTGAAATTTTCATAGGGTTGTGCTGCATGTTTAAAGAAAACTAAAATAATAATAACTTAGAGGATATTTTGCAGATTGTTACAGATTTGTTACATTTGAGTTGCTTTCCGAAGTTTTTGAAGGTATTAGAGGGAGTAAGCATGTGGTAGTTTTCCTGATCAAGGCAAGTCAAGACAAGGTGTCATCCCAGTTACTGGAAAATTCTATGATTACCCTGTGGAACGACAGTGATTGTTGACTGTTAAATTGCACAGAACATACTTGTCGCACAGCAGAAGCGAAATTGAGATAGTAAAGGGAAATCTTGGCCAGTTGAGGTGTTCCTTTTTTTTTTTTTTTTCTATTTTTTTGAGCTGAATTTCAATAACAAGTTAACATCTTATGAAAACAGGAAAATAAATGTTCTCACTTTTCTCTTAAAAAAAAA
This sequence comes from Phylloscopus whistleri, assembly GCA_017589585.1. Lineage (NCBI taxonomy): Eukaryota > Metazoa > Chordata > Aves > Passeriformes > Phylloscopidae > Phylloscopus > Phylloscopus whistleri. The sequence goes on from JADMLD010001404.1 coordinate 2,208,970, forward strand.
AAACAAACAAAACCTTGGTTTAATTTTGACATTTTCACTTTCAGTGCTAATCCAATAGATAATTAGATGTTCACTGCTGCAAGGTTTCTTAGTGTGGAGTTTGGGATTTTTTTTAGTACTGTAGGCATATAAAATTCATTAATTCTTTTTTGTGTTTGTTTAAACAGAGTCAAACTAATATCCCAGGTTTGCATATGTCTCCTATCATAAGTCCTATGATACCATAATTCTCTGCTTCTTCATTTTTGGTGAATTTTGAAAATGTTTTTAATTTTCCTCTTGAGAAGCCTTCTAGCTAAGAGATTAAAAGTTAAAAGTAGATATTTAAACCAAAATGAATACTCTGCTGCACCTTGAATATGATTAACTGGCCTTTGGAATGTGAGGGGCAGTGGAGAGCTGAAGACTTGTCTCTTGAGGTACCTAACTCAGAGAGGAGGTTTCTCTTTGTGTCATGTTCCTCAAATGTAAAACAAAAAGTGAGTCTTTTCACTTTATCCCTCTTGATTTGTCTTCAGTGCTGTGGTCCCATGGGAGAGATTTAAACCTGTGCTGAGGGTGCCTCTGATGTCTGGCTCTGTGCCCCAGCAGTTCTTGGTTTGAGTGTCATGGGCAGTGTCTATGATTTGAGAAGAGGAGCACTTGTCTTGAGCCTGGTATTTTAATGCTTGGGAGATGCTATTCCGTAATTCTTGGTTGTGAGCCAAACCTTCAGCAGAGCCATTTTGATACCTCCCCAGCCCCTCTGCATTTTAAAGTTCAATCCAAGAAAAGCTTAGGTGGAAGCTACTTTTAGCACACCGTCTTCATAAGACGTGATAAAATATGTGTGCTCAACAAGGAGATGAACTACTGAGGGGCTTGAAAAATGATACACTCTGATGTTTTTTAGGAAACTCTTGCTAAAAACTTGTTACTGTTTCATTTAGTTGTTCATAAACCCTTTCCCACATTATAACAGCTATATTTGAAAAATTAAACTTCTGTAACTGTGCTCCAACTGTGCTCGTTGTTCTGTGTTTAGAGCAAGCTGGTAAGAAGACAGTTTTGGACCATGAAACAGTTTGGTTACAGCTTTAAAATTATATTATTGTAATCTGATTTCTATGAACACCCCATTTACATTTCTCACATCTCCCTGAATCAAAAGTTTTGGTTTTTGCTGCGATGGGTAGATGAATCTGGAGTTTGTCTCAGACTTGCTAGACCTGTTGCTGCTTTGGCTGGACTGAAATGTGAAATGTGAGATTAAAACTTTTCTCCTCCTTCCAGGTGCCTGCTGATGGAAATGCAGGGCTGCTGGCAGAGCCTCAGATTGCCATGTTCTGTGGCAAACTCAACATGCATATGAACGTGCAGAATGGAAAGTGGGAATCGGACCCCTCTGGCACCAAGACCTGCATTGGGACAAAGGAAGGAATTCTTCAGTACTGCCAGGAAGTAAGTGCTGTCTCAGGAATAACTGTAGTGGTTGTTCTTTCAAAGCGTATGTGCAGACATGTGCTGGAGAGCTCAGTCTGTAGGAATCTTCCCTTTCTTTTTTGACTTCTTTTGCTCCATTGCCTTCTTGTCCTTTCTGAAGAGGTTCTCTCCAGTGCCTGTTAAAACACTTCAGGAGTCAGGTTGCTGAGGGAGTCATTGGGACTGTTGGAAAATTTTGTCTCTCTTCTACCCTTGGGGAATGATTTTTGTAATAGTATGTGTGCAATGGACTTCTTTTTATAAAGTGTTTTGAATAAAGCAGAGGTGGCAATTTATTATTTAAAATGCCTTTGGGTTTTTTTGGCTGATTTGGGAAGATCAGCTGTAACATGACTTCTGTTGTACCATGCCACTGAAATGCACTTGCACAGTCGAGAGTTATTAGCCTCTGCTGCACACAGAACCATTCTGAGTTTCCTAATAGAAAAGCTTCCCCTACAGATGAAGTCACTGATTTCATATTTGAGAGCAGAAACTCACTTGCCCACTTGCTTATATGCTAAGAACATGTGGATCTAATTTCATTTTGTCTCTGTGATGTGATAGTACAATAACCTTGTACCAGTGTGTGACAATTTGAAAAGAAGATGTGTTATTTCATGCAGTGGAACAAAAGGGCATGGTTTGACTTGCCTTAGTCCTTGCATTTACTTTGCCATCTCTTTTTTTTCCTTTTTTTTTTTTTTTTTAAGTGAGGGCTATTGCATATTGCCATAGCAGTAGCTGCTTTATTTCCTAAATGTCAAACCAGTGCCTGTGAAACTATTTCTTTAGAAAGCAAGAGAATTTTATTTTTCAGATCTTTGCTCTCTTGGCATCTTTATTCCTGTCCTTTCTCGCATTGATCACTCTTTCCAGGTTTTGCAGTGTTTTATTCAGTTTTTATTGCATTTGGGCAAAATATTCACTTTAAGGTTGGTATTGTAATGGCAACTGAAATTGATTCTTCATTAGTAGCTTTGACTCTTTACCAAGAAAATTGCTTTGTGAAACTCATATTTTTGTTTATTACTAACAAAAATACCTAACCTAACCTATCCTGCTAGTACACTTTCAAAGATTTCTTCTGGTTTTCTGTTGTCTTCTTTGATGTATCTAAATGAAGTTGATTTATGTATAGGGAAATTATTGAAGGTGAGGAAAGGAATAATAAAAGAAAAGAAGAGCATCAGTAAATATTAAATGAAATAAAATATTATTTAATATTTGCTATTAAACCTGTCTATGACCCCACAAGAGAAATGGAAGATAACAGCACCTACTTCTACCAAAGAAATGAATTTGTAGAGGATTGCTAGTAAATGCAACTCGAACTGGCTTCTTAGCTTTGGGGAACTCCTTGTTATTGTGGTTGGTATTCCAAATATGACTAGTATTTCCCTTGCTTTCTGCTGTCTACCTTGGCTTCGAGATTATACTTGCTATCAGGGAATGGGACATATTTGCATTTTCCCATTAGCAGGAAGCAATAAGCAGCAGGACTGAGGTGCGGTACCTCTTGTGTTAGAATAGTATGCAGGTAAAAAAATCTCCTTTTCGATTGCTTTTGCCAAGTATCTTCTCCTTCCTTTCTTTTCTCTCCTTTAAGGCCACTTTTTTCCCCTAAAGAAGGATTGCTTCTTCTTGTGGGCTTTATTTCTTGCCCTAGGCAGAGGCTGAGTGTAAATGCTCTGCTAATCCAGTAGACAAGCACTCTTCCTTTGTCTGCCTTTATGTTCCCTGGCACTGTGGCAGCTTTCTTGGTTCTTCACTCTTGCTGTAGCAGCAGCTCTTTGTACCACCTGCTGAGAGGCTGGGTTTTTTTACCCAGCTCCGAACAGAACCTTGAAGTGACAACAAGCAAGGGAAGGTTTGGCTTTTCCACCCTGTACTTCTATTGAGAAATCTGTCCATCTGGATTTTGTTGCAGATCACTTTTGATTGCTGTTCCAGGCATTGTGATAATGACCGCATTGCAAGGGGAGATGCACTTCTGTTGTAAGACCTGTAGAATTAGCCTGTGCACCCAGTTCTTCCTCCAGCTTGGGAAGGACCAGAATGGACATACCAAAACGAGCCGTTTGGATGGAAACCAAATGCCCAAGTGCAGATCTTGCTCTGTGGCTCCTTGGCTCTAAAATAATACAAAATTAATATATCAAGAAACTCCACTCACAGTTAATAAAAAAATGATACTTCACCTATTCTCTGGCTCTGTTTCCTTCCTTGAAAGTATTTTTCAAAAAATAAAAAATACCATCTCTCCTTTCATCAAAACTTACAAGTAGATGTGTTCCTGTCTGCTTATTAGCTCCTCTTTTAAAAAGTCTTCTCTTGACAATGCAAGGCTAGGTGCCCGAGTGGTGGGCAGAGCACAAGACTAGATGGTGCATAGACTACAGAAGGACTTGTATTTCTCTTGCAGAGATGTACTGTGAACCTTGAGATTCTCATTGTTTCCTCTTGCAGTTCACTGCCAGCTTAGGTGGATTTGGAAGTCTTGATACAGGAAATAGCAGTAGAGGAGCATTGCGGAACAGAAAGTGAGGGACAGGGAATAAGCAGAACCACCTACACGTTTTAAAAATTAATGCTGCTTGTTTTTGCTTTACATCTTTTGAGTGGGAGCTCAGTGCAGCACAGGAACTATCAGAGTTTGTATTTGGACAACACATCACACAGTTTAAATATGGCAAAGCTCAGACAGTTGATTGCTTTTTTGAAAAGAAATGGAAGATACTTGACTGTTGCCTTGTAGCTTCCTTGACTTGAGTTAAACACTAACACTGAACTCATAGGAAATGGTCCTGGAAGCATATCTGCACATTTTCTTGTGTTCAGTGTAAGCTGGTGGTTTCTCTTGTTCAATGTTTGTGTGGTTTTTTGTTTGTTTGTTTTTTAAATATCACAAAATGAAACTTTCTTGGGTGGAATAAAATGCTGTGCAGAGAAGTACAATTTATTAGTGGTTTCTTTTAATGTCAAACTACCTAGCATGCTGCTGTATAGATTGTACCTGTTACAGGGAAGTAAAACTGCATGGGCTTGATCTGCAAATAGCTGTCAGTTGCAAGGGCTGCAGATGCTAGAACAACAGGACATTGATGTAAATTTGGATGGCTTACAGCTCTGTCTGCCAGAATCCTTAAGATGTTGAGTGATCTAGATGGCACTTCAGATCAAGCCACTGGTCAGTGAGTCCTGCTGCTGACACTGAAGCACTAGCTGTTTCAGAGGAATTTTGGGAAAACTCTGCCATACAACACAATTACTCGATAACTACTCCTGGGGAAAGTTTCTTCTTGTGCTGGTTTGAAAAGCAAAACCAGTGAGACTCCAAGTCAGAAATGCAATTTAATAGGAGAAGAGAGAAAAAAAGGAAAATAGAATTAAAAAAAGTGGAGTAATACAACCTGACACCCTGTTGGTTAGGGTGGTGGTAGCAGTCCAGATGAAGTGGTCTTGTTGAAGCAGTGGTCCCATAGAAAGGTCTGGTAGCTCTTATCCTCTGGGAATCCAGTGGGTAAAGGCTGCTGTGCTGTGCCAAATCCCAGATTATATCCAGGTGGGAATGCTTGGCTCCTCCCCCTGGGGAGAGCGTCTCACGATGGGCTGATATCATTCCACCAGTCATGCAGTGGGTCCTTGATTGCCCATTAAACAGAGAGAGCTCCCAGAGGGAGTTACCTGTGAGTCATGGGGCAAGGCATTGATGGCCCATTAACAGAAGATAGCCCTGAGGGAGCAGGCAAGGGAAACACTGCCCCACCATGGTTTCAACAGCTCATGAAGATGGTGATAGAATATATACTTTGGGCACATCTTACATTGTAACCTAGGACAGTTCTTAACAGCCCTTCATGGGTGGTGAGCTGGTGTCCCAAAGCAGGTGGGTACTGCTGCTCATGGATTTGCCTTTTGTTGTTTTATGGGAGGAGCTGGGTTGCCCCCACCTATACATTATTGTTGTAGGAAGGTGCTTTTGGAAGTCAATCAGTTCCTGTCTTCCTAACAGTGTTCATAAAACCCATCTGGAGCCTGTCCTTTGTCAAAGTGTGCTTTTGGAGTTACATGGATATGCAGAGTAGGAAGTTAATTTAGGTGTGCTTCATTCCCTGTTTAAAGGGAAAGAGTGTTGAGATGGAAGATATTGGTGTATGTTTATTATATTAGCAATTCTGAGCAGATACTATGTACAGAATTTTATGTCTAGTTAGGATACATTATATGAGTTCCTTGAAGGACTGAAATTATTTTGCCATCTGTGTTGAACTCACTGTCCAAAATGAATTGTAACAAAACAGTCAGAGCTCGCAAAAAATTATTTTGTCTAAGGCATTTTGTCTAAGGCACTTAGTTTTGTTTTGAGATGCCTATTTCCATTTTAAGTATGCATGTAACTGTTTCTTGGCTTTTTTCTTTTCCCCTAAGACCAAACCATAAATATAATAAAATAAGTTTGGGTCTGGATATTGTGAGGATGAATTAAACCTGGGAGTTTGGAGATCTAGTGCACTTTGTAATCAGCAGCTGGCTCGATTTGCAGTCTTTAGCTAGATGCCTAGAATAGCTTTCAGATGTAAAGTGAGTGTTGGCTTTGGGAGGTGTTACACTTGGCATCTCACGACTCCTTGGTTTCTTTTGTAAAGTCACTACATGTGTCCACTTTCTTTTTAAACATCACTGGGATGAATGACCATCTTGTGGTCAGTGTATATTTCTTAGAAAATTCCTCCCCAGAAATAACAAAATTATAAATACATGTTACTACATTCTTAACTGTGTGGTAAATAGGTATGATTTGTGCTGACAAAATTGAGATGGTAATCAATATTTTAAAATAAAATAGTAATTAAAAGTACAGTGCCAAAGAGAAGAGGGAGGGGGTCCCCCCCTTCTCCTGCAGATGTTCATGAGAGAATAGAATACAGGAAGAAACTAAGATAAGACTAGCTGAATTTATCCGTAAAACAGGGAGATTTGGAGAAACTCCAGGAAAATAGTTAATTATATGAGTTTTTTGTCTTAATGTTCAAACATAGTATTCACTTATATAATACATGTTTAATACACATATGTAACTAGAAAGGTAGCTTAATATGCATGAGCAATAAGAGAGGTTATTTAAAGGACACGTGAGGAAGAGGATAAGCCTTCCTCTGACGACCCCCTAAAAGAGATGATGAAGCATGTGTAGTGAAGGCGATGATGAAAACAGTGATGCAAATTTTACAAATCGAAAATAGAAGGAGATGGGTCATGGCACACACTATAAAGGGCTCAATTTAGGGTATCTTGTTTGTACGTGAGGTAGGGTGAGAAGCCCCCCCCAATATGCCGGTTGGTTTTGCTTATGCCTTATCAGAACCTTAACCAGATTTAAATAATCATTGCCAAATTTTTGTATATGCTTAATTTTATATTTAAATTGCTATTAAAATTGCTGCTAAATTTTAAATTTGTTGTTTATTTTATTTACATTTATGACAACTGTTATCTTTGTGTTACATGGAGCAGAAAATATTAGGGTGTATTCCTGTAATAGGTAATTCATTATAACTGTTGGCAGAACACTGTTGGCATTTCTGATCTCTAACCATAATGCTTCCAGAAATTATCTTGTCATTTTCTCAAATCCTCTGGTTTTGTGCCATGTATTTAGGTATGTTGCTTGTGAAACCCAAAAGCCACTTTTAGCCAGGCCCAGTAAAAGCTGGGGTATCACCATACTTAAGCTTTGACATTAATTCACCCCAGAGTCCTCAAATGTGACAGCTATAGCTGTTCTATAGCTGCACAGATAATTTGGCTTAATAGATACCAACCTAACCAGCCTAGTTCTCTCAAAGTTAGAGCGAACAAATCCTCAGGTATGAAAGTGATTGGCTGAATTCAGGCTCAAACAAGGGGACCCTAGCCAATCCCTATGAATCATGAATGCACATACATCACTGGTCAAGTGAGCTGGGAGGTACTAAGATCACAACCAGTCACGTTTGTAAGCACAGGAAACTTGAAGTCCTTATATAAAGAGCTGCCCTTCAGTAAACGTTGGCTGTTGCTGTATGATCTCAGTGTGTTTATGTCACATTCCTGTCTCCGTCAACAGCAGCACCCGGATGTCCCCTGTTTTGTAAATGGGCCAAAAGGCCCACCAAATGACTGGCCCAGCTCTTTCTTATTTTCTATTCTATTTCTATTCTATTTATACTTGCTTGGCTTCCTCTTGACACCATGTCTAATAAAATCCTACTGTGCTTGTTGTCCTAGGGCCTACTTCAGGCAGCACTGATGGCAGCAGTTCCTTCCCACTAGTCTTTGCCTTCCTGCTAAAGAGTTTGTTAAACTGCCAGGGATGACAAGGTTTTTGAAAAGAGAAAAAATGTTTGACCTGTTTTTTCTGAGAATTTGAGACACAGTAACAATAATCTTACTGCTTTGATAATGGTTTCTCTCCACCTTGTCATTTTCATTGTAATAGAAATTGTTGTTTTTATCTAGGCTGCATATAATGTGCCCTTTCTAGTTTCTCAAAGTGAATGGCCACAGTATTGAAGGTGAAAATAAATTTTAAACCAGCATTGTGTGAAATTCAGCAGTCTAGAAAACCATAAATTTTGCTCTGAGGAAAATGATCCCTTTAATAAAAAGGGAAACATACAGACTTTTGGCAGCATAGAATGTCCTTAAAAAAAATGACATTTTCAACAGAAATGGGTGTGAGTATATTCTGAGATGTGTAAAGTCATGCTTACAAGTTTTACTGAATGGTATCTTAGCGCTCTTTGCATTGTTATAGAGGTCTTAGGTTTTATTTAGGTTTTGGTCCACAGCAAAGGTTGAACTAGTTTACTCTTTCTGCCAGTGCTTAAATTTGATTTGCTTGGAAATAGAGGATTACTACTGATGATATATTTATCCTGCAGTTAAACCTTAGTATACTCATCTTCTTGAGAAAGAAGGCTGGGATTTTTAGTCCAGTCTGTAGTCTACCATGGAAATATATTTCAAATCAAATGACTAATAAAACTTGGAGCATATATTGCAAGATGATCCGTGTCTTTCTTTTGTTGATACTAAAAAATCTCCCCTCTTGTTTTTCCCTACACTGATTTTTTTGCATGTCTCAAAAAGAAATGAAATTAAAAAATAAGGACTTTTTCAAAGAGTGCTTCTGCTTTGAGGCTGAGGGAGGAAAAAGGATGAAAAGGGATGAGAATTGTCTGCATAAATAAATATTTAGGTAAACATATACTGCAGCATTTAATGAAACTGCAATGCTACATTTTCCTGTAGATTAATTTTGAATTTCACAGATAGGACGGACAAGATTTAATCAATGGGTTCTATCAACATAATGCTTGTGCCAAGAGTACAGTAGTTTATTCTGTCTTCTAAAAGGCATGAATGCAATGGCTGTACACAGGGCAGCCTTCTTGTCTTGTTTGGTTCATAGCTGAGCTAGCAGATGACCATTTAGCACTCTTCGTTATCGTCAGCAATCTGTGTCCTATGCTTGTGGTTTGCTCCTTCATGTTACCGAAAGAGCAGCCACAATTGCACTAGATGCTCAGCATGCCCAGCCAAGGGAGCGAAGCTCAGCTGATCCAACTCCTGGCCCAAGATACTTCTGAAAGGGCTGCGTAGTGTTGAATGTGGTCTGTAGAGACATTGCCTTTCCCACATTGGTGGTATCCTGGTGGGGACAACACAGCTGACATTTACTGCTGCATTTCACATTCTCTTTTCTGTCGTATATACAGAGTTCTCATCATATGTGGCCCAAAATCTTCCTTACAGGGATATCTCCCAGTCTTTCACTGTGTACCTCTGAGATGGACTGGTAGCAGCTGTTCCTTTAATAAATAATAAGCTGTCTTGGGTTATGGAACCTAAAATGTGTATTCTATTTTCATCTGCTGAAAGCAGTTGGTGAATGAAACCAGGGAACTCTTATTTAAAATGGGAAACTGGACAGGAGCAACACACGTACGACCAATTTGGTTAGATCATGCATTCTCCGTTTATTCTTCCGGTCAGGGGGGGTTAAATACAGTTTCAAATAGTTTACAGTTACAGGTGTTTTTTAATTGGTATTCAGTGTAAAAAAGAATGTAAATAACTTTGCCCTTAAGGAAGGCACAACAACCACACTATAACTATGCTATCTAATACTTAAACACACCTTAAGATGAATTTACAGCTGCGCCACAGGTCTGTCTACCTCCAGACAGGCCTGAGACTGAGGCCCAGTTTGGGGTAGTTCAACTCTCATCCCAAAATGTCTCATTCCCTAAAAAATTCTGCTACAGGGGAGTTGTTCTCCTTTATCTCTTGTAACTCTGGAAGGAGGGGGTCGGGTACCTTTTGATAATGGGCCAACTGTTAAAACCAGGTAGGGCATTGTTCCTTATCTCTTTCACTGCCCATCCTCCCTCCAGGGGAATATTTTCTGCTAATGGACCATTAAGACACCCCTACCCTCCCCAAGGTAGTACATCAACATTCCATCATCCTATTGTGAGACGCTCCATCCAGTGGGGGGAGCCAACCATTCCTACCTGGATAAAACTGGGACTCAGGAGCAGAAAGCATCTGGCTTCGCCTGATTACCGGAGGAAGACTGGACCCCTTCTCACCATCACTGGACCCTATCTACAGGATCATATCTACTTCAACAGAACTACATCTGCCACTCCAGGAGGACTTACTTTTGGACTGCTTACAACACCCTGACCAACAGGGTGTCAGGTTGTAGCTCTGACTCTGTCAGGGTTTTCCAGGATTGCTTGTCTCTTTGTTTGCTTGTTTGGTTGGGTGGTTTTGTTTTCTACTATATTTGTATTGTTAATATTCCTAGTAAAGAACTGTTATTCCTGTTCCCAAATCCTTGCCTAAAAGCCCTTAATTGCAAAATTATAATTTGGCGGGGGGTGAGGGGTTTACATTCTCTATTCTAAGGGAAACTTCAGCTTTCCCTGGCAGATACCTGTCTTTCCAAACCAAGACATAAGCCTAAGACGTAATAGGTGTAAAGTGTGATGGTTACCTTAAGTAAAGAAAAATCTATTATAGATATACAGCTGTTATGTTTCAGCCATTTTGAGGAGGATAGAGAAACTATTTGCATGACCATGTAGTAACAGGATAAGAGGGAGTGGCTCCAAACTGGCAGAGTAAGTTTATATTAGACATTAGGAAGAAATTCTTCCCTGTGAGGGTGGTGAGGCACTGGCACAGGTTGCCCAGAGAAGCTGTGGCTGTCCCATCCTTGGATGTGTCCAAGGCCAGTGAGATTGGATTAAGATGATCTTTAAGGTCCCTTCCAACCAGGCAATTCAATGATTTTTTTCATCCACCTTTTGAGACCATGGTTACATGGACACTTAATTCTGGCACAGATCTATCCCACTTTTGTTCAAGATCAATCTGGGTCCTCTTGAACTCCTGGCATATTCCACTGTGATGCAGTTTTTATTCTTAGGGGAATGTTTTCAGAGATAGGTCAGTTCCTTGACCCAGCTTCTGTGCTAGCAGTGGCTCTTGGAGAAATTTTAGCAGTAAATGGACAAGAGATGGAATAATGCAGGAATTATACCCTGGCAATGTCAGACTTGTGTCCAATTCAAGGCACTGAAACCACAGCCCCAGCATGTGCAGATGTACCTTTTCAGATGGATGAGTGATGCCTCCTGGGAATGGTGCTCCTGAGACCTGGAAGGCTGCCCACAGTATTTAGTGGTTCAGTGCTTTTGAGGGTTTAGGGGCTTCATCTTCTTCTGGTCTTCTTCAAGTCTCTGTACATGATTATATGTGTATGAATAGGTAGCAAGCTTTGTGTCATGTTCCATACTTTTTTGATTGTCCCCATCCCTTTTGGATGGCTTTATAGCTTTCCTGTATTATAGCTTGTTGTCTTACTCTTACCTTGTTATTATCTACTTACCTTGCTCTTCCTTGTGGTAGTGCTACTGGCTTCTGATTTGGTTTTGGGGTATTTTTGCGGAGGCAAGTTTCTTTTTTTCTTTTTTTTTTTTTCCCTTTCGAATTTCACTGTTGTCCTTCTACTTTGGAAGATGTGGAAATCAAAAAATACTGGCTACCGTGGTGATTGCTTCCTGATAGCAGAGTGTGAAGCTTGTAGCAGGAGCAGTGATTGGTATCACAAAATGGGTTCATGTTCAGAGGTCTCATGGCAAGGAAAAGGTCATTCCTCACAGAGTTTCAGTTGCTGGTTCTGCATGCAAACATAAAAAAAAGGAAAGACAGTTTCCTTCCATAGCTTTGGAGCTGTCAGGACTTCAAGTATGTTTGCTTGAATTCATAGCAGGGCAATGGCCCCAGGTTGGATGAGGACAGTATTTCTTGATTTCTCGGACATTCCTTTTTTCCCAAGCAGTTTACTACTACCACTTACCACTTTCTAATTTCTAATTCATACAGCAGCATTATCATCCAGTTAGCCTTTATCCAATTAAAATGATTATGTAGCCCTGTATTGAGTGCCTGCTTTAATCTTCCAAATACTGTATACTTCTGGCTAATAAAAAATCCCACTGATGATCTTTTTTTATAGATGCATGTTCCTTAGAGAAAATTGTTCTAGATGGCTGTGAATTAATTATAATCATGGAAAGGTTTCAGAATATCTGTCCAGTTATTAATGGTTTTACCCACCTTTCCCCCTTCTAAGTATACACCATGTTTTTAATGGTTTAAGCAGAATTTTAGCTGTTTGGGGTTTTTTTGTTTGTGTTTTTGTTGTTTGTTTGTTTGTTTTTGTTGGTTTTTTGTTTGTTTGTTTTACTTGAATGGGACAAGATTTTCACTGGAGGGATGTTACTTCAAATTACTAACAGAAAAGTTTGAAAGGTGAGGATTTTTGATTTTTATATATTTTTTTTCAGAGTTCTTAAGGCATTGTATTGGTTTTGTGTGGCCTGGTTTTTGGTAGGGGGTGGGGGCACAGAGGTGACTTCCATGAGAAGCTGCGAGAAGCTTCCATCATGTCTGGCAGAGCCAAACCCTGCTGACTCCAAAGATACACATGCTGCCGGCCAAACCTGGGCCAATTAAGATGGTAATAATGCCTCTGTTATAACTTATTTAAGAAGAAAAAAAACCAAAGGTTGTGAACAGTTTTAATTCCAGTCAGAGAAGAGTGGAGGGAGAATATGCGAGACAAACAACCCCGCAGACACCAAGGTTAGTGGAGGATGGGGAGGAGGTGCTCCAGGTGCTGGAGCTGAGATTCCTCTGCAGGCTGGGGTGAGGACCATGGTGAAACAGCTGTCTCCCCGTGGAGATCCATGGGGATGTAGAGATCCAATGCAGCCTGTGGAGAAGCCCCTGCTGGAGTGGGTGGATGCCTGGGAGAAGGCTATGAACCCACAGGAGACCCATGGAGAGAGAAGCCCTGCTCCCATGCTGGAACAGGCTGTCCTTGAAGGACTGCACCCTGTAGAAGAGTGACCCAAACCGCAGCAGTTTTGGGAGGACTGTTTCCATGGAATGGACTGATGTTGTAGCAGTTCACAGAGAGCTGTTGTTTGTGAGATGGACTCACTGGAGAAGTTATGACAGGCATCCTGGTTAGTGTTGAGACCAAAACCAACATTGGATTTAAGTCCCAAGACTGTTCCAAATTGTTATGAATCCTTGTGTGGAAAGGGAGACTGTTCCTTTTCTTGAGCTCAGACTAGAAAGACACTGCAGTGTTTAGAAGATGCATCACAGTACCTCTTAAACATCAACTTTGTGAGTGCCAATAGCTGTTGCATATATGAAGAGAAAAAAAGACCACGTATTTGTACAGTAATGACAATACCATGTTTAGTTTCTTTTCTTATGCCAGACATGGATATTGAAACATGAATGCTGTTCATCTGGATATGAGGAAATATTATCCAATGTAACATCTATTTTATGAAAGAAACAGCATAGTTTCTTTCTGTAAGTATCATTGAGGTTAGAAAAGTACTGATCCCATGGAAATGTGATGATATTCAAGATGTCCCATTCCAGCTGTGTGAAGAAACCACACAATGTTTCCAAGCCAATGCAATTTATTTTTTAAATTCTCATCCTGAGTCACACGTTTCTTGAAGAACAGTGCTAATTAGGCATTTATAAAACATCTGATTTGACCATTCATTATTTGCTTCCACTTGGCCTGGGAAGACATCTCTACCAGAGTTGTGGTCAATAAATGGCTTCCTTGTAAATTCAGGTTCTGAGGAACTTTCATTTTTTTAAAGCACTATAAAGATCCTTCAGTATTTTCTTGCTTTCCTTGTTTGAGCCAATAACAGACTTTAAAAAAAATTATTTTGATGAGTCTTTCCTCAAACATCTGGGAAGTTTTGCAGGTAATGTTGCTTTTCCAAGTTTCACACAGTCTGCGCGCTCCATCTGACAGGACAGGAAAAAAAAGAATCTAAGAAGCAGGAATTGCATTTATGATTCTAAATAAGTGATCTAAGAGGATTTGATTAGACTAGTCTTATTAAAGCTAAACTTATAATACCATGTAAGTTAATATGTGTAAATTTTTTAGAGGAGATTGTCATAGAAACTAATTTTAAGCTGTTGCTGAGAGCACACCTGTGGATATGCTAACAGACAATTACTTAAGTCTGGAAGACGACTTCTAATATTTTGGAGCCAGTATGGGTTGGAGCCACTCTTCAGTAGTGGTATGATGTGTTCCTATCAGTTTTGTTCCTTTAACCAAGACATTGCTCTGGGTTGCAGTTTGGAGCAACATAGAGGACTGAGTCTCCCGTACAGCCAGGCTTGAAGTTCCTGATTGGCTTATGCATCTTGAGCTGTTGTAGCTTAGGATCTGTAGCCAGATATGAGATGGTCAGATTTTGCAATCTTTGTAAAAGAGTTTTAAGATTTTTTAGGAGTTTCTTACAGGAGAGCTGCTACCCAGTGGTTTGGCACAAATACTGAGCTTAAGCAGTACATGCTGTTGAAGAAACAGTCAGTTTTCTTATCTCCTTCCTCCTCATTTCTTCTCTGCTAAATTGTAGCATGTCTGATCTTGCAGCAGCAAGGAAGTTTAGGGAACTGAAATGGCACAAAGCAAACCCCAACAGACAGAAAAAGGGCGAGTTTCCTCTTTGACCTTGTCCTCAGATGAGCTGGCTTGGTAATGTTGGAGGAGGTGTGAGGGCAAGACAACTTTTCATGTCAGCTGACCAGAGGGTGGCTTTGCTATGGTCTTTGAACAGCCTGTTAATAGAAGCTTCCTAGATATTTCTAAAGGCACTACATCTTTCTGCCACTTGGATATATGTGATTTCAGAAGAACACATGCTCTTAATCCCTGAATTTCACCAGCAAGCTTTGTCTGGCAATAGAAAAAGACAACATGAGCAATTTGAAAGGGGAAGACATCCCAATATTATTAGGTCAAGAAGACAGATGTCAAATCAAGTCTATAATGAAGAGCAGGTCACATGTTAATCAGAGATGAAAATGTGGATCCACAATTTCATTTTAGCAGCAGTAGAAATATAAGTGGAGAACAAATATATTCAAAAATATCAGAATCTCTGCAGAAAATGAGAGAAAAGGCAGGTGAAAATAAAGAAATGTGGAAAAGGTGGTAGTTTTAGGCAGAGTCATGACAGCAGGAAGGACAGAGGGGAATTGACAGGTGAATGAAAGACTGAGAAATTTGATGAAATTTACTATCCTTGTAGTGGTTATCTGATCTGAAATTTATGGTTTTTTGGGTCAGATGCTAAACAGTTCCACAGGTTCCACAGACCTGCCATAAAGATTTGGAAAAAAAGCATATGGACCTTCCATCTCAAATGCAGAATCCTAATTGCTACTGAATTTGCTCTAACTTTCTGCCAGGTTTTGCAGCTGGAGGATACAGGAGGAGCGTCAGTATTGTGTGCCGGTTTCTAAAATAAGGATTCTTTGTTGCTGTTTGGCAAACTAAAATACTGGCTTTTTCATAACACAAGTGGATTTGATATTTGCAAATTATTTTATCATGTGTAGCTGTGTCATAATGTCTGGTTTATGGGGTGTCAGACTGTCAGCCTAGTTTTTCACTAGGTTTCAGCAACAGTGGTGCCAAAGTGCTTGCACTGTGTTGAAGATTAAATACAGAAATCTCTGCAAATCCTTACATTGACTTGGCTGCTTAGATTAATCTTTGAAGAAGGAACTTCATTCTAGTTTAATGTTTAACTTTCATGAGTGCTGAAGTAAAGCTTATCTCAGTTACCCACTAAACAACAGGAACTGCTAAGCCACAGAGCACAGTAATAGATTGCATCAAAACATAGAGCATTTAAAACTTTGATCTGCTTTTTTTCGTTTGTTTGTTTCTGAAAGTTTCAAGAGAAGTGTAGGTGCAGTTCTGAGTGGCAAGAAGTAATTTCTCTCCTAGGATGAGCCAAAGTAGTATGGAATGTTCAGGATTTCTTGTTTTTTTTTTTTTTTTTTTTTTCAGTAATTTGAAAATCCTTACAGTCCAGACGTCCTTTATTGGAATGGTCATATTTGATTTATTTATGTTTACTTCAGTCCAGTTCAGTGAACTTAATTCTTGTTAGATAAAGGGTGCCAAGGATAATTTTAATTTAAAAGTATTGTTTGCCAGCCTTACTGTAAACAAAAGTAAAAAAGACTGTGATGGTTTTATCACGTTCTATATTTCATTTGACTGGAAGAATATAAAAGCAAAACAGGCCCATCTTTAAATTACAAAGATAGTTTATTAATACACACAAAAAAGAGGAAAAAAAAACAACAACAACAACAAATGAAACTTCTAAAACATCTTTCTTTCTCTTTCTAAGTTTTTTACCTTTCTTCACTCAGCATAAAAAGACATGACCTGCAACTTCAGCCAGTTTTACCATTTTAAAAATAACCTTTTATCAGTTCTTTTAGGAAAGGAGTCTCTCTGGGTTCTGTATAGACATCCCATGCTCTACATCTGCGAGGATTTGAAAGGAACTCCTGCAAACCGCGAAATCCTACCCATTAGCAGCTCTCTCAACACTGCACATGGGCCATATTTGCTTATTGGGGTACTGTTTAAGGATGCCTCCTCCAGTATGACACAAAGATTCTCTTCTTCTGTTTCCAAAATCATCTCAAGACCCAAAACCAAATCTCCTCTTTCTTTAGGAGCAAGAAGCTTCATATCACTTTTAACTAGAACCTTACATCCCCCCAAAAGCATTTATATGTTACAGGAAAAACTAGTTCAGTCTCTATAGTTTACCAGAAATGTCCAGCCAAAATTAGGCCACTCCTTTGTCCTTTGCCTTAAAGTCCTTTTCACTCTCCCTTCACCGACTGTAGCTTCATGCTGTGTCTTTCTATGGTTCATTCGCTATAGTTGTTCTTCTTCCGGAGAAAGATGATGTTTAGGAAAGTCCATCTGCTAGCAACAAAGGGTTAAACTTTTCGGGCTGCCGGGCTGCCCACGTGGCTCTGCGGCGGGAAACTGAGTCGTTTAGAAGCCATGCGCTGGTTTCTTCGGCTTGAAAAGAAGAGCAAGGGTGAAGGGGCACTCCGTCCGAGCTCCCTCTCCTCTCCATGCTGCTTGCTTCTCTGCGAGACAGCGGCTCCTAAAGCTCCGGCCCGGCCTGCCCCGGCTCCAGCGGCATCGGGGCCCGGCCCGGCCCGCCCCGGCTCCAGCGGCATCGGGGCCCGGCCCGGCCTGCCGCAGCCGCCTGGGGTGGGGGGGGCAGCGAGGCCGGCCCGGCCCCAGCGGCTCCCCGTCCTCAGTCCTCAGCCTGCCACCCTGAAGACAAAGAGACCGCTCCTCCCCCCACCCAGCCTTTTTAAGCATTCCGCCAAAAGTCGCAGCTTGTCTTCTACTGGATAAATTGCTTGTCAATCAAAAAAGCTGACCCCGATTGGAACAAAATCAGGCTTTTCCTAGCCTATGACAAAGACACATAAATGATCATAATTACTTTTAATATTAAAGTCCTCTCTGGATTTTGAGGAACTGGCAACTTTGATGATTCTGTAAATAGGCTGGGATATCTGCTGGCAAGATTCAGGGTGCAGAGAGACATGTTACAAGGGCATGTTCTAGCTTTGCAGTGGTTTGTATTGGAAAGCAGATGCAGGCTTACAGTTCTTACTCTGTCCTTTTAAAATCAGGATCAACACATCTCAGAAGATTCATAATTTACTTGGATTTCAGCTTATTCTGATATTCCCTTTCCTCAGTGTGCCTTTGAGCAGTTGGAAATGAATATCCCATTTCTGAGAATAAGATCTTAAATACATTGGTGTTCAAGTTTTGTGGGATATGATTGGACTTCGTTGCACCCCAACAGTGTTGTTTCTCTAGGGATTGATGTTACTGTGGTCAGTTGAGTCATTGGGAGCAATTTGAAGTGGTTTCTCCATTTGGCAGCCATCCTAATCCTTTTGGGACTGGTCTTTTGTAGAAGAAGGAAACAAATTTTTTCATATTTCAGGTTTTCTTGGAGTTGGACTGAATCTTTCTGTTAGAGAAATTGGTGTCAGGTGATGCCTTAGAGTGGCTACCTAGAACAGAGGCTAGACAAGATAAAGAGAATAAAACCAGGTATTTCTTAAAGGCCTTCAATAGGTACACATTGGGCAGTCAGAAGCCTCCAAGAGGCTACACCAAGATGAATGATAGTCATGAGTTTTTCATACAGAGAAGTTTGGTCCATTTACATATTAGGGGTTAATCCTCCAATTACAGCTTCAGGTAATGATGGAATTTACTCGAAGTTTGCCCCCTCAAATTCACTGTTTACATTTTTTTCAGGGCCTGAGACAGTAAGGTGTCCTTGAGTTTCAGGTCTAGAGAGAAATTGTTTTATCTGAATTAAATGGGAGAACATTAGCTGACAGGCTATGGAGTTGTACACTAAAGCAGTACAGGATTTGAAAAATATAAAAGTTAAATCCTAAGGCATCACAGGGTTCCTACTGACTTCAGTGGAGCATGCAGTACCAAGCCTCAAGAAATGTTTTGCCATCTGTGTGGGAACATATTGCTGGAGGAAGAAAGCTGGCAACAAAATGTTCAGCTTCTTTTTTGGTGGGGAATGGAGCACCAAGACAGTATGTTCTTTGGTTTGCAGGCTTCTGAGCTCCTTCTGGTAAGTGTAAAGATGCCTATAGGCAGCCCAGTGACTGGCAACTTCATACACATGGAGACTTGGTGCTTATGTGAATTTGTTGTTGAGAGCTTCTGTCAGAACCCTTCTCCTTCCTTATGTGTACAAAGTAGCCAGCTCTACAGCAGTGTTTCTTACCTGTAAATGGAAAAAAAATGACCCAAAAACTTTGGCTCCTAACTTCTCCTGTGCTATGTGCACAGCTTGGAGCCTGTGAGTAGTGGGTTTCCTGAGAAAGTGCAAAGGTGAACTGTGGGTCTTTTCTCACTGCTGGAAAATAAACCAAAGTGGGTGGGTCTGATGTGGTAGTGCAGCAACAGAGAGGGACGGTTTGCTGCATGTTTTTCATTCTGAAAAAAAAAAAAAAGTGTATTTTACAAAACAAGAGTGCACAGGGAGTGTTAAGGAGCTGAATTGCCCTGGGAGATGCTTCGTGTGTACTTCTGTTTCAGCCCTAGGGCTGACTCAATCTGCCATTACAGACCTTGTGCTTGTGTGTTTGTCTGGAGTCCATCAGTCATGGAAGTGTGGTGTAGGAAAAAGATGGTAGGACTTTGTTGGGTAATGCACATTTGATGATGCCCACTTCATTCCTTGCTTTGCTTTAAAACTGGCTTTTTCTGGTGGACTCCAGGGTATAGCTTCACTGGAAAGATCATAGCCAGACACCCTTGTTTTCAGAAGTGAGGAATGACTGGTAGGTCCTCCTGATGAATACCCACATAGACATCATTGAGGGACTCAGGATGATGGTCTACTTCTTTAGAAGCAGTGTGTTTAGCAGAAAATTTGGATTAGTTGAGTTTTCAGTCCAATTTAGTAACTGGAAATGAAGACACCAATCACTTTACTAAAATAAAACAGAAGTTTTACATCTTTCTTGGACGGATTTCCAAACTTTGTTGCAAAGATCTTTGCAGATGGCAGTCTTGATTATTTCTCTATATCTTCCTTCTCTTCTACAATGAAACAAAATTGGAGAAACAGTAAGTGCAATTTATGAGTAAAAGTGAATGGTAAGTGATCTGCAGAGCTTTGATGCTTTAATAGGCTAATGAAGATTCCTTAATATTGTGTTGGAACATTAACTTTCAGTAATGTGTTTGAATGTTATTAAAGACATAAGCAGTAGATACTGCTCCCTGTAAAGCAGAATTTGCACCACATATGTGCAAACTGCTCCTTGGCAGATTTTTTTCTTTGTGTGACTTACTGAGGCCTCTATTGCCTTGATGGTGAGTTCTCCCTTTTTTTTTTTTTTTTTTTTTTTCTGCAAAGCAGAAATGTGAAACAAATTGCTGTGGAAGTCTGTCCTGGTTTAAAAGACAAGTGTCTTCCAGGGAAGGCAGGAACCTTCCTGGAATGGAATAAAATGACCCCCCACACTCCACATTATTATAATTTTGAAATTATGGGGCTTTCAGGCAAAGATATGGGAAAAGGAATAACAGTTCTTTACTAGAATATATATATATCTCAGAAGACAGACAAACAACAACAGCAGCAACAAAAAGGAAAAACTCACTAACAGCCTTTTTCTGTCCATCAAGGACTTTCCCCTTAAGTGTAGTTATGATCACAACCAGCAGGAGCGCTGATGGCTCCTGTTGAGGCAGAGAGGATGCAGTGACTCCCCCACGGCTGCAGGGGGCGCTGTTGGCTCAGTGTGAGGCAGAGGGCAGCCCAAGCAAGGCTGAGCCTCCCCAGGGGGTAATGGTAGCCCGGGAAGGAGAGAGAAGGTGGAGGGTGGGGGGTGTTTCTGTTTTCTCCTGGCTCTCATGTGCCTCTGGCGACATTTGCAGCAGCTGCCAAGGCTCCAGTAAGCAGCCCTGAAATGCTTCCTCTGGAGAGAGAGGAAATGGGTGCCTGGTTTTCCCCTGAGGCACCCAAGACAGATGGTGAGGAGCTTTCTCACAGCAATGGCGGGTACCGAAAAGTCCCAGTCCAGTGGGCTGTTCTGCAAGCAGTGGTCTCCAACGGCAAGGAGAAATGGCAAAAAAGGCTCAGCTGTAGAAGGGAGTCCCCTTGGGCAGGAGAAATCCAGCACCCAAAACCCACAACCATCCGCCCTCCAAGCCAGGCAAAGACTGACCCACCCACAGGCAAGAAACCGCCAACCACCACACTGCTTCTCCCTCTCCCTCACAACCATTCCAATGACATGCCAAGGCCCTGGCCACATCTTTTGTCTTTTAAATTGAAGTCCATTTATCATCTCTGTGACAACAAATAGGAGGAAAGTTCTCTGAAGAAAAAGAGAAAACTTAACCCCCAGCAAAATCTCAGCAATGTTTATAATTCATCATATTAGTCCGCTTTTATTAAGTTCTCAGTTTCTTTGGAAAATAATTGTGACAAGACATTCAAATTAAAAATAAATAAATAAAAAAAACCCCCAACAAACCAAAAAAACAACAACAACAAAACCCTGATAAACAATGGTTCCTCGAAAATATTACTACTTTGGAGCTGAATATGTGAAGCAAATTAAAGTGTAGAAGTTTTTTGTCTCCAGAATTGTAGTATCAAAATTTCTGAAATGTTTCCAATGTTTTTTTTCAGGGTATTCTTTTAAGGATAGAAGGGGACATATCTTCAAACACATTTGTATCATAAGGGGTTTTCTGCATTTGAAAGTTGCTTTAGGCTTGCAAGTTTACAATTAAGTCCTGAGTAAGTTCATGTGGTTCTGAATAGAAAAAATTACATTTTTAGGCTTATTCAGCTTTTGCACTGGAATTGATTGCCTTTGTTTTGGAGTGTTGCCATTTTGTAGAGTCTCCAGTTTGAAACACTGCCACTTACGAATCATGAAAGACTAACGAACTTCTGTCTTGGTAGTGGCTCCAAATTGCAATTCACTTAAAGTAGATAGGGCTTCAGAAAATGCTTAGTGACAGTTTTTATTGATAAGCTTCCATGGTGAACTTAATTTAATCTGAGATATAGTTAATATTGGTAATGGACATAAGACGTGCCTGATTTCTTTACAGTCATGTATTCTGCAGGTTTCTGTCCTAAGAGGGCAGTTTTCAGGCTGAGTTGTTATATCTGTGCAAGACAATGGTGAGGCAATTTTGATTATTCTGGACAAAACAAATTATGATAAAAATTGGAGAAAAACATATTTATAAATACTTGTCAAGGAAGGGTTGATTTTATTTCTTTAGAAAGGAAATTTTTATCCTTTCTTTTTCCTGACACTAAATATTCTCAGTATGTATTTAAAAATTATAGTCTGTGTAATGTATATCTTATTCATAAGAGCAATAGTGATGAAAAAACATTGCTATTTAATTTATAAAGAAAGAAAAATGCAGTGTCATCTTACAGCTGCTCAGGTAATTACTTGTAGGTATCTTGTTTAAAGGACCAAGACATGGAAATATAGGACACTAAATGCAAGTAGTTCACAAACAAGACGTTACTGCTCTGAATGTTTTCTGCAGGTGCCTACCCTATAGCTTTGTTCTTCATTCTTTCGTTCCATTTCTAGTTTTCTTCTTCCTTTTTTTTTTTTTTTTTTTTCCTTTTGAGGTCAACTTTTATTTTAGAATGTCAGGTAGTCAATTTTAACTTGCAGACTTCCCCAACTTTTTCTGTATAGCTTTCACTACTGGACTAAACCAGGCATGGTTTTCTTGTGTCCTGGATGATGGGATACAACCACTGTTTCAGAATATGACTTTGTAATACCACTTCACATTCTTGGTACTAGACTCTGAAGTTGATTTCATGAAAAAGGAAATCACAGCCTTGTTTGTCTTTCAGGGCATGCATACAAATGAATCTAGGCTCTTGGATTAATAAAGTACCCATTGGCTATATTTGCAATAAACTTGCATAAATTAATTAGATTATGAAAAATCATAATGGGCCTGTTACTTTGTGACAGTTTTTGCATGGCCTCAAAGACAACTTTGACATAAAGCAGGTAATTTTGTAAGTAGTAGAACTTGGAAATACTTCAATTGAGAGCAATTAGGTTTTTCTTGGTATGTTTTCACAGATCTTCTGCTACAGCTTAGATTTATTTTGTACTGTGATTTCCTCAACAAACATAACCAACAACTCAGTCACATATGTTCCCGTTCTGTAGAAAGGTGAGAAGTTTCTTTCAGTAAGGCTTGTGAAAGTAATTCAGGTAGGTAATTTGATGATTTAAAATATGCACATTATAGCCCACTTTTATTAATGATTTCTTTGAAATTCTGGGGAGAAGGAAATAGTAACTTTGTGCTTGTAGTGATTTTCACAAAGCAGTTGCATTCTTTATTTCATGCCTTCAGAATGGTATGCCATCCTTGAGCAGAAACTGCTGGCACAAGATCTGCTTCTTTCCCTGCTAGCCCTTTTTGAAACATATGCTTAAGGTGAAATGCAGCATTTCATCTTCATTATGATGATACCGCAAGAAGAAAGGTCAGATGTTTGGCTCTTTGGGGGTTTGTTGTGGGTTGTTGGTGTTCCCTCCCCCTACTCCCCTCTTTTTATTTTTTTCTTCTCATATTTGTTTTTTTAAAAGAATAGTAAGGATTGCTCCTGAACATCTGCTTCAGGTAGCTGAACTTTTAATGCAGTCCCCAGGATACTGGTCCTATAGCCAACACAGTTTTGTTTAAGCACCTTTCTTGTGTATTAGTTGTCTTATGTGGATCACTGGCATTTCATATATTGATGTGATTGAGGAGCTCCTGCCAGGAGAACACTGTCTCACCTTGTCACATGGACAGTGCTGTTGGAGGGATGACAGCTTTTAGGAGAACCTGGAAAACCAGACTCAGGCTCTCTCGCTGCTTACACTGTCCCACCTTCCTTGATCTGGTGCTACAGTGCCTGAGACAACCCTTTGTCATGGGTTTGATGCTGACCAAATGCCAGTGCACCCACGAAAAATTCATTCTCCTCTGCTATAGTTGAGCAGAGGAGGGAGAAAGAAAAGACCAAAGGGAGTTGGGGTAAGGATTGGGAAGAAACACTTTTAAGGGCAAAACAGCCTCGAAACTTTAAAAGGTATAAAGGACAAAAAAATATTAATGGAATTAAAAGAGGATAATGAGAACTAAAGTAAACCTTTAGAACACCTTTTCCCTCCCCCAGCCATTCTTTCCTTCTCACTTTTAGCGCAGAGAGACAAAACATGGGGTTTTTAGTCAGTTTGCCACTTCCAAATTAAAAAAAAACAAACTCTTTCTTCAGTTTGCTTAGGGAGAGGAGTCTCTTTTGCTATACCATGGGGTCCTTCCCACAGTAGACAGTTCTCTGTGAACTTTTCCAACATGGTTCTAATTTTCATGAGTAGAAGTCCCACCCAAACCTGCTGCAATGCGAGTCCCTCCTGTAGTAATTAGTTAATTCATGTTTTTGTAATAATGTTGTTTTGGTGGCGGATGAATTATATTTTTATAATAACAGTGTTGTAATAAGCAAAAGAATAAAACTTACAGTGTCTGAGAAACCAAAAAAGAAAGCCCCAGACAAGCGCAGGGTTGGAAAACTTCATAAGAGGCTCCCCTCATCTCCGGAAAGGGAGTCAGAGAATTACAATACCAATGAAAGGTGGAGAGCAACCAGAACAGGGATGATCAGCATCTGATAAGGATTAATGGCCCAGAGACGGTATCTTATCTGGGACATTAAGGGTACTCGAGGACACCCTCACACTCAGGAAATCCTTTCAGATGGTCTCTGTTTTCCCAATCCTATCAGCCACTACACCGAGGGACAAAAGAACTTATAGAAACTTTGGAACTGAACAGCAGATCCGGCCGCAGAGGGTTTCAAGATTCCCCCGACAGATTCCCCCGACACCTGGGTCTGTGGAACAAGTTGGGACATGTACACGTAGTCCAAACCAAGGAGGGTATAAAGCAGATGGACTTGGAGGCACACAGTGTGACATCTTGGAGGGACGTGACGCTGCGGAGCTCACGTCTGAGGTTTTCACCCGGTGCACACCGTTTCCTTGATTTGTTTGGCTTTGTCGATTTCTTGTTCGAAATTTCTAGTTGGCAATAAATTGTTTTTGATTGAAATTGGCTCCCAAAATTTATAACACTCCCATGGGCAAAGTAGTTCCCACAACTGTTTTTTTCGTGGGCCAATTTGTTCATGGGGTACAGTCTTTTAAGGATGAGCTGTAGTAGTATAAAAGCAAGGGTCCTCTTCCTCCATTTCTGGAAGCAAGAGTTCTCTTGTTCTCTGTTCAAGCCTCTCACCAGATCACAGCTTCTCAACATCCACCTGCTCCAGTGTGAGCGCCTTTTTCTCATGGGCTGCAGGTGAATTCTGCATCCCCCCATGCACTTCATGAATTACAGGGAAACAGGCTTATAGTTCTCGCCATAGCTTGCAGAAGAATTTCAGCTCCAACGCTGAGAGCACCTCCTCCTCCCCCTCCCTCCTTTTCACTGCCCTTAGTGTTGCCATGTTCTCTTCACGTGTGTGGTAGATGGTAATTCATGTTTTCATAATATTGGTGCTATATAAGATATGTTAGTAAGTAGAAATGAAGCATGCTTGTGAAATAGCAAACTGTACCCTAAAAAGCCTCTCGCACAGGCAGGGGGGTGGGTGTGTGGCTTTTGCAAGGAGCTTTCACCCATCTCCATGAGAGAAGACAAAAACATTAGAATACAAATAGAAGGTGGAGAGCAAGGCTGAAGGGAGATACTCAATGCCTGATAAGACTTGATGGCTCAGCGATGGTATCTTTATCAGGACCATTTGGACTATTCAGGAGTCACTCCACCCGGGAAATCCTTTCAGGAGGACCAGACCTGATTTCAGAAATTACATCAACCACCGAAACGAAGTCAAAAGGGACAAAAGAACTTACAGAATTTCGGGGACTCACGTAGCCCAGCCAGAAAGGGTATAAAAATGACTGGCATGGGCTCAGACTTCGTGAAACTCGTGTAATGCAGTGTGATAGAGGCTGTATTCGCGATTTCACCCCGTGATGAATTCCCAGGATCGCCACTGTTTCCTTGACTGTGGGCTTTGTCAATTGCGCTCTCCAAATTTTCTGGCAAAATAAATCGTTTTCGATGGAATTGGCTCTTTGAATTTACTACAACGTGTCTTCATTTTTTCCTTTTCTCTGATTTGGGAGAGATTTGGTATCTTTAGGTTTGTTTGTTCAGAAATTCTATCAATTGAAAAGTTTTTACAGAGTTTTGCAGCACTGAAAAGTTGATCCCGTTGGGGCTCCGCACTGGGGAATTGTTCGCCATGCCTCTCACTGCTGGTCACGTTGTCTCTGTTGGCACTGTGCGAGCTGTGCTGCCAGCTTTATTCAGTGCCTCTCTTCATGCGGGGCACCGAAAAGAAGAAAAGCTGCTGCCAGTGCTTTTGCCCTTCTGTCTGCAGTATGGCTGGTTAAAAGTGGCTAAGCAAATAAAATTCATTGCGAGCCATGCCAAAATAGCGGCCATGTGGCGCTGCCCTGGCTGTGCGGCCCCAGCTGCACCAATCTTAGCCGCACAGCCACTTCTGGCCGTGTGGTCTCAGCCATGTGGTTGCTCATATCACTGGGATGGTCACCCCTGGCAGCATGATCTTGGCAGCCACACTGGGAAGGAGCCTGATGGCCCCCTCAACCCCCCTCAGAAGACAAGAAGAAAGAGCAATTGCACACCTTTTTTTCCTTCTTAAATATGTCATCACAGAGTCTCACTTCTCTAATTGGGCCAGCCAATATATCATCAGAGCCTTTAGGGATTGGCTCTGCTGAATAGACTAGAAGTTTGGAGGAGCTTCTCTCCCAGAAGCAGCCTCTGTGACTTTTTCTCTGCCCCCACTGAAAGCCAGATTAACCTATTACAGCCTTAAAGAGGGAAGTGGGTGGATAAAATATTGTATCATGCCTAAACGAGGAGATTTTTATTGTTGTTTTTAAATTACTTCTGGCTACTTTTCTCCCTTCTCCTCTACCCCTTTTTGGGAGGACAGTAGTCCTTGTCCTTTGCACGTGATATGTTACTTTGAGATAAAAATACCCTGTTAGTTTGACTAAGTATTATTCTGTCTCACTGCTCAAATACTTAACCTTATTCATGCAGAAATTTAATTAAAAAGAGCAAGCACAGAAGCAAAAAACCCCAACATCCCAAACCCCAAATTGTTAATTGCTTCTGGTGAGTAGAGTAGCAAGCAGTTGAGGTTTCAACTCAAGGAGAGTGAATTTGTGAGCAGGCTTGTGGTGACATGACAAAGTCGACTTTGCTGACTCTGTGAATAAAGTACTCTGCCAATGGAGAAGTAGAAGTGCTTGCTGTGCTTAAAGTGGACAGGGAAGCAGCTTAGAAGAGACTGTAAGTCCAGCCCTGTTTATTCTGAGGTTTTACGGTATGAAAAGCTGGATATCCTCTGCAATTACACAAGAGAGGCTTTAGAGAGAGAAACTGATATGGTAAACAGAATATTCTTGGCAGGGCTCAAGTTTTGGTTTGGTTTTCTTACTGCATACAGACAGTTGTGCTGTAAAATCAAGAACTTGGAAGGCAGTGAGTAGGATGTGTTTGACCATGCAGCCTTATTTCTGCTTTCACAGGCTTCTGCCTTCCCCACATGCAGAGAAGAATGTTAAGAGAAAGCCAGTAAGAGTGTTCAGATTAGGTCTGTATAAAATATGGAGCCCAGTGCATGGATTAGGGTTGAGCAGGCTGCCTCATGGCTGGCAGCCTTTCCAAACACTTTAATTACAGGGGAAGTGGCAATCTTGTATGAAATTCCAGAGAAAAGCACATTTGGGAATTTTAAGAGAAGAGATCATGTATGTATGAAGCTTCATGTGGGTGAACCAACCCCACTGGTCACTGCACTAAAACCAGCTCGTGTTTCTACCGCTCTCAATACCCAAGGCAATTGGAATGATATATCAAGATGTTGTATGTATCCTGCTCACAGAGAAAAACACTGTGTTTGTTGTCATGACCAGGAGTAAAAATTGCAGCAACATTTTGATCTCTGACCCCATCTTCCCCGATCTGTGGTTAATGCCTAGAAGGTTCATCATCTCCCATCTTGCTCAAACATACACTCACACCTGCAGGTTTCCCTTCCCTTCCCTTCCCTTCCCTTCCCTTCCCTTCCCTTCCCTTCCCTTCCCTTCCCTTCCCTTCCCTTCCCTTCCCTTCCCTTCCCTTCCCTTCCCTTCCCTTCCCTTCCCTTCCCTTCCCTTCCCTTCCCTTCCCTTCCCTTCCCTTCCCTTCCCTTCCCTTCCCTTCCCTTCCCTTCCCTTCCCTTCCCTTCCCTTCCCTTCCCTTCCCTTCCCTTCCCTTCCCTTCCCATCCCATCCCATCCCATCCCATCTCATCCCATCCCATCCCATCCCATCCCATCCCATCCCATCCGTAAAGAAGGAAAGTAGTTGGTGTGTTGAAATATTTGCTGACTCTGCATGCCTAGAGAGAAAAGGAAGAGGACTAAAGGGAAGAGGACAGCATTTGGGTCTTAGCATGGAATTTAAGAGTCACTGAGTGGGCAGAGAAATTGGAAATGAGAACTAACAGAATGCCAGGATGAGTGGATTGGAGAGGCAAGAGTTGGGGTGAAAGGAGTTGAAATAGTGGGTGAGTTTTGTAGCAGGAAACTCTTGAAGAGCAACTCTCTGTGTAACAGTGAAGCAGCTAAGATGTTGGAAAGAAGGGTGATTTATTAGATGGGCCTAAAGAAATAGTTATAAGAGCAGTATGTGAAACTCCTAGGTGAGGCTGAGGGTTGACTCCGATAGCTAGTGAGGCTGGAGCGATTAAACGTGAAAGGATGCTATGGATGGATGCAAGAGGATGTGGCTGAAGATAAGAAGTAGTGTGTCTCTGGAAATTGGTCCTCAGGATTTAATTAATAGAAAAAAAATTCTCTGGCTGGTTCAGAAGACATTCAGCCTTTATTTGTTTATGCTAAGTAATTTGGTGTGGGTTTTAGTTTAGGAATCCATTACTGTTTAACTTTTTCTTTTAAACTGTGGGGTTAAAAGGGTATATGCATACGCTCTTCCCAAGTGGCTGCTGGAAATTAGTGCAAATACTGTTTTGCTGATTAACTTGCAGTGGTAGATGCCTGGAACTTGTGGGACAAGGGCAGAACTGTTCCTTCTTGGTTGCCTTGCTATTTCTCATGTTGGTTCATGACAGAGAATTTCAAAACTGCTCCAATGCTGCTAATGCTGGGTTTGACTGTCATAATTCACTTTAAGCAAGTGAAGGCTTTGCTTGGGTTACAGAGAGTGACAGGAAATGTTTGGATGCCATCTTCAGCTAGCCCTGTAGCCTTGCTTTTTTGTGTGTAGAGGGGTCTGATGGCTGAGAAAGCCAGGAGCAAGTGGCTGAGTGTGGTCAGACATGACAGGACACAGCTGAAGTCATAGCTCTGCCACAGAGACGTGGCAGAGAAGGAAAGGTGTTCTGCTGGTGATGGGAGTGCTCTGGACTGGAGGGATGATGGTTCCTGGGCAGAGGGCTGCCACAGGGAAAGCCATGGAGTTACTGTAAAGTAATGTAGAATAGTTGTTGTAAAAACCAGTAATAAACTAAGATATTTTACATGAGACATTTAGTTATTTTATTCTGCATATAGTTGTCTATTTTTCGGACACAGACTGCAAGACTGAGAACAGGACATTTCTTTCAGGGTTGATGGTGCTTTTGTCATGGTTACTCACGTGACACCACTCCTGCTATAGCTAGTTTGGGACTCTTCATTGTTGCTGCTTTCTAAGTTGTGGGTTGGAAAGCTTGCAGAGACACTGCCTGGACATACAGAAATAATTATCCTATACTTCCTCTTCGTGGATATGCCAAACAGTTGGAAATTAATGTAGCATGTCTGCTTGTTGCTGCTCTTCAACACATCAATGCAAAATTCTGGAAAGTAGAAACATTATAGATTCTATATATGCTTTAGAAAGGAATAGAAATAGTTTTTGAACCAACTGTAATTTGTTAATCTGGAATTAAAAGCTTGTTCTCATACTTCGAAGCAGTGTTTATCCTTCAGATGCCATTGCTGTCAAAGATCTTTTCCACAAGCAATTTTAAGACCCTAGTCTTCCTAAACTCTGGTCATTAAATGTGTGTATTCTTTTGTGCTTGTAGTAACTGCAGATTACTTCACTGGAGTGATAAAACCTTTCTTTGTCCATTCAAAGCACAGAGATAAATAGTTACCTGTGTCACATCTGTGATTTTTGTTTACAATTTTAAAAAGCAGATTGTCAGATAATTTCTGTGAATGGTTCTTTTATTAAAGTAACATTGATATTGTTAGTATAGAATATTCAACACATGAAGTTGCAGTGTTCAGGTAAGAGTAAACTTGTCCACGCACCAATTTGTTTGGTTGTTTTTCTTTTTAGGGGAAAGCTGTGGGAGGATAGGAGGCAAGGAAAGTCTGGATATAATCAATATTTATCCCACTTTGAGTTATCTTTCCTATAAGTAAATCAAAGTATTCAAATGATTCAAGTTGCTAAAGATGCAACTGTTAAATATACCCTTATTATTTTTTTCTATTTACAGCTATAATTTCTTCTTCTTTTATCTGTAGGAATATTCCTTTCTTCTAAAGTAAGCATTTCTTTAGTCACTCTTGGATTTAGTTTTTAATGTAGATACTGTCACTGACTACCTGAGATGGATTTCAAGCAGAATTCCAGCTCATAAATTCCTGTCAGGTACAGGGTGTGTCAGCACAAGTTGTTCAGTGGTATGCTGCAGAGTATGGACACTGTGCTTTCTGAGGGACTGAGTAGCCTTTTCTCCTTGTGCCAGTAGAGAATTGAATATTACATCTGAATTTAGACTGACTTAAAAGTCGTGCTGTGCCAGATGCTGAAGATTAGGGTAAATGGAAGATTTAAAACCCACAAATGTACAACCTCATTTAAGCCAGAATATCATGAGTAGGTACAGCAAAAACTGAAGGATTTAGGAGACAATAGAAGGAAACAATAAGAAGAAAATATATCAGCTACAGACTGGCAATTAAATGAATACATATCTCTGATTTAGAGCAGTCAAAATTCAAACTGATGTGGGATGCAATTTGGAGAAAAATACTAAGGTGTTTGAATTAAAAAATGGCAATTAATTACATGTTAATTTTGCACCTTAATGTTAAAGAATTTTTTTCTTGCCTCTTGCCAGGTGGTCTAGCGTTTCAAACTGTTCCTGAAGATGTATACCAAATCCTGATTATGTTTTACTTTCTCTAAGATACTGTTTTTCTTTTTCTTTTTTTTTTCCCATTAAATTAATGTTAAGGTATAACACCACCCTGTATTTCACAAGGGGTGCAGATATGTGTATTTATGTGCAAGTTTGTTCATGTGTGTTCCATTTTACAGTTTCCATGGATGGAGCATACTCAATTAGGAATTCATACCATTTGTTACTCTGAATCTTGTTCTCTTCTCTATGGTGGTTCTGCTTTTGGAATATACAGGAAAAGATCCTTATGTTCAAGGAGAAGTAAGAATAAATCTGTACCACTAGTTCCAGTCATATGCACTTACAATACTTCAAAATTTACATATAGTTATTTCTGTTGCTGTTGTTTTGATTGTCTAATAAAAATTGAAGATATGAATTGAAATAGCTTCATGAATCTCCTAATCATCAGCTAACCTTGAAAACCATTTAACATTTTATTTAAAAATACGATAAAAGCAATATTCCGAATAGTCAAAGTTACTCTAGAAGATGAGGGACATAATGAATAATATCAATAGGTAAAATACTAAGCTTTTGAATTTAAATGTCTATTGGTATAAGAGATTATTGTCTCATGATTACACTCAAGTACTACTTCAAGATTGAACCAAGATGTGCTGAGCATGTGTGACTGGATGAAGAAATTTATTTACATAATCATGTATCAGAGATTGATTTAAAAAACCAAAAAGTATCTCTCATAAAGATTTCAGTTGCATATAATGCTGGTATTTCAGTGCTCGCAGAGGTTGTCCAGAAAGGTTCTGGAATCTCTACCCCTGGACATAGCTCTGGGTGGCCTTCCTTGAGCAGGGAGGTTGGACCTGGTGATCCCTAGCGTTCCCTTCCAATCCTAACAGGTCTGTGATTCTATAGGGATCAAGGCAATCCTCAAAGATGGCTAGAGGAAGCTTTTGGGGATGCACCCACCTACACCAACCATGCTGAGAGGCCTCTTGGCTGCTCTTCCTTATGCTGGCAGGAGAGGCAGTGGTGGAGGTGGCCAGGCCGCTTCTTTGGTTTAGTGTTGTCCTCTGCTGTAGCCTCTTTGGCTTTCTCAGATTTGTTTCAAAATAGTTTCTGATCGCCACTTGGGTAACGCATATCCAGCTAGTGGTGTCATCAACACCTTCATATGTGGACAAATGCCATTTCACAGAATCATAGATTATCCTAAGCTGGAAGGAACAGGGATCAGCAAAGTTCAACTCTTGGCCCTGCACAAAACAGTCCCAACAATGCCACCACATGCCTGAGAGCGTTGTCCAAACACTTCTTGAACTCTTCTGAGATTTGATGTTTTGACCACTCCCTGAGGAGCCTGTTCCAGTGCCCAGCTACCATCTGAGTGAAGAATCTTTTCCCAATACCCAACCTAAACTTTCCTTGACTCAGCTTCATGCTCTTCCTACTGGTCAGAGAGAAGAGAGAGTGCTTGTCCCACTACATCCCCTTTCTAATTCCTTTAATTAGGAATGAAAAATATTTTCCCCAAATTGAGTCTTTCTTGCCTGTGACAGTAATTGGTAAAGATTTTCTCTCTATCTCAACCCAAAAGCTTTCTCATCCCATTTTCTCCCCTTTTATTAAGGACATCTACATTTTACTCCTAAATCTATGTGGCATCAAAGCTGGTAGTGGTAAACGTGAGTTTTAGCAAAATTATATTAAATTCTAAACAGTGTGAGTGGCTTTTAAGATTTTTGTTTCTGCAGTCAGTATATAAGGAGACTTGGTAATGAAAATGAAAGTAAATGAAGATATAGCTGTAACTCTTGATTGCCAGTTAAATTTTCTAGATTACATTGATCTCTATTTTCTCCACTGTTTCTTTTAAATGAATTAAAGGAACTTCTCTACAGCAACTTACAATAATGTCGAAAGTTTGGTTATCATGTAGCTTTCTAGTGCTGCTTGCACTGACACTGTAGAAAGAGCAGTAGCTCATTAGAGACACTATAAATAAATATGAGGCTCATTTTTCTGTGCCACTAAGTAGGTCCCACTTCAATTCAGAGCAAATACATTATATAAGTCTAGTGAGGAGAACTCTCCTTGGCACATACACTGGCATTAACCTATTGATAATGAAATTCAAAGCCTGTTTTCTCTCCTAAAAGGTGGACTAAGCTTTGTGTGAGCTGTCAGTGGAAATTAGTTTAGTAATTGATGTAGTGACAGAAGAACAGGCTTCTTTGTATTTCTTTGTCCTTGTGTACTTTTGAAAAATACTGCTAACTACTTAGCATTTGGTCCACTTTACTAACCAGCAGTTAAAATGGTGAGTTTGGGTAATAGTAAAAATAAAAATAATATATTAACTTATTTTTCCCACTAATATTATTCTTTCAATGAGGCCCTATAGTAATAATGCACTCTTACTCTTTAGAAATTCATCTCAGGAAAGCAACTAATTCTTGTGGATCAGAATCCTATTTTCTGTCACTTTAAAGCTATGTACACATTCACGTGGGTAAATAAATGGTTTTGAGGTTTTTTTGCCTTAATTTCATTTTTAAAACATTCCAGTCTATCCATTTTGAAATTTCCTTAGTTGTCTTCATTTAAGGCATTTATTTCCTCTGCCGATGACAATTGACACTTAATCCTAGGAAGTGTTAAAATGTCCCTGATGAGACCATGTCAGTTGACACTGACATATGAAGCACATGGCTTGCGACAGCACCCAGTATTATTTAACGGGTTGTAATTACATGAGTGTGACACTTGTGGAGGTATGAACTGGAAGAGTTCAGCATTACAATGCCAAAGGAAATACCGGAAGAAAATTAAATCTTTGTCTTGCATCATGCATGTTAGCTCTTGAGGCAGCTATGGAGCCTTGCAGGGTAATATTTACACAGCAGTTAAAGTGTGAAGTTTCCTGCTAATCCATTTTGACAGTGCTGTTATAGGGATCATGAGCATGTGCAAGAGCTTTCCTTGAACCTGCTGTTTCAGAGCAGAGTTCAGTATTTGAAGCATTGATAGAGCAGGGGGAGCAGCAAGTTCCTCTGGAGTCACTTTCTGCAAGCAGTGTGAAAATGGGCATCTGTATGTAATGCGGATGATGACCATCAGCCTTGGCCACCTGCTGACAAAATAAAGGAAGTAAAGCTTCAGTCTTCTGAGTGTAGGAAACTTTCACACTTCTCAGTTCTGCCTGTGGGCTTTCTTGAGGTCACTGTACCTTGTATGCTGGGTTAACATCCCAGGCTGTACCTTTGGCCTGTGTAGTTCTTCAGCCATCAGTTGCAGTGAACTGAGGATGCTATTGAAACTGGAAAGGATCTGACAGATGTCTTCTCTGAAGTATTTGCACAAGGAAAGAAGTATCTGATTAATAAATTATATTTTGAAATAGAAGGCAGGGTTGATATTCCAGCTCTTTAGCATGAAGTGCATTGTTTAAGCAGTGTTGCTTTCTGTAGTCATTTCCGTGGCATTGTTATTGTATCTACCCTTGTTTTTTGCATTAAGCTGTTAATACAGTTCAATTTTAAAATTGTAATAGCCCCTTCATGTCTCTTAATTAAAGTAAGAAATTACATCCAAGTACTTCCAGTTATGTTTTGTTTGCTTTCTGGTCATTCCCATGGGTATGGACCAGACCACATTCATTTAAAGACTACTGATCTCAAATCTGAAAAAGCTGTGCTGTTATTTGTTAGTGTCTTTTAAAGTTTAGGACTTCAGCTCAAGCTGCTCACTTCATTATTGTCATGGTTATATTTTAAACCTTCAATCACGGGAGTGCCAGAAGGCATTGCCTCTCAGATGCCATGACCTCAGTGGAGATCCATGATTGAGATCAATTTTTTTTGCTTGAGGTGGGACTGTCATGATTCTTAGAGTACTTTTGCAAGCACCAGTTTTGGACTCTCAGAATTCACTCTATCTTAATCCAGTTTTCTTTTTTTGAGATTATGTTACTTCTCTGAAGGATGTTTTTGGACCATCTCCAGTTACTTCAGACTTGTTCCTATTTCTGTTTTTCTTTTCCATTGGTAGATATGAGTAGACAGTAGTATTCAGAGCACTTAAATCCACATATCTCACACAGCTGGAAATTGGTAAGGATTGCATGAGGAAAGGCAAAGGAAAATTAGTACTTCCTGAGATTCACGTTAGGGCTGGTAGATTGCCAATTTGAAAAATGTAAAGCGAGAGCTATAGGCTGTGTAAGTGTAGAAAAGGGGGGTGGGATAAAGGTACTGAGGGGGATAAAAAGCCAAAGTTGTGGTTTGCCAATAAATTAATCAGCAAGTTTGCTGGTGTGATGGTCATGGGTGTAGAAGTGTATTGCAGTATTAAAGGAGATAGAATTTTGATCTCAGCAATTTAGAAATTGGTAATGTAAACCTAAATATGAATAATTGTTTCAACAGACTTTAGTACTAGGCAAACTGCAGCAGGCAAGAATTATGATGTTTGTTAAAATGGTTGAGATGAACATAAAGGTGTGCTATTAAGTTTAGTTGTATGGAGAATATGCCCTTATATGCCCCGATAAGAATAGGCCTTCCAGTAGCCTAGACATGGAGGAGAAAGTATTCAACCATGATTAGTTGATCTTTACCTTCGTCAAATATAACTGGACAAGTTATAATTTTGACAGTCAGCTGTTACCACCATAGTTTATCTGAATTGGCAGCCACATGTTTTTACTGGTGAGCAGACACACCAGCTTTCCAAATACGTGCACAGAGTCATACCATGACATAAATATTCTACTCAGAAGAGGGAGGAGAGAGGGAAGATGAATATTGTGTTGTTACAAATGTGTTTCAGTGACCCAGAGTACATACTTGTGATAACATTTGTCTTTTTCTATACTTCTAATATTAGGTGTACCCTGAATTGCAAATCACCAATGTTGTTGAAGCCAACCAGCCAGTTACAATACAGAACTGGTGCAAGAGGGGATGGAAGCAGTGCAATGGTCACCCGCATATTGTGGTTCCCTACAGATGTCTGGGTGAGTGACTCAGTTTTAGTCTGTTTTTTTCCTGCTCTATTTTTTTCAGTCTCTTCATGAAAAAGATAGAGAATCTACATAAATGTGTTCTATACCTCAGTATTATTGTCTTTTCTGAAGGGAGTTTTGTCCAAATATTCAGTCCTTTGAAACTGCATTATCTAGAAAGAAAGTACTCCTGCTCTTCCCTAATTAAACCCTTATTTTTTCACATTAATTTTTGAATATCTAATACTTGAACTCTTACCTAGGAAAGACTATGGGAATCTGTATTTGTTGAAACAAAATAAAAGGTACTTTATAAATTCCCCCATTTCATCCTGCAACTTTATTTTTGTAGCAGTTGCTTGTTGTTCTCTCCTGTGTCCTTGGTGCTTTGAATCAATTAAAAGGGAGATTTGGGCACTCATTTTTTTTTGTTAACCTTTACTTTTGTCTGAATTAGAAAATGGAATTGTTAATTTGCTGTTCTCATTAACATTCTAGGCAAGACATTTTCTTGATATTATCCCATATTTAAGTATGTTGCTTTACCACTGCCATTTGAATTGTGATAAATGCTGGAGATGGAGCTTGCTTTTCTAGTAAGCCAGGAGAACTAAAAGGCATGGAAACCAACTCAGACCAGTTATTCCATGAAACAAATAATGAAAGAAATTTTAAAAAAATATGCAATGTTTCTAGAATTTTTGTTAATTTGTGTAGAGTAGGTAAAACAGAGGGTGCAATCTGCCCTTAGCAAAGCTGGGACTGAAGAGTAACTAACAAAAAGGCTACCAGTGTGGTCAAAAGTGGTAAAACAGCAGGTATATAAAATCTGTGCTAAGTATCAGGGAAATTTTTTTGTTTGGTAAAGTTTCTGGATCTGATGTTTGTTTGTATAGATATAAAATAAGTGTTTCTAAATCTGCAGTATATCATTGTTGATGCTACTGAGGCTCTGTAGGACTAGTTTATTCTCAGCAAAAATCCTCAAGGAGAACCCAAATTCAAGACCTTTGGTGAGGACAAAAACCTGCCTCTAGGAATTACAGATTCTGACTGTGGCAAGTAACCTGCTGGTTTGCTTTTTTTTTTCCAGACTTTTGCGTGGGTTGAGTTGGCCAGTTCCACGACAAGCTTTAATGCTAAAAGGGACATGCTCTTTTAGCCATTTGTTGCTGTGTTTTCTTTAGTGTTTTATAGTCACAATAGAAACATCAGCTTGTAGTGTTAATATATGTGTAAAGCCAGATAAGCAGCTTGTTAGAGATGAGGCAGAGCTGCAGTCTCACCTAGAATTAGTGGAACTATAGAAAATAATTCTTATTATTTATTGTATTGTCACCACAAGCAAAGTGTTGCAGTGTCCCTCATGGAGTGATCACTCTGTTCACCCAGGCTAGCCAGATCCTGCTGAGCAGCAGGGGGACACTCCTCCAAATCCTGGGAATCGAAGGAGCGGCTAAGGGATTTCTCCCTTGTCACAGAGAGACTGGCGACACCAGCAAAGGAAGGAGTCAGGCTCAATTGGAGGGCAAAATCCAAGTCTTTATTCTGTCCCCACAGGGACTCGGAGGCTCAGGGACGCAGCTCCCAAGAGAGCCCCGGGGGACAGGGGTGTCAGCAGCTGAACTACTGGGGAGATACAAGGGGAGGGGACAGACTATCTCCCAATGGGAGACAAGGGGGGAGTGGAACAGGATTGGAGGGACATTTAGGGGAGCAAATGAGTATGCCTGGAGAGGGACCCCCCTCTGTCCTTTCCCTATCACTCGATGCTCCTCTCCAAACTTTCTAGAAGCTGGGAGGAGCAGCTAGGTGACAGACAAGGCCCAGAGGAGGGGGGCTAGGGGGAACATAGGAATATTGAACAACTGGGAACATAACACTGTCAGGGAAGCAGAGGGGAGACAAGGGAACAAGCCATCAAACAGAATATAACAGGGAGCAAAACAAACAACATGATACAACACAGTGTGGCCAGTGAAATGAAGTAATTCACTCCATGGTCCTTGCTGGTTGTGGGAGCAAGTATCCTTGTCCCAGAGATGTGATTCTTTGAATACCTTGGATAAATGTGTGGCTCTGCATTTCTGAATAGATGACATTTCATTTTCTGTTGTGAAATACATCCTGAACCCTGGATAGAGAGGAGAAGCTCAGTTATGTGGGTATTTGTAGATTGTTATGTGGGCATGACAGACAGGATATGGCAAGGTGTGGCAAAGGGGGAATTACAGGAGATTAACTGTGCTGTGTGAAGTGCATGTTCAGAAGTGGCTCTGCCTCATTATCCTATTAACATATGCTGCTACGTACTGCATTCACCGTGTTGGAAAGATCCAGATATGTTGGAATCTCATTATGTATATAATCAGAATGGGATTACTTGCAGTCATTTGTTCATAAATAAGTAGATGAGGTTAAATGAAAAATATATTTTGCTGTTTGTTGTGTAGTGAAAAACTGGCTTCTGTTTCTGGTTTTAACAAAAACATCTTTGAAAATATTTAATAACTTGTCATGCTTTATTACTCTGGCAGTTTGTGAAGTTATCCACTTGTTGATGTGTCTTGGTTTGAAAGACAGGTGTCTGCCAAGGAAGGCAGGAACCTCCCTTGGAATATGAACCCCTTCTCTCCAAATTATTATAACTTTGAAATTACAGGGCCTTCAGGCAAAGATATGGGAAAAGGAATAGCAGTTCTTTATTAATATAGACAGATATATGTATATGTATAACAAGGCAAACAAATAACAGCAGCAACAACAAACAAAGTACAGAAAATTAGTAACAGCCTTCTCATGGCTGTTGAGCACTTTCCCCTTTGGTGTAGTTATGGTCACATCTGGCAGGGGCACTGTTGGCTCCTGGCCAGGCAGGTGCGATGATTCCCCGTATCTGTAGGGGGCGCTGTGGCGTGAGCTCAGCCGTCCCTCCATGTGGTAATGGTGGGTGGGCTGGCAGGAGAGAGAGAATAGGGGCTTCCTTTACAAACTCATGTCAGGAAGCTGATCCCAGTGCCCTTCCTGTAGGGCTGTAGCAAGAACCTTGGAGACGTGGCTGGAATGGCAGAGGCAGGTACACCCAGGTGACAAACAAAATGTAGCAGAAAATTCATAGCTCTGGCAGGAGCTGTGGGGTGTCCTGTTGGGAACCTGATGTTGAGTTAAAGTGTTGCAACAAAATCTGAGGCAGCAGCAGAAGACAGTGGGGCTGGGTTGTGGCAGCTGGGTTTCTGCAAGCAGTGCTGCAAGCAGCTGGCAGAGATGCCCTCTGGGAACGGGAGGGTGTTCGGGATCCCAGTTTTTTCCCCTGAGGCACCTGAGTAAATGGTATGAGAAAACAATGCTCACTTTTACAGTTTAAAAGATTTATTAAACCTTAACAAAATACAACAGAAGACTGAATAAGAAGAAAGAGCAGTGCTGGGAATCTCCGTGACCAGCAGCCACGTGCTTGTCTGCAAAATGGCTGCACCGCCATTTATACTCCTGGTGTTGCATCAGCCAACCTTGGACCCTCCCAAAGCCTGCCAGTCAACTTTTATACGCTGTCCATGGGTGATCACTTTCTTGCAATTTGATTTGAGGTCGGGTGTTGCCATCCTGCACCTCCTAGTAAGAAGCTGGCCCTCCCCAAATGCCCTGACTACAAAGGCCATCCTGTGACAACAATATGAGGGGGAGGGGAAAGAGAACTATGGGAGGACATATCACAATAATAAAACTATACATCTACAAAACTTTTTTTCTAACATACACATAATATTTATCCCTTAATTGTGAGAGCCAACCATCTCATTACTCATCTATAACAGTGGTGAAGGTCCTTTCCAGTGAGACTGGGTGTTAATAAAGTCTCAGGTTCAACGGCCGCTCTTATGAGCACAGGCTCACCCACGGTAAGGAAGAAGCAGCAAAGGGCTGGTATCGCAGTCGCTGATATGTGGCAGTCGACATGGACACTGCACTTAAGGTGCTTCATTAGAATCATCAGAAAGCTTCAAGTATCTTCATCTTGTTATTCAAAAAGTCTCCCATATCTTTCTTCTGTAGCTTCTGAGAGCAGCTCCACACAGCTCCGGCTCTATCTCTCTTCTTCAGTTCTGGGTCTGGCTCCGTCCTGTCCCTAACACGGCCGCCTAACCCTGTCTGTCCTATGTACAATGTCTTACCTTCTCTGGCCCTTGCACGACCTCCTGTCCCTAGGTCTTCACAGCACAGTGAGCAGACTCCAACTGACTCCAACTGAACTCTTCCCAGTTCACTCACTCTTTATCATGCCCATGGCTGTGAGGGCAAGGCTGTTTCTACTCTAAGATAATCAATACAGGTAAAACATATCAGAGGGGAGACTGCCTTCAGCAGCATCTCCTTTTGTCTTCCCATAGGCTGGACTCATTGATGGCAGTGAATTCTCCCTACAGTAGCAGCAACTTGATTGTTCCCTTCTGATTCCAAGAATGAGAGGGCAAAGAGCTTGAGCCCAGTACCTGACACCCCAGCCAAAATCTTGTGGTATCTCTGCCCTTCCAAAGCTAAAATCCCGGCCACGGAAGAGAGTGGCCAGCCGCATCCTTCCTCCTCCCCTTTCCAGCTAGATCTTTTGTCTCCTAAGTACCGGTCTTTACAGTCTCTTAGGCAATAACTGGGACAAAATTCCCTGAGAGAAAGAAAAAAGCAAAAAAACTTCTAATCTCCAACCTGATGTCAGAAGAAAAAGCACACTCAAGTTTTAATATGCATGCCTAGCCCATTATATCAAAGAAAACACCAAGGTTATGCCTGAAATTGTGAGAAACAAGGTTCACTTTCTTAGTAAATTTTATAAGTTTAATAATAATAATAAAAGGATACAATTAGGAAACAGAATAAAGCAAAAATGGTACAGCTGGGTGCCTGGTGTGCAGCCAGAAAGCACACCCTAACTCAGAAAACACTTCTTTAAATGCACCAGTGTTAGAAACAAGGCTCAAAATAAAAATTAACATGAAGGAAAAAAGGAAAGGAGGCTAATTAACTTAAAAAATTTGAGCCTGTTTATTGAAAAGGAGAACAGCTAAGAAACCTGAGTCCCAAGATAAGCTTGGGACCCCTTCAACAACTAAGAGAGACAGTAGCCTGTGGAAGCTGCAGCTGCACAGGGCATTTCCTAGGAGACAAGTCTTACGGAAAGACTAGTCCCACAGGAAAGACCCGGGTGCTGGGCACCCAAGGCCTTTTAAAGTCTCTCAGTTGGTTTGATTGGAGTGGTCAGGATCTAAACACTGATTGGTAAGTTTTTCAGTCTTTGATTGGTCTATACTAAGGTTCATCCTGGACCAATCATTTTCAGAATTCTCTCCTTCACTGGGTGGTCCATTGTCCAATCCTGGTTCAAGTTTCTGCTCCAGCTTCATGATGTAATCTTTCCAGAAAGTTCACTGTCAGTCGGTCCAATAAGGCATCTTCATCCCTCCTCCCAGTGACCAGCTCACACACATATAGAGCAATATGTCTAACTCCTCACCCCACTAATTATAACTTGTTACATTAATCAATTGATTGTATTAATTCATTAACTCAATAATACATATCAACTTAACACCTCAATTAACAGTCTTACACCCTCAAGATTCAAACTTTATTCATTTATAGCACCAGTTTGTTGCATATTCAAAAGACCCTAACGCATTACTCAAACATTCCTTTCAGCTTAGATATTCTCTTGGTTTCAACCCCCCCATCCTGCCCCCTATTTCATCAATTCAACATTTTATTACCCCTTTGCAGATAAATCTCTTTGTGGCACTGCTTATTCGTCCCATGTGTCACTCCCTGATAACAGAGGATCAATAAATACTTCTTTGGAGTTCTGGTCACTGTCATCTTCATCTGGATAAGATAATCCAGGAAAGGGTTGGGGGGGAGGGTGTGTTGTGTGGTGTTTCTGATTATCTTCCCATTCCCTGGGTTATACTTACAAAAGCAGTCTTTATTTTAATATCATGCTATAGCCTAAGAAATATATACATTCATCGCACTACTTATTTTGAAGTTTCATTAATAGCAGAAATAAAAGAAACTATATTAATACAGCAAAGTTTTCCAATATTATACATATAGCATTCACTTTAATATTTGCGAAAAGCCAACTTTGTAATATGTATTTACAGCAGAATAAATAATTTAAATAGAGAAATATGTAATTCAAGTAATTCTTCTAGTAGTAGTTCTTCTAAAATTACTTATTGTTTTAATGGTGGAATTTTTTCATACAAGAATGTGAAGTGCCTGTATATTTCTGTACATGGCAAAAGTTGCTGTTTTTACCTCCTCTAAACTCACATTGCATCCATTTCTATTACACTTTCCACTGACTTTTCCATGCAGTGCCTAATTAACAGAGTGACATTAAATAATTGTCCCAGAATTTTCCTGGCCCTGTTTAGCTTTTTGCCTCCAGCTTGCCTCAGTCTTCAGTCAGCCATGTGAGTGATGCTCACACCACACTGTTCCTAAATTAAAAAAAAATCTCTTAGTTTCAGCCTACACAACTACAACATGTCTATTTTTTCTGGCAACACTAGCTGACAGAAAGCAGAGGAATTACTGATCATTCATATTAAACAGTAACGAATTTATTGGTTTATCATAATTCTAAGAAGGTTTATTGCCTCATAGTTTATAACTGTGTCTTTTCAAGTATTTCGTTCTCAAAGCAGGACTGTGTAAAAATGTAAACCATTTGAAGTGGCCTTTGTCATATTTCAGGGGACAAAATCCCATCAGCTGGACAAAGAGGTAGAGAGTGGGCTAAGAAATCCTGAATGAGATCACCCACCAGCAGCACAAAAACTTCCTCAAGCAGTCACAACTCTGTTTCTGGAGGCTTCCACCTCTTCACTCGAGCCAAACTTCAGTTCTGCTGTTGGGTTAGCCAGATCCTAGCTGAAGGCATAGAAACACTGAAGTGCAGACATAAAACAAAATTAACATTTTGATGACCAGAATGTACTTTTATATATGACTAATGTAAAACATCTAATTTTTGTATAGTAAGACCAGAAGAAGAAAGAATTCTGAACTTGTATATTTCCATGCATCCTTGGTATGTACATATGTTTTACTTGTTTGGTGGTTGCAGTAAGGTTTTACTAAGAACAGGTTACAACACAAAAACTTTTTGAAATTTCAAACATCACAGGTCTGCAGATCTACTCCTACAGCAGTAAAATAATTTCTTAAAGGTAAGGATTGAAAACTATATGTTTATTTATCTACAATGGACTAAGGAAACCAAAATAAGTAGTCTACACACTTCAGCAACAGCTCACAGGAAGTGGTCACCAGTATGCGAGTCTTGTTCATAGCTGTCTCTAAAGAAAGCATTACACATAGCAGTAAACCTTTCTATGTTTAGGAGCTTAAGAAGGAAAATCAGTTTTCCTACTTGAATGGCTATAGCTAGTTGGACTAAGTTTTCCGTCACTTGTAACTCTATCCAGACTGAGCTATCAGTGATTAAAAGCAGATGTTCCTGCTTTTTCTGCAGTGCTTTATATAAAAAGAGTTAACCTCAAAAGTAGTGCTAAAAGACTATTAGTAAGGTTAAAAAGAGCTCAAAATTTAGATAAAGGGGAAGCTAAGGTGCCTCTCTGATCATACTTTGACCTTCCCTGTGCAGAGGGTTCGAGGGAGGCTATGATTGTGGTGCTGATCTGTCTTCCTGCCCTGCTCTACAGTGGGTGTTTGAATGAACTGTTCTGTATTTCTTTCCTGGTCCAGCCTCTCTCATGCCCAAGTTACTGTTCACCACTCAGATCCTGCTTGAAGACAAAACTAATTTTCCTCTCAGCAGTTTCTCTAATCTTATCCAAACACCTCATAGATCATAGGTTTCATTTCAAAAATGTCATAAGGAAAGAGGTGTCATCCTTAGTTTGTAGTTGGAAGCTGGAGAAAGCTGGAAAGAAGCTTCAAAACCATCTGTTGGTAGTTGAGCTCCAAACTGGAAAATGCTTGAAACAGTCTCAATGTGTATGTGAGTGTATGTACCCAAGGAGTCTTTATGAAGCATGTACCTTTGGTATTGATAGATGGGTACATTGACACACACAGAACCTGTGAGTGATGCATGAACCTGCTGCGTAAGTTTCATGTCTTGTTCATTGTACACATCCATTTTTTGGAACAGACAGACCAGGAATTTTTTATCTGAATATCTTTGTAGTGCCACAGAGGTGATTAATTTTTATTTTTTTTTTGTGCTTTCCTTCAACCTAAAGAACTTAATTTTGCAGTGGGAGAATCCTGCTAATTAGTGTGTTGTTTGTTTTAGTATCTTAGGAGGGAAGGATGGGGAGAGGAATAGAAAGGAAGCATCCATCTTACCATGTGGTTATGAAATTGATCTGCATATGTAGCATCTTCCAAAAAAATTCTCACCTAACTGAAAGTAGCTGTAAATTCTCATGCTAAATACATTCTGGTCTTGGAGTATAATTGGATGCTGCCAGCAGATTTGATACAATTAACTGCAGAGGGAGAGTCAGTGATAGGACTCACTGGGTATTTCTAAAAGGTGCTAGGGAATATTCTGGAAATACAGTTCAGTAAGCCTGTCTGGTTGTCCTGGGTTATGGAATCAAAAATGTGTATTCTATTTTCATCTGTTGAAAGCAGTTGGGGAATTGTTCTTTATTCCTTGTAACTTTGGAAGGAGGGGGACGGGGGGGGGAGGGGCGGGTGCCTTTGGGTAATGGGCCATTAACAGCCTATACCCCCGGACTATACCCGCTCCCCCAGCCCAGAGCCCCATCTGCATGCATGGTCCTATTGTGGGATGCCCCGCCCAGTGGGGGGAGTCTACAATTGCTGCGGGAAAACTGAGCCGGGCGGGGGACAGACTTCACTTGCTTCACCCCGATTCCTGGGAGGAAGACGGCACCCCATCTCATCTTCGCCAGACCCCATCTCATCATCGCCGGACCCCATCTCACCATTACCTCACCCCTGGACTCCTCTTCATCACTCCTGGACCCCTCCTCATCACTCCTAGACCCTTCCTCATCACTCCTAGACCCTGTTTTGGCTACAGG
Source organism: Phylloscopus whistleri (assembly GCA_017589585.1). Lineage (NCBI taxonomy): Eukaryota > Metazoa > Chordata > Aves > Passeriformes > Phylloscopidae > Phylloscopus > Phylloscopus whistleri. The sequence continues at coordinate 2,253,839 of JADMLD010001404.1, forward strand.
ATCGTCCCTGCTCCAGCAGAGCCATGTCTGCCACCCCAGGAGGACTCACTTCTGGACTGCTTCCAACACCCTGACTAACAGGGTGCCAGGTGGCAGCTCTGATTCTGTCAGGGCTTTCCAAATTGTTGTTGTTTGTTTGCTGGTTTGGTGGGGTAGTTTTGTTTCCTACCACATTTGTATTATTGATATTCCTAGTAAAGAACTGTTATTCCTATTCCCAAATCTTTGCCTGAGAGCCCTTAATTGAAAATTTATAATTTGGCAGGGGTGGGGGGTTTGCATTCTCTATTCTAAGGGAAACCCCAGTTTCCCTAGCAGATACCTGTCTTGTCAAACCAAGACACTGGTAGAGGGGATACTTTCGTGATGTGCTGAACATCCAGGAATATTGGACTTGTCAGTGAGTATGATACTGAGCAAGTGGTTGTTGTATTTTTTTTAAGAGTAACTAGACAAATGGATAGTGTGCCTCCTTTTATTTTTCAGAAGATATTTAACAAGGTCCATTACCAAAAGCTATTAAAGAATTTAATCTACCAGGGAATAGAAGAGAAAACTCTTATGTGGCTAAATAAAGACTAGAAAAGGCAGGATTTAAAGGTCCACCCTCAAACTAGAAAAAGGTCACCAATAGAATCTCAAGGGATTAGTTCCTGTGCCAGTGATGTTTAAAGCATGTATGATTTTTATAAAAGGGTAAATTGTGAGGTGACCCATTTGATGAAGATACTAAGTTATTCAAGGTAGAGTTAATAAAAGCAAATTATGGAGAATTTCAGAAGAGTCTTTGATACTGAGTGACTGGACGTAAAATGGAAGGAAAAATTAATGTAATAAAGGCAGTGTTCATTGGAGAACCCCCAAAATGCAATAATCTTATCTTAGTGTATATAGTGAGACAGTGAGCAGCTTCAGACTTCTCAGGATTGAGAACTTGTGGGTTAATAGTTCTGTGAAAATATATGTTCATTAGTGCCAAAACCCAACTTAGGGTTGGGACAGTCTTAGGGATTATTAGGAAAGGAATGGGGAAGAAGGCATAGAACATAACTGCATCACTGTGCCAACTATGGACTTTCTTGTATTTGTGAACACTGTGTGCAGTTCTGGTTTTCCTCAGAAGTGCAGAGTGGAAACTGAAGAGTTAAGACTGAAGAGGAGTGCTCAAAGTATGACATGGCTCCCATAAAAGAAATGACACAGTGGATTAGATCTTTCCAGCATAGAAGGGAGATCTGACAGCACTTTGCAAAGTCTTGAGTAGCTTGGAGAGAGGATGGATGAGGAAGATCATTCACACTGTATTTCATGAGAAGACCTCAGATTATCAAATAAAACGTGCAGGCTTTAGGTTTCAAGCAAACAGAAGTAATTGAATAGGTATAAATGTGTATGTGAGCTCCTCATCCATCTGCCACAGTGTCTTTTGGATGCTGAGAGCCTACAAAGTTTCAAAACTCAACAGCTCTCTACAAGATAACTCATAAAGTGTTAGGGATCCTAGTCTTATGTCTGTAGAAGTTGTGGTGAAACATGGTCTTGGGGAAATACTGCTGCATACTCTTCTGCATACACCTTATGTCCTTTTGTGATGCAGTGTTGACCTACTTTTGACCACTTGAGCTGAAATGTTTTGTGGACTGAGACAGACATTGTCATGCTTATGTGGCTTCCTCTGTCATATCAAAGACTGCTTGCCATCAGACTAGTTACTCCTTTCCCTTCTAACCTGTTTCTCTCCTGCCTTTCTATATCTCTGAGGGTGCTGCCCCCATCTGGATCTTCTTACAGAGCCACTTGCTCCAGATTTTCCAGCCTTGCTCTATTCTTTGGCTCACCAGATGCTACTGACTTGGCCATCACCATTCCACTCAAGTCTCCCAGGCAATGATGTTTTCTTCACCTCTCCTTTCCTTCTGAGTAATCCTCTTCTTGCCTTGACATCTGCCTTTTCTAAGCAGATGTCTTTTCCAAGTTCTCTTGTTTCTGTCAGCATCTGCTATCCAAGCCAGTTTTGTTTGGGTCCACTTCCCAGCTCTTCCTCAGCTCTGCCCTGCATCTATTGTCATCTTGTTTCCCACCTCACTTGGTGTTACCTGAGCAAGCAGATAAGGACTCTGTGATCCTTCCTGGAAGTGATGAGCAGTCTGTTCCAGCATGATGGCAAAGGAGTCCTGTTCTAGTTTCAGCAGGGACAGAATTAGCTAGCACAGTGATGTGTTTAGGATTTAGGGTGAGAATAATGTTAACACACTGATGGTTTAGTTGTTGCTCAGCAGTATTTCCAATCGGTCAAGGAGTTTTCTGCTTCTCACCCCACCAGTAAGGAGCTGGGCAGAAACAGCAAAGGCAGCTCACCCCAGTGACCAAAGGGATATTCCATGCCATATCATGGCGTACTCAATATGTAAACCAGGGGGAAAGCTGGCCATGGACTCTGCTCGGGAGCTGTCTGGGCATTGGTCAGTGGGTGGCCAGTAAAACCTTCTTTTGTAGTAAAATATACTACTATTGTGCTACAATGATACTACTAGTAATTTTTTATTCGTAGTAGTGGTTGTAGTAGTAATAGTAGTAGTAGTATTTCTCCTCACTTCCATTTCTATCCTGTTAGGCTATCTTTCTCTCTTACTTCCCCCACCCTCAGTTCTCTTGCTCATTCCATAGGGAGGGGGACAGTGCAGGGAATGAGTGAACAAGCAGCCGTGTTGAAGTTCAGCTGCCTGCCAACAACAGGAATTTAAGACGAAGGAAAAAATCCTTCTGTCATAGCAAAAAAAATGTGTTGGGTTCTGTGTGTTAAGGTGTGTGCTTGTGTTCTGTGTGCTTGTCAGCACTTCATCAAATGTAAAGAAAGCTATAGTGACCTCAAATTAGTTTCTATTTTATTTTTCAACAAACTACAGTAAAATTTAGCTTATTAAAATGTTCTAAATAGACTGTTACAGACAGAGTGTTGTTTGTGATGTTGCTTTATTTCTGTTGGAGGAAGATTCTGATGCTCTGTTTGTCAGATGACCTGACTGCTGAGAGATACTCTACTTAAAGCTTAGCGTTGTGTTGTATTACAAACATGATTATTCATTTCCCCTTGAGTGGCTTCTGATGAATGTTTTAAATGGTCTTTAATTTTCCCTTTCCAGTGAAAAAAGTGATACCATGTTTCCTTATAGTTGCATCTAATTATTTTTTAAAACAAACCCCTAACAAAAACTTTACCTTAGGATATTTTTTCTCCTCCATTATTTATATCCCATTTGTGGCCCATAACGTTGGTTGAAGATTTCCTTAAGTATTTATTTCAAGTCCATTATCTTGTAGGCAGGACAAAAGAGCACTATTGGTCTCTTATAAGTGCTGGCATTGTGATAATTCTTGAGCATTAAGTCCAACTTCAAAATGGAACTAATCAGGGAAACTTGGAATAATAATGCTTTGAGCTCTGAAATCCAAAGGAGGAAAAAAAACTCCACAGTAATGGGGACTGTGGAAAGGAGGATCTTGGTTATGAGTCGGTGTTGAAACTGCATTTCCAAAGTCTTGGAAATGCAGAGGAACAGTGTATCGCGCCTGTGACATGTCATTCCTTATCTGAGCCTGCACTGTCCTGTGTCCCACATACACATCGAAGCAAGGCAGTGTTCTCACTGAACTGTTGCTTTGTTCAGGAGCAGATGGGTGAATTCCTTGGGAACACTGGGCACAGTTCATTGTTTTTATCATTGTGTATGTCTGTTAGTGCTTCTAGAGTCCCCTTGGGTCTGAGAATAGCTGAATCAATGCTCACTTTGTGAAACACAATTTTGCAACACTTCCAGGGTATCTGCAGCTGCTGGACAAACACTTATTGTGTGTTATAAATGAAATAGGCTAATTTATCAATAAAAGAATTTATTGAAAATTAAAATGAAAAAGATTGAGAAAAGACATAAGCAAAGTCAGTGCCGAGCCCTGAACCACAGACACGGACTCTATCGCACCAAGTCCCCCACAGTTCATGAAGTCCACACTGTGCAGCCAGCTTTTATACAGTTTTTCCCGGCTATCCAGTGTGTTGCTCCAGTCTTTTGTCTTCTTTGTGTTAGATACGTATTCATGTATCCTTGTTTTCCTGCTGCTGGTCTGTTGAATGGATTTCCGAGAAGGAAGATGCCCGTGAGTGGATTTACAGAACCGGTATTGGGATGCACGGCCTTGGATGTAGATAAGATTCATATCAGTCATTAATCACTGGGCAGACCCATGGGTGGTGAAGGCCCATCTCCTCTTGGTTACACCCTTCTTTCTCCTGTTAATGTTGTTTCCTCCAGAGTTGGCAAAGGTTTCACAATCCCTGAGTGTCTTCAGTCTTTATGCTAATATGGTTTCCTTGGATGCTGGCAGCAGTTTCACAATTTAAGGGTGCTTTTTCGGTATGTCAGACTAACGTGATTTTATAACATATATTTACAATAAAACCGAATTATTTTACAATATTTATCACATTGTGCACTTGAGTTGTGTATGTCTGTGTTGTGTTTTTTATGGTTTTCAACAGTATTTGATATTAATATTACCCATGTAATTTAGAGGTGACATTAAGCTCAATCACTATGAATTTCTTAAGTGGTTTCTAGATCTCTTATTTTTGTAATGACACAGTACTTTCACTAAAACATCAGAATATGTGCTTTTAAGGACTACAGTAAAAGAGTTAATAATTTGTTAACCATAGCAAAAACATTTAAAAATACATATATAGTTTAAAATACAAATATAATAAAGTATAGAAATAATATATTTAAAGATCAATATGCGTAATATAACAAGCAGTATATATAGTAGGTTTTTTGTTGTTAGAGTGCTGGTATGTGTTGGGGTTTAGGATTCTTTATTTTGTTTCTTTCTCTTAGGGAATTTCCTCCGTTGTGTTGCTAGGAGACAATAACGACCCGGTACTTAAGAGAGACAAAAGAAGTTGCTGCAACTCAGGGGAAGGTTGCAGCTGGCTACTCTTTGTGAAACAAACCTGTGGGTTTCTCTGGGAGAGGCAGAGATATCATATGATTTGGGCTGGGGAAAAGGGGTTGCGCGCAGCTCCAAGCCCTCACGTGCTCTCCGCATGCGGAGGGTAGAGAGGCTGCGGTCACTGTGGGGAGAATTCGTCACCACTGCTGGGTTCCATGTCCTGCAGCCTTTTTTCTATCATGAGTGGAGCTCTGCTGGTAAGAGCAGGTGTTCTACTGGGACCTTATTAACACCCTGCTTCACCAAACAAAGAACCCTTCAGCTTCTGCTTGGATGCCTCGGGGAAACCCGGGATCCCCAAGCCCCTTCTCCACCTCCCCCTCCCCCCCTTCCCCAAGGGAGCCTTCTATCTGCTGTGTTCGGGAGCCAGGTTGCCACTGCCCAGTCCTCTGCTGGTTCTTCATCACTGCTCAGGTTTTTCTAATACACTGTAGCCCCTGCACCCTCTGCCTGCCAAGACACCTACAGCTGCGGAGTTTCTGATACATCTCGTCTACCACCCCATGATTTTGCTCATTCCTGCCGTTTCAGCTTGCTGCATCTGAGGGTACTGCTGGGGCACCTGGATTGGCTGCCCCTGGGGATTTGTAAAGCAAGCCTTTTCCCTGTCGCTTCCCGTCTCAGCCAAGCCATGTGATTCCCAAGCTCGTACTGCAGTGCCCCCTGCAGCCGTGGGGGAATCATCGCATCTGCCCACCAGGAGTCTGCCAGCACCCCTGCCGGCTGTGACTGTAACTACACCGAAGGGGAAATTGCTTAAAGAGCAGGAAGAGACTGTTTATTGTTTATAAATATGCCCTTACATTCTCACATTTAGTGGATAGCCTGGGTTTTGGGGAAGGTTTGTGTCAGAGAGCTCATCTGTAACCTTGAGTTTCAGTAAGTGTAGGAAAGAGCTTGGTTAATTTTCAGTCAAGGATTTCTCATTTAGGGTACATTGCCCTTCAGGCAAAGATAAAGCTGGTACTTGGGGTATGACAAGGCGGTGCCTCAATATTTATCTGCTCTCAAAGGGTAGTTTGTCCATACTGGCAGGGGGAGGCATGGCAGCATTACGGGGCCATGTTCCAAGTACTAGAAGTCACTTAATTCTAGCACGTTCATTCATCAGACTTTGTGACTGATAACATCAGGATGAAGAAGAGGAATGGCTTCACATTGGCCAGATCTGGACTCAGCTGTGTACCCATGAAATGACAAGCTGGGATTCAAGGGCTGCAGGGCTGTGATGGGGTGACACCAGCCACCCTCCCACTGGATGGATTGTGGTGCTCAGTGTGAGCCTGGGATCCTTTGATTCATGCTTATGTAAACATCCAAAATCTTTTGTAAGTTGAACTGGCATTTGAAGGTTGTTATAAATTTTAAGAGCCAGTTTCAATCAAAAACAATTTATTGCCAAGAGAAATTTAGAGCAAGAAATTGACAAGAAATTGACAAAGCCAAACAAATCAGGGAAGCAATGCACATCGGGTGAGGACTTCCGATGTGAGCTCCGCAGCGTCACGTCCCCCTGAGGTCTCACACTGTGTGCCTAGAAACCTGTCTGCTTTATATGCTTCTTGGTTTGGATTCTGCGTGCATGTCCTGACTTGTTTCACAGATCCAGGTATCGGGGGGGGGGGGGGGGGGGCAGGTCTTGAAACTTCTCTGCCACCAGATCTGATGTTGGATTCCAAAGTTTCTATGTATTCTTTTGTCCTTTTGTGTAGTGGTTGACAGGATTTGGAAAGCAGACTCCATCTGAAAGGATTTCCTGGGTGTGAGGACATCCTTGAGCATCCTTAATGTCCCAGACTAGATACCATCTGTCTTTGGGCCGTTGATCCTTATCAGTTGCCTATCACCTTTGGCTGGGTTGCTCCACACCTTTCATTGGTATTGTAATTTCTTTGTCTCTTCCTTGGAACTGAGGACAACTCTTGCAAAATTTTCCAAGCCTCTCTGTGAGGAGGTCTCTTGGTCATTTTACAGATATATTTTTACTACAACCATGAACATTATGAAAACATGAATTATTCCCTATTACAAAGGTCAAAAACCTTTCAACACTTCCAGTCTTCTTTACTCCAAAGCACAAGCATTTTTGTCATGCAATCAGAAATTCTCTTTAGGTTCCTCTCTCTTTTACCTGAAAACTTACTCTTGTGGTTGATGCTAAGAATGGCTTTGTAGCAGGAGGCATTTTGTGTAGAAATGTGGGGACTTAGTTTCTTGCAAAAAACTTCTGCAATGGAAAATATAAGTTGAGAATGATAATGAACAATCTGTATTTTTAATATTCTTGTCATGGGATGAGCAAGAACTAAGAACTTTCTCATATAGGTGTATTTGGTGTTGTTTTTGTTTTTTTAAACAGAATTCCATCTATTCCAAATTCCATCGATTCATACATTCAATAACATTTTTTTTGGCTGTGACTTCTTCAGAGTTTTTTTTTGGGGGGGGGTTGTGGTTTTTTTGTTTGTTTGTTTGTTTGTTTGTTTGTTTTGGTTTGGGTTTTTTTGATTGATTGGGTTTTTAAAGTTTATTTCACTTGAAGCTCTTTGAAGTTGGCCTTGTGGTTTGTCAACAGCACTGAAAACTGAGAGCCGAGTAGGCTACAGCTATCATCCCTCTATCCAGGTCTTCTGCCAAAACAATTGTAATGGTAGTGTGTGTTTTTTAAGGAACCATTTTGACTGTGTGTGAAGTTTTTGTGCTTGGAAACCTGTGTGAAGGTCAGGCAGGGGCTAAGTGGTTGGGATGGGAGTGGATGTCCTGAGGAGCCATGAGCTTGGCCCCAGGAAGCTGGGGAACTGCTGATTGGTAGGTTTTCTGTCCCCTTCAGAGGAGAGCTCTTATTTCCCTCCTGCCACCAATATGCCTGCCAGTCTTTGCCTGTTAGCACAGGTGTTGTCACAAGTTTCTGTAGGTTACTCATCCCTATTGTTACAGAAAGCTAAAGAAAGAACAGTGGTGGTACCCAGGGGTGGGAATGCATTCACTTGCCAAAACAAGCGTTTGATGGGAGGGTGTTTTTGTTTAATCCCATGCTTGCATTTATTTATTTATTCTCCCTGAGAAGACTTGCATTAGTTTGTTTGAAAGGGATTGTACTCTACTCTTCTCCACTTCTGTCTTCATGGCTAAGAGTAGAGGAAAACTGCCTGTGTAGGGGAGTCACAAAATGATGGAAAGGAAAAATCTGGTTCTGCAAAGCAGTAATCCAGAGCCAGTTTGGCTTTAAACTTCCTAGATTTGATCTGTTTCTACAAAGATCATGCCAGCCCTGGAATCCCAGCTTGTCATTTCATGGGAATACTGCTGTCTGGGACTAGACCCCTTAATGATACCCACATTCTCCTTCTTAACAAAATAAACCCACCCAATAGCTTTAAAACTCTTTTAGCTTGAAGGATTGCTGTTTTACTGATTGCAGTATGGTCTTTCCTGATGAGTGATTGCATCTGTACTAATGCATGTATAAGCAGTTCTGCATTTTTTGGATTTAAACTTTATTCTGACATTTTGAAGTTTCTTACTGACCTTCAAGTTGAGAAGTAATATTAGGGTGTTTCAGTATGTTCAGAATCCCACAGAAACTTTCTTAGTAATCACTAAGGAAACTTAAAGGGGAATTTGTTCCAGTTAAATATGTGAAACTGAAGCTAATACAAAGTCTTTCAGTTTTAGGAAAACATGAGTGTGCTTCAGAAAAGGAAAACAAGAGTAATCTTTTTTTCTTAACATTTTGGCTTTCTGTTGTTGTTTTCTGGTGAGTTTGTATGTACCAAAAAAACACAGAAATGATATGTAAGAGTTGTATTTTAAGAGTTGTTAGTACTGTAGCCAAGCTGATGTACTTAACCCAGCCATTAAAAATGCTTCCTAATTGTTCAGTTCAAAATACTGAAAGACAGCAAAAAACTGTGCTAGGGATAATAAATGAGGATCACAATTATTGGAAGTTGTTTACTTTATGCATTACAGTATTTGATCTTTAACTCCCAGTGGCTTTGTTAGTGAGTTCTTGATGTATCAAATATTTAAAATACTCTGTTTTCTAATAGGTCATTGCAACTAGGTCAACAGAAAATTGAATTTTAACTACTTGATATCAAAGTTAATTTTGGTAACATAAAATAATGTTGCCTGTGTACTAATATTGGCTTTTACTTCTTTTGTAGAAGGTACTCAGGTGAATACATAAGCAGTGTCTTCTTAGGAACTCTTAGCCTCCATGCTTTGAAGGAGGCTGGTTTTTATTTTAGTTTTAGTTCCTAATTGAGTTGGTGTTATATGTGATATGTTTTTATTCCTTTTTATTATAGTTTAACCTAGGGCACGATTTCTGCATATCTGTTATTTTGTCAGGTCATTATCTTTCGCATGTCAATGCTCTTAATCTGTTAGAAGATTACTAACTATTCATGATGAGCTCCTATGACTACCGTGATCTGGATCCACCCAATAGAGATTTTATGTGTTGCTTACCACAGGAGCACCCTGCCCTATAATCATAGAGTATCCTGAATTGGAAGGGGCCCATCAGGATCACTGAGTCCAATTCCTGGCCCTGCAAAAAACAGCCCAAACAATCCCACCATATGCCCAAGAGTATTGTCTAAACACTTGAGCTCTGTCAGCCTTGGTACTGTAACAACTGCCCTGGGGAGCCTATTCTAGTGCCCAACCCTCCTCTGGGTGAAAAACCTTTTCCCAGTATCTAACCTAAACCTCCCCTGACACAGCTTCCTATGACTGAAAAGGAAGCTTTTGAAATTTATTTCATAGTTTATTGAAAATGCAAGCTCCCAGGCTTATCAACGATCCATGAAATATTTGGCCACTCTGTGTGGTTTTTTCTAGTTCTCTTGGGTTTTATACTCTGAAATACTGGGTTGATTTTGAATATAGAAAACATAGCATGTGTAAATCACAATGGATGTTGTATTGTTAGTGTAGAAAATTGAAGTAATAAGCCTTTCATGTTTCTTTTCCTTCTAAATCTTAATGTTTCAGATTTTGGCAAAAAAAAAAAAAAAGTCAACCTTCATTCTAGTTACAGTGTGAACTTCCCCTCCACTTGACCTTGTGCTCCATTATGTAAATGAAAAACCCTTTGTATGTTACTTTGTTCTCAGTCTGGGAAACAAGAATTTTAGAATGAATATCTAATTGAATCTTAATCTAACATTTTTCTGTAGCCTCTCCAGAACCTTTTTACTACTTCATTTTTTCTCCTTTATTAAATAACAATGATACCCCAAGTTAATTTGACATCATAAAGGAGTAATAATTTTCATGCACATTTCTTTTTTTGCAAAATTCTCTGAAATGATAGGCAGCTGTAGTATTTTATGTCAATTTTTTTTTCACAAATGTAACTGCCCTCAAAATGTCTCTTATGTCAAGCTGTTTCAAGATTAACTTTTATATTCTAATAAGAATGGAAGGTGTAATTTCAACTTAAGCTTCTGCCATTTTATTGTGTATGAGCTTTTGCTTGTGTACAGTTATTGTTACCTGTTAAAACTCGTTTACAGTAGATGTTATCAGAGCTACAGCTCTGAAGTGAAATGTTCTCTAACATAGCTTGCACTATATTGTGGCCAGCTACTTCAGTTAAGGATGCTGGAGAACTGGGAGGATGCCTTTCAGATCCTCCCAAGTGCTTTGGGGTGCCACCTCTTCCTATTTGTTCCTCTCCTTCTCCCAGCAATATGGCTTGTAAGGACGGTGTCTATGATACTGCTCATTAGCCAAAAATCCTTCTCTTGTCAACTGCATGTCACAGTGTCACAAGAGAAAATCTTAACAGTGTTTTCATTGTGTTTTGGCCTGTGTGTCACACTAGGAGATGTGGAATGCTCAAAAATTCCTGCAGAGATTGGGTCTCGGTAGATGATACTTTATTGTGGTACTGATGCCTAGAACGACTTTTTTTTTCCATCTGTCTCTCTGCCATAGAATTTCCTTATTCTCTCAAGATTTCTGTTTATCACATGACTGTCAACTGTAGCTGAGGATGAAATGGGATAAAATAGCACCTTTGGGGAAAACTTGATGAAGAACTCATTGATATGGCTTTTCATTTGGCAAAGCAGGGTTTTTTTAAAGTACTGTTAGAAGGAAAGTGTTTTGCTGAACTGGAACATCAACTTGTTTGACTCTCTAGTCTGACATGGCAGGTTCAGATTTCTTTCTGAGCAAGAAGGGCTATGCTGCAATAAAGTACCTGAATACCTGTTTAGGCAGCTGTGGTCTGAAGCTTTGGTTAGGCAGTATACTTTAAAAAGACTTTTTAACCATGACAGTCCAAACAAACTTCTTATTTGAATAATTAAATCCTATGTACTCAATCACAGACTAGTTGTGGTTAAAAGGGACTACAGTGGATCTTCCCTGCTCAGGCATGATTATCCCAGAACACATTGTACGGGGTTGTATCCAGATGGTTCTGGAATATCTCCAGTGAGGGAGACTCCACACGCTTTCTGGGTGATCTGTTCCAGTGCCTGGTCACTGCACAGGAAAGAAGCTCTTCCTCATGTTCAGGTGGAACTTCCTTTGCATCTGTTTCTTCCTGTTGCCTTTTGTCCAGTTGCTGGCCACCGCTGAGCAGAACCTGGTCCATGCTCTGACCACTCTCTGCAGGTACTGACAGACATTGATGTGTGACAGCCACAGCTGGTCTGTAAGCTGCACAGAAAAATTTGCCATAACAGACACCAACTCGAGCAGCCTAGTTCACCAGAGAACAGAAGTAAACAAGTCCTTGCGTATGATAATGATAGGTTGGATTCAAACTCAAACAGGGGACCCCAGCCAATCCCATTCAATCATGAATGCAGACATCGAATTGGCCAGTGAGCTGGGTGGTGTTAAGACCCCAACCAATCAGGTGTGTAAGCGCGGGAAATTTGAACCCCCTACAAAAGGTAGTTCCCATCAATAAACTGTGGCGGTTGTCACATGAACTTCTGTGTTAGTTTGTGTGCCTGTCTCTAACAACTGCGACATTGAAGTCCCTTCTCATTTGTCTTCTCACAAGGCTGAACAGTCTCACAAGGCTCCCTCAGTCTTTCCTCATAAAGGAGATACTTGAATCCTTTCATCATCTTTATCACTTTAATAGGTGAAGTTTTTCATGGTAGCAGTTTCACTTCAAAAGCAATCAAGGCTTCCTGCTGTCCTGTTGGGTCAGTCTTGGAGTGAGTATGAGTTTGTTGGCAAGGCGTTTCTTCTGCACGACTTTTAAGAGGAGCATTGAGAGAGAAGTTCAGCTTCCTGGGCAGTTAGGGCAGAGACACTTGGGGGAAGAGGCAGCACCACCAATAGATGTTGCAGTGGAGCACATTTTTTATCTGTTCTCCACTTTCAGTTAATAACACTGCTAGAGCCTTATCTGCAATGCTGCCTTGCTGCTGATGTCAGATGAACTGCATGGCATAACACCAACGTTTGTCTGCTCTTTTGAAAGTTTTTGCTCCTGATTTGCTAACCTGTTATTAGCTCTCTGCTTCCATGTGTTGTGTAACTCTGTCCAAATGGAATTTGGGTTCTCTTGAGCAGTGCCCACTTCAGCTAACTTAAAGTTTTCTCTTAGTGGGAATTCGTAAGATACATTTCAGCTCATATACACATTGTCAATTGTATATAAAAATATATAATGCACTGACTTTCTTTAGTATCATTCTCATGTTGTCTTAACATTTGGGATAGATGCTTTGCCATTACATTTTTTTTAGTGATGGTTCAACTAGACACTTTTGACTAGGGGCAAAAGTCTGCAAAAGATTTCATTATAAAAATAAACTTTTGTAGACCTTTTAGATATATTACTAAATGTTCCACTCCAGTGGTTAATCTTAATTTATTCCATCTTACTTGCTCATACTTACTGTAGGCCTACAATATGATATATTTAGTGTTCTTGTAGGGTTTGATGTATTCCTTACTGTTGCTCACCTTACTCTAATATCCATTTACTCTCTCAATTATTTTTTATCTGTTGGTGTGATACAAGATACTTGAATTAAAAAAAATCTTCATTCTGATACTGGGGATTAAACTAAGACACTATGCAGTGTTTCTGAGCATAGAGTCCATGCAAATGGCAAATATTATTATATGGCACTCAGTATTTGCATGGAACATATTGTTTATATTATTCCTTAAGGGCAGGATTCAGTTCTTAACAGAACATGATCTTACATGTTAATTCTGACTTGGCATCTGTCCATAATGGCTCATTTACAATGAAGAGAAAAAAATGAAACAGGCTGGAATTAATCACTTGATAAAACATGAACATCTTCTACCAGCTCTTGGTAACTACTGTTGTGTTCACTGAGTTAATTCTTACAATGAGAACTGGAGAAGAGCAGTTTTGTTATAAAGAGAGTGAGGTTTTTTATAGGTAGTAATATTTATATAAAATATTTATGTTACATTGCACATTCACAGAAATTGTTGACTTCCACTGAATGCAGAAAGTATGTTACTCTGACTTCTGTATTATTGGGTGTGCTCTTGAGAGCACAATACAGTTAGTGACAATGCAGAGCTTTTTTTTTCTTAGTTATGAATGATAACTAAGCAATAATGGAGCAATTCAACTCCATCATTAGTAACAGTTATAACTTTCACATCCTATGAAAGATAGGAGATATTGGAGTCCTGGTGAACAGAATCCTATCCCCTTTCCTCTCTTGGTGTGTTTAATGACAGAAGATAGAAATTGTATTTGCGTTGTGCTTTTTTTTAAAACTAATTTTTAATATCTGGAGTGGGCCCAAAAAATTTGCAAACCTGTGAGGCAGGTGATTTCTCTAATCTAATGTACCATCTTCCTCATTAGGCAGCCTGTCTTCTCATAGAATATGCTAAACAAAACCAGTGGCAAAAAGAAGCCCTGAGGTATGGTATTTTTACTTCCTTCCAAGCAGAGTATGGCCATGAGTACACTACAGCCAGGAGCCATTACCCATAGAGCTCCACAGCACAGTTTTTCACTGAACTAGGACTGCATCCATGAAAACCATAACATTCCAACTTGGATACAAAGGTGTTGCAAGAGGGAGGTGGTGTTGCATACCTTGCTAAAGTTAAGGTGGATGCTATCTACTGCTCTGTTCTTAACTCACCGATTTTGCTGTTTCATCCTAGAAGGCAAGTTAGGTTAATCAAGTAGAGTTTACCATTGTTAGATCTGTTTTGGTTATTGCTAATCATCATCATCTCCATGTGCCCAGAAATGGCTTTCAGTAGGACTTAGTTAATGATTTTCCCAGAAACTGAAGTGAGGCAGACTGGCCTGTAATTCCCTAAAGCATCTTTCTTGCAGTGGTTGCAGCTTCTGCATTTTCCAGACATCAGGAAAAACTCCCTCAGACTCTGTCTCTTAGAATATGTAAATCAGTCAAGTTTTGCTTTAAACCTTGTATTTTAATCTGGTTTATAAATCAGAGAACTTAAAACTTCGAACCATGAAGGTGTTTTTTGGAAAACCAGTATATGGTAGCCGTAGAAAAGTTTCAAGAAGTTCTCTATTGCTGTATACTTAAAACCTGGCTTACTAACTATTCAGAACGTCCTTAACATGAAGAAATGCCACTGATTATCAGTTGTCTGTTGCTAATATTTAGTATTTTATTTCTAAAAAGTGTTGCTGGCCAAATGCTGATTGTGACACTGCATTCAGTCTGTGGCTACTGCTTTTATCTTCCCTGAGTTACATGCACAGATAGGCACTTCTCTTTCTCACAAGCTGTCCCATCCCAACTGCCTTGTGGCTGAGCTGCCAGACCACACTGCCATCCTTCCTACGAGATGGGTAAAGGCTTTGCTTTGTATAGAACAAAGTTATGTTTTGTCAAGATAATTGTTAATTTGATAGCTTGTAAACTTTGCAAAGCCTCAAAGCAGTTCCTAGTTTTCCCATGTCATTGGTAATATGGCATAGTCCTTCTCCCATGAGTAGTAACAATTTCAGTGAAAGTTTGGTCAGGACTCCACAATGTTATAGGAAGTGATTGCTTAGGATGTAAATAATCAAAAAAGTATTTCTGCAAAATTGATCTTCAGCTGCTGCTTTATTTCAAATGCTGCTTATAGGGCTACTTGTTCACTCATGATAGCCTTTGCACAAGATAGTATTGCAGAAACATTTACTACCTGAACTGGATTTTGTAGTAATTTCTTTCTTTGTCAGAAGAGGGAGAAGGAGAGGAACAAGTGGATTAAATTACTACTGAAGTAGAAGGAATCCAAATTTTTATTTAAAAATGATCCATATGAAGGTGTTTAGGAAGGGGAAGCAGGGGAACAGAATTGAAATATTGCTGAAGTAAACATGTCCTTGTTTAAAACATGTTATATTCCTCATTGAAATGATTTTTGATGACCAAACCTTAAATGTCTGAAGTATTTTCATTCTTTCCACCTATCTATGGTCATGACTCCCTCTAGACATCAATGACTAGCAGGCCCTTCTCTAGCCTTACTCCTAATAACAGATGCTCGACTCCAATTACCAAGAATTGCCCACGTGAACCATCTCATCATACAATAATGCAAAGCACAGCAGGCTTGCTGGTCCCAGTTGTACTGAATTATTCCTAAGCATTTTATCTTTATGCCATCTTTCCATTTGATTGGTGTCTTTAGCAAGTCACTGGTATGAGTACATAGGGTATTGAAGAATTCATTAATCCAAATTGCTTCTCAGTGGATGTTGTTGCCGTTTCAGAGCCCATTTTCCAAGTACATCTTGCATAGTGAAGTGCATTAAGTATCCCTTCAGCCACAAGGACAACACAAAATTTTAAACTGGTTTTTTGCAGGTCTTGCTGCAAAACGTGTCTGCTGCCTTCTCTAAGGGCAGGAGCAGGAATTCAGAAAGCTGGTGTGCAACTCCTTGTGCAGCTTGGCAGTAACAGAATATTATATTAATAGCTGGTATGTTATAAATTGTGCATTTGGTAGCATTTATGAAGCATAATATGTTTTGAAATTTAGACACAATTTCAGCTTGTGAAAACCTGAAGGGAACTGGGAGTAAAAAACATTCACAAATACAAGATTCCTGAAGGTTTGGAATGTATCTGCTCTTTAGAAATACCACTAAGTTTTATTTAGTGTTTAAATATGAGGAAGGACACTAAAATCAGTCGTCTTTATCAAATCATGTATACAGTTTTGTTAATAATTTCTGTAAAGGTTCTTAGAAATGTTTTTATTTTTAAAACAATGATGTCTTTGTTCTGTCTTGACGTTTGTGGAAACCAACTTCATTTAAAAACTCACTGAGTACAGAGAAGAGTGCCTTGAATAACCCGATTCCACTCCTACTGTAAAATTAGCATGTGCAAGTAGGCTCTTCTGTTTCCCCCTAACTTGAGTCATGCCATGCTTTGCTATTTATTGTCCTGCCTGACAGAGCTGTACATGAGCTCATCAGTCATGAAAAAATGTGTAATTGGAAGAAAACTTAAGTACATGAGTACAGGGAATAAAGGGAATCTCAATAGACAGGAGACTACAATATAGGCAAGTAATATTTTAAGATGCAAAATAAATCAGAAAAAAATCAGTGTACTTTATATAAAAGAAGAGTCTGAAAATGATGAAGATAATGTGTTTCTGCAAAATAATTCACACCACCTGAGGTTTTTTCTTTGTAGCCATGATTTTTTAGATTAACAGTATCTCAACACTAGACTGATGATGCTGGCATAAAGACTTTTAGTGGTGTATAGATGTCATTTTTCTGTCCTGAGGATGAAGTGGGTCCTTTCTTGAGGTAATAGCTGATCATTTCCTAAGAAAACATGCAGCATCCATATGTATGACATTCCTGTTTTCCCCTCTTGAGCCTTCCTGGGTTAATGAGTCCAGATAGTGCTTTTGACCTCTGGTGCAGGGGTACTTGGGAAATATGCCTCTTTAGAAAAAAACTGTCTTTCAGCCAGTTCCCCAAATACCTTGTGTCCATATTGGTATACTTTGTTTTACCTGACTGACTCAGCAGATACTGACTTTGAGGTCCTAGGATGTGCTCAGTGATGGCTTTTGTTAGCTAAACACCATGAAAAGAAGTAGATGTGGAGTACAAAAGGCGCTTGGTAGATTTATACACTGGATGACGGAGAATTGCTCTGTATTAAAGCATTGTCACAAAAAGAAGGACAAGACTAGAAAAATCTTGCTAAAAGGAGCATACCCAAATATCTGGAGTCTTCTGCACCATTCTGGATATAGGAAGTCCTCAACATATGACATGTAATTCAGAAATCTTTTGGTTCTTTTCTCTTTTGTTTCCTATTTCTTGCAGTCTTGCACCCTACATGTCATCCTAAGTACTTGACAGGGATGTGTGCACTTCATTGTGGAAGAAAAAGAATTCTACCTCTTTTGAAGGAGGAGAAGTATTTATGAACATCTGAGGTTTTGTTTTTCCTGACAATTTTCAGGGACATGAAGGTCAAGATAATCTTACCTCTTGTCCCTTGCACTTCCTTTCCAGGCTGAGGTGGTCAGTGCTTTAAGGAGCATTTCTGTGTTTCTTTTACTGCACATTGCTGTACACAGCTAACAGAGACAGAATGTTTTGCAAATGGAATGGCAGTGGCATGTAATGGCAGGGCTATAACTACATCTCTTAGGCAGTACTGTGTAAGCAGCCTCTGAGGGCACATGGTTTGTTTTGAGTAAAAGTGCTGTTATCTTTGAGGGTACCACTGTCTTATATTCCTCATGGATTTTTCTTTCCTTCTGGGTTGTGACCAGAATTCTGCCCAGAGTTCTTGACAAAATCTTAGGAAATCTTGACAAAATGGTCTCATTAAGCCTTTCATGTTTCAAATCTGTTCCTTAGAGTTTTCTGGTACTGTTCTTTTTTCAGGCTTATTCCTTTATGTGAAATTTTTCTGTAGATCAAATAATTTCCAGCATTTTTTTCTTATTCTGTCCTCCCATTTGAAGAGACCAGTAATTCCCTCTGTTAATTCTGTGTGCAAGATCAAGCAGTCTTTTCTAACTTACCTTGGCTTTTCAGCACCTTTCAACTTCTTATGGCTGACTTTTTTTTATAGCACTGCAGGAAACCTGTTTTTAGCCAGACATGCTGCTGTCAGTTTAGGATGGGTCCTGGTGTCTCAAAAAACTAACCTCCCTACTTGAAAAAACACCAAAGCTTCCCACCAATTATTCTGCAGCAAGCACCCATTCAGGGCATCCTTCACTTTATAATCTTTTTTACCACTCTAAGTAGCTATGCTTCAGTAACCAATGCGTTCAGCAGCTCGCCAGAGCGGCTGAGCATATTTTCTCACAGATTTATCAGACAGAATTACTGCCATGATAGAGTGGAAAGGAAAAAGTGGATCTAGAGAGTCTGCTGGAGCTGTAGAAAAGAGAGGGGAAGAAGCATTAAGCAACTAAGTACAGTGTGGGAGAAGAAAAGGTTTTTACTTGAGGAGAATCATGTAAGAGCTCTGTGACTGAGGCAGGATGGAGTCAGGCTATCCAGACTTCATTATTCCTGCTGTTTTCTAACACAAGAATTCCAATAAATTAGGCAGGATTATGTAATTATGAGGGAAGGGGTTGTGTCTGAAACAAATACTCTCTCATTTGTGGGAGAAGCATTGCAGATAAAATCTGTGTGACAAGGAATTGGAAGGGAGAGCAACTCAGTCCAGAAATTTGTCATCTTCCCAAGGTAAATTTTGCATCCTGCGTTTGGGCCTGTTTCTTGGTAAAGCATGTTTGAGAGGCAAACTCTTGATTTGTGGTGCAGGGCAAGCAAGTTTGCTGGTGTGAGTGATGGGTACCTAGAGGAAGAAAACTGAAGGAAAAATCCCTCAGGGAGCGTTTTTTGAGGTGACCTTTGCTGCTGGTCACAGTGATAACTTCTGAGGGATGGTGTTTTTTGACTTTGTAGGCCTTTTAGGAAGGTGGAACAGGAATTCCTGTGGCATGGTGCTAGGGTAAAATAGGCTTTAGCACAGCTCTTTCATGTTGCATTACTGAGCAAGAGAGGGACAGAAAAGGCATCTTACTGAACTTCCAGCAAAATTTTTCCTCAAAGATTGGGGAGACAAGTAAAAAGCATGAGAGAAATAAATAAACTTACAGTTGCAATAAACTGTTGAGGTACTGTGGACTTCTGAAGCATGTTTATTTGCTTTTTTCATAAAGATACCAGTGTGTGGTGATGTGCATTTGAATCTTCTTGCATGTAAATACACATATCTCTTAGTGGCATAATGCATCAAATCTGATATTGTGTTCTATCTGGGAAGTAAGTCATATCAGAAAATTCGGTCAGGCAACAAAATAGCAAAGTGAGCTGAAATTCCATTTATGTGTCTGGTGGAAGAACTACAGAGGAAGGAAGAAGGTGGTTTGAGAAATAACCCTTTTAAATGTATGTTACCCTATGAAAATGAAGACATAGTAAGCACCACAAATAAATTATATGGATATTTCTTCATATATAGTTAGTTGTTTTAGTCCAGACAAATATACTTTGACAGATTGTACCTAAAGGATTTTAGCCCTTTGACTTTAGAGTTCTCTGTGGGGGATTTGGACATGCCAAAAATCACAGTAGGTCATGTGATACATCAAAGCTGGAGCTCCTTGTGGTGCACACGTGGATATTAAGATATCAGTGAGTCCATTCCAGAAGGGTTCCCTTTACCTCAATCTCATGTCCCAAGCATGTTGCATGTTGTGTGCCATCGCAGTGTTTGTGGAAAGTACTTTAACTGCCATGATTTCATAGCACCATTCTAAGAGCATCATGACGCTAACGTGTAGTACGACTAGAATTATCAGTCAGTTCGTAGTCTAATAGGAGGGCTTTGCTCATCCAGATATTTGCCTTTTGTAGCCTAGAATAGTGAGGGTGTTTTGCTTGAGAGTCATTGTATCAAAGTGTATTTTTTGCTATGAGTGATGGGTTGATACTATGCCTGCTGAGGAACAGAACAATACCACACCACCCACCTATCCCCCCTCCCAACTATAGTTATGGAAAAAAAAAAAAACTTGGTACTTTTAAGATGAAGGATAAATATTGAGATCAGTGTTGGGTTTGGCCAAGCCTCTGAAAGACAGAAGAGTTGCATCTATTCCCACTTCATGCACCACAGGTGGATGCACAGGTCATGCTGTCACTTCTGCTCCTACCCTTCAAATTTGGGTCTGCATTGCTTTCTGTCTGCAATGCTGTGGATCTCTAACTGAAATTCATGTTGCATCTACAGATGAAATGAGGGAGTGGGAACAGTTTTGCAACAGAACTCTTTTTGGTGGCAGTGTTATGGGCAGGACTTAAGCCTCTTTTCATCAGAAAAATCTAGATGTTTCAGGCTGCTAGGGCACAGATACACTTCATCAGCACCACCTTGCATTCATGTTGGCTTCATGTTTAGGGAGAGGCTTGTAGCTTCCATTTAAAATTAAATTTGAAATTGAAGAACTCTACAAATCCCTTGTTTATTCTAGGCTGTTAAAGTCCTTCAAACTAGAATGAAGAGCTTTAACCATATGGCTTAACATGTGTCATGCCCAAGTTTAGAGGACAGCCATGCCAGGGGCTGGAGCATGCATCCATCCCTGCCAGGGGCTGGGGACAGCAGCAAACTCTCCTTCAAACCACATTTTGACTGGCACAGCCTCTTCTCTTCATCTATAGGTACTGAATCTAATACAGTTCATTTACTGGTTAATTTCATCGCTAGATAATTGTGCTTACTTGTCGCAGTCACTGATATATGGCAATCGACATGGACACTGCACTTGAGGTGCTTCATTAGAATCATCAGAAGGCTTCAAGTATCTGCATGTTGTTATTCAAAAAATCTCTCATATCTTTCTTCTATATCCTCTAAGAGCAGCTCCACACAGCTCCGGCTCTGTCTCTCTTCTTCAGTTCTTGCTCGCTCCTTCCTGTCCCTAGCACGGCCGCCTAACCCTGTCTGTCCTATGTACAATATCTTACAGTATCTTACCTTCTCTGGCCCTTGCACAACCTCCTGTCCCTAGGTCTTCACAGCACGGCAAGCAGACTCCAACTGAACCCAACTTAGTAAACTCACTCTTTATCATGCCCTTGGCTGTGAGGGCAAGGTGTTTCTACTCTAAGATAATTAACACAGGTGAAACATATCAGAGGGGAGACTGCCTTCAGCAGCATCTCTTTTTGTATCACCACACTTACTAAACCATTTCACTGAAAAAATTTTGAAGTATCTAGGTGCTTTGCATCTTCTCTACTTTTCTGGACTTCTGAAGAAAAAAAAAAAAACCACATTTTCAAGAAAGCATTGTTTCCTTGAGCTTCAGGCCAGTGCATTTGCCTTGCTCTCTCATGCAGATTGCAGCTTACTTTTAATCACCAGCATTATAAATGAGAAAACATAAAGATTTAGGTAAACATCACGCTTAATAGAAATTCCTAAAGCTACATATCTGCTTAAATAGATGTAATATTTTATGCATAATATAATATGTAGTAAAGAAATGTGGCTGTGTGAGCACAAGAGCTGGCAGAGGTGTTGGAGTTGGGGAGCTGGGCAGAGCAAAGCCCCAGGGCAACAAGACAGAAAAAGGGTTGATCTGTTCCTTGGTGCATCATGCCAAGTGTGGGATGACTGGATAATCTACATAAAATCACAGGGAATTGACACATTTCTCTGAATGTTCTCAAATACGTACTGTGCAGGCATTCGAGCTTGTAAATTTGTTTTAGCAAGGCCTTTTGTTTTCATTGGTGACATGAAAATGAACCATTGAGCCCCAGAGCCTCAGCATGTGCACTGGTTCTTCATGCAAAATTTAGCACTGGCTTTGTTTGAAAGTACTTCTCTGAACATGCTTACCTCTTTGTTTGGAGCCCAGCCATCTGCTAGCAGGTGTTTGGTTTTATCATGGATTTTCTCTTATTACCTTTATCATCTTATCTTTGCTTTCTTCCTATGCAGTGTTGGGATTTTCACATTTCATCTAGTTTATGGAGTGGCTGGAAAATCTGCTGATCAGGACCATGTCTCACACAGTGCTTTTATTTTGCACTACTTTTCCTTGATACCTTCCATTACACAGATAGGGCAATTATCTTGTTAGGAGCATGCCCACGTGCTGAGCCTTTTTCTTCCTAGAGAAGATGTTGGAGGTTAGGATTTTTTCTTGTTTGTTTTTTTTTTTTCTTTTTCTTTTTTTTTTTGGTGGTTTTTCTTTTGTTTTTGTTTTTGTTTTTTTTTTTGTGTTGTTTTTGTGTTGTTTTTTTGTTGTTGGTGGTGGTGTTTTGTTTTTGTTTTTGTTTTGTTTGTTTGTCTTGGTTTTTTTTTAATTTTTATTTTATTTTACTTGGGGGGGGGTGGGGGGGTGGTTTGGGGAGGGTGTTTTTTATGGGGGGGTTGTTTTTGGTTTTTTTGGGGGGGGTCTCTCAGGGAATTTTTCTCCTATTTATTGCCTAAGAGATGGCAACAATGGGTACTTAAGAGACAAAAGATGTGGCCAAGCGGGAGAAGATGCAGTTGGCTGCAGTCTCTTACCTGGGGAGTGAACTTGGTACTTGGGGGCTTTTCTCTTGGGAAATACAGAGATACCAGGAGACTTGGCTGGGGGTCAGGGGTTAGGCTCAGCCCCTTCTCCTGTTTGACTCTCAGGATCAGAGTGGAGACAGTTGTGGTTTTGGTGATGGACTGCTGCTGCCCAGGGAATTCACTGCTATTATACAGTTTTTGTCTTTTGCTGCTTCTTCTGGGTGAGCCTCTGCTTGCAAGAGCGGCTGTTGAACTCAGACCTTTTCAACATCTGGCCCCACTGGGAAGGGGACCCTGACCCCCTCCCCCTGTCTGGAGGGAGTGTCTCCCAGCTGCTTGTGGAAGCCTGTCACTGCCCACCTCTGCTTTCCTGCTGCTGCTTTGGGCTTTTTCCTACACTTTAACTCAACACCCCATGTCCTCTCAGAGCCCCACAGCTCCTGTCACAGCTTTGGAGTCTTTGCTACACTTTGTTTTGCCACCCTGGATGCGCTCACCTCTGCTGTTCCAGCCTGCTGCTCCAAGGTTCCTCCTGTAGTCCATTTTGCCGTCTGGAGTGGCCCTGAGACTGGCTGCTTCCTCTGAGTTTGCAAAGGGCACCCCTTTCCTTGCTCTCCCTCTGCCTGAGTTGCACTGCTGCTATGTGCAGAGGCTGCTGAGCGCACTCCACAGCGCCCCCTGCAGCCACAGGGGAATCATCGCACCTGCCTTGCCCGGCCAGGAGCCACCAGCACCCCTGCTGGCTGTGACAGTAACTGCACCAAAGGGGAAAGTGTTTGACAGCTGAGATGGCTGTTGTTGGGTTTCTGGTTTTGTTTCTTGTTGCTACCATTGTTGTTGTTTGTTTGTCTTGTTATACATATATACACTAGTAAAGAACTATTGTTCCTTTTCCTATATCTTTGCCTGAAAGCCTTGTCATTTCAAAGTTGTAATAATTTGGAGGGAAGGGGTTCATATTTTCCATCCCAGGAAGGTTCCTGCCTTCCTTGGCAGACACCTGTCTTAAACCAAGACAGAGAATTTTAAAGACTGTGTGAATGGTAGCCTTCACAATAATCCCAATTCTTTTGTTAGAGGTTGATTCTTAATGATTTTTTTAGTATTTGTTGTGTTGAAAAATGAAATTCCTGGACCAGAACTTCTGGTCTTACAGCAAAAAATCTGTTGTTGTTCCAAGAGTATTTTTCAGATGATAGAATGTCCTTGACTGAAAAAAAGTTATTAAATATGAAAATGTGGCATTATAACCTCTTACAAAACTTCTTGTGAACAATGTGAACTGGTAACCTGTTGTGATACACCAGGATGAGGCAATAAAAGAAGCCTGCTACGAACACATTAGAGAACTGGACATCAGGAGGGGGATTAATGGCATTAGAGGGGGGCAGAGATGGTATTTCTAAAACAAAATTAAAATGTGACTTACTGTGTTGACACAATATGTGTTATGGTGATGTGGAGTTAAAAATGGAAAGTTTAGCAAGAAGCAACTTGCAGGATGTTGAGCAGGATGTTGGCAGCCTTCAACTAAATGAATGATGGGCCCATGGTGGTGGGTTTTAATGTGGTAACACAACCTCTACTCAGAATTCCCCTTTAGGGCTGTTTTCTCCAGATGGCCAGAAACCCATAAGCCAGGAGGATGTGTTTTTGTCCAGCCCTTCCCTGCAAGAGTGGGGGAGCAGCTACTGGAACACAAATAGCTGTTACACTGGCATGTTGGATAACCTGAAAGAATGTAATGATTTATAAACTCATCAACAGACAAATGGTGCCATCATGTTTTATTATTAGATCATGGTTATTTATTTATTTATTCATGGTTATTTATGACCTTTGCACAGGACAGATTTCCAGCTGTGATCAAAATACAAGAGATGCTAAAGAAGGCAGAAAAGTACTGTAAAACAGTGATAAATATAAGGCAGACAGCGGTAGTGGTGGTGGTGGCAATGATACCAATGCTTTGTGGTTGGTACAAATTTTGCAAGCCTCCCCATCTAGGGTGTGGTCAGGGTTTACCCTGACTCGCTGGGGGAGTGGGCAAGGTGCTGGTAAGGACTAGGGAACAGCTTGGGACCAGGGAGGCTTTTAAGGCAGTGCTGCTACCTAGGGAAGTGCTTATCCTGCTTAAGTATCACAGGCAGGGTGTTAAGGACCAGCCCAAAATGATGTGAAGTCAGTATGTTGCTGTGTTGGAATTAAAAATAATATTGAGGTTGCATTTGGCAATCCTATCACCTGATAGTAGAAATTACAACCAGCACTGGGCTAAGTGTCATGATCTGCTAATGCAGGCGGGAATCGTGATGGTTCGAGTGATCCCAGAGCACAAAAGACAGGCAGGGGACAACAACAATTTGCACTCAACAAGCAGTACACTTTATTAAGTGCACATAGCACTATATGCAATAGAAGGAGGGAGAGAGAGAGAGAGAGAGAGAAAGAGAGAAAAGAGGGGGTATAGCTACCAACGGAGAGATGAAGTCCTCGTGGTGTATGCTGACCAATACGCACGTCTTCTTCCATGGGGAGATCTTGAATTCGGTTATCTTGGGGGGTCTCTTTATAGTCCTTTCCGAAGCGACAGGCAGTAGGCCAGAAGGTGGGGAGACTGACAGCAGGTGCATTGAGACAGGATGAAGCGCTCCAACACTTGTTCATATGTAGAGCAAATGTCCACTCAGGGAACAGGTACAGGGCAAATACAGGACAAACTTGTCCAAAACCAGTCTGCCGTGGCGTGCCCATTGTTTCCACCGGGTTACCATGGGGATGCATCGGTCCAACGAGCACACCTGCAGACAGCAGTTGACAGACAACCCACCTCAGCCAGGCCAGAGCTCCTGTATTGGGGTCTTAGGTTTTAGTCCCAGTCCTTTTTGGAGTCTTCAGTCCCCATCCTTGACGATGGTCGTGAGACAGATGAGGGATTTAGGGACCGTCTCTTACAGCTGGGTTGCTCCATCAGTCAAAGAAATGTAGTATTGCACAGCTCTCTCTGTCATGGCATGTACTGGCAAAGAAAGTAGTACAATTTTTTCTTATTTTTACAGCCTCTCTTTGGAGGCACAGGATTGCGCTTTCTTCATGTGTGCTTGTTTTCCCAGTGTAATCTGTGGGTTACTCACTCAAAAAAGCAAAGAATCCTTGGAATCTTATGACACGGTGTAATTGAAAGTTAAACATGTACAGGAATGATACAGATGGAAGCTTGCCTGCAAGCCTGAAGTGCCAGAAGTGCTTCTTTCTATGGATTTGTGTTTCTATTAGACTATTCCAAGCTAATTAAATATTGCAGTTGTCAAATGACTTCAGTCAAGTTTGTCAAACTGCTACTTGAACGTTAATTTAAAAAGAAACAACAAAAATAGAGCAGAAGTTTTATTTAAACTTTACAGAAGCTTTACATTTAAACTTCAGTAGTAATTATCATGAAAGGAATGAAAAAAAGTTTCTAGAACATAAGCTCTGTGTATGTCTAAATAATGGACAGAGTTAAATTTTATTTGTAATAAAAATAGAATTGAAGACAATAGAAATCACATATAAAGTTGCAAATGATTGCTATTGCCTAGATTTTCACACATCTAATTTACTATAATTCTATATATTGAAGAAATATTACCATGAGCGGCCATCCTTCTCCCCAGGTCCTCCGTTCCTTCCAAAAAGCAGAGGAGGGCTTGTTCCAATGGATTGTTTATTTCTGTACAATTCAGCAATTGTTTACAACATGGAGCCTCATCTGAAATGAGAATTTGGGCTACAGGATGCTGTTGCCTTATTTTCAAGCAATATGATCCTATAAAGCAATACACATATTCTGTGTGCTAGTCAAATCAAACACTGTATCTTCACTGACATCTGATCATCTACTATTTCTATAGTGTATTGTTATGAGTTGATTGATATAATTAGATGCTCAAAAATTAATGTATTTTATTTTAAATTAAATTACATACGCATGCATACTTTTAACAACACTGCAGCCCAAGCTCTATTACCCAGAACTTTGGACATACAGCTTTCCATCTTCCATTTGCTGGCTGTAACTTAGTGGTACATCCGATTGTTTTATTTTTCACAGAATTATAGAGTGGGCCAGGTTAGAATGGACCACGGTGGACTGTCTGGTTCAACCTCACTCCTCAAGCAGGATCATCCCAGAGCACATGGCACAGGATTGCATCCAGGTGGTTCTGGAATATCTTGAGTAGGGGAGACTTCACACCCTCTCTGATCTGTTCCAGTGCCTGGTCACTGCACAGAAAAGAAGTTCTTCCTCATGTTCAAGTGGAACTTCCTTTGCATCCATTTCTGCCTGTTGCTTCTTGTCCTATTGCTGGGCACCACTGAGGAGAGCTTGGTCCATGCTCTGACCATTCCCTGCAGACACTGACAGACACTGATGAGGTCCCCTCTCAGTTGTTTCTTCTTGAGGCTGAACAGCCCCAGCTCCCTCAGCCTTACCTCATAAGAGAGATGCTCCATTCCTTCATCATCTCTGTAATCTCCACTGGACCCACACCGGGAGCTCCATGTCTCTCTTGGACTGAGAAGCTCAGAATGCCAGCACTCCAGATGTACCGCATCAGGGCTGAGTAGACTGCAGTTCTGCATGAAGTCATCATACTCTTGAGTCTTCAGCAAAGTCTCTTGTGCTTGCCCACTGCTCAGGCACTTGACTCAATTAAAGCATTAACAGTTGCCAATTACTTGGCCCGAGAAAGTTCAGATATGTTTCAGTCTGGTCCCCAAAAAGATGCAAATTTATGCAAATTTCACTGCCGGATTTGTGTGTGACACTGCTGGGACCTGAGATTTTGTTAAATGAAAATGCATATTTTGTATTTAGGGTTATCAGAAAGTGTACTTACTCATTATTTTTGCAAGATAATTTTGGATGCCTCTAGAAAATGCTTCTGTTAATTTGCAGGCATTAGGGTGGGCTAGGGAAGGATAAAAATAATTTTTTTTTCCCTACTTAACTGAGTTACGGAAACTAGCTACTGGTTCCTAGTTGACTAATTGACTTTAAGGGCTTTAGATCAAAGGCACTGAAATGCAGCAAGGAATTTAGTGCAAAATACACATCTTGGTATGGTATATAGCAAAGGTATACATTTGTTGAATTCTGCTTTTTTCCTATACATTGGGTGTTGGTTATTGTGATGGTTTCATCACTTGCTATATTTTATGTGACTAGGAGAACATAAAGAGCAAAATGGGTTTACCTTAAAATTACAAGGATAGTTTATTTACACACACTAAAAGAATGAAAATAAGAAAAAAAGGAAAAAAAACCAAAACAAAACAAATGAAACTTTCAAAACATCCTTCCCTCCCTCCACTTTCCCACACCCAACATAAAAAGACAAACCCTGTAATTTCAGTCAGTTTTACCATTTAAAAATAATCTTTCATCAGTTTTTTAGGAAAGGAGTCTCTCTGGGTTCCATAGAGACATCGTCACAAGAGGAACAGTCCTCTGGTGGCTCCCATGCTACACATCTGCAAGGACCTGAAAGGAACCTCTGCAAACTGTAAAATCCTACCCATTAGCAGCTTTCCCAACACTGCACATGGGGCATATCTGCTTATTAGGGGTACTGTTTAAGGATGCCTCCTATAGTATAACACAAAAATTTTCTTCTATTTCCAAAATCATCTCTATCACAAAATAAATGGAGACCTCCTTTTTTACCCTAGGAGCGCAGGGCCTCATATCACTTTCTCTCAGAAATCATCTTTGTCTCAAAGGCTGAGACCTCCTTTTACCTCAGGAGCGGGGGGCTTACTCTATTCAAAATTCCCAATTAAATCTCAGTTATATCCCTCCACAACTTTTGGCTAGAATCAGCATCCCCCCCAAACAGCATTCATATGTTACAGGAAAAAAAACCAGTTCATTCTTCATAGTTTACCAGAAATGTCCAGCCAAATTAGGCCACTCCTTCTCCTTTGCCCCAAATAATCTTTTCAGTCTCTCTCTACTGACTTCAGTTTCATGCTGTGTCTGTGGTTCCATCACTTTGTCTGTCCTCACTCCAGGAAGAGCCAGTGCTCCGGAAGTTCATTTGCTGGCAGAAAGACTTAAAGCTTGCCCAGGCCTGCAGTGGGCACATGGTCCCTGCCAGCTGGAGCTGCAAAAATCTCAAGGCTGTGCCGGTGGAGAGGCTGCTGGATGCCTTCTCTTCCACCCCTCGATCTCGTGGCGTGGGCTGCTCAGAGCTGCTCCCTGAGGCCTGAGGAAGGAGGTGGGGGAACATCCCCCCCAGCTCCAGCCGGTGACACGGGCAGCTGCCGGGGCCTTCCCTCCCCTCCCCTGCTGCTGCTGCTGTTATCGGGCCCAGGCATGGCCGGGCTGCTCCCCTGTGGGGGCAGCGGCTCCCAGAGGCCTGGCCGGGCCCGGCCGCCCAGGGGCACCGGGGCCTGGCCCAGCCCGACTCCCGCAGGATGTCACCTGGTCACTCACCCACAGAAAAGAGAGAGGCTCCCACACATTCTCAGCTCTATATGGGTATTACCAAAAGTTGCATTCTGTTTTCTCAGTGGTTAAACCACATGCATCAAAATGAGAAGCTACAAATTGCTGGTATGCTGAATGTACAGTTACAGCTTTATCAGCTTGGCTGAGTCATTGGCCCCTGACTCAAGCTGCTAAAGGTCAAGGTGCTAAACGTCTATAACTAGGTGGAGTTATAGGCCTCTGTTCCAAACCTGTGTCAATTTTGTCACAATAGAAGGCCCTGAGAAGGTCCCACTGCCACTGTGAAACCTTATGTATTATCATTCCCTGTTACTTTGTGGTGATGAGACTCCCTTAGCCAATGAGGTCTCCCAATGTTGGGAACAAATTCATCGTAAGGACCACTGCTGAACAGCATGTCCTGGTGCTCACGTGGACAACAGATTATCCTGTGTGGTTGGACCAGTGGCCCTTATTTCAGGAAAAGCTGCAACATTTTACCAAGTTGTACAAGAACAGCTGCAAGCTGGCCGTATCATTCCCACAACCAGCCCATGGAACTCTCCTGTTTTGATTATTCAGAAAAAGTTGAATATGGTGCTTGCTGCATGACCTATGGGAACCCTGCAACCAGGGCTACCATCTCCTGCAATGTTGCCACAATCCTGGACCCTGATAACGATTGATTTAAAAGATTGGTTTTTTACTGTACCACTTCATGAACACGATACCCCCTGATTTGCGTTCTCTGTGCCCTCTATTAATGCCGCTGAGCCCTATCAAACTGCTTGTCCTTTGCAGCTGCAACTGATATCTCAAGTGTCCACCCTCAATTATTTGCAAAAGCTCTTATTGCACCCTTTTTTGAGTATTACAGCTGAACAACTCCATGGTATCCCTGTCAATTTTTATCTTAATTTTATTGAAGAAAAGTATTTCATGGTTGTTCTGAATTAGTAGAATTAGCAGCTGTGGTTAGGGCTTTTGAAAAATTTCAAGATGAATTTAGCATTGCTACTGACGCTGCTTATGTTGCAGATATTTTGACGAGAATAGAAGAAGCTTATATCAAAGAAGTAACTAGCCCATTGCTTTTTTCTTTATTCCTGCATTTACATTTTGTAGTGGAGTTGTGTACAAAAAGGTATTTTATCCTACATGTACGTTCCCATACTAATCTTCCTGACCCCACCTCTGAAGGTAATGCCTGTGCAGACCAGTTAGCTGGGGCTGTTGCTGTGCCACATGTTTTTTCTCAGGCGTGTCTGTCATATGGGTTTTTTTACCAGAGTGCAGCAGCTCTTCGAAAATGATTTTAGCTTACACACGAACAAGCACAGCAAATCGTGCAAGCTTTGCCAACTGTCAACAGGTAGCAACCTTGCCTGCCCTCGGAGTTAACCCCCGGGGACCTTTTTCATTTGTAGGGGTTACACCTTGTTATAGGTATTCTGCATTGCCGTACACGTCAAGCCATTGTTGCTCAAGTCCATGTTGTTAAAACAAAAAACAGAGAGTGCAGGAATGGGATATACCTCCCACAAAAGAATGGAGGAAGCCATACATGTTCTTAATTTTTTAAACCATGTTCAGAATGACAAACCCCCATCCAGCGACATTTTGGTGAATCACAGGCTCATTTAGAAAAAGCTAAGGTTCCTAAGCCTGTTAGGAATCTTGAAAGTGGAAAATGGGAAACCCCCTTTTCATTGATAACCCGGGGGCAAGGATACACTTGTGTTTGCACAGATTCTGGTCCAAGATGGTTACCTCCAAGAGTGGTCCAACCAGCCCTAGATACTCCAGCTTCATAATCATCTTGGGGGAAGTACTCTGAAGTCATGTTCCTAAGAGACATTAATAAAGTTTTTAGGGAAACCTTCTCTGTCAAGGCTTGAGGCTCTGGCCAAGCCCTAGCCCTGGCTAACAGAGGATTATACCGTCAGACCCAGGTGTTTCTGCTGTAAAAGTGTAATCAAGTCACTTTGACTTGCTGATCTGATCTTAAAAAAGCTGGAGCCTCTTTCAAGGTAAATTTGGTAGTCTTACCTGGGAAAGGCTCTCCAAATCTTTATTGTGAAATGGGACTCCCCAGCAATTGCAGACTCTGGGTGATGGTAAAGGTTTTAGACAATTTGAAGTTGTTTCTCAAGGTTCTGTGTGTTTAATCACTGTCTCTATTCATGGGAAGGAGATGTGTGCAGTTACCAGTTGTCTTGGTTTGAAAGACAGGTATCTGCTAGGGAGGGGCAGGACCTCCCTCGGAATGGCGAATTCAAATCCCCTTCCTCCAGATTATTGTAATTTAGAAAATTAAAGGGACTTTCAAGCAGAGGTATGGGGATAGGAATAACAGTTCTTTACTAGTATGTATAACAAAGCAAACAAACAACAACTACAGCATTAATAATAAACAGAGCCAGGAACCTCGAGGGGCTTTGTTTCATAAAGCCCGGGGCAGTCTGATCTCTTGGGACTCTTGAGAGCACCAAACTGGAATGGTGGAAAATCCTGGACTGGTGGCTAGAACGTCAGGATGTCCCCAGCAGGCAGGGTGGGATGTCCCAGCAGGGCAGAGCAGTGCGGGGCTACAGCGTAGCAAAAAGAGTAGCACCAAAGAAGCCGTGACGGTGGGACAGAGCCGGCCCAGCTCCAGCAGGGCAGGTGGAGGAGCTCGGAATTCTTGGGAACACGAGCAGATGATGGTAGATTTCCCAGGACCGGACTTTCTGGTGACAGTGAACTCAGCTCCCACAGCAAGCAGCAGCCTGGCCGTCCTCTCTCCGATGCCAACAGCAAGAGCGAGAAGCTGTGCCCCAAAACTCGCATGATCTTCCCCCTCCCGACTTTTAGCCACCTCTTTGTTTTGGTCAAGCACCCAGTACTTAGTCTTCTAGCAACTTATGAGGAAAAATTCTATAAGTAAAAAAGGAACAAACCTAACCCCCAACACCAGTTATTGAGTGTTTTCATCTAGTCATATGTTACAGTTTTTGGAAAGTTGTCATGGTTATTATTGTTTTCACTGTTATTAATGTTTTAGGAGTAGTTTGGGTTTTTCTTAATAGGTTTTCATTGCTTAATAAATAAAAAAATGTGGGGAGATGGGGATATGGGGTTATATTTGTTAAAGTTGTTAAGGCTTATATTCACCAGAAGGTGCTGTGGGGAAGGCATGGCTGCAGGGTAGACTGTTAGAGGCCAGCTGGGGGGGTGAGAGGCAGTTATGCGGAGAAATGTGTGGACAGCACATGAATGGGAAGCTGATTGGGTAATAGGATGCATGGACAGAAGACTTCAGCTGAGCAGCCAATGGGTGCCCTTCTTCTGTTGAGTTCTGGTTCTGTCTGGTGGAAACTAAAGCTATGTAAGGGGGCTGATTCCTACAATAAAGGAATCTCCTTCAGATGCATAAGAGAGTCCATGTGTCTTGGTTCCCCATTGCTATAGTAGGCATCTCATTTTGATCAATTACCTATTATTACATCCTAGACGCTCTTGGACCATCTTGATTCTTTCATATAACACAGACTGTATTTTTTTTAGGCTATAGACAAGTAGGCTTTAGGGAGCTGATTTATGCCAGCTGAGTCATGTGCTTTCACAATCCAGTGTCTTTTCAGTATATACACTTCTCTAAAGTAGTCTTTAATTTTCCCTTTAAAAATATCTTTGAGAGTGTTTGGGGTTATTTAATTGCAATAGCAGAATTGTACAGAATTACAGTGATTTTAGTCTAATAAATCATATTACTTAGCACCTGAGTGTCTGAGTACTGATGCTGTGAGCAGTGTTTATTTCATAAGCGTGTACATTTTTGTTCTGCTGTTGAAGATGGAACAATCTCTTTGGTCAGTTATGTCCTTGGGAAAAAAGGTTCTTCACCCATTTCAGTCTGACCAGATATTCTGGTGATCATGAATCATCTTGTTTCCTGGCTGATGAGCTCTACTTGCTTATCAACTTTCTGGACTAACCTGAATTCATCTAGGTGATGAAATGAGGATGCAATGAAGCAGCTGCAGCAACAAAAATAATTAAGTTGACTGTGTTGCTGTTAGCACTGTATCAATGGAAATATTCTCAAATGCTTTGAAACAAGGTGTTGGGGTCATTTGTTCTATGTTGAACACCAAAGTATTTCAGAACATGTCATACCCTCTCCCTACTGCTATTAAGATTCAAACGGTAGTTGTCCCTCCCTGCCCCCATAGTCCCCTTCCTGGAAGTAGATCTGCCAACTCCTGACTTCATGTTGTACCACACATATCTGCAATGGGTTCTGCAAGTTTTATTATGCTGAAGTTTTCATTAACGAATACATCTGAGATCAAAGGCTGGAGCTCCTTTCCAATGGCAAGTTGGAAGAAGGTCATAATTGAAGCACGATCTAGAAACTGTTCCATTCTCTGCAAACCTGCCACTCATTCTCAAAAGCTGCTAGGAGTAGCTAGAGGTTTAACAGGATGAGATATTGGAAACAAAATTAATATTTCTTGGATGTTCATTTTTTTTCTTTTCCTTTCAGTGGGTGAGTTTGTGAGTGATGCCCTTCTGGTACCAGACAAGTGCAAGTTCCTTCACCAGGAAAGAATGGATGTGTGTGAAACTCACCTGCATTGGCATACTGTTGCTAAAGAGGTATATTCATCTGTCTTTAAATTTCCTGTCTTCCTTCTTTAAAGCTGTGTCACTCTTCCGAGGATGACTGAGCAGTGACATGGAAAACAAAAAGCAGTACTTTCAAATGTTTGAGTGAATGGCATTTTGGGGTTTTCTTTAAGGTAGGAAATGGGAGTCAGAGGACAATAGAGTCCATGACTGAATACTGAATA
The DNA here is from genome assembly GCA_017589585.1 of Phylloscopus whistleri. Taxonomy (NCBI): domain Eukaryota; kingdom Metazoa; phylum Chordata; class Aves; order Passeriformes; family Phylloscopidae; genus Phylloscopus; species Phylloscopus whistleri. The sequence continues at coordinate 2,287,699 of JADMLD010001404.1, forward strand.
CTTACCATTGACCTTTGAACGCTGACCCTCTTTCATAGCACTATTTTTTTTCTTCACATTCACTCACAAACTCATTATGTTTTCTGCTTCCTCCATTTTCCTGTGTTAGCACTGGAACTAAATGCTTAGGATTTGCTTTGAATCATTCCAAGTGGATATTATCCACTACTTATCATGGATATTGGTATGCCAGATGCCCACAGAGATCAAGCAGGCCTTGGGAAATGCACTATGTCAAATTCAGCAGAAAAGGGTAGGAGAGCTGATCAAACTAGGACTAGTCAAAGGCATTTTATAGGCACAGTTTTTACAATTTAACAGTGCTTTACTGAAAATTGAAATATATTTAGTGTTAAAAATTGCTAATGTGTTTTGAACTTTTTTCGTTATGTAGAGAGATTTTAGGAATAAAAGCTGAGATGAGTTTCCAGGATTTCTGATTGCTGGGTTTTGTGGAACCTCTTGGCTTGTATGTTATTCCACCTTCTGGAGATGAAATTTGAAATGTGATCAGCAGCTTTTCAGATTTTCAGTTCTTGTTTGAATTATACTTAAATGAAATATCTAAGGCACCAACCTTCACACAGGGAAATTCTAGTTCATTTTGACTACTTGCAAACTTGAAATGGCAATAGCCTGGAAGAACATCATCACTGTGTGCACTGAACTATTTTCATTTTTTCACCTGTCATACATCACTATATCTTAAAGGTATAATTATGCGCAACTGACTGTTTTCTGAACCAGGCTAGGTGGTTCTGTAGGTATCAGACCAGACACAGTGTGTTTCCAGTGTAAGAGGTTTTTCAAATGTTGATTTACCTTGTGGCGAAGTCTTCAATAGCAGTAATGCATCAGGATTGGGATTAATACATCAAATAATTATTCTGTCACCACGTTTTCTGTTTAGGAGGCAGAGCCTGTGAGGATTTTAGACAGGAAGATATGGAGTTATCATGTATATAGGAGAAGACAAGCCTTTTGTTCTGGGAAAGACTGATAGAAGAGCTTGTTGCTTACAGTGGACAGAGGTAGGGAGCTGCTTACAGTCAAGTAGTGAATGCAAGTGTGACCTTTCTAAATCATGTTTTGAGTATCAGAGATCATGCAGTTCGCCACCTTTAACTTCCTAAGGCAGTATGCAGTCGCATCATATTTTCTCAAGGTTTGTGACATTTTTTTAGTCTTCCTCCATGCCAATATTGTTGCTGCTTTTTTCTCCCTCTTTTCTGCAGTCTTGTAGTGAGAAGAGCATGAATCTGCACGACTATGGCATGCTGCTGCCCTGTGGAATTGATAAGTTTCGTGGTGTGGAGTTTGTCTGCTGCCCGTTAGCAGAGGAAAGCGACAATCTTGATTCAGCTGATGCTGAAGATGATGATTCAGATGTCTGGTGGGGAGGTGCAGATGCAGACTATGCAGATGGAAGGTACAGTAACTACAGTACCCCTCAACTTGTTATTAAGATGCCAAAAATATGTCAAAAAGACCTTGGCATAGAAGAGTCTCTGCACCTTATACATGAACCAACCATTTACAGTGGTTGAAAGCATCAATGTTTTACTCCTTTTATTTTTAGTTTTCTACCGAAAAGTTTATTGTTAAAATAAACACTTTTAAGGCACACATTTTAGTGCCTTTATAATTTCTTCAGTGAGAATTATTTCCATACTTATAATGAAAATATTTAAATTCGTATTTTTTGACAAATAAATGACAAATGGTGTACTTGAAAGATGCTTCATTGATGCGGTGCTGGAATAGCCCACTGGCTCCTGACAATGCGCCGAGAGTGGCTGCTCCCAGATGTAATGTGATCTGAGTAGCAGTAGAGCAGGGTGAGTGATGCCCTTCTGGTTACCAGACAAGTGCAAGTTCCTTCACCAGGAAAGAATGGATGTGTGTGAAACTCACCTGCATTGGCATACTGTTGCTAAAGAGGTATATTCATCTGTCTTTAAATTTCCTGTCTTCCTTCTTTAAAGCTGTGTCACTCTTCCGAGGATGACTGAGCAGTGACATGGAAAACAAAAAGCAGTACTTTCAAATGTTTGAGTGAATGGCATTTTGGGGTTTTCTATAAGGTAGGAAATGGGAGTCAGAGGACAATAGAGTCCATGACTGAATACTGAATACTTACCATTGACCTTTGAACGCTGACCCGCTTTCATAGCACTATTTTTTTTCTTCACATTCACTCACAAACTCATTATGTTTTCTGCTTCCTCCATTTTCCTGTGTTAGCACTGGAACTAAATGCTACAGCACGGTGGTGTACTAAAGCACCAAAGGCAGAGAAAAGGACGAGGGAGAAGTCTTTTGTGTGGTTTCCAAGGAGGTTCATTTCCAAGAAGGGTCCAGGGACGAATGACACTGAGCCCTGGTGTGCAGGGCCTTTTATACAGGGGAGGATCTAGAGGAGGGTACAAACCAATAAGGAGAGGACAGGGGAGGAGTACAAGGCAGGGCTTAAAAAACATAAACCAGTTAAGAGGCACAGGGGGAGGGGAACAATTCGGACAAACCAATGGGGCTTGGAGGAACAGGGGATTTCCAGGGGATTTCCCAAAGCAAGGGGCTGGTACAAGGCAGGATTGACAGCTCAGCAGGAGGGACATGGAACATTCTGTATCAAGGGGCAGGTCTAGGGCAAGGTGGACAACTAGGTGGGAGGATACAACTTGGACTGATCCAATAATACAGGGGGGAACAGAACAAACCATTAGGAATAAAAACACACGGCAACACTTTATGCGCAGTCTGGGGTACTGCAGCAGATACCAGCCAACATAACCAGTGGAAGTTTTGAAATCCCTTCATTCGTAATAGGCATCAGCTATGTGCTGTTATTGCTATAAGAGAATTTTTCTGCTGACAATTAATTTCTAAACATAATCTAAAAGAAAATGTGTTTTATTATCTAGCCTTTGACAGATTTGTTAGTGTGCTGCTCTTGAGAAAGGAACGTGGAGGTTTCCTTTGCAAGGCAGTGATGGGTGAGAGGATACCATCCTTGTCCTTACCCTTCCCATCCCCTGTGCACGTACGCTAATTTTGAGCTGGATATGGGTTATAATTGTGTTGTAACACTCAATGGTAACTGAATGGTGTTAAAGCCTTTTCACACCACTCTCCTGAGCATGTCAGACAGCAGTTGCAAGAGCAGAGTACCATGTCATGTCCTTGCAACTGGATGCCAACAACTTCCAAAGATGGCTTTCTTCATAAACTAAAAGCATGTGCTGGTTTGAAAGAAAAACCAGTGAGACTCCCAGTCAGAGATACAATTTAATAGGAGAAGAGAGGAAAAAAAGGTAAAATAAAATAAATGGAATAATACAACCTAACACCCTGTTGGTTAGGGTGTTTGAAGCAGTCCAAAGGTAAGTCGTCTTGGAGTGGCAGACATGGTTCTGCTGGAGCAGAGATGATCCTGAGAGAGAAGGGTCCAGTGATGGCAAGGAGGGTCCAGTCTTCCTCCAGGAATCTGGTGGAACCAGATGAGATGGTCTTCTCAAAGCAGTGATCCTGTAGAAGCATCTGGTAGCTCTTGTCTCCTCTGGGAGTCTAGTGGATAAAAAGCTGTCTGTGCTGTCCTAAACCCTGGATTTATCCAGGTGGGAATGCTTGGCTCCTCTCCCTGGGCGGAGCATCTCACAATGGGATGATGAGTCATGCAGTGGGTCCTTGATGGCCCATTAAACAGAGATAACTCCCGAGGGAGTTATCTATGACTCATGTGGCAAGGCATTGTTGGGCTTGTTAACAGAAGATAAGGAAAAACACTGCCCCATCTTGGCTCCAACGGCTCATGGGGATAGAATACATACCTTGGGCACAATTTTACATTGTAACCTAGGACAAAGCAGTGTTCAAATTCTGTTTGCTCCCCAGGCTTTCATCACTTTATACTGTGCTAATGCAGTGTTTCTACTTCTTTTTTGTACAAATAATGCACAAAATCTAAAACTTGGGGATGATTGCAAGCAACTTCAAGGAGTACTGAGAAAATAAATGGGTACCAAATTATGTGAATAATACAGAAAGTTAATAGGTCTGAATTGTGTTATGTTTGGACTTGTTAATAATCTAGATGGAAACAATTCAAAGAACAGTGCAGAGATGAAGGATAGAGACTGAATTGCTGTAATTTGATGCAATGAGGTGGCATTAAGACTTAGAATAATGAGAACCTTTATCATGGTGGTCAACTAAATCCTTCCTGACAAAGCTTTAGTAAGTGTTGCAAGGTGACATTTGTGAATAATGGAATAAGTTTAAAATAAATATTTCCCTGTGGTCATTTCCAGTTTTCTGTCATAAACAAGAGTGAATGGTCAAACTCTGATGCAAGAGCCTACATCAAAGAACTTTGCATATTCCATATTGATATCTTTGGACTCTCTTCTGATTTGTACTTCTAGCATCTGTCAGTGTCACTATTTATAACGCTTTCAGTAGGATTTGTAAAGCTGCCTTTGGACTGTTGTTGTGTCTTTTTTTATATTTTATTTAGATTTTGATTTGGTATGTCAATTTTCTCTCATTCTAAAAATGAATGCAGACCTTGTTCTAATTGAAATGTTTGGTTTTTTTCATTATATAAATATATATGTATATGCAAGATAGATATATCCATCTATCTTATATATCTACTACACATCTTATAGAAGTAACAATTATTATATATACACCTTTATATAAAGTACGTCTTATACATATAAGATCAAAAATTCCAAAATTATTTTAAATTAAAGAGGTCACACGAGTATAGAGTGCTTCTTTTTGTAAGACAGATACCACTTTATTTGTGTCTTTGTCACTGAACATTTAATTTACTATTATAGTCCATTTTCTTCCTCATAAGGCAGTTTAATATCTGAAGAGATGAGTTCAAGAATAACTTCATAAATTTTGTACTCTCTAGGAATAGGAGCTGTAATTTCAATCCATTTCTGAAATTCCAAGCAAATACTAATTTATTTTTTAACCTCCCCTCCACAGAAGTGCTTGCAAAAGGAAAATGAAAGATCCTTCTGTGAGGCACTTGTCCTTCATCTGCAGATGAAGAACCAAGCAACTGGTAGTTCTTTTAGACTGACTCACTCATATTTCTTGCTGCCTCTTAAACCAAGTACATTTAAGCTGTGTGTATTGGAGCCAGAAATACTCTTGAACTTTAGTTATATATATGTATACATTAAAAAAACTTACGTGGCACTACGTGGCAATTCAAATTTTGTGTGTGTGTATATTTATTCATATCTGAGCACATGTTAGTGTAGCTATCAATATATATATATATGTTAGTCCTAAACTGATTGTGAGGGAGAAAGAAAGTGTAAGGTAGGGGAACACTTTGCTAATGCTAAATTGCCAATATTCTCTGCTATTAAAGCACCTCTGTTTGAAGTGCTTACTCAAGTCTACGTTTTTCACCTTACATGGGTACCCAAGTCAAAGTGAAGTTGACATGTTTGAGATGGAGGTGACCTGAAAAGCAGGTAATTATATTCCTGTTTCTCAAAACTATGACAGAGCAGAATCCAACAAATGTGGATGATGTATTTTGAGATAACTTTATATCTCAAGCTATGAGATCTGATCTTTAAAATATTTGTATTTATGGTTCTGAATGTATAGAGGAAAGCACTTTGCAGCCATTCATTTCATAAATGCCCCTTTTCAGACTGTTGTGAGTTGTCCCTGAGGCACTGTATTTTATTTTTTTGCTTTGTCAAGGATGTTTTCTTCTCTGCAGGGTGAAGAAAAGCCCAGCTGTATGTTGTAGCCACACTATTAGAGGGCATTTGGAGGCAGCTTGGGCTGCGGTGCCTCATAGCTGGGTGTCCTTCCTGCCCAATATCTGACCTACCACCTGGGTCTGGATGTAAAAAGATGTGACTTTCTTGTGGTGTGGCTTGTTGGCAGTACTTGGAGGAAGGTGGGAGGGTGTATTTTGATGATACATATACCCACTTTATTGATGAGGTTAAAAGGCAGGATCCACATGTGCTTTTGAAATTGTCTTTCCATGCTCATTCTGTAACTGACAAAGAGGTCACAAGCATTTTTAAGCAATAGGGTTCCTTGTTGCTATCCACATCTTTATTTAAAATTTACCTTGAAGTCTGCCTGAGGGACAGTCAGATGTAGGTGCTGACTTTCAGTATAACTGCAGACCTCTCCCTGCATGGCTGCAGCTCAGTCAAGTGACCTGCAAGCACTGGTGCCCTTGCGACTCAGCACAGCCTGGTAGCCCTCCTGCCTGTGTGGGAGCTTGCTGGAAGATTTTTTTGTTCTTGATGTATAAAATTGAACATTTTTAGGAGTGATGGCCAAGCTGGAAACTTCTAGGTTTTCTCTGTTGTCTTGGTTTGAAAGACAGGTGTCTGCTAAGGAAGGCAGAAGCCTCTTTTGGAATAGAAAATGTCACCCCCTTTTCTCTGAATTATTATAATTTTTGAAAATAAGGGGGCTCTCAGGCAAAGATACGAGAATAGGAATAACAGTTTTTTATTAGTATGTAAAACAACAGATAAGGCTCAGGCAAATAGGCAAAACAAACAGGCAAATAAACAACAACTACAGCATTAACAACAGAACCACAAACCCAGTGACCCCTTTTTTACCTCAGGCACTTTCCCCTTTGGTGCAGTTCCGGTCACAGCCGGCAGGGGCACTGGTGGCTCCCGGTGGGCAGGGCAGGTGCGATGATTCCCCCGCGGCTGCAGGGGGCGCTGTGGCCTGAGCTCAGGAAGCACACGGGAAGTCAAGACGGGAAGGGATGGAAGAGAAGCTTTGTGTCACAAACCCCCTGGGGCAGTTGATCCCAGTGCCTCAGCAGGACTCTTGGAAGCAGCAAGCTGGGCTGGCAGGATGTCTCGGCAGGGGGTGTGGGGCTACAGTGCAGCGAAAAATTCAGAGCAGTGCCAAAGAAACAGCGGGGGCGGGACAGCAGCAGCTGGGCTCCGAGCAGAGCAGAGAGAGGCAAGCTCAAGATCCCGGGCATCTGAGCAGATGATTATAGGTCCCTCCTTTAGTGAAATAGGTGATAATAAGGTCTCAGTTCAGTGGCTGCTCTCAAAAGCAGAGGCTTACCTCACAGCAGAAGAAACAGCTCTGGGCTGGGCTCCAGCAGCAGCTCCAACTGTCCTCCTCCAAAGCTGAGAGAAAGAGTTAGCAGTTGTCCCAATCCCATCTTTTACTTGTCCAAATCTTGCGATATCTCTGCCCCTCAGAGAGAAAACCCCAGGTAAGAGAAGTGCAACCAAATGCCTTCTTCTCCGGGGCTTGGCCACTTCATTTGTTTTTCTTAAGTACCCAGTTGTTAGTGTTTCCTAGCAACTTACAAGAAAAAATTCTATACATAAAAAGGAACAACAGGAAAGAAACCTAACCCCCTACATCTGTCTACATCTGTCTCATATCTGCCTCTTCTTCCTGTCAATGTATGTTGGACCTCCCAGGCTTTCCTTCTCACTAGGAAAGCAGTCTGCTGTCATTTTTCTTCTTTCACAGCAGGAAAACTGAAGCTCTATATAAGTCTCGCTATTGAGAGTTGTATGGAAAGCTTTTCCTAAAGTCCCATAGTTCAGGAGCAGGAGATGGTGCCTTAACTTCATCCAAGTCTTTCTAGATCATTTATATGTATTTTCAAGGTCCAAAATAGGAGATTTCATTTCTCATTGTTTTCCCCTCAACAGAAAATTAATTTTACCTGTTTGGTGAAAAAAGGTATAAAATGCTGATGTAATGATGGGATAGTGTTGTAAATGTTGTTGCATTGTAGGGAGTAGCGGGTAGTAGTGGGTAGTAGTTTTTTAATGGTTTGATTTATGGTTTGTGAGAAACTTCTGCCAAGCAAAGTTTTATGGTTTGTTCATACTTTCCATTAGCATAGTTAATACAGTAGCTTTTTAACTACAGTAAATAATCCAAAAGAACACAGTCTATTTTGTGTTGTTAATTAGGCATCTGTAAAATAAAACTAAAACAGATTTGTGCTATATAGTAGGATAATCATGTTCTCTGATTTTGCAACCCTGTACCAGACTGAGCTTAAGGATGAGTGCTCATCTGCCAGATGCTGGAAAAAAATGTAGTTGAAATGATGTATCTTTTTGACTCGATGAAGAGCTTTGGGGTTTTTTGTCTGTAGTATCTGGAAAAAAAAATTTTTTTCTTAATTGCCTCCTTCAATTATAGTCCAAGAAATCCTGAAAGGCGTTTAAAGCTGGTTGATTTTTATAGTGGTGAAAGCAGCATTGTATATGTGCCTGTTATGCTGAATAGCTTCCAGATGACACTGTGCTTCTGTGGGGAAGAGGAGTGACAGGGCCCAGAAGAATTGCTTTACTTAATTTGTTATAAAATCTGCACTTAACATGGAGGAAGTGTATATTTAATTTCTTTCACTTTCTAGCTCTTCTTACATATTCATCTATGACTTTCATGGTGCAAGGATATCAACACGTTACCCAGTGTCTTCCCTTCAGAAATATCTGCAAGTTAACATCAGCATCAAATTAGTTACTATCTAAATTCCCCATAGTGCTGCCATTAAATCACACTCTCACAAAGTGGGGTTAAATTGGTCGCAGTTTTACAGTTCCCTGACCTTTTAGAACCAGACACAGACTTCTGTCCCACTGCTGCCTTGCAGAAGGTAGGCAGACAGGCAATTGCATATCTGCCTGTGGTACAAATTTATGAAAAATGCTTTAAAGTCTCAAGAGTGACACATAAGCAATTAAATTAAATAGTGTGCAAGAGTTTGCATAAGAATTTTATGCAAACTTAAATTAAGTCAAATTTAATGGGATTTAGTCATTTCACTTCACGCCTGAGGAAAATTCTCTTTCCTTTTGTGTTACTTTTGACTACTAAGTGTTACGTTTTGTTTGGGTCTCTTCATGCCAAAGCAGTGGGAGATAGGAAGGATTGCAGGCAGGAGTCAGGAAGATGCTGGTGTTTTAACTGCAAATACAGTTGAAAGAAAGTAAATGCTACAAATTCCATGGTGTTCTCTGTGTTCATGGTGTTCATTGGCAAAGACTGTCCAAAACATGAAATCCTCTTCCACTTTCTCTTCCCGTTATATCTCCCTATGTTCTTCAAACTCCTCTTTTTCCCGTTTATCTCTCCATCCACCCCCCAGAAAAATGTATTTGGAAATACAGCAGGAAAAGAGACTCTGTAGGGCAAAATTGTTTGACTCAGTTATATTTTATACTATCTGACCAGGGAGACAAGTAACCAAAAAGCTCTGATTATTGCTTTGATGAATACTCTGTTTTCTTTGGCATTTGCTGGAAGAAGCAAACGGAGTTCGAACATGGAGAAAAAAGGATAAACTAGGAAAAAATCAAATGGTGGTAGTGATGTTTTAAGTACAGCTAGAGGGAAGAGGCCAGCCCGGATACCTGGAGTAAAACCAGGCTGCGGCTGTGTGATCCCTGGGGTATTACAGTCCCCCTGCAGTGCGAAGGGCTGCATGGTTGACAAACTGGCTGGATAATGGAGGGTTGTGAAGGAAGAAATCATGGGAGAGGACCAGATCTTTCAGAGATTCTTACTACTTAAATCCTTCATTTTCTGCGCATTTCCCCAGGCTTGTATCTAATATGCAGTGACATGGTGTATCTTGATGGTTCTTCTCTGTCCTCCTTCTTTCCTATTGCTCTTGATGTTGTCTTGTGACACTGAGTCAAAAATCTGAGCCTTAATTGCAAGTCCAGCTCTAAATCCAAAAGACTTGCCTGCAAAAGTAGGATCACAGAATGATCAAAATTGGAAGATACCTTCAAGATCATCTGGTCCAACTGTGAACATTATAAACCAACAGCACCATCATAGTCACCCCTAAACCAAATCTTCAAGTGCCACATCCAGATGTCTCTTCCAGAGACAGTGACTCCACCACCTCCCTTGACAACTTATTCCAATGCCTGATCACTCTCTCAGTGAATTTTTTCTTTTTCTGATATGTAATCTGAACCTCCCATGGAAGAACTTATGATCATTTCCTCTCACCCTTTCACTTGAGACATGGCAAAAGAGACAGACGCACCTCCACTTCACTACACCCTCTTTTCAGGGAGTTGTAGATAGGGAAAGTCACCCCTGAGCCTCCTTTTCTCTGGGCTGAGCCCACCCCCACTTCAATGTCTTGGGATGATTTTATGATGATTAGTCTATTCTCTTACTGTCTGCTCTATCCCCAAAAAATGGTTACTGTAGCTTTAAGGTGGCTGCAGGTGGCAGGGGTCAGCGCCTTGGACCTCTTGTGCGGGCTTTTTCAAAGCCTTGCTCCCCAGGCATCTGTGGTGCTGTGTGGACTGCATTCTCTTCTTTTTGCTTGGTTTTTTGTCAGTGCGGGGAGAGGGGTATAAGTTCTGACAGTTTTGTATCTAGCATTTATTCACCTTTTTTCCTGTGCCATGTAGGCCCTCTGTCCATAAATACTTGGAGGTTTTTCACTTTCATCCACTAATATTAATTTCTTATTGGTGGAAGAGGATTGTTGGAAGCCTTTTTTTTTTAGAGAAATACTCATTCCAGAGTGTTTTTCTCCTAAATTTGTCTCTAAACTATGACATCCCTTGTCATAGGTTAGCAAAGTCTGATTTTGTTCCAATCAAAAATCAGCCTTTCTGATTGACAAGCAATTTATCCATTAGAAGACAAGCTGCGACTTTTGACGTAATGCTTAAAACTGCTGAGCGGGGGAAGAATTTCCGCTTTCTCTCCAGGGTGGCAGACTGGGGAGGAGGACGCTGACCGGCCCGGCTCGGCTGAGCCGGGCCGGGCAGGGCTGGGCAGGTCCGGGCCAGGGTTCTGCTGCCTCCCGGGCTGGGCTCTGCTGCGGCCGGGGGCCGGGCTGAGCCGAGCTGAGCCGAGCTGGGGCCCTGCGGCTGAGCTAAGATGACTCGAGACTAGCCTCGCTGCTCCCGGGCACTGAGCCGAGCCGAGCCTCTGGGAGCTGCGGCCCACGGAGAAGCACCCCGGCTGCGTTTCTGAGAGCTGCTGCCTGTGGGGCCCGGAGATGGCGGCGGCAGAAGAGAAAAGGAGAGAGGCCCATGTGAGGTGTTTCTCCGCCCTTCCCCCTTCTTCGAGTCGAAGAAACCGGCGCGCTGTTCGGATGTCTCAGTTTCCCGCCTCAGAGCCACGTGGGCAGCCCGGCAGCCCGAAAAGTTTAACTCTTTGTTGTCAGCAGATGGACTTTTCTAAACATCATCTTTTCTCCGGAAGAAGAACAAATATAGCGAATGAGCCATAGAAGGACACAGCATGGAGCTGAAGTTAGTGACGAAAGAGTGAAAAGGACTTTAAGGCAGAGGACGAGGAGTGGCCTAATTTTGGCTGGACATTTCTGGTAAACTATAGAGACTGAACTAGTTTTTTTCCTGTAACATATAAATGCTTTTGGGGGGGATGTAAGGTTCTAGTTAAAAGTGATATGAAGCTTTTTGCTCCTAAAGAAAGAGGAGAATTTTTTTGGGTCTTGAGATGATTTTGAAAGTAGAAGAAGAGAATCTTTGTGTCATACTAGAGGAGGCATCCTTAAACAGTACCCCTAATAAGCAAATATGGCCCATGTGCAGTGTTGAGAAAGCTGCTAATGGGTAGGATTTCGCAGTTTGCAGGAGTTCCTTTCAAATCCTCGCAGATGTAGAGCATGGGATGTCTCTATAGAACCCAGAGAGACTCCTTTCCTAAAGGAACTGATAAAAGGTTATTTTTAAAATGGTAAAACTGGCTAAAGTTGCAGGTCATGTCTTTTTATGTTGAGTGAAGAAAGGTAAAAAACTTAGAAAGGGAAAGAAGGATGTTTTAGAAGTTTCATTTGTTGTTGTTTTTTTTCCTCCCTATTTCTATCTCTTTAGTGTGTGTTAATAAGCTATCTTTATAATGTAAAAAATAAGCCTGTTTTGCTTTTTATATTCTCCCAATCGTAGAAAATATAGTATGTGATAAAACCATCACATCCCTCAACCATTCTCCATAAGATTTGTGCAACAGACTGCTCTATAGCTTTGTTGTCTTTCTTTTTGAAGTTTTTGCTGTTCTAAAGTTGATAGTATTATTGATCAAGAAAAAAGGTGTTGAGGCTAAATTTTTCATTGGAAACATTGTCACTTGAGGAAAGTAAAAATTTTGTCTCTAGTGTGTTCACCTTTTTTCAAGCCATCTTGCTACTCATGATAAACCATGAGTTCTCAGTGATGTAAGCTCTTTAATTAAATTGGAAAGCTAATTCCTAAAATTGCAGTGGGAAATGAACCAGTGGGGATATCCTAAATTATTCTTTCAAAAAGCATAACGTGAAAAAAAACCCTACTTCCTTACACTTGAGCTGGTGAATCTGGGCCAGATGTGAAGCTGGACAAAGGGTCTTTACTGCAGATTCTGCCTTAGAAGAAGGACATGACTTGCATTTGGATGGATAAATTTATTTCCCTTTTTCCATACTGTGCAGACTGAACTGTAAGCTGTTCATAGCCCTGAAAATTTAAGCAAAACTGAGCCTTGTGCCTGTTGCAGTGATTCAGGATCTGCTTTATGGAGAGCTCAGTTGGCTGTGACACAGAAGCAAGAAGGGGTGCAGCCAGAGGCAGTGTTTTCATCAGCTGTCCTAATGCAAATTGTTCCTAACTGGGGAGTCAGTGCCCTAAAATGAGCACTAGGAATTACAAACTTGCTTTGTTGTTCTTGCTTTTTTGTTCCCTCCTTCCTGAAGTTTTCCATGGATAGAGGTTAACACCAATTACTGAGAGAGATGGATTTTGAAGTACAAGAGTTATCCATCACTAAATCACTATTTCAGAGAGAATTCCTTTAGGGAGATAATGTGGAAGGTGTTTTGCAATATAATATTTCACCTAATTGGTCAGAAGTTTACATAATCCTGATTTTTGTGGTAGAACTGTTAGAAATTGAAGTAGTTTTGTATCAGTTCTAAACAGATCTATCTATTAATGGTAGAGCTTCTCTGAAAACTGTGGTTTTGTAAATATTTTAATGATAAAACTTAATCATTTGTATTTATAAATTAAACTAAGGCATCTCTGAGTTGTGTCATATACAGTGTAATTGCATACTGCTACTGTTGAAGAACTCTAGAAGTATTTTGTCCTATTTGCATATTTTGTATCCTACTAGCGTAGCCTGTGTCTCATATTCTTATACTAATTGGGTTTGTCACTTGTGTTGGCCGTTACATAATATTCAGCTAGCTCATTATATTTTTAATAACAAATTTTAAACTTTTTGTCGTGGAGGTGAGGTTGTTAAAATAGTTCTGAAAGCATAGAAACACCAGTACAGTAATGACTCACAAGACTGGTAAGTGCTAGATTTCTTCTTAGGACAAGAAATGTTCAAATGGAATTGATGAAGCAGCACACTGCTTTAAGAGATAATAGCAGTGATGCTGAGCTGGCAAATACGGTCACCATTTCAGTATAAGGCTTTAACTGAAGTGATGGATGAGGTTCTGAGAGGAGAGAATTAATCTAATTGAGGAAGTGATGAGTAGAAGATAATCAGGCTTTCCTGACCCTTGATAAAAACAGTTGTAGATGTGCAGGCTACCTATATGACTTCAGTGAACATTGAGCTTGTTTCAGGAGGCATCAAAATTACGCATTTGGTAGGATGTTTATTTGCAGAGAAGGGTTACATGTTTTTGACCTCACAAAAGAGAGCCATCATCTGCCAGGTTTTCCTTAAGTACTAGGCAACAATTTTATAAGCAAAAATTTTATGTTGTCACTTACAATGACTGGTGATGACTGAAATGTGTGAGAGGAAGATTTATGTAGTAATCAACTTAAGAAACCCTTCTAATAGATCTACAAGGGGTTCTCAGAAGTTCTTGTGACATTGTGATAGATACTGCCCCATTTCAAGAGCTGTATTACTTACAATGCATGAAGAAATGGGAAGTGGCTGATTTAAACCTGGTGCTCTTCTTTCCAGATATTAAAACGCCTGTCTTAAACATATTTGCACTCTTTCTTTCATCCACTGGTGGAGTATACGTTTTTGTTCAAGTTATTTAGCAAAATCATGGTGAAATTTCATCAAAATGGATGAGTGTTCATTGCAGACAAGCAGGAAACACTTCCTAATAACAGTAATTAGTCCATAGTTATTTGCTATCCTAAATTGAAAGCTTTGCATGAATTGAGTAGCTGCAGACACATAACTTCTTGAAATATAGCTTATGCTGCAGCCCATTATTTCTGAAACAACATTAGAAAGGAAAACTCACTGTTCTTGTCATCTTTGCCTTTGTTTTCTGCCTTCGTCACTCTCCCAGGTTATTGGAATATAGAAAGAAAACTTTCATTTACTAATGTTTTCTTATTTCTTGAACAGCAAGAAGTAACGTAGTTGGCTTTCCTTCACTCTCTTTTACCTTTCCTTCAGTTTTACCTTTCTGAAACGACGCAAGCTTCTGAGTGAAAGGAATAAATAATACATTGGTACCAGTTTTTACTGCAGTGATAAATTGGGCAAAGGAAGTTACATTTACAGGTCCATGGTTTAAACATTGCTTGTAACTATGTATTTAAATGCATACTACCAAGAGCTGTCCAGTGGTTTGTGTTTTAAAACAGAAGCCCACCGGAGTGGTCAGTATGTTCCTGTTGGAGTCAAGAAGGGACTGAGTAGGACTTAAGACTGCCTGGGGGCCCAGTGTGTTTCTGGCAACAGAAACAGGACTGAAACCACCAAACTTCAAATACTGTCTTTCACCACACATAGGACTGGAGATGATTTGCTCTAATGACCCGTTGTGCTACTTCAACTCAAGAGGAACATAATTTATATGATATTTTATAATACCTATTTTATTAGATATTAAAATCCCATGTGTGAGGAAATTGAAGGTTCTAAACCATGATGGCCTTTGTGTCCATATGAAAGAGAAGTGCTAGCCCTCCTTGCCAGAATTCCCCACAGACAGGAGATTGAGATGTCAGCAGGGGTTGCAGGTATATTCACGGCTACATCAAGCCTAAAAATTTCCCTCTGTTAAATTCAGACAATGAGAACGGCATTACAAATATGTGAATTTTGTGAATAGTGCATCAAGTAATTTTTTTGATCAGCGTTTGAAAAATCCTGTCACTAGTACCACTAAGCTAAGGTGAAATGTCAACAAATTCCTGTAAATGGGACACTACAGTCTGTGGTGCCAATAAAGCCTTGGCTAGGGTGCTATTGAGGGAACAGGCAGAAAAAGCTGTCAAAGTATTGTTCTTCTAGGAGAAACAAGACTGAGTCATACTTGTTTACAGAGGAAGGTAAAATGTAATAAGAGAACCAGGAAGCAAGCCTACCTGCTATTAAATAAAGCTTCAAGATTTCTGAGAAAAATACCAATATCCACATTCATTTGGTAGTAAATGTGGGCTTGAAAACAGTGGCTTTAAACTTATTACTGAGGTAAAAGGTGTACAGAAGTGAGATGTGCTGTGTGGGAAACAGAACTGGGGTGCTGCTAATGTAAAAATGTAAATGGAATCAGAGAATTTAGCATGGTGGGGAGAAACAGCTCTGCAACAGGGAGGGATTTGTCCCCATTTGAAAGGTTCATGCTGTAATTCCAGATGTTTTAGATGTTCATTCTCTTCCCTATTTTTCTCTGTCATTCCTCTCATGTGCATTCTCTTTGAAGAGGAGCCAGGGTGGTAACAGTGATTAAATCCACAGAAAAACACCTAAATGTATTTCATAATGTTTCTTGCAAGATGTAGTATCTTTACCAATACTAAAAATATGCAAAAATCACTTCCATTTTGATAAATCTAAATCTGAGGTAAACCTACTTCTATTTCCATTGTTCCTTTTTCTTGAAACATGGAATAAAACATTATTCTGTGAAATATGACCTTTGTGACTGAGTCTTGCAGAATAGCTAGCAGAAATAGGATTTTTCTAGGAGCAATCAAAACTGTCAAAAGAGTATTTTAGTAATATTGTAGTACATTGTATTTTTTTAGAATATTTTCAGGAGCCTGACCCCATACACTGATACAGTTTCCCACCACTTGTGGCTCTTTTTTTGCATTCTCAGATGTCTAGTTTTTCAGCTAGCAGCAAGTACTAATGAGGAGGCAGGTGAGGGCTATCCATTAAGCATTTGCTTCTGATAAATAACTGGAGAGGGAACCAGGGCCCACTGTAATGGCAGGTACAGCCAGCCAGTGGACACAGAGAACTGTCCTCTTTCATCCCCTCATGGTGTTTTTCGTCATCATGCCGAATAAGAATAAGAATACGAATAAGAAATAAGAATAAGAATAAACACCTTGGCCTTCATGAGAATTTCGTGCTAAAATGCTGTGGACTGACATAGCTGAGTTGATTGCTTTTGTGTAGTTAAAAAAAGATGGATATTGGATGCATGCAAATTATTTTTGAAGTAATTTCCATATTACTAATTGACTTTCCTTTGTTTGTTTCATTTGCTTGTTTTTGTTGTCCTTTTTTTAACATTATGAATGTGCCATTATCTGAAAGCGATCATTCATGAGAAAGGAAGAGGAAAAATAATTTGCGGATTTTTAAAAACATGTTGTGTTTGTAGCTTAGGTGAGAGAAAGACAGCACGCTGTCCTGAGTTATGGAATCAAAAATGTGTATTCTATTTTCATCTGCTGAAAGCAGTTGGGGAATTGTTCTTTATTTATTGTAACTTTGGAAGGAGGGGGACGGGGGGGAGGGGCGGGTGCCTTTTGGGTAATGGGCCATCAACAGACTATACCCCCGGACTATACCCGCTCCCCCCAGAGCCCCAGAAGCCCTATTTGCATGCATGGTCCTATTGTGGGATGCCCCACCCAGTGGGGAGAGTCTACAATTGCTGCCGGGAAAACTGAGCCGGCCGGGGACAGATTTCACTTGCTTCACCCCGATTCCTGGGAGGAAGACGGCACCCCATCTCATCTTCGCCAGACCCCATCTCATCTTCGCCGGACCCCATCTCACCATCACCTCACCCCTGTACCCCTCCTCATCACCCCTGGACTCCTCCTCCTCACTCCTAGACCCTTTTTAGCTACAGGATCGTCCCTGCTCCAACAGAGCCACGTCTACCACCCCAGGAGGACTCACTTCTGGACTGCTTCCAACACCCTGACTAACAGGGTGCCAGGTGGCAGCTCTGATTCTGTCAGGGCTTTCCCAAATTGTTGTTGTTTGTTTGCTGGTTTGGTGGGGTAGTTTTGTTTCCTACCACATTTGTATTATTGATATTCCTAGTAAAGAACTGTTATTCCTATTCCCAAATCTTTGCCTGAGAGCCCTTAATTAAAAATTTATAATTTGGCAAGGGTGGGGGGTTTGCATTTTCTATTCTAAGGGAAACCCCAGTTTCCCTGGCAGACACCTGTCTTGTCAAACCAAGACAACGCCTTTCTTTAGAATTGATAGGCGTATGGTATCTGTTCTTGATCAAAATTTGGATGTTTTATATTCAGCATGCCTAGTTTAAATGTCCATAGTGAGCCAAGCCTGGAAGCCCCTTAACCTGGAGACCACCTGCAGATATTGGACTTGACAAATCCACTTTATTCTTGCAGTTCAGAGGTGATGGTGTATATATAGTCTTTATTTCATGCTTGCAATAAGGAAACAAACCTTACAAAAAAAAAATGAAGACAGAAGATATACATTGTACAGAAAGGAGTTACTTAAAGTGAAGCTGGACATTTTTAGACATAATGAAGTTAGGTTTTCAGGGAGAATGGTACAGTGGAGATGGTGAAATTTTCAAGCCAGTTTTTAGAAATCAAGAAAAATTAAGAGATGAACCAAGTGAGTTTGTGCCCCTTTTTAACTTTTTCTCCAGTGTAAATGGAAACAACTCATCTTTTATTCAGACTCTTCTGCAAGGTGGCATTCATAAAACATACCTGGGTTTCCCCCAGTGTAAAGCTTCAGTATTATTTGAAGTCTCTCTTGTGTTTCTGGAGGCCAGATATTTTGGGGAGAGGTGAACAGGGAAATCATTCATGTTTGTATAGAGGCTTAATTTGCTCCTATAGAGTCAGGTTTGTGGCGTACAAAAATTTTATCAATATGTCTTAACTTCTTAGTGCCCTGTTAAAAAGGAATCATACTGTCTTCCATTTTGCTGAGTTCACTTTCAAAGTTGTAGTAGGCAACATAATATAAAATGAAATATTAAAGGCTTGATCTCTGAAATGAGTTGAAGAAGTTGCTAACTTCACCTAGAAGGCTGTTCAAACATATGTGATGCCATGAGAAAGATTCGCACCCACTTCTGCATGATGGTGACAGAAAGTCACTGTGTGTTTAAATATTTAAAGATCATTTATTCATTAGTAGTAGATTTCAAGTAGAATATAAGAAACAAACCTGAAACCTTGCCACAACAGAGCACTAAGCTTTAGAAATATTTCAAAGGCAACAGCAGCAGTGGCCAAACATATTTTTTTACCTGTTTTTTGTATCACTCAGAACTAAAATGATCCCAGAAGATTCTTAATGTATTAATTGATCAAATGCATTGGCTAGTCAACCTCAGTATTTCCCTCCTGTTGTCCTGTAGAAGTGTCCTTTCCATTCACATGACACTTCTAACAGCAGAAGGAAAAACTCTGCAATTGGTAGTTCGAGGTCAGTTCAACACTTGGTTGTCCTCTATGAAGGGTTTGCAGGGAGCATCTATATAAGCTGTCTCCTGAGTGAGGTGGAGAAGTTCCTCAGGAACTTTCTTGCTTCTTTCACATCAACTGAGTGCATTTTGTGCAAATTTCATCTTCTTTCAAAATAAAATTTGGTTGATGGTATCATGGAGTGAGCAGGTTTACAGTATTATTCAGCTGTCAAAATATGGTATGCTAATATTGACTTTTTTTTCTTTAGACATTTCTTTAGCATTTCTTATTATTGGAGACATTCCGGAGTCTTTCTTTTCTATTTAAAGGGAAGGGAGGGAGATTGAGAAACAGATAATTGTTTTCCTTATAGAGTTTCCGAAAAAAATGTTCTTGTATGTTACCTTGAAGTAATATTTTGCTGACACATCGTGATAATTTTTTTCATTTAGCGATGATAAGATGGTAGAAGAACAAGCAGAGGAAGATGAGGAACTAACTGTTGTGGAAGATGAAGATGCTGATGACGACGATGATGATGGTGATGAAATTGAAGAGACAGGAGAAGAGTATGAGGAGGCAACCGAAAGAACTACCAGTATTGCAACCACTACCACCACAACTACAGAGTCTGTGGAAGAGGTTGTCAGAGGTAAATTCATGAGAATCAGGCTTGGGACTGAAAAACTAATCCTGCTGCTTTGTACATTTGCCCTTTACAACAAAAAAAATGTTCCAAACAGCAAAATACCCAAAGTTGAAGTATTCTTGTGCTTTGGCTCCTGTAATTTGTGTGTTTACTCCCCTTGCCTTTCCCTTTCCCATTACAAATATTCTATGGCGTTAGTTCTACCACAACCCTTTGGGTTTTCTGACCTCTAGCCCTCCTGGCGCACAGATGCTGCAGGGACTCTATGTCCTTGAGGTGTGTTTGTTGTATTGTGTGCAAACAGAAGGGTTGGTTTTATTTTAAAGTAGCATTAAATGAAATTCAACTGCTACATGTAGCAAATAGAATAGGAAAGTGTGTGTGGTTTATCATGCATATGAATTGCAAAAGGATAGGGAATATCAGTTCCAAGCAGGAGGTAGCACAAGCTGGTTTGGTCTCTCATATTAACAGCAGTGATGAGTCATTTTGTGTGATTTTGTTAGGTACTTGTTTGCTATGTTTCTCCATGAATTAGTAATTCAGTAAAGTTAGATTAATTTAAAATAACTATGCAGAAAAAGCAACCGAAACTAATGAGTTTTACTGTGTGGGGAAGAAGGAAGTAGGAAAAAATACGCATGGACTGAGAAATAACTCTTCATTTCTAAAATTTAATTTTCATTGTGTTTTTTAGTTATTAACAGGACTGCATTTTAAACTTTGAATTTTACACTAGTTCATGGTCAGCATAGCAACATAGTTTTTTTAAATGCCTCATTTCTCCTACAGTGCATGTTGGAATTAATTATCCTTATTTTTCTATTTTAATTATACAGTTCAGTGTGGTGTAAATCTAAGTAAAATAGATCCCAGTTTTTCTACAGTGCTTACATCTTTACTGATAAATGCTGGAGATGGTAGCAGGAAATAAGATTAAAGACTACATTTGGAAAGAAAGGAGTTGTGACATGCAAGAGGTAGAGGGAGCCATTGTGAAATGAGGCAGAAAACATCTGGCCTGCCTCCTTTCCTCCCCCCATGCTTCCCTGTCCCTTGCCTCTGGGTATTCTTGGGACTCCAGTGGTAGTGGATTCCCACATTTTGCATGTGGAATGTCCCTTTCTCTTGAGCCTTTTTTCCAGTGTTTGTCAGAGTAGAGGGTGCTGGCTGCAGTTTATCACATGAGGGTACAGAGGCGTGTCCAGGGGATGCTTTGGGAAAAGCAGAGTTACTTGGTTGTATTTTTGTATTCAGTCTACATGGTGCACTAAAGCTTTGCTAAAATCACTTGCAAATCACTTTCTTTCTAAGGCTGGCAACTCAGTCTTGTGTGGTTTTTGTCTTATATAACTGTGGAGTGTTTTGCTCAGTTGTTGGAGAGCATTTTCAGTAAGGAGGGGGTAGGAGGAGTTTATATCTTTAAACCAATTAAATGTATTTCCATGTGTGAGCTTTTATCCCCTGGGGATAAAATGTCCTGTTCTCACTGGCAAATGAGTATTGAAAGAAAAAAAAAAAAAAAAAAGTACACTTGACTTTAATGGGATTTTGGATGAGTGGAAGTGAGGACAAATTTGGTAGAACATGTTTCTTTACTAAGAGTGATGTTTCAAAGAGGTTAAGATTTATAGCTTTCAGGAAAGTAGCATACAATCACCTGAATATAAAACATAACATATGAAAGATGAGGTAAACTATAGAAGCAACCTTTTAGAAGCCCTTTAGAAATGTATATATTTGCTGATCATTAAATGGTAGCATATTGTTGTTCCTAAGTCTAACATTTCCCACCTTGGGTGACTGTGAGAGAAATATACATTGGTTCAAGTGATGTGAGGACAATCTGTTACCAATACAAGTTTTCAGCACAGTTCTGCCACAAGCGTTTGGGCTTCTTGACCTTCAGCCTTCCTGGGGAATGGATGGTGTAGGGACTGTCCTGGAGAGTAAGTGGTATCTGACAGAGCTGCACTATATAAAGTGCTTGCTTACCTATTAAAGTAGAAGTGTCCAAATGACATAGCCTTGATCTTTGCTTTTGCTTCCCTTTCTACACACAAGAGAAGGTTGCTTACAGCGTCGCTGTCCTCCTGGTGCAGGCAGCAGATCCAGCATAGGAACTTGTGTCATGAGCGTCTTGCTGATACAAACACAAAAGTTTGTCAGTGTCATTGTAAATGAAAGAGGCAGAGGGACCTTGTTGAGAACATATGTGTTAAGAAGTGGTCTTTACTATGGAGACACCTTGAAAGCCTCTCTAGAAGGATTAAAGTGTCAGAGCTTCATTCATATGTACTGAGCTCTATTCTAGGTTGCCTTGCCCCAAGCGTTAGTCATAAAACATCCTAGGATGCTCTTCACAGCCCTTTACACCCAGTTTTATGAAGCTGTAAATAATATTATGTCTTTAGCATTAAAGAACACAGAGAGTGGGTTTTTCCAGTTTAAGAGGAGTTGCTTTTCAGATGAACAACTGTTGTAAAGCTATAAGGAAGGATCTAATTTTGGGCTGGTAGTGAGCCCTTTTCTCTGCCAAATCAGTGGAATGGCTGCCATCATATATAAATAATTAAAAAGCATTAAAAAGCAGTGTTATACTTTAAAGATACTTGAGCTACTGTAGAATCAAATTTTCAGGGAGTTTTATTTCTGTGCGTATTTTAATGAATCGTGGCCAAAATAGTAATAGTAGAACCACTTACAAACTTGCTTTCAGTGAAAAGGAAATTAATCTTGCCTAGAGAATGAGAAAGGTCCATTGGCAGGATGATAGTATTATCATTCAGTTTCTGCAGCAACCACATTTCAATATGTTTATTAAAAAGTGTGAATAAACTTTCCGTAGCCCAATATTTGCCAGTATTCACTTTCCTACCTTTTGTGAGGGATCATCTTTACTCTTAATTCATATGGTGTATAGCAGCAGACCCAGTTTAAACCTTTAGGTATGCTCTTGCTGGGCTTCAGATGTTAAATCCACAGGATTGTGGGTCTGAGATTACAGGGATTCAGACGGTGAAATTATTGTGAAATACACATTTTTCACCTTTGGTCATGGGGAGATGTTAGCACTGAATTTGTGCTGAAGAAAATATGGCTCGTTTATGAAGCCCTTGATTTTTGTGTGTATGTGGAGCAAGGGGAGTGACTCTGATGGCCAGGATTTAGGCAAGGGAGTGGTTTAATTTCTGCTATCATTGCCATAGTGTTATGGGTGTTGCAGAGCTGCTCCTGAGGATCCAGGCTCCCCATGATTTTTCCAGTGTGTGATGGAGGCAAGCAGGAGCACTGCTTCCCCCATCATGTGCAGTTGTTGGGATTTTGTTTCTGCTGTCCTTCTGCACAGGACAGCAAAAGGACACAGGATGTGAAGAGAAAAATTAGTCTCTCTTGGCATACAACAAAAAATAAGCAGTTTTGGCTTAGTGCTTCCCATCGACATCACAGTCAATCAGATCTCATTAGAGGAGAGCAGTGGGATCAGCCCAGCAGCCTGGCACAAAACACTTGGCAGCTGCTCTGCACACCTGCCAGCATATGTGGGGGAATCAGCAGCATAAGCCACACCTGCCCCTTCCAGCAGTGTAATATTGCCCTTTATCAGTTGGTTTTCTCTGATTCGGATGGATTTCTTTAGGCAGTTAGGAAACAATGTAGCAGTGCTGCTTTATATGACATTTTAACTGTATTTACAGTCTGTAGTTACAAGTGAAAGACCATATGCTGGTTTCCTAGCAAGAGAAAAGTAGGCTGATGTTGGTATGGTAGGTCTTAGTGTCATTAATCCATCATGTACCGTTTTTTCCTGAAGATTTTTAACCGAAAGACTTAAAATCCATTCAGCAACTCCTACTATATATTGTAAAGCCAGAGAGATTAACCCTGATTGCCAGGCTTTTCAGCTGGGAATTTTGGGACAATAGTAGTAGTGTATGCTACATTAATTGGGGATTTTTTTCCATACTCCATAGCTTTGCCCCACTTTCATAGAATCATAGACTGGCCTGGTTTAGAAGGAACCTCAAATATCACCTAGCTCCAACCCCCTGCCATGGGCAGGGACACCTTACTCTAGACCAAGTTGCTCCAAGGCCTGCCCACTTGGCCTTGAACACTTTGAGAGATGGGGCATCCACAGCTTAACAGGGCAACTTTTCTTCTTTGAAAGGTTAGCATCTTTGTACTATAGTAGTAGTTCTTCTTTCTTACCTTCAAGACTATGCAGTATGCTTTATTTGGAGAGGGATGGTTTGTGTTTGCATTTCATATCAAGAAAACTATGGTGATTCATTTTTCTTGCTCTCTCCTTTGGGAGCCGTGCCGCTGCCCCCTGGTGTGAGACCCCTGAATAAACCCCATCTAATCAACCCCAAAAGCTCCAGTAAGGCTCTTGTACCTCCCCTTCCTTCCTGGACCCAGAGGTATGTTGCCCTCAGCCCCTGCAGCTGCTAGCCAGGCTGGAAAAGAGCAAAGCAACAGAAAACATGATTGGTTGCTATATAAATAGTACACATTAAGATAAATCCACTGGGTTTTTTTGCTATGAGATCTTCATTAAGAAGGATCATTTACTCTAATTTATGAACAAGACCTGATAAAATTAACCTAATGGATTTGCATTTGTAGCTTCTAATTAGACATTTTAATTTAAAACACAGCTATTCCACCATAATATAATATTTTGTTATATGTTGCAGTTGGAGGAAATCTTTTTTATAATCTGGTGATCGTGTTGATGGAGACACAATATAGTATTACCTTTTTGGGTTAAGGGCAAAAGTACTGAAACACTAAACACAGTAATAATGTTATTTTATGTAAAGTTGGAAGGTGGAGAGTAGTTTCATTTGAAATATATCCTGCCAGAAAAAAATACCAAGAATCTGTTTCCCTAGAGAAGATGTCATTTTATTATATTGAAGCAGTAGTTAATTGCAATTTTTTTGCTGAAGATTTTGCTGTATAAAAAGACTGGAATGCACTTCTGGGCTAATCCTCATACTCATTGTCATGCCATGTTAGCAGAATTGCAATGTTATATGGAAATATTCCATTTTCTAAAACACATAAATTCATGAAACTATATTAACCTAGATTTAATATCAATCTGTCTTTTTTGTTTGCATTCTGGCCATCAGTGGTAACTTTATGGCACCTTAGTTCCAAATGTAGTTCTATTGTGCACAAGAAATAAAAAATATATTTTCACATACTGTTCTGCTTCAGAACTATAAGGCTTTGTATTGTAGCCAAGTATACTATTATGTTTTAAAAATATTCTAAATATGCCCTTGCAGTAGCTTAAGAATAAACATTATAGAGAGAATTTCATCTTCATTACATAGGATGGAAATTACAATTTAAGGGTATTTAATAGCTTTAGAGGAGCTGTCCTAAGTATTGCATTGAGAAGTCATCACTTTGCGTTTTAAACTTTTTTGTGTAAAAAAGCAGTTTAGCAATTGTGTAGCTTGGGCACCAACTTTAGTCCCAGAGCATGTGCCAGCTTCACAGCTGTCTTCTCCTAATTCCAAAAACCTCTTCTGAAATTAGCTCTTGTCTTTGAATACTCAAACTAAAATTTGGTTGCCTCTTCTAAACATATATTCAGAATGAGGAAGTTTTGTTTCAGTGAAATTATCTTCAAATATTCCCTTTTGATGGATTCATTGAGTAAAAACAGTTGTGCCTTTTTAGAACACAAAGAGTATAACTGAAAGAAAAACAGTGCATTTGCTCTTGCCTAATTTTTCTCAGCTAGTTTAAAAAATAAAGACTAATATAGAAGCATATATATTAATATCCTCAAACTATAGCTCAATTCCTGAAGATATGGAAGCCAAAATTACTCCACTTGTGACATTTTATATACTAGTGCCTGAAGAAAGGGAGCATATACCTCATGATACACATTTAACAAGTTTATTCCTTTGGCTTCTCTTGCAGTTACTTACTCTATTCTTTAGTGAGATATAAATGGTAAAATAAAAGAGCTGATCCCATATACTTAAGCAACTGAGTGTTTGAGGTCCTCATTTAAGAGGTGTTCAGGTCCTGTATGATTGCGACACAGTTTGAACGGAAAGCAAACATACATCAGTGCTAATGGGATCGTTCAGACCCTTAGTATGGTTTAGTTGTGTGTACTTGATTATATCAGCTTCAAACTTGCAGGGCTGGTAGTACAGAAAGGCTCATTAATGCAATGTATTTTCCATTACTGTGGCTGTATTTATCAGGACCTTGCAGTATTTATAAGTTAGCATAGTGGTACCTTTCCTCTGTAGCATTAAGATAAATAGGTTTCTCAGAGGCGTAAACTAGACATGGGAAACCAGCTTCCAAGACAGGTTACAGTTAGTAACCTAACTCCTCCTGTTGGTCCTTTTTTCTTAGATGTCTTCAAATTTAATTTCTGATTTAAGGCTTGAGGCTGACTGCCACCATTAAATGAGCTTAGTTCTCGTGATCATGTAAATTAATTCAAATCCTGAAAAATTATTGAATAAAATTGATATTTACAGTGATAGAATTATGACGTTGTTGTACGCCACAACGACACAGACTGACTTCAGAAGGCTGAAAATGACTCCTTTATGTTTGGGATGTGTCTCCCTTTTTATACTATTCTACACGGACCAATTTGATTGGTGAAACGAAGATAGACCTCTTCAATCACATTGGTCAGACCGGAGGGACATCAAGAAGTCCCTCCTAGGGAAAGAATGTAAACAAAGTTACAGCTACAAAGACATGTTACTTGTTTACAGAAAATTCCCTGGGAAAAGAATTTCAGAGAACCAAAACATCTCAGGCACGAACCAGGGCTACAGAAATATGTAAATGTGGTGTTAATTCTCCCTGTTAGAAGTTTACATTTTATTTCCGATTTCTCAATTGAAAATGTTGTTAAGAATTTAAGTCCCATAAGGGGAAAAAAAGGCATGGAGTTGAGATTTTGAAATAAAGCAATTAGAATTTCACTATGATTTGAAATCAGTTTTCTTCAAGTAGCAGGAAAAATGGTAATGAAAAGTTTAAACTAGCATTCAGAACCATATTTTATATTTCCCTTTGTAAAAAGTGATCATCAAAAATATCTAAAATGTTTGCACATAAATTCTAATGAGCTCTACTTACAGCATTTTGGTAAATGAGTGCTTATGGAAGTACTTTGTATAAAGTCAGTATAAGTAAATGTTCACATACTTATAGACTGTATTTCATAGGGTGCTGAAGTCTGTGCTTTTCAAAGAAAAAAAATAACACAGTCCGTGTCAATGTTTAATGTAACTGGTTAGTTTTCAGTATTCAACTACTTAATTTAAAAGCAAATCAACAAGCTTTGCTGTAGCATTGTCCTTCAGGGAGTGGTGCTTGCTTGGTTAGAAACAACTGGGTTTGGCCTGACATGCTGCAATAAGTACAGGAAGCTTGGAATGGGGGAAATTGACTTACACTTTCCTGATTATCTTAAAAGCAATTTGTCATTCTAAGATTTTGGAGAGCAAAGGTATTGGCACCTGTGGTTTGCGACACAAGATGAGGGAAATTTGACTATTGGAGTAGAATGGTTTGAAAACTCTTAAGTATCTAAAAGCAACTGTTCATGAACCTGGGTTGTTGCAAAGGCTTGTCCTCTTTAATTGTATCCAATTTCTTGAAGCAAAAGGCAAGTTTGTCTTTGGAGGGGCAAGAGTGAGCGAGTTCCTTAAACAAAGCAAAGCTCACTATTACTGCTGTACTGCATACAAATTATTTGTGGTATCAAGTAAAACTGAATTGCACATTTGCAAAATGTAAATCATCTTTGCCTCAGTTTTCAGCAACAGAATCAAAATATGAAGCAAAGACAGCTTTTAATTTTTTGATTAATCATTTAGCTCAACCCCCTACATTAATTAGTGCTGTATCTTGAACAATCGAACCCAACCCGCTACAGCAGTGCATGCTGCCTGCCTGCTCCTATTATCTGCTAAAATACCATCATTCACCCCTTGTAGACATTAATTGCTACACTTGGCAGTGGTGTTCGGATTAATAGCCCGAGAAAACCTGATGAATTTTGCATCTCAGCACTTCGTTTCCCTTTCTTCTCAGCTGAGGTGTTGCAGCTGAGAACCAAATGCAGTGGCTTTTTCTTGTAAGGACAAGTGATGGATGGGGATATAGAGAGATGCAGGAGGAGTATCTGGCCCACAAACAGGATTAATGGGACCACTGCCCAGGAGTAGAAGCTGGTTTAAAAATGTACATTTGCCCCAAAGCAGGGGTAAGGGAATGCTACTCTGAGCCCTCCACAGAGAATGCCAGATGTTATAAATAAGTAGAGCCAATTAAAATAAACAAGAATTTATTACCAGATTGTCAGTGAAAACTCATGAGCACAAAATTGACAAAGCCAATACCGAAATTTACCAGAATCAACACCTAAATTCACAGAGTCTTCAGAGCGAGGAAATTGACAGGGCCGCCCTGGGTGAGATCTCCCTGGAGTGTCACCCGACACCCCCTCCCCAGATCTCACAAAACTCTTGAGTCCCAGCCTGTCAGTTTTATACCCTTAGTTTACTGAACAAGTTAAAACATGTTTAAAAAAAGTCCAACTATCGAGGGGAATATGTAATTTCTTTGAGTTGGTGGTGGTGCCACTGCTCAGTTCTGAATTTCTATAATTTCTTTATCTCTAGATGACTCTGCTGATGTTATCGCAGTGGTGATCAGCCATTCTAGCATAGATTTCCTGGGTGGGATGGGTGGTTCTGGGAATCCTTAATGGCTTGGCCAAGCCTCATTCTTTTGGGCCATTAGCCTTATCAGATGTCAATTGCCCCTCGTCTCTGTAGCTCTCCACCTCCTATTGTCATTGTGATTACATGCCTCTTTCCCGGAGCTGAAGATGTTCCTCTGTGCTGAGGGAGTTTTCTTTTTATATTCCTAGAACTACAAGTTTACTAAGCATATGTTTACATGAGAACTTGAATTATCATTTATTACGAAACTTATCACATATTATTACCCTTCACCAATATCACCCCGTCAGGAAATTATTATATTTTTGGGAACATGAATTAACAAATATTACACCAGACAGGCATGGTGACATCGGGAAAGGGATGAATGACAGCAATGACACATTTCCTAGACTGGACTGGCACCACACTTCCCTCAAAAAGAGCAGTCATGAAACAGTAAACGAGAGCACTTCCCCCTCTCTTGTTTATTCTTCATTTAGGTCATAAACATTAGAAAACAATAGAGCATTTCTCTCTGTGGTGACCTAATTACTATGTAGGTCTCACCAAGGGCAGTAGGGTTGGCAGTGCTGGCTGGAGGAAAGGATGTCCCTCCCCTGATGGGAGCTGACAGGTCAGGCAGGGGGCCTGTCGATGGCCACAACAGTGGGCTGCAAAGCTTCAGGCTTGCCCTTTTTAATATGTTACTCTGGTTTACTGAGCACTTGTTCAAGTGCATCTTCATGTGTATAAATGACTTAGTTCACCAAAGAGACAATTCCAATGTCCAGTCAGATGGGCAATTACCTTTGCTTTTGCACATTCAAATCTGTTGCTATTTCTGTGAGAGAGGTACCTATAGGATATTTCAGATTAAATCTTTAGTTTCCAACCTGATAACAGTGCAAAATAAATTTGTCTGTATAGTAAAACATGTTTTGAGGGAAACCTAGAAGGTGCTTACTGTGTGGCTGGAGGCTGGCCCACAATCAATTAAATTGAAGACTGAATTGTTGAGACCTTTGTATTTTCAGAAATTACATTTCCTGTCAGTAAAAATTCTTTTGATTGTACCTGTCTGTTTTATATCACAAGTCGCTATTAATTTTTAATTTACATGTGACAGCTTTTCCAAGACTACAGTTAGCTTTTTATCAAGTTTTGTCTGTATAATTGGGTGGTGTGGCTGGATTTGGTTTTAAAATAAATAAGAACTACTTGTATAGTAAAAATGGTCTATAATTAGTCATACGGTAATATAGAATTAATTGTAATTAATGTGCTATGTGCAATTAATGATACTTATTTTGTTTTTTCTTCAAGTAAAAGATACTTATTTTAGTTTTTCTTCTTTTCCCCCTAATTTCTTCATACAGAAGTGCAGCATTTTTAGCACATCCTTGATGATTGTATACTCTTGGATCTGTTTCTCTTAGACTAAATGCTTTCTGAAATTGATTTTTGACATTATTTTTAGTTAGAATACGTGAATAAGTTAAATGCATGTAAAATTGTACCTATATTGTATATTTAAGGAAATGTAGGTTGTATTGCCAATTGCAATTGGGCATAAAAGTATTCATAAGTGGTGCTGCTTCTGAAGATAGTGAATGTATGGATCAGGACAGATGTTGAAAAGCAGGGTTCTTTGTAGCTAACATTTGAGAGCTGATGAGCATGCAGGGTACTTCCAGTGCTAGTGCAGTGATACTTCTTCCTGCCTTCCAACCCTTAGGAATCTGCTTTCCACAAAATTCAAATTTATGCAGAGAATTTAGAAACCTCTAGTTGAAGGTGGCAGTTTGTTTGCCAGGTAGTTTGTGGGATGCAAGTAAATGAGGGGTTTACTGGTGTTTAATATTATATATATTTGAAATTACTTGTGAAGCATATTGAAAGATAAAACTGGTTTTGTCTGTTTGGAACATTATTGGTAAAGGCCTATATGTTTACATGTGAAATTAACTGAACTCCAAATTACAGGCAGAATTTGCTTTTTCTTCCTTTAATTTCTGTGGTTTGGTTCTTCCTTCAGGTTTTCCTATGTTGCAGGATGTAGGCAGAGACCTTAGCAGCTCACAGTGAACACAAGCGCAAATAATTTTAATTTTTTTCCTTTAGGTATATTCACTGGGGGTGAGATTTCTTCCCATCGATGGTTCAAACTACAGCAGTAATTTTATATATGTGAGCCCTTGAACTGTGAATTAAAACCCTGTGCTGGGTGGCTTGCAAAAGGGAATTTCTTCATTACTGGCCACATTTAAATAGGTGTCTGAAGAGAATTTGTTTTCCACTATAATATATAAATAATTGTTTGGTTTTTTGTTTTCTTTTGTATTATTTGGTCAGGGAGGGTATATAGAGCTAAAAAAGAACAAGAGAAAATGTGTCTCCTACTTTCAGATGTTTCCTTTCAGGTACCAAGTAAGCTGCTTGGGCAGGAATCCACCCAGGGCTATCGGCAAAACCCTCAGTCAGTTGGTGGTTGTGGCCCTCTGGCCTGGAAGCAGATAAAATTAGACATTTGTTTCAGGGCAACATCTCTTAATTTATGCAGATAAAGTTGCTAAAAACATAAGGTATAGGCAGGCTAAATAGACTTTGTGGTGGGAATCTGTGTCAGTTCAAAATTTACCTTCATTATCTTTGGGGAAGGGTTTCCTGTTTCTCAGAACACCTTCTTAGTGCATCTCCTTCCAAAGTACTGTCTTGGTGCATCTCCTCCCCTGCTTTATTGTGTGGGCACAGAGAGACACCTAATTGAGAAGCCAAGACGATACCATTTCCATGCTAAATGTGGTTCCTCCGGGTCTCCTGTGACTAGAGGTGTGCTCTGAGCAAGCTGAGACCGGGCCGTGCCGCGCGATGATCTCCCGCTGGTACTTTGACGTGGCTGAAGGAAAGTGTGCGCCCTTCTTTTACGGCGGCTGTGGCGGGAACCGGAACAACTTTGACTCGGAGGAATACTGCATGGCGGTCTGTGGCAGCATCAGTAAGTGCCCTCCATGGTGCCCGCCATGCGGGGAGCGGGCCTGGGCTCACACTAACCCCAGCCGCGGTCTGTCCACACCTCTGCTCACCACTCAGGCCTCCTTCGCCTCTTGCTAACCTGGCATGGTAGTGGGTGACTTCTTGGCACTGTAGGCGGGCTCTGAATTGGGGGATGAGAGCTTAACACCTCCTCGGGTGAGGCCTTCGCACCCATCTTCTCCTTGTTCTCTATCAAAGTGTACTGATGTTTCATGTGTCTGTGTGCATGTACAATGCATGTGCAGGAAAAACCACTAACTTTAGGGAAGCCTCAGGTAAGTTGAAAAATAGTTCATATTTTTTTACAGTGTATATTCATGTGTTTCTGAAATTTTTTTTTTCAAAGCTAAAAAATATTAGAATGTGTATTTCCAGATTGTTTTGGCTTTGTTTGGTTTTAGTTTGGTTAAATTCTTTGTGTGAATGAGAAGGGGAGAAATAGTATTTGATTTTTTATGTTTCCTTAAGGGCTGTGGTACATACGGGTGTGAATCACCTCCCACTTACTTTAACTCAACCATATGTTGTAATGACTATTTTTGCTGAAAAAATGGTGTTTGCACTGTTTGAGAGTGGTGGCTTTCTCTACCATACACCATTGAAGCTGATAAATTAAGTGGTAGTTTTATCAGATGGGTTCTGTTTTGAGAGCCTCTTGTACATTCTCCTCCCAGTCTGCATTGCCAGCAGGTACTGCTGGGAGAGCATCAGCTGACATTTACATCTGAGATATTTAAGAGTGAGTACATGTCACACTGCCCTGTCTGCTCACAGGGCATGGAGGAGCAGAACACAACCAACATCTCAGGGCCTTTTCAGGAGCATTTTCAGTAAGTAGAAGGGTTAAAAACGCACACAAACAAATGAAGAGCCCTAGCAAGAGCTACTATGTGTGTCATGGAGCAGAGGAAGTGACCTGTATTTTATTGGAGCAGAAGCAAGAGCAGTCCTGGAGGCAGGATTGCTGTACTAGTGCTCCAGTGACATTTTATCTCAGCGTCTTCTAGAGCTGTTTATGGCAAAGCTTCAGGGAAGGGACGTGGAGAAATCTGCCATGATGGGAGTGAGGAGGATACTTCATGAACTGTGATCAGCTTCTGCAACAAGACAGAAGATGTAGTGAAGGGAGAGATCTGTGCAGGAGGTTGGAGTGAGGTCTAATGTATTTACTGACAGAAGAACATTTTGAACCATTAAGTTCCTGTGTTAGGTAAGGTGTTTCCAGAGGTGCTAAACATGGTTTGTCTCTGATTACATCCTCTCTTTGGGAAGATAAATTATCTTCTCTTCTGCTCAGGAGATTCTGCTTTTTCTCATGGAAGTAGTCTGGCTGGGTGGTTTTTTCCTCAAATTCGTTTCAATAAAACAATGACAAGACTACAACCATTTCCAGAATTCTCTTGGTTTATTTTGGAAGTCCAGATTTTTGGTCTTAAGTCATTTTCTCTTTAAGGACTGTAGAGTTAGGTTGAGTACTTGAGCTTGATTGACTTTATTTGCACAACTCAAACTAATTTTGTATCTACCATAGGGTTTTTTTCTGACTTTTTTTTTTTTTCTTCTGTAGTTTCTCAAAGCTGAGTCTATGATGATACACTTTCCAAGCTATTTTAGTTATATTTTTATTCCTGCTTTTTAATATTATGTCAGTGTGTTCTATACTCTCATCTATACACCTGTTTTTTCTGTTTCTGAATTAACTTTGTTTTCTTTTAGTTTCATATACTGGTTCAGTTGCACCATGCTGTTTCTCCTACTCTTCATATTTTTGCTGAATAGAAATTGTAATGAAAATAATTGGAAGTGCTGAATATAATAAATTTCACCACTGAAATGATGGCTTGTGTTTAGTACTAATCTAATGTTGCTGAAAGAGGTAGCACAGACACCATATTTCACCCGTCTCATAGAAGAAAAGAAAAACAGTGCAGAATAGTTTTCATCAAGGTCACTCCTGTTCTCTCCTGTCATTCTTTTCTCCCCATCACCACCCTTAATTTATTGTTTGTATTTGATTTTTGTGCCTCCTCCTTACCGCTTATTAATGTACTTCATTTTTTATTTCTTTTCTCTCCAAAGTTCAGATTGTTCTTGCTCCCTTGTGTACTATTAAAACAAACAAAAAAAAAAATCAAGCCTGTGTTACGCAGGAGGCAAGATGGCATGCTAAAGCGTATCTTTCCTTTGTCTATCTATAGTTTCCTTTTCAGGTTAAGCTAGTTAGATTTTACAGAGTAATGTGAAATAGTGGATAGCATTGGGTTTCTCTTGTATAGTGGGCAAAGGGTGGAAATGTCAGATGAGTCAGATTTTCTGGTAATGAATTGGAATTGGACTGAACCAAATTGTGAGGATGTTCTGTTGTCACAAACACCCATACACTGTGAAATGTGAATACTAAAATCCTGAAGACTTTCTCCTAAAAAAAAAAAAAAAAAAAAAAAAAGAGTTTAAAAAAGTATGTTTTATTCTGCTTTCTTGCTTTCTGTCCTGGTTTAGGGCAAGTTTGGAAAGAAACCTCCGAATGGGGTCCCTCTGGAAAAGCAAACCCAAACGGCCCCTCCCCAAAATGGTCTGGGAAAAAATCTCCTTAGAGAAAAGTAGTAAAAATATTCAACAAAGAAAGTGCCCACAGGCATAAAAAATTAATAATATTAAATAATAAAACCCCTCATCGTTCTGAAGTGAGATGGCAAACTCAAAACATCCTTACCGTGGGTTGCAGCTCAGCTCACCCAGTCTCTTATCAGTCCCTCCAGCACTGGAAAATGCCATACTGGGCCCTGGTGGGCCACAGTTGTGAGCTCCTGGTGCTCTTCTGGGTTTTTAGTCCAGGGCATGTTTAAACAGTCCCAAGAAAAAGATAAAAAAAATAGTCCAGGGAACTTCTCTGCCTCAGCTAGCTAAAACTAACTAAAAGCAATGGGAATGTCTGTCCCACTGTCTGTCTGTGCTTCAGACAAACACAGTGCAGGAGCTGGAATGTTGAGGAGTCAGAGCAGTTTCTGAAAACAAACTCAGTGCTTCTTCTCCCCCCGCCCCCTCTTGCTCTCAGAACTAGTCTTAAAGGTACAGATCATAATATCCAACATAAACAGAACAGACAATTGGGGATACCAGCATCACAAAGTCACCCTTTGATCTGGAAAGATAGACCTGTCCTGCCATGCAAAGCCTTAAGCTTCCTCCCTGTTAAACGGATTTGACTG
The DNA here is from genome assembly GCA_017589585.1 of Phylloscopus whistleri. Taxonomy (NCBI): domain Eukaryota; kingdom Metazoa; phylum Chordata; class Aves; order Passeriformes; family Phylloscopidae; genus Phylloscopus; species Phylloscopus whistleri. Next base: position 2,321,966 of record JADMLD010001404.1, read on the forward strand.
GTGCTCTGAGGTCTGATGGAAATTATTTATCTGTTGGGTACGAACTACTGCTGTCATTTTTTTTTTTTAATTATCATCCAGCTCCATGAAAATTGATACATAATTGCCTTAGAAGTAGAAGGCTTTGAGGCTGATGTTACCAATTCCTTCAGCCTGTCAGACTACCTGCCCAGTCTCTACTGATTTTTAATAAGAATGTTCAGTATTGTCTGTGGTTTCCATTCAATATGATTCAAACTCCTACTGTGTGACTGTCCATAATAGCTTCTTTGAAGTCATAGAATCTGTCAGGTGGTTAATTTGGATTTAATGGCCTCAGAATGAGTATATATTGACAAGAGTAAGCAAACATATTGCTGTTACCAAAGGAAAGATTTCTGTCTTGTACTAAAAAGTAATTACTCTATTGTAGTAACTTTTTACTTGCCTGTTAATTGTTGCATTTTAAACATCCTTAAAGTTACAGGAAGTATATTTTTTTAAATGAGTGCTATTTTGAAATTACATTAATGTTTAATTCTTAAGTTGGGGACTTAAAAGCTGGGAAAATATGTTCTCTTAAATGTACTTCATTTCTCAGACAGCTCTCCCAGCAGCTCCAGCAGCCATCAGAGCCGAGTGGAATTCATTGTGTTTTCATTCATTCCTCATTCAAAGCGGGAGTGAGTTGTAATCTTATGGCACAGTCAGTTTTTGAAAAATTTGACATACCATTAAAAAGACCTTTTATAAATAGGAGTCTTTTTTATTTTATGATAGTACTAAATTTCTGTGGCTCGCAGCAGAGGGAACCAACAGGGTTAAGTGTTCTCAGTTCCCTCCTTCCTTGCATAAACCATGAAACTTCAGGAAGTAGGAAGTTTAAATGTTGACATGCGTGGTTTTGTTTTTGATCATTTTAGAACACTATGACAGGTTTTGGGGTGAATTTAGGTACAATAGTATTTATTCTCTAGACTAAATACTGTGAACTTCCAAACTTGCTAAATTTCTTGATGATTTTTAAGTGGCTGTCCACTTTAATTTTTCTTCATAGATGTATTGCAAATAAAGATCAGTACCTTTTACAGCAGCAGCTTACAAGATCATACTCCTGGTGTCAGTCATTTCCTTTATCCATTGTTTGTTTGTTAGGGATATTGACATCTGCCTAGTTAGCAGAAAGTGTTTTGGCAGCTAAAGTTGCATGCCAGTTTCCAGTGCCTGAGGCATTAAAGAATTGTGACTTCTAATATGTATTTAAATTGTTCATTTTGACTACGACCTTTAGTGGATGCAAGTGACTAATTTCTGTTTCCACTATTTCTTCATCTATGTAATTTTGCACTATTATTTCACCTTTGAACCACAAATGTTGTACTAAACTTTATAATAAGTAAGTGGGTAAAGTTTAGGATTCAAAAAGGAAATAATGCAAACATTTTCATGTGCAAAAGTTAGACTACTGCTAGTTTCAAACATGAAGAATTTAATTAATATAAGGTATTGCTGTGGGCAATGTTTACTGTAACTTGTTTTGGTGGGTCTAACCACAGCATTTTTGTTTCAGTTCTTTTTGCTCTGTGGAACTAGATGACTCTTGTTTACAACTTTGGAAGAAGTTATGTTCAGGAAAATACTTCTGTCTTGTATTTGTTCTCATTTGAACCAACATGTGAAGAATTGTTATAAATGAAATCAGCCAAGTTCTCAATACAAGAATTTATTGAGAAATTGCAAAGAACAATCGAGAAAAGCCACAAACAAAGTCAGTGTTGAGCCGGGGGGTCGACACTGGGTGAACCAGAGACACGGCCTCTATCACACTGAGTCCCCCACAGTTCACGAGGTGTGCACCGTGCAGCCAATTTTTATACAGTGTTTCTGCTGTCCAGTACTTATCTCAGTCCTTTGTCTCCCGTGCTGAAGATACATATTCATGTATCCTCATTTTCCTGCTGCCGGTCTGCTGAATGGATTTCTGAGAAGGGAGATGCCCATGAGTGGATTTACTGGAACTGGCATTGGGATTCACAGTCATGATGATACTGATAAGATCCATATCAGTCGTTAATCGGTGGGTCGTTGGTAGACTCATCAGTGGTGAGGACCCATCTCCCAGCTGCACCCTTCTTTCTTCTGTTAAGGTTGTTTTCCTGGGTGCTGGCAGGGATGACACAATCCTGAAGGGTAGCTTGGGGTACAGTTTGAAGGGCATGACTTCTGAGGCGCTTGTGAGTTTTGCTTTTTTAAGGTTACAGTGTAGATTTCTTACATCATTTTATAAAACATATTTACAATAAAACTGAATTATATACAACATTTACCACAAGAATTTAACATTTTTTTCCTCTCATAAATATTTAAACTTGTCATAAGTTGAAACAGAGTGACCTTGCAGCTGAGTATAGCAAAGATGCTTGAGCAAGTTTTGCTTTGGGGACCTCCTCCCAGTCATGAAGTGCATCAAAGAACTTGGGGAGGCATGATCTAAGCCATTAATGGATGAATGTTGAATGAATACCAGCAAGCAGAATTGTATTTGTCAGGGTTGGTGAAAAGGAAGGCATTCCCAGAAAGCCTGATTGCCAGGTTCTAGCTGTGCATGGGTAGGAAATGTATCTTGAAGTTCTTACTCAGGAGGCTTTTTGTATGAGAAAATTCAACTTAAACCTAGTTTAAATGGCAAGTAGCACCTTGAATTAAGATAATGGATCAGGAATAATAAGAGTATGGTATGTTTCGTTGTGTGGGTTTTCTTCCTCTCCAAGGAGTCTCAGAGATTTCACTAAACTCTTTCAAGCTGCCTGTTGTTTGATGCCATACCAATTACTTAAATTCTAACATACTAAAGGAAAACAGAAATCAGCTTTCACAAAGTAGGGGTTGGATATCACTGCATAGTGACGGGATTGTTCCTCCCTTTGGTTGAATTACCCTAAAAGCAAATCTTTCAACTACCAGTCTCAGAGCTACCTCCTCGTTATCCAACAGGAATGGCTGGCAATTAGTGCAAGCTTGCTGATTATTTCCAGCCTTTGTGAGGGGTTTTTTTTTAAATCAAAGTTGTTACAAAAAAAAGTAATGATCTGTGAAGCCAAACTGTTGCTAAGGGAAAGATTTGAGGTATTTCATTAGGTACTGTGGGGTCCATAAGTGCTTTAAAAGGGATTTACAATCACACTTACATGTTACAATTTTACCTTTTAAAAATAAATTTATGTACAAAGCATGTAAATTTGCAAAGGCTGTTTTGCTGGCTTACAAATTTCATTCATTGCCAGGTTTTTTTTCGTACTTGGAATTTTTCTTTTGGCAGCAGTTTCTAACCTGTTTCAAGAACATTGTTTTTTCACTCTGCAGAGCTTCTCCTGGTTTACAAAATGGGATGAGAGAGGGAGAAGAAATCCTGATGTATTTATATGTATTTGCTGTGTGTAACATATTCATCTAAACCCTGTTTCTATGTCTTCCTCTGAGGCTAAATAGATGGCTGTATTCCGATGGAAATTAGAACAAATGCTTCTTTATTAATCCATCTAAATTCTTCCCATACTAAAGTAGAAATTCTTCTTTTCTTCTCCTTTCCCTCCCCTCTCTCTGCCTCCAAATTTTACATCAGTCCCTACCACAGCTGCTAGCACTCCTGATGCTGTTGACAAATATTTGGAGACACCTGGAGATGAGAATGAACACGCCCATTTCCAGAAAGCCAAGGAGAGGCTTGAAGCTAAGCATCGTGAAAGAATGTCTCAGGTAAGGGGAGATTTCTTCATTCCTAGGTGTGTGAATTTGTCTGTCAAGTGATTAGTGATCCTTCATCTTCTTCTTCCCAAGGTTTTGTCCAGATGCCCTGCCAATTTGCAATGCTGTAAACACACCATGAACTGCCTTTCTGACTCTTATCTAAGAATTCAGCTGACTGACACACATTTGTGGTTGTGTCACTACTGTGATCATAAGTTGCTACAGTTACTAGAAGGGTTAAAAGAAAAAAAAACTATAAAAATGTCTCTCATCTTTGTGGGAGAATGTTTGTTTTGTGAGATTATTCATATTTCAAAGTAAAGAACTTGGCCACTGTATTAATTGTTCTTCCCTTGGAGCAACTGAGGAGGATGGTTTATGTTGAGTTTTGTTTTCTGTGTGTGCCCTGGGGTAGTGTAAGATCACATATGTCTTCTAATGATTTTGAGCCTCAAGATAACATGATATGCACCTAAGGTCAAAGAAAAGAGGAAAAACTGGTGATTTTGAACTAAACGTCCAAATGGAATCAACCCTTTTCTTTCCCTTCAACCAAAGAGAATTGTGTAGCCTGAAACTGTACCTGGGTTTTAATCCAGTGAGAGATGAGTTATCCACTCTCTCAGAAACAGGGTTTATAATAGCAAGGCAAATAAAAAATGGTCACAGTTCTGCTTTAATAACAACAAAGAAAAATATAAGAGGTTTAAAGGAAAGCTTATGTGCATATTTTTTGAAAATGAAACAACCACAAAAAATGTAGTATAATTCAGATGCACTTCATATACCCTTGCAGATAATTTATTGTATTTTTTCATTATGACTTTGTTCCCCTGATGGGATTTCTGTGTCTGTCTGTTACTGATACATTATTAGTGTTTAGCTCTGTGCTAAAATGTTATTCTAAAAATGAAAATGTTATGAATGAGTGTATGTCTCTGATTGTTGGCACTGTAACTGTGCCTGGCACTTTTCTAATAAATTGGGCAGGGCATCTTACCTGAAGCACTCATCCAACTGGTTCAAGCCACGAACTGAGAATATGACGTGTCATAGATAGGAAGATAGGTGCTCCTCATCTACTTGGGAAGTGTTAAAGCACAAGTAATCTCTCTCCTCTTTAAACAGACAAAATAGAGCCAATTTAATGGACAGGGAATCTGTAGAAGAAAAAAGGCACACAGCCTGCCTAGCAGAGGAGAGACCCTGCCTTGGCTAGGCATGCAGAGGGTTGGTGGATAATATAGTTACCGCCCCATTGTTCCTTCCCCTTGAAATAACCTTTTTATAAAAAATGCTGTTGGGGTGAGTTTCCTGAAAGCAAAGGACAGTCAGTGCAGATTTCCTTGGCAAAGTCTTCAGATTCTCACTGTGGTTCTACATTTGTCTCCAAAATCCTGGTATTTAAAGGCTAAGCTGACTAATTAGGGGCAGTATTTGGGTGAACTGTGTATTTTGTGTTTTAATATGGGTATTTGGAGGACCCTCTCAACTGAATGGTGTGATTCAGGGCTTTGACTGAAACCTGAGCTGGTGTGTTCCTAGCCATCCTAGCTAGTTCACCATTCTGTGTTTCCTCACATGAACACATCTATGTCCAATACCACTGGTTTCCTCTTCTGGCAACTTATTTTGAAATGACTTTTTACATTTTCTTTAAAATCAGGTTTGTTCTTGATATAAAATTAAAATATATATGTAGCTGAAAATTAATATGGACTTCTTACTTGTAATGTTAAAAAGAATGCTGAGTAAGTTAGCTCAGTACACTTTGCTGTCAATGCTTTTCTCGGTAAAATGAAAAATTAACAAATGAGAGTCACTAGCCAAGTCTTCCAGCTGCACCAAACTTTTTTTTTTATTCAAAGTCCAGTTCTTTCAAAGCTGAAAAGTGGAGGCTTATAAAGCAGCAGAAATGCCTATTTTTCTTCTAATAAAAAGAAAAAAAAAGATCGAGTAATTCTTTAATCTTGATAAATGTCATAATTTGAAATAGATTGGTTTGTTCACAAAACACAGATAATGTATTTCATTTAATAAAAAGGGTAGTTTTAAAATAGTATCGGATTTGGTGCACACCTTATTTTGTAACAGCCAATTAACTAATAAAAAATCAGATGCATTGATTTTGACATGCAAAATGTAATCATCTAAGGAGTAGGGAAGTTTATCACTAAACTTGAAGCGAAATACTTTAAAACGTCATCAGGGAAAATGTAAATATTCTGCATATTCTCTTTCTTAGATTTCCCTTAATTTACCATGAAATTCTGACAACTTGTGTTTCTTTTTCTCTTGTATAAAGATGTTCACATGAGCAGAGACCAAGATTCTGTCAGTGGTTAGGTCACATCATAGTTCATAGCTCATTTTAGTAGGGAAGTCTGTCTCTGTGATGACCTGATGCATCTCTGGTTCAGACTCATTTAATCTCTTGCACTCTGAAGTGTCCATCCCTATAGATTACAGATCATGAAAGTTTTCCTGCACCACACCTGAAGCAACTAGGCTTATAAACTTTTATAACTTACAGAAAGTACTGTAAGGAGAATTACGTTAACACAAAATTTTAAGTTTTTCCCAAGAATTAATAATACAGCCTCAATAGCAGGAAAACTGCATTCCCATGCAAACAGGGGTTGCCATCCATTGATGCATGTGTAACCTTTAAATGTTTGCTGCTCTCCAAAAGATAACAGGGAAAGGTTATGCTAACAAATTGCAAGGTGCCTTGGTTCTTATTTCTTGTTTTGGTAGAATTCCTCTTTTTCTCTTTTCAGTTTGTTAATGCCCATATAGCTCCTTTACTTAGTTGCTGCTAAATAGCCGGATGAGCCAGATATTGAACCTTACTTGAGGGAGCAATATATTTATACATTTCTTTCCTCAGACATCTTGTGACATCCTCATGTCTTAAATTTGCTCTTCCTTTGGCTGTCTACAATATTTTTGGAATTGTAGCATATAGAATACTTACTACAGAAACTTAATGATACCTTGTGTCCTAGAATAGTTTTACTTCTTGGAAGTTTATTTCCAAAGCAAACATCGAAAATACTGATGTTCTCAAACTGAGAACCTGAACAAGTCTGGTGTTTGCTCAAGCTTTTTTTTGTTTTGATCATTTCATGCCACTTGTTCCAACATCCTGGATACGTCTTCAGCTGACTTTTAATCCCTGTGACACTGTAGAATCACAGAATGGTTTGAATTGAAAGGGAACTTAAAGATCATTTAGTTCCATCCCCCTGCCATGAGCAGGGGCACCTTCCAATACAACAGATTGCTCAAAATCCCATCTAGCCTGGCCTTGAACATTTCTAGGGATGGGGCATCCACGACTTCTCTGGGCAACCTGTGCCAGGGCCTCAGCACCCTCAGAGTAAAGAATTTCTTCCTAATATTTAATCTAAACCTACTTTCTTTCAGTTGAAAAGTAGGTTTAATTCATCCTTATCACTACATGCCCTTGTGAAAAGTCCCCTCTCCTACCTTCATGAAGGCCTCCTTTAGATAATGGAGGGCTGCTGTAAGGTCTCCTTGAAGTCTTCTCCAGACTCAATAACCCCAAATCTCTCACCCTGGCCTCACAGAGGAGGTGCCCCAATCTTTATCATCTTCACAGTCCTCCTCTAGACCCACTCAAGCATGTTGATGTTCATCTTGTGTTGGGCCCCAGAGCTGGATGCAGCACTGCAGGTGGGGTCTCACCAAAGCAGAGCAGAGGGACAGAATCCCTTCCTCAACCTGCTGTCCGTGGTGCTTTGGATACAGCACACACAGGGCTTCCTGGGCTCTGAGCACACATGGCTAGCTCATATTTAGTTTTTCATCCACCAGGACACTCAAGTCCTTTTCCCAGGGCTTCTGTCAATCCACTCATTGCCCAGCCTATATTGATTTTGGGATTGCCCCAACCTCGGTGCGGGAGCCCACACATGGCCCTGCTGAACTTGAACCTGAGGTTTTCCCAGGCCTGCCTTTCAAGTCTGTCCAGGTCCCTCTGAATGACATCCCTCCCTTCTAGAGTATCAATCACATCACTGACCTTGGTGTCACCTAGCTGAGTTTGCTCTCAGTCCTACTGTCCATGTCCTCAACAAAGATGTTAAATAATACCAGTTCATGTATTCCCTAGATTCCACCATCTCTACTACTGTGTGTGGGAAGCCTGTTTCCTTCCTTAAAACTGTCCAGTTAATAGGATTACCCCCCTCAATTATAGTCAGAACTCTTTGGAGAAGTTTAATGATGTTACTACCAGAAAAAAAGGTCAAGACATAAGCGTGGAACAAAAGCCCTTGTCAAAAATAGGCATGACTGTGACCTTCTCACTAAGCCAACCTTCAGGCAAGTATATCTGCTGGCCTGATTGTGCTAACCTGTATGTCTGCCATAAATTCTTCTCTTGCATATACGCTTCTGTGCCCTAGTGTAAAAAATAGGAGTGGATTTTGCTGCTTCAATACATCATGAAATTTTTGGACTCAGCATCTCTGAATAATGAATGACTTTTTCCATACTGCCTCTTTCCCTCTTGCTGTCCCTTACAGTCCAAAAAGCATCTGCCAAGCTCTAAGGCCTGAGTTTTGAAGAAGTTTGACTTTGAAATGGCTTGCTGCTTGTAGCACAATCAGGAGTTATTTTCTCTGTAAAAAGTGTCCAACCCTTGAAGAGCCCTAGATCTCTATGTTTTTCATAGGTCTGTGCTGTTAACAGAGGAGAATAGGTTTGTAAGTGCAGAGGCCAAGTTCAGGCTTTTTCTGCACATGTGTAACTGGGGAATTTTTTCTCCTCCTTGCTCTTTGGTGTCCTCTGTAGAGCTATGGCATATTTCTCACTTGCAATTCCCTGAAGTGATGACCTTTGGTGGAAGGAAGAGTTCCCTGTGGCTGGTAGCAGGGCCCATGGATAGTTGTGTCTTCAGTTGGTTAGTACACACACACAGATGCTCTCAAGTACTGAAGTCTTCTGAGTTACAAAAATCATCACTCAGGGCACAGCAGTTTTTACAGGAATATTGTTTCTGCAAACAGCTGTGTAATTCTGGGATTTTTTTCAAAACCTTTCAGTTTTGTGTCACCAGAGCTGAACTCTAAGGCCACTAATTTACATCCCTCCCAACTAGCTGTATAGGCTGTCAGTTTATCATCCTGCCTTCCATGCCTTAAAAGGTTTAAAGAAATAAAATGGACAGAGACAGACCTGATGTAGCCAAAGGTCCATTCAATCACATTACCCACAGTGCTTATTTTTGTCATGCTGATTAGCAGAGGGTTCGTTTGGGGGATAAAGATGGCAAGGGAACTCTTGCTCTGAAAATCCATAACTACTCTTTTGGAGTCAAAAAATTAGGCAGATGTCAGAGATGTGATTTTAAGACAGAAAAGAAGAAGAGGGAGAAGAGAATCATAAAGTTGCTGACCTAGGCCAATGTTCAAGCTTGAGCACATCACTGTAGTTTATAACTTGTCTTAATGCCATAGTTTCTGGGCCCTCTGTAAATTCACATCCTGTTGCAATCCTCTCTAATCACAGAGGAGCAAATAGAACTAACTCTGTGAATAAAGCAGAAAGAACCCTGAATATTCATTCAAATATTGGTTCAAATATTCCCCAGAATGGGATAAAACCCAAAAGTGGTTAGATGTTGATACCAAAAAATTGATATAATTTACTTAAAGGAGTCAAAAAGAAAGGGGAGGGAGGGAGGGAGGGAGGGAGGGAGGAAGGAAGGAAGGAAGGAAGGAAGGAAGGAAGGAAGGAAGGAAGGAAGGAAGGAAGGAAGGAAGGAAGGAAGGAAGGAAGGAAGGAAGGAAGGAAGGAAGGAAGGAAGGAAGGAAGGAAGGAAGGAAGGAAGGAAGGAAGGAAGGAAAAAGAGGGGTACAAAAATGGACAGGGAAAGTGACAGAGATGAAGTAGAAGCGTATCACCCCTCCATGGGTCCCAATGACGTCTCATTGTTTCCCTTCATCTAATATTGTTGGTAAGGCTTCCCTGCTGAAAAGCATAGAATCCCATCAAATAACATACCTTTGGGCAGGTGGGAACACAGAGGTACCTCCCTGAGGGGGGCCAGTTAGACACTGTTCCTTGCAAGATTGTGGAGCTGTTGCATCATACAGTATCATGTGCAGTGCTCTGGTGCAGGGTCTGGGGACTCCTTTGGGGGGGTGTTAAGAACCGGCTTAACACAGAAGACCAAAGGAAATTAAGCCTCTGAATAAAATGGGTTGGACCCAGGGAGGTTTGAAATATACCCAAAAAACACAATTAAAACCAAATGAGATTAGATGTTGTTGCCAAAAAACTTGATGTATTTTATTTAATAGTAAAAGAGGCAAAGGGAAAGAAAGAGAAAAGAAAGAAAGAAATAGAAAAAGAGTTGTGCGTGGGGGGTGGGGGGACTGGGAGAGAGTGACAGGGGTTGGGTAGAAACATACCAATCTTCCAGAGGTCCCAACAACATCTTGTTCTTCTCCATCTTTTCTTCTTGGTGGTGAGGGTCCCCCAAGGGGTGCCGAAAACTATAGAATCCCATGGACTAATATACTTTTGAGCCAGGTGGGAACGCCAGGTGCCTCCCCTAAGGGGTCTAGGTTTGGCATTGTCCTTTGCAACACTGTGGATCTGTTGCATCATATTGCAGTGCTTTGGTGCAGGGTCTAGGGACCCCTTTGTGGGGGCCTTTGATGGGCCATGACATCCCCTCAGCTGTCCTTCACATGGATGTGGCTTTTCCTGGGGTGAAGGGGCCCCTGGGGCTCCTCTACTCATCGGAGGATGGGCATTCATTGCCTCTCACCAGAGGCTTTTTGACATACACCCAAACCCCGCCTCCTCCTGTTTAGTGGGGGTCTGTGGAGCCGGGCAGCAGATAAGCCTGGGGGTATAGCCTCCATCCCCTGCTGGGCTGGGCCCTGCAGTGGATGCTCTTCCAGATGCTTTGAACAATAGTGTCACTTTTCTTATCTCTGTTCCTTGGGGGGTTTAACTCACAGTTCAGGGCTTCAGTCAGGGGGCCCATTCAGGGTGGGCTTGGGTGATCTTCTGTGCAGTTATTGTTATGTACTTTTGCTGTAATAGGCAGAACTGTAACATTTCAGTCTCTGACACATCCTGCCACCAGTGGCATGTCAGGTCTCTGGAAAGATGCTGCCTATGTACACAAATTATTTTCTCAGACCCACAGTCATATGGCTTAAGCACAATCACGAGTTGAATGTTTAATGTGCACCGAATACACAGCAGCACTCTGGGAATTAAAAAGTTTTTTCTCAAACACATCACTGTGCTCTAAATTGTAGTGTTGGTTCATGTCATCTAGTCCTGTCTTGTCAGAGAATCAGTAAAATCTCCTGTGCCAAAGTACTGCAGTGGTAGCGTGTGGGGGGTGACCTATAACTTCAGTGCACTGCCCATCCTGCTATCTGTCATTAGTTCCTTGCTACAACTCCTTGTAAATTTTGTTTTCTTACTGCCTTAAAGCTTGGCTTCAATTTTAACATCAATGGGTATTGTCTGATGAGAAGATAATGTAAACCAAAGAGGCAGTTTTAGGCTGACAATTACATAGATTGGAGTACAGTTCTTGGAACTTAAATTTCAGCTTACAGTTCCCTGTAAAAGAGTAGGGTGAGATAAAGACCGTGATTCTAAATATTTAATTTCAGGTCTCTGCTTATAACTGCTGCCTAACCATGCCCCTGGTGAAGCCCAAAAGCAGACAAAACAATTTCCCACTTTAAAGTTTTCAGCACCCCATTAGCTTTCCAAAAGATAAGACTCCATTCTTTTGGGCTGTTATTGAGGCCAGAATCTCTTACACATAAATAATTTTGCTGACTATGATTTGATCTGGTTTTACTATGGCTGATGTACTGCTGTCTTGTCTACTAGGATTTGGGGTGAAAGGGAAGATTAAAACTTGACAACAAAATCCCATACATTGAGTTGTTTTGGAGTACAGGTGTCAGTCTACTGGGTAATCCTGCAACCCTGTATAGAACTGAGAGGTATTACATTTCAAGGCCTGGGACTTGTAAAAGTCTCCTTTGAGCCCAGGTTTGTGTGGGAGTTTTTTTTAAGGCACAGGCTCAGCCAGGTACCCTGAGGTACCACCAGCACTTTCCAGTCTGTTCATCAAAGGGCCTGATAAACAATATCTGGTGTGGTGTGTGGAAAAACTGGGAAGCCTGAGACAGGAGGTGAGTGCTGGAGGCTCAACTTGCAAACATGAGACACAGCAGGTCTTATTTCTCCTGCCTTTGATATTGGTCTTGGTAAAATTTCAGCTGTCCATGTGGACTCTGAGCATTTTTTTAAATTATCTTGACTATTTCTATTAAATGATGTGAAAGTGTGTTTTATTGAGAGAGGAAGGAAAGGAAATGCATGTTGTGAGTAATTGCTTATGGGTTTACTATTATGCTAATCCTGCACATAAATAGTCACCTATTTGTGTGCACTTCATTCAGTGGGAACAATTGTTCCTATATAAACTGTATTATTTGAGGAGATTGCTGTCTGGGTGTGAAATGAGTGAGGGCTCTAGGTAAGACTACAGAAAGGTTTCAGATCTCATGGACAACAAATTAACCCACTCCCTGACTATTGAAATACTACTACTCTGTGTTACAGGGAGAGAATGCTTCTCACGTTGCTGAAAGAAATGACACCAAAAGATCTCCTACGTTATTTTTCTGACGCTGTTGTACTTGAGATACATATTCAGTTCTTGGAAGTGTTTCTACAACCCCTATTTCTGGACAAATAGCTGGACTAGCACAAATTACATGTATTTTTGATCTGCCCTGCTCAGGCCAGTGAAGCAGGCTGAATAAATTAAAAGGTTTCATGGTACCAAAAAAGGTGGCATGATCTGTGGGAGGAAAGAGAGATAGTGCTGAAGGCAATCTTGCCCCTGATACATTGCAGCTGTGTTAATTACCAGAGAGTGGGAACAGCCTTGCCCTCACAGCTGTGGGTGTGGTAAAAGAGTGAGTTAAGTGGTAGAGTGGGCTCTTGGAGTCTGCTGGCTGTGCTGTGAGGAGGAAGGGACAGGAGGTCATGTGAGGGACCCGAAGGAGATCGCTGGAAGGTATTAGAGGCTTTTAGATAACAAGGTGCTGATGCTTGAAGCCTTTTTCAGTGTCAGTTGTACCTCCTCCATCAATGATCCAGTTGGAATGATTTGAAATTTACTCGGTTTGTTTAAGGGTGTAGGATAGGTGGATTGGTTTTCTTTCTGCCTCAGATTAAAAAGGTTTGGTGTGTTCACCCATGGAGGTCTCTACTTCCCTTGCTTGAGGACTGGCTAGTGTGTTCCTTCACAGTGGAATTGTGAGAACTTGGCACAGTGTTCAGACATGCAAGTACTGCTTTTTCATTTTTAATTTAATAACAGGATCCTACCTTCATAAAATATTGTAACTGACTTTTTTTCTAGAGATAGGAGAAGAAGAAGAATGTAAAAATATGATTCCTGGAGCTGCAGTGCTTGGCTGCTGCTAAGCCATTGGACAAGAGAGGAAAATAGGAAAGTCACACTCCTTGTTTTGTTCACTAGGTCATGAGAGAGTGGGAGGAGGCAGAGCGCCAAGCAAAGAATTTGCCAAAGGCTGACAAGAAAGCTGTTATCCAGGTAAAGGAAAATGCAACCACAACCTTACCATCTGAGGCCCCAGTTAAGATACAAGGGTGCTGGCTGTGATGTAATTTAATAATCTGCTTTATGGTGATTTCATGTTATTCTCTGTTCTTTTTTTTTTTTCTTGTCTATGCTGATATTTTTTCTGTTTCTGTTGTGATGGATGTTTTTTTCAGCATTTCCAGGAGAAAGTGGAATCATTGGAACAAGAAGCAGCAAATGAAAGACAGCAGCTTGTGGAGACTCACATGGCACGAGTGGAAGCCATGCTGAATGACCGTCGACGCATTGCTCTGGAGAACTACATCACAGCCCTGCAGACTGTCCCACCCAGGGTGAGTGTGTGTGATGGTTTCATCACATTTTATATTTTATTTGACTGGGAGAATATAAAAGCGAAACAGGCTCATTTTTAAATTACAAAGATAGTTTATTTACACACACTGAAAGGATGAAAATAGGAAGGAAAAAAAAAAAAACAACAAATGGAACTTTCAAAACATCTTTCTCTCCCTCTCCAAGTTTTCACTTTCCTACACTCAACATAAAAAGACATAACCTGCAACTTAGCCAGTTTTACTATTTTAAGATAATCTTTTATTAATTCTTCAGGAAAGGAGCTTCTCTGTTTCAATAGAGACTTTGTCTACAAGGACTTTAAAGAACTCAATCTTACTCACTTACAGTATTCTCAATACTGAACACGTGGGCCCTGTACTCAAATACACTGCAACATTGGGGTGTCGCCTTTTAAAGGTGTCTCATCTAAGGCAAAGGGTTTTTCTTCATTAAATCAATTTTACTTAGTCCATCACACAATACCTTTGCTCAAAAATCTACACATAAAACAATCACCTCCCCAAATTGCACATCTTTTCATGGTTTAAAGGAACAACTCAGTTCAGTCCCTATGTTCCAGAGAAGTCCAGCTAGAATTTTCAGCCACTCCTCTTCCTCTACCTTAAAATCTTTTTCACTCTCTTTTCACTGACTTCAGCTCCATGCTGTGTCTCTTTATGGTCTAATCACTGTATCTGTCTTTCGTTCAGGGAAAGGCCGGTGCTCAGAAGAAATTTATTTGCTAGCAGAGAAAGAGTTAAGCTTGTCGGGCTGCTCACGTGATCTTGTTGCAGCGGGAACTAAAAAAGTCTGAAGGCCGCAAGCTGTTTTTTTCGGCCTGAAGGCGGGGGGGAGGGGAAGAAGCATTTTGCAGCTGCCAGGGCTTTTCTTCTCCTTTCCTGCTGCTGCTGCTGCTGTTCTCGGGGGCCACGCCTGGGGCAGGGGGGGCGGGGCGGCGACGGTGGAACACTCCTGGGTCTCAGCTCTGGTGACAGAAGCGGCTGCCACCGGGGCTTCTCTTCCCCTCCCCCGCTGCTGCTGTTCCCAGGCTCAGACACACCTGAGCTGCGCTCTCAGGGGGCCCAGGCCGGGCCCGGCCAGGGCAGTGGGGCCTGGCCGAGCCCGGCCGGGCTCTGTGCTGCTTGATGTTACTTGTGATTCAGCCAGAAGAAAAGAGAAAGCTCTTCTCCACACTCTCGGCTTATATGAGTATTACCCAAAAGTCGTAACCTACTTTTGAATAGTCAAACTATCTGCTAATTAAATAAAAATGATTTTTGATTGGACCATTCTTAACCCATGACAGTGTGGTACCACAAGCTCTGTCAACTGTGTCAAAATCGCTGTCTTGGGGAAAATGTAGGCGTGCCCAGGTGCAGTCCAGCTTTGGAGCTCGGAGTGTGCTCACTGTGCAATAGCTGCAACAGCAGTTAGACTGCCTAAATGCAGACACAAGCTCCCCATGTGCATACTTGTTGATGGATACATACATAATAAAGAGATAGTTAAGCAAACCACATGTGAGTCCCTCCAAGTGATGCACATTAGCATAATTCATCCTGACAACATGGAGCTTAAAGATCTAATGGTTGTGGTTTTTTGTTTTGTTGAACTGCTGAAGTGTTTGGTGAAGGATCTTGTAAGGATTGTTGGATGGCATGAAGCTAGCACACTAGCAATTTGAAGTTGTCTGCTTTGGATGTAATGACTATTGGTGGATGTAAACATGTGCATTCAGAATGCAGATTGAGTGGAATTTAATGGCTCTATATTTCTGATACTTGTTTCAATTACACAATAACTGGTCAGTGACCTCCAGATGAAGAGAATTTTCAGAAAGACTCAGGTACTAAAACAGAATACCACCTTAATTCAGTTACTCATGTGCCCCTGTTCCAGATCCAAGGATTCTTGGGCTCCGATACCTTCTGGATTGCAGCTGGGGCGGGGGTGCAGCTGGGTGTTCCTCTGGTCCAGAGGGTTTTCCAGATGCCTTCTGTCCCATCTGGGGTGCCAGAACTGATGTCTAAAGAGGCAACCTGAAACAGAGGCTAGACAGTGTTAAAGAGATAAAGTAGGTATTTATTAAAAAGCCTTTAAAGGATACACATTGGCCAGTACAAGAGCCTGGCTGTGGCTCGACCCAAGATGGATGACTGGTCATGAGTTTTCACACTTCTATAAGTTTGGTCCATTTACATTTTGAGGTTAATTGTCCAATTACAGCTTCAGGTTATGAAGTCCCATCCTCCCAGATTGCTTTCCTCAATTTGCCTGTTGCTTGTACTTTCTTGGGCCCAAAGCTGCAACAGTGTCCTTGGTTCTCAGGCTGGAAAAGGATTGTTTTGTCTAACTTAAATGTGAAGAGAACTTATTAATACTTTATATGAAGTTCAGAGTCACACACTAAGGCAGTACAGAATCTGAAAAATATGAAACCTGAAACTTAAGGCATCATGGGAAAGCAATAAATTATTTTATGTATCTCTGGCCTCTTGAACACTTCCTAGATGGAAAAAACATTGTTACTCTGCTGAGTCTTTTAGTGAATTTGACTTACAGGGAGTTATACCAATATGGCTAACATAATTACGTTACATATTTTAAATTTCTTTCTGAGGAGAAACCTGCATATTCGGTGACCATGGAAAATTGATCATTGTCTTAGTCTTTATCATTGTCATCATAATTAAACTTTTTTCTCCACCCCATGGTACAAAACTCTCTTGCTTTTATCGTGTCTGCCAAGTAAAAAGTTAAAAGTTACATGTAGGTAAAAGTGTTGTGGGGTGACTTCAGGATAGTTGTGTGAAGAGTTTCCATATATTTTGCAATAGTAATTTGTGAAAAATTAAGCTAGTCAGTGTTAAATTGGTAGAGGATGTTATTTGGCCTGAGTGTGAGTTGCATGTTATGACCTCTGACCACAGTGAGGGTGGTGAAAGACTTGAACTCATTAGGAGATAGATTAGTGAGTTATAAGCTGGGATGCAGCTTCTTTTAGGAAGCTGGAGTCTGTGGCTCAGAACTGAGGTGAGTATGGACTGGCTGCAGGTCATGTTTGCTTTCTTGCACTGTGGTAGTTCACCAAAGGTAGGGTTTCACATATCGCTTTGGAGCCAAGCTTTCTGCTTTGAAGTTCAGTTTTGTACAAATGTAATCCTGTCCAAAGAGTACCACAGTAAAATTATTTGATTGTAAGCTTTGTGTGTGTGTCAGGCTGGCAGCTTTGTTCTGCAGGTATCTGCAGTTGTTGAAGGGTATAGTGGGGACCACACATAACAGCAGAAAGGTCTCTACAGCTGCTGAAATGTGGAATGCAGAGGATACAAAATAAACTTCAGCTGCAGAACTCTAAGGGGAAAAAATGTTAACAGTGACTCTGGGATCAGAGAAATTTATATTTTGTGTTTGTGTAGCTTATAGTCAGCTCCCAGGATGTTTAAATTATTGATACATTCCCTGTGTCAGGGGGAGAGCAGCAGGCCTGAAAGGTGACGAGACTCCAGTAAAAATAAGTTTTGAAAGTACTGTTTGGAAGACTGAATTGCATCCTATATTGAGTGTATGTCCTATATATGTCGTATAAAAGCTAATTATTCTGAAAAGAGTAGGTGGCAAGCATGGAGGTAACGTTAGCTCAAGATGCTACCAGACAGGGACTCATCTCAAAATAACAGGGATGAACAGTTTAAGAGATGTCTTTAAACAAGTTCTTGTTCAGTCTTGTAGATGGTCTTGTCCTTGCCTCAGCATTTTTTGGTTGTGTGTTCTGTAGCTGATGACAGTTGAGGTGTTGAACTGCTGCTCAGGTGCATGCCAAAGCACTTGAAAACACTGACCTTGAATTCAGCAGGATGATTTGTCTGGTTGTATTGAGAGAGAGGGGAGAAGGTTTTGAAGGAATTTAGGAATAAAAAGAGGATGTATCATCTTTGGAAGGAGGGTCAGGTGTCCCAGGAAATAATTAAGGGGTTGTTAGGGCATGTAGAAAAAAGTTAGGGAGGCTAAAGTTCAGTTAGACCTTAATTTGGCAACTTCTGTGAAAGATAATGAAAATGTTTTTACAGATACATATTAATGTCAAAAAGAAGGGTAAGAGCAACCTCGGTTCTCTACGTGATGGGGGAGGGAATTTAGTGACTGCAGATGAGCAGAAAGTGGAAGTGCTCAACATCTGCCTTGCCTCAGTCTGTAGTGGGAAGACAGCTTGTCCTCAGGACAGCTGTCCTCCTGGGTTGGTAGATGGTGTCAGGGAGCAGAATGGTCCCCCTGTTATCCAGGAGGAGGCAGTCAGAGAACTGCTGAGCCGCTTCGATGTTCATAAATCTATGAACAGATGGGATACATCCCAGGGTGATGAGGGAACTGGCAGATGAGCTTGCAAAGTCACTCTCCATCACTTACCAACAGTCTTGGCTCACTGGTGAGGTTCCAGATGACTCTAAGTTGGCCAATGTGATGCCTATTCATAAGAAGGGTAGGAAGGAGGATCCTGGAAATTATAGGCCAGTCAGTCTGATCCCGGTACCCAGGAAGGTACTGAAACAGTTTATATTAGTGTCATCATACAGCACTTAGAGGATGACCAGGGTATCGGACCCAGCCAGCATGGGTTTAGAGGGATAGGTTGTGTTTGACCAACCTGGTCTCCTTTTATGACCAGGTGACCCACCTGGTGCATGCAGGAAAGGCTGTGGATGTTGTCTTTTTGGACTTCAGCAAGGCCTTTGACACTGTCTCCCACAGCATACTCCTGGAAAAGCTGGCAGCCCATGGCTTGGAGAGGAGCACTCTTTGCTGCGTCAGGAACTGGCTGGATGGCCAAGCCCAGAGAGTGGTGGTGAATGGTGCTATATCCAGCTGGCAGCCAGTCACCAGTGGTGTCCCTCAGGGGTCTGTTCAATATTTTTATTGATGACATGGATGAGGGTATTGAGTCTTTCATTAGTAAATTTGCAGATGACACTAAGCTGGGAGCGTGTGTCGATCTGTTGGAAGGTAGGAGGGCTCTGCAGAAAGACCTGAAAAGGTTGGATGGATGGGCAGAGTCCAAGAGGATGAAGTTTAGTAAGTCCTGCACTTTGGCCACAATAACCCCCTGCAATGTTATAGGCTGGGGACGGTGTGGCTGGACAGTGCCCAGGCACAAAGGGACCTGGGGGTTCTGGTCGACAGCCGGCTGAGCCAGCAGTGTGCCCGGGTGGCCAAGAAGGCCAGTGGCATCTTGGCCTGTATCAGGAATAGTGTGGCCAGCAGGAGCAGGGAGGTCATTCTTCCCCTGTACGTGGCAGTGGTGAGGCTGCATCTTGAGTATTGTGTCCATTCTGGGTCCCTCAGTTTAGGAAGGATGTTGAGATGCTCAAATGTGTCCAGAGAAGGGCAATGAGGCTGGTGAGGGGCTTGGAATACAAGCCCTGTGAGGAGCGACTGAGGCAGCTGGGGATGTTTAGCCTGGAGAAAAGGAGACTCAGAGGTGACCTTATCGCCCTCTACAATTTACTGAAAGGTGGTTGTAGTCAGCTGGGGGTTGGTCTCTTTCTCCAGGCAACAACGGACAGAACGAGAGGACACAGTCTTAAGCTGCTCCAAGAGAAATTTAGGCTGGATGTTAGGAAAGAGTTTTTTACGGAAGAGTGATAAAGTACTGGAATTGTCCACCGAGGGAGTTGGTGGAGTCACCATCCCTGTCTGTGTTTAAAAAAAGACTGGGTGTGGCACTTAGTGTGACGGTTTAGTTGAGGTGTTAGGACATGGGTTGAACTTGATGATCTTGAAGGTCTCTTCCAACCTAGTGAGTAGTTCTGTGAATCACCTATCACAGACACACAAGGGTTTCCTGGTCAGCAGGGCTTCACAAGAACTTCTTATATCTGGATCACTAGTTAAAGCAATGTCACAAGCTTTTAAGCCATATGAGATCACCGTATCAGAGATGAAACGTGTGTATGGATAGTTTTAAAACCAAAACACTAAAACTCCCTAGGTTTGTATTTCTACACAGAGTGAGTTTCTAGTGTTTCGTTTCTAGGGGTTTTTTCCTGCTTGAGAAGAAATAGTCTCTGCCCCTCTAAGGAAACCCCTTGCATTAAATATTCTTTCATTGTCCTAAACTTGAGATATGGATTTCTGCTGCCATAATAGGAAGATTTCGTGGTCAGACATGCTGGAGGAACACGTCTCCATTTCTACTCTATAGTGATATGTGTGGGACATTTCTCAGTGTTAGAAAAGGCACCCCTGAATGTGGACTGCCAATGTACCCAAGTGACTAGTACTTCTGTTAGTGGTATTTTTTAGGTATTTTCAAGATTGTTGTCCTATTAACAAATCTACTTGTAAGGTCTCATTCACACATTCCAGTGAATACAGACGCACTATGGAAAAACAAAAGCTATTCCCTTCTGGTTTTAGACATGATACTTAACTTGGAATATCTCTTGAAAAAAAAAAATTAAAATTCATCCTTTTCTGTCTAGTCTGCCCTAGCCTGTTACCTTGATGTGTCTTGGGGCAAGAAAAGTTGAATTATCAGGAAAGGTAGCTAAATTTTCTGTCTTCAAAATTTTCTTCTTGTTGTTAAACTTTCTGGTCTTCTAGCCTTCGTTTCAATAAAGCTTTACAGTTGACATTTCAGTTGTTTGGCCATTACCACAAGGTTGAGGATTACTCACTTTCCAGCATCTGTCCACAGTTTCTAGCAACTTCATCTGAGAGTACTTGGCTTTGGGAACTTGGAGTTATTTTCCTCATTAATTAATTTTCAGCTATGGAGACACTAAGTTTAATTCTCTGGCAGGATATGGCTTCACATTTCTATTTCTGTCTGACATATCTTCTCCAAATAACCTTTGGTTTACTTCTCTCAGGCATTTTTGAATCTGTTGCTTCTCTTAAACTGAAGAAATCTTTGGACTTCTTATCTTAGTATTTGCCTCTTGTGTAAATGTTAAATCAGTTTAGGCTCTATATTTGTCCATGAATCTATGTCTTCTTAAAGCTTCACCTTTACCCACAGTTCTTCCTGCTTTGGAAAGCTGTGCACAGATCTTCTGACACTTATTTTATCACTTCCACACCTTCTTCTCTGTGTCACTGTCAGTGCCTAGACAAGCTCTTTACCACTTCTGTTCATTCTTTAATCTGCTGCACAGTAAGGTCATCTTTCTGTTCCTTCTCACTGCTCAGCAGCTTCAGGTAGAATGCACAAGCACAGCACCACAAGTGGGAATGGAGAGAAGGGGACTGGATTTCCAGAATCCATCACAATCTCAGAGTTGAAGGTGGATGTCTTAGCTGGGTGCTGGAGAACATTTCCTGTGCCATCACTGTGTATATTTTCAAGTTCCCTTCAGCTGCTGATATTTTCATTCTTTGTATTCAATTACATGCTTGGAGGCGTATATCTAGTAGGTTTTGCTAATTAATATTACTAGCAATAGACTTCACAATTTTGCAAAATCTGGCATCTAAGCTGAGAAACTTAAGAAAACTGGGCAGATGTCTCTTTTTTTCTTATGGGTTTTCAGTCAGTTGTGTGTTCTGGATGTGTGTGTTCTGAACCTCAGCTCAGTAGTTCTTTTCCTCTGTTTTTTCCTCTGGTGGAGTAGCACTAGTGACAGGGCAGGAACATTGGGATTTTTTTCTTCCGTAAGTTTTGCAGTCGAGTCTGGGGATTGGTTATTCATAGAAACATAGAATGTCTGAACACCCTCCTCAGGAACATTACCTACTGCTTACAACTACTATTTAATGGTGCGTCCTGATGCTGTTCAGTTGAGACGATGTTCCTTATAGTAGTCAGAGTTGCCTTCAGAAGATAATACTAAGGGCTTTTGGCTTGAGATATATCTCCAGTGCAAGAAATGAAAACATGTCATTCTAAACTGATGGATTTTTGTTCTTTTTCTTCCTTGTAGCCTCGTCATGTATTCAACATGCTGAAGAAGTATGTGCGTGCTGAGCAGAAAGACAGACAGCACACTCTCAAACACTTTGAACACGTCCGCATGGTAGACCCAAAGAAAGCTGCCCAAATCAGATCTCAGGTAATCCCCACTGATGGTTAGTGAGGTCATGTTAGTCCATAACTATTGTGAAATTTCTGTCAACCTGTTTTTTATAAAATACCCAAGTTCTTTCCGTGGACAGCTTTAAATGCGATTCAAGTTTTCCATCAGATTAAGGGAAAGTGATGTAGTAATGTGAGTATGATTTTTCTTCTGAGAAAAACTGAAAACAGGTTTTTTGTCTATCTGGACCGTGAGTCAGTCATGGGCATGTCCTGAGGAGCCTTCCAGAGCATTAATGCTGAGAACCTTTGTTAGGGCTTTGGTAAATAATACCTCTGGGAAAACATCAGTACTAGATTTAGCAACAATACATGGTTGTGCTTCTCTCAGCTGAAGTGGCAGAACCATAAGTGGTGTAGCCATCTGACTGTGACCAACCTTTGTATAGTCATTGCAGAGGCACTTGTAATGTCTATAAATGTGATTACTGCAATGCACACAAGTTTAACATGTTCTTTTAAAACAGACACTGTTGTTCATGGCATTTAACTGCTGAATGTTACTATAGTCCTCAATGCATATATTTTGGAGTATCTTTTATCTTGTCTTCATAAATCATAGAGGGCAAGAAAACAGAAGGAAAACACCCAAGAATGAAAGTGTAGCTGGCTTTCAAAACAGCAATTAAAATTGGAGTCACAATGGATAAACTGTAAAAACAGTGTGTTGGAATCTGTGGAATCTGCTGCTGTTCCCTCTGTAGGATTCAGTTGCAGGCACTGCTTCAACTGCAGTTTTTGATTGACTGACATCACTTAAAGAAAAATCAAAACCATGTACCTCCCTGGATGTCAGATTAGATTGCCAAACATTGAGATCAAACATTGGTGTAAAACTTTGGAGCCAAACGTTGGTGTACATTGAGGTCATGCTGTCTTAAAATTGCTGGAATGAGAAATACACACTTCTAAGTTTTCTGCAGTGAGTGTTGTCTTTGCCTTGTCTTAAGCATCTAACATGACTTCATGAGGTTTGTTTTTTCCAAGTCATCGGATTATTTAATAACAAAAATCAGTGATATTTTGCAGAGTGCAGGTTGTATGGCAGCACTGGTGAAGAATAGAAACTGACATATAAATAAAAGAAGTGTAGTGTATTTCCTAACATGTCATTGTAGGAATGAGTTATTGATATAGTATCTTTGTGTCTAGAATTGGCCAGATGGTTGGGGAAATGTGGCCTTGGAGTTCTGTTTGTGAAATGTTTTTCAGTGGAAAATAAAAAACAAAATATTTTGTTCAATATCATAAATACTTGGATTTGAAGAAATCATGTTGCTGTCTGCAACACATTTACTTGTTAGGCCTAATTATCCTGATAGTCTTCTAAGTCTTTTAAGATGCAACTCAATTTCTCCTTCTACTGAAGAAAGGTGATACTTGTGGTAGAGTACCCAGGAGGGGAACACATATCATGTGATGTCATAACAACCCGTATCAATGTGAGGGCACTTGAAGCAATAGAGCTGTAATCACATGAGAGGATGCAGTAATGCTTCTGGGTGGAAATATTTTTGTTTGCAACTGAAAATGTTTACAATTTGCAAATGTTACCTTTTTTTTAGTTTTTATTTGGAGAGTTGTTTCTTTTCGCAGTATTTAGATTAGGAAATAAATAAATAAAAACAAACATCTGAAACATTCAAATGCAGCAATCACTGTGCCTCACTTTGTTTTCATATTATGTGAAAACTTATGAGTGTGGGCAAATGTAAATGTTGCTGAAAGAAGAATGAATCTGTGGATTTCTTCCACAATAGCTGTTTGTGTGCATGTTCTGCCCCACAGCAAAGGTAAACCCCTACCTTCCATTACTGCATTTCCATGGGATTTCAGGTAGTTGCTAGGGAAGAACATCTAGAGTGGTATTTTTGTAGTAGCTGTAGGAGAGAGGTGAGTTTTGTAAGGGGTTTGACAGTTTTGATACGTGGAGTGTATTGAAATGTTATACCTGAACAAGTGAAAACGGTCTTGCTTCCTATAATCTATGAAATTTGTGATAGCGTCAAATTATCCATAGTATTCCCCTCCTTTGAATATTTTTGTTTCCATAGGTTATGACACATCTACGTGTGATATATGAACGCATGAACCAGTCTCTCTCCTTCCTCTACAATGTGCCTGCTGTGGCAGAGGAGATCCAGGATGAAGTTGGTATGCAAACTACTAATATAGAAAAAGACATATGTGATGAGAAATTATCACCAAAAGCAAAAATACATCATCTCACTTTTCTTATTGATATACTACCTCAGCTGAAAAATAGAGTAGACCTGGCAACATTCTTTAATTTTCAGTTAAATTGGAAGACAAATCCTGTATAACCCATGCAGTGGCATCATGATACTGCTGTAAATGTCTTCCCTGAAATACGTTAATTGACATTTGGAGCCTTCCAATGCTATAGGGATGCAGCAATTGACAATGTGATTTAGCAAATCCTATCCTTTGGGTATTTAATTTACGTGGTAAGTATTTACATGGTATAGATCATTTGGAAGTCCTACAGCTAAAAAATTGGCTGCAGAACCAGGCGTGAGAAAAGTGTAAGTATCAACTTGGCAGTTTCCTAGTGGTCACACATTTTAGTTCTTGGTCAGTTATCAAATTGATATCTTTGCTCCTCCCATTTTTTCCAGCATACAAGCTTGACTGTGGATGAATCCAGTACCAACAGTCCCATGTTTACCTCTTCTCTGGGAGCTGTAATGGCAGATAGCTGTGAGGGAGAATGGCCTTTCCTTCCATCCAAATTCTAGGATCTCCCTTGGCTGTGGGATTGCTGCAGCACAGAGATCTCCAGTACAGCACTCAGATTCTGCCATGTGCGCTGTTGCAGCAAGGCAGCTGCACTTAGTTTTGGACAGCACATTGCTAATGTGTGTCTTTAAGAAAAATAATACATGGTTAAATGTAAAGGTCAGAGATGGGACAGTTGTTTTTGGAGCAGCTTTTTTCACAAGTTGTAATACTCTGCCAAATGGCAGTTAATGTACTAATTTCACTAATAACCAGCTTCAGCTGACTAAATAAGTAATTGATTTCTTCAAAAGATGAGGGAGGGAGGCATGCCACTGCAGTAAGGATTAGGATGCATTTAGGACACAGAGAGGAGATGGATAGGGAGTAGTGGTGGATTCATTTGCCCAAAGTATGAGTTATGATGGAGATGTGCTTCTGCTTGAGAGAGCTGGAGATGAGATCAAGAAAATTTGGAAGGGATTGGGAGGCAGCCAAAAGATAACTGTTAGTAATTGTCCTTAATTGTCCATGTGTTTCTATGTTCCACAATTATAAGGCACAATCAAGAGTCTCAGTCTGTAGGTGTAGAGTCATTTGAGGGGAACAACATCTTATTGATAATTTGAAAGCATATAATTTCTGTAGAAAGATGTCAGTACTGTGAGGTCTTTGAGATGCTCTGTTAGTTTTGTTTTTATATTGCTAACGTTCCCTTGGGGTTTTTTTGCTTCAAATTTCAATTTCTTTTGGTTTTGGTAATATTAATGCTTGCTGCTGAGGGCATTCTTGTAAATTTTGTTCTTCTTTCTATGTACTGAAGTGGAACAAGAATTTCAGAATCTTTGAAGTGACATGAGATCAAAAGTCTAGTAACCGCTGAACGGTTTACAAGAATCTGACTCCTAATCTCAAATGTAATACTAATTTTTAGGGGCAAAAAAGAGCCTAAAATTAGTAAGGCATTATTTCCTAATAAGTTGAGAGCAGCTCAAAAATCACAAAGAAAATGTTGGTCACAGTCTCTTGAGTAGTTTTTCCTTACCCTGATTTTTTTTTTTTTTTTGTGGTTTAGGCTGTGCTAAAAACTACTTAAAGCATTGCAAAGTTTAAAGCAATTTAAACGAAGTTTTCATAATTGGGAGTTACTAGGCAGCACAAATTAAAGTACTATTTTTTCAGATCTAGATAAAATAGTTTCCATAATGCAGTGTCTTTCAGTATCAGTGTGTTTCTTGTTGATAATATTGTCTGTATACTTGGTTTTTACATCTTGGTTTTAATGAAAGTTTGTGGTGATCATTCCCATCTGTTCAAGAAGACAGCATCCTTCTAGCTTTGAGCCTTCTAGCTCTGATCAGCCTGTTTCAAATTCTGTTCTGAAATTACTGAATTTCTTAGTCTCTGTACTCTTCCTAAACACATGGAAAAGGACATCTATTACAGCTGCAAAATCTGTGGAGAAGTAAACTTCTAATAAAATTTCCCTTTGTAGCATTCCCAAGAAATATTACAACTCTTTAAAAAGACGTTTGATTAAATACCTTTTGTTGGAACTATTGACTTAGAAAGTCTGAGTCAGTAGAAAACCTGAAAAATAAATGAGGTAAGAACATATCACACAGAGTGTCTGACTAATAAATTGCATATAAGGAGATATGGTTGAAAATAGTTTTAGTTCATTTTCTTTCTTCGTTTTAGTTTCTAATTCCACTCTACTGCAGAGTTGTTCAGTTTTTACCTTGAGGAATAGATAATCTTTGGTTTAGACAACAGAGCTCTGACAAGGGTAGTTTTTCTCTGAATTAAACAAATAGCTCTAGGAGCATCAATATAAATGAAATCTAGTTTGCTGTGAATTTGTACCATGGGTTTAATTCCTCTTGCATCTAATGTGCTGTTTTTCACTCAATTTTTCTCATTGCTAGAAATATTATTACCTACTTTTCAGAGTTGATCAGATAAATTACAGTCTAACAATTGGCCATTTTAAGTTTCCTTAAAATACAGACTATGTTTGAAATTTTTACCTTAAAAAGCAGGCTTACAGCCATTGTTTTAATGTGTGGAATCCAAAACAAAAAATCCAGGTTCTATGCTTACCACAGGCTTTTATGTCTTAAAAGAGCAGCCTTTTCTTTTTATTTTCATAACTGCAGCGGAGATGATGGCAGGAATTTAGGATAAAATTTAACAGAGTTGTAGTTCTTGCCTGCAGGTGTCCATCACCAGCTGATGCCCACTGGCTTTAACAGTGTGTATCATAGGAGCATACGGATAGTTGGAAGACCCATAGCACTCCAGAGGGTAGAAAACAGCACTTAAATTGAGGGCTCTAATACTAAACGTTTGACCAATGTGCACTGTGCAAATGCCCCATAAGGGTTTCAGGTACTGTAACATAGCAGCAAATTCCAGATGTGTGAGTAAGAATATTGCTGGCTTGTCTCTTGTTCATGTTGGGGCAGGGGGAAAGGAGCCAGTCTGAGAGTTGCAGAAAGAGGTCACCTGACCATGGTTGTTCTGAAGAAGCTTGGATAGAATAAGCAGGTCGTTTGGGTAGGAGATTGTTTGGCATTCTGTCTGCAAA
Organism: Phylloscopus whistleri; assembly: GCA_017589585.1. Classification (NCBI taxonomy): domain Eukaryota; kingdom Metazoa; phylum Chordata; class Aves; order Passeriformes; family Phylloscopidae; genus Phylloscopus; species Phylloscopus whistleri. The sequence continues at coordinate 2,349,080 of JADMLD010001404.1, forward strand.
TGATTTCTCAAGGGGCAGTGATGCAAAAGTGCTAAAAAAACAGGTCACTCTTGGCAATTGATGTTGTTCTTGGCAATAAATGAAGTTTCTTATGAGCAGAACTATGCCCCATGAATAGGAGAGTGGCACAAAAAAAATTCTGAGCAGATTATTTGCCTACCTAGGTATTTGTACTCACCTTTTCCCTCTGATAAATCTCACATTCTATTTAATAAGTATGGAAACCAAGAAAAAGCATTAGTAGGCTTTAAGAGAAATCAGCAGTTCCTTTGAGCACATCCTGCTTTAAATCCTTATTTTATTAGATTGCTTATATATATATAAGGCAATTTATTGCAGAGTAGCACAGCAGGCATAGCTTTTGAATCAGAAACTACATCAGAGCTTTGTCCATCAGTCACATGGGCAGGCAATTCAATTCTATCTTTGCTACTTGTTTCCAAACTGATGTCTTCAACTTTTCTGCCCCACCATTGAGGAAATATTAAGCACTGTAGTAATACCACAGCAGTATCGTACCAAAGCTCAGAAGCATTCAGTTACAAGCAATAAGTAAAAGAATATTTTTTCATCTGTCCTTTGACAAGTAAAATCAAACTATTGTTATTTTATTATTCTGTTCCACTCTGCCTGTTCTGTTCTTCTGCAGCATGTTCTGGATGCCACACCCAAATTTCTTGCCTAGAAGAGAAGGCAAACCCAGGCTGACCCGAAATCAGTGCCTGCTTTCAGATATATATAGTGTGCCGTGGGTCAGGTGCTATTTTAAGCATTTGTGTGCTCCAACTTAGCATGACGAAATTTGAAACAAGAGACGTTTGCCTCTTGACATTTGCCTTGCAAGTTCCTTTGAAGATTTTTCTAAGTGCTTTTAGAAACAGGACAAGCTGCAGACTCAAGATGTCTGAAGACTTCCTTTCTTTTAATGCTTCTTCTTTAATCATCTGGCCCAATACCTGTCTGAGTGGAGAGCAAAGTTAGTGCTGCCTCAGCTGGTTCTGGTCTTTCGGCATTTATTAGACTAATTTTTGATTCCTCGTTTCTAGCTTGTAATTTTGACCTGTAGTCAGTTCACAGCCTTGCTGCATTTCTTGCCATGAGTTGCATTAGGATGCTATTCCCAATCATTCTGTGGTGTCCTTCTGAAGAGGTTTAATGGTATTAGTTTCTTGCCACAGGCTGACAGTTCAAAACCACAACCAGAGTGGTCTGGGGACTGATACTGCAAAACCAAAACATGCTCCTGTTGCAAAAGCAAATTCTTTGTCTCGTCTTGTTTGGTGCCATTCCTTTTATGATTGTTTTCTTCATCCTCTCCCTTAAAATGCTATGTTTTGCATATGTAATTAATAATGTCTGTCAGACTGCAGTGGGACTTCTCAGTGTCTTGTTTTTCTGTAATTCTTCCTTGTTCTGTCTTAAAACTTAGCTGACGGGAAGAATTCCACCTTCAAAAATGTTAAAGATGTTGAAGCAATACTTAAGATTTATGAACTTTTATTTGAAGTGGGTTGCTCTAGCAAGGTATCAGAATTATAAAGGGAAGTTGACTTACATTGACTGTGTCAAAAGCTTGTTTAAAGGTTTCCAAGAGTATTGTAATAGGAACATACAGACTGGTGTAGTTCGTATCAAGTAAGAACAGTAATTACCTTGTAACTCAGTTTGAGTGTTTTAGACTAGAAAAATCTTGAGATTGCTTTTTGTTTGTGGAGGTGGCAGTTCTAGGTTGCTTAATAGGATCCAGTTCTAGCCTTCCTCTAAAATGGGGGGGCAAACATACTGGTAGCATCTGATTGATGCTATAATGTGATGCATCAGAGTACTTATAAGACCTAATATATATATTTTTTTTTTTTTTTCTGGTAGAGTAAACCAGTGTTGTTGAAGCATGGGTAAATGAATTAACACTCCAGGATTTATTTGCACTGGGGCAGACCATGTTCAGTGAACTGACATAGATAAGGAATAGTCACTAGTGGTGCTTATCATCAGGGCAGTTGTGTTTTGCACTAGCTGACAAATGTGCTTCATCCAGACAATGTAAATAGAGTGAGCATTTGCATTAGTTGCAAAAACCCATAACTGGGGAAAGCTGGACAATTCCTCTTTAGTTTTATGCTTTCTGCCCTTCTGGAGATCAATTGTCACATCTAAATTGCCCCAGGCACTTGGCTAGTACTGTGTAGGGGAGTGTTCAGTTTTGGATGCAAGGAAACATCTTTGCCAAAGCAGAAGTATTGAATTTCCACCCTTATCTCTTTAAAACCAGCACATTTTTCTGTGACAGCAAGTATTCCATTGAGATTTGTTGGATATCTACACTACACAGAAATTTCTCAGTAAACTTTAAGCAGAGTTTATGGAAGTAGGACAATAGTATGTAGGTCTCACCAAAGGTTCTGTAAAACCTGCCTTCCAGTTTTAAAGAGCCTGTTTCATGTGCGTGTTCTGTATCATACAAGCCCATGTTCCTGCCCTTCTGCTCTGCCCTTTGTGCCCATAAGTGTAATGCAACTGGAATAAGCAGTCAAAAGTGGCCTTCAAAGAATGTGTATTTGGACAGGTACACTGACGTGACTTCCACCACTAGCTATGCCTGTGCTTTCTCCCCATAATTGATTTGCCATATTTATGTGTATCCAGTAACCTCAGCTTTTCAAAGAAAATTTTGAATTTTCTGTGAATTGGTTATTTACCTTTAATATTTTCCCTTGGAGGCCTATAGCATGCAGTCAAAAAGATGGTTTCTTAGGATTCTAGCAAAATATATATTGTTGTTTCAGTGGTTAAAAATAGCAGAGTCCTTCCACAAAAGCAAATTAATTCTGTGTTAAACTTTCCACAGCAACATTAGATTTTGTATGTTTAAATATTGGCATATGGACCAGGTGGAGTGCCTGATGAGCAATTAAGGTCTTTTCCACCCAAGGACATCGGTTTTTAAATCATTTGACTAGTTTATGTACATTTATATATATACAAACATACTCTTAAGCTTTTTTTTACCAAGTGTTGTTTATTTCTTTAATCATCACAAGCCTATGGTCTTTACTAGGCTATCAGATTTGCCACTTTTTTATCTCTGTAAAATATTCTTACAGTTATTTAAATACCATAAATAAAAAGATGCCATTTTGTTGGAGCAAGGTGATGTATCATGTTTATGTAGGGAATCAGCCAATGTCACAGAGGCACAGAATGGCACTCTAGAGGGTGGAGGACATCTGCTCCATTCCCTCTGCTACAGCAAGGCCACCTAGAGCCAGTTGTCAGTGTTTGGTCACCCTCACAGTGAAAGAGCATTTTTTATGTTTACGTTTAAGAGACTCAGCTCTATCTGCTAATAAGATATGTCCTTTGCTTCAGTGTAGGAGAGAAGAGAAAAAATCCTGGGAATAAATCCAACATTTTCTTCTTCTAAACATCTCTTATTTTTTGTCAAGATTATTTAACTGTCATAGAAAATTAGGCAGAGAATGGTAGGTAATTAAAATAGATATAAATGCACATCACTGACGCTGATGTTCTGAAGTGCTTTCATTAGCAATGTACTATATCCTCCCCATCTTTTGTAGCTAAATGGACTATTGTCCTATCATGGGCACTATTGTTCTCCAGAAGAGACATGAATCCTGATTTTTGTGTGCACAAGCCCTCTTTCCATCTCATAAATATTGTGAACATTACTTCAGTCAGTAAAAGAGCCAGCTTCGTCCAGGGCTCACAGATACTGGGAAAAGGATAAAAGGCTCCAGGTGGCTTTGGATTGAGTTGGCTTTTTCTTAGGGGAAAGATACGGGACTTTATGTTTTGCAGTTCAGAAATTTAATCAGAATAAAAAGTTAATAGAAGTGACTAAGTTTAGTAAGAGAATGTTTTCCTCTTGTTTGAATAATGCTGCTCTGTTTCACTTGCACCTCAAAAAAATCTGATATCGTGATCCAGGTGTTAGAACTGAAAACTGATAATACTCATGGACCTGTAAGTTATAAACAAAGTAATTTTTAAATTTTCTGGGTATCTGCTATTTCAGTGAATATTTAAATCTTTCACTCTAAATAATTCATCTGTTTGCAGGAGAGGTTTTAAGGTGTTGCCTCGATTTTGTTCAGGAGCTGATAGTGAGAGCACTCTGCCCTGCATTGATAGATCCTTCTTGAAGACCTTATTCTGTGATCTTTCCATTGCTTTAGCCTGAAGTATTTTGTCCTAGACACTTCTCTTTTAATAGAAAATTGCCATCCCCCATTCCTGTACAGATCCCACAGGGAGTTCATGATCATGAAACCACTCTGGGCTCACAGTAGCAACAGGCTGAGGCTGAGACAGTGTCCTTAACTTCTTAACTTCTTTTGATACTCCTCTGGAAGAGTCTACAGTCACCTTGTGCCCAATGGAAAAAAAATGCATTTAATTTGAATAATTGTTTAATTATTGGTTGTATTTCCGATTTTTTCTTATTCAGTTGGATACATGTAGAAATGCAGATTTGATCAGGATTTTCTTCTAAATCACTAGTAATTTTCTGGTGTCATGAAGACAATAGACTGGGAATTTCTGTCTTGGAGGGCCTTGTTTCTGTGAGTAGTAGGGTTACAATTATATGAAAACGTTGTATTTAAAGGGGTGTGTGTATTATTTTAAATTGGTGTACTAGATATATTTGATTTTAAAAAGCATTATTGGTCAGGATTACCTTATAGCTACAGATTTGCTCCTAAACATCTAGTTGAATTGATTTCCTGTTCTTTTGTGTCTTCAGTGAAAAGTACAAAGCTGAGCACTCAGTTTTGAGATGATACAGATAAAACTTTTTTTTTTAAGTCTGCTTCTAGTTATATGAAGCAGAATGGCTTCTCAGCCCTTTTCATTAGTATTTCCTGATAATTGCTTCTAGTGTTATGCTTTAAGGAACTCATTAGTTCATCACATGCCAAATTTAAGGTGTAATTTTATTTTTTCAGATAGATAACCCAAGTCTGAAAATGTCTTCCAGTTGTCCAACTTTCAGATATGATCTGAGAGCAGGTGACTTTCCAAATGCATAGCTCCAGTTAGAGGGGAGGCTCTGGCGTGGTAAAAATGTTGCCTGCTTACAGAAATCTCATTATACTGAGCTGTTGGAGATTTTTTTGGTACACAGAATATATGTGTAATTTTTTTGTCATCTTAAATCAAGTTCATGATGTCAGTGTCCACAAGTACTGAAGCAGCCCAAAGTTGTGGGATCACAGACACTCCAACATCTTGTGCTTCATTCGTGCTGTTGAATGATGGATTTTCTTTTCCCAGTTAACATGTTTTGGAAACATTTGTGTCATTCTGTGATTCACTCTAAGCTCAGATTCCTGGTAGAAGGTCTTGGATTGTGAAAGAAACAAAGGAATCACCTTAATTCACACCTGCTGGCAAATTCTAAGTCTCCAGTGACAACCAGCTACAGTTACTGTCTGCACAAGCTGATATAGTTTTTTATATAATATATTAGAGAGCTAGTGTGTCAGTCTCTGGAATTGTTTTCCAGAGGGATTTAAATGCTAAAGTCTGAACTGCATCACTGTGGTCAGGTATCCTGAGGGGGATGGTGAAATAAGGCTCTAATGCCAATGTACTAAATTTTGTTTGAAGCGTAGCTTGCTTTCCAGAAGTGCAGAGGGAAAATTCACAGGTGTTTATTATGGTCAAGAGTATCTGTGGTCTTCTTCCTTGGCAAGTTGTTACTATTGGGATAAAATGGAAAAAATTACATAGGATATGTCATTTTACAGAATGGCTGGGCTGATGGAGATGTTGCAGTAATGTCCTGACTGTTCCCATGCACGTGGGATTACAAACGAAGTGATCTTTCATCAATGCAGCTTTCTCCTGCCTGTGATTTTCATATACCCAATTTCACTAAAAAAATGCATTTTTCTGAACAGTGATACCTGAGCAGGGTTCCAGTTCTTACTCTGTTCTACTTCCTTCTTTTAGATCATGTGTATGAAAAACAGCGTAAAAGGCATCAGAACTTGCCACATCCCACTTCATAGATATATTTGTAAATTTAATAAATGCATTTCTTTGGATTACTCTGGCAACCTAGGATACAGCTGGCCTATCAAGTGCTAAAACTACAGTTAATAAATGGGCGTAATACTTATTATCTGGAACAGGCACTGCACAATTCAGATTTGGTAAATTTGGATTAAAGTTAAAAAATATTCTCTTTTGACCAGGGGTATCAGCTGCTGATGCCTATTTCAGGCTTACCTAGAAATAGGCCAGACAAAGTTCAAATAAAGGATAAAAGTGGATATATTTAATGAAGGCCTTCAGGTATATTAAGGGCAGATGAAGCCTCCCCAAGGGGCTGCACTCAAAATAGACAATGATCCTGAGTTTTTCAGGCAATTACAGGTTTAGTCTATTAGCATATCAGGGACTAATCCTCCAATCACAGTTTCAGGTAATGAGGTCATATATGCCCAGTTCCCTGCCCCCTTCCTTCCCCCTTTCACTTTTGTTTATACTTTTTGGGGCCTGAGGCAGATGGTGTGCTTGGATCTCAGGCCTAGAAGGATTTTGTCTGACCAAAATGTGAAGAGAATTAACTAACACTCTATATGGAGTTCAGATTATACACTAATGCAGTACATGATTTGAAAAATATAAAACCTAAAATTTTAAAGCATCATTGCAACAAGTTCATGTTCAGATTTTTATTTTTTAATGGATTATTTATTGCTTCCAAGATCAGTACACATCAAAACTTGTGGGGTTCACAGTCTGACCTTTAGAAGCGTTTGTAGAAAATGATGGGAAGCTGACTACTTTTTTCAGGCTTTAGAAAATGGTAGTTTTAGGTCCTACTGCAGTTTTAAATTGTATTGTGTATTGTAAGTTTGGCAAGTAAATATAATTATTTTTATCAGTAAATTAGACAAACAAATAATTTATAAGTAAAGTAAATAATTATTTTCAGAAAATAAGATTCTGTAGCAATATTTCATATAAATGATTTTTGCAAAGCAGTTTCACTTATAAGCCTTATAAGGTATTTAAAAAGGAAAGGTACTTGGTACCTAGAAAAAGGTACTTTTTCTACTTCACACAAGCCTGAGCAGGAATAATGATTGCTGATTCATCTGGCAATAATATCTGTGACGATTGGTCGGGCTGTTTATTTATTTTAATTTAGATTCTTCAGCCTATTTTATTTTCAGCCTATTTTAATGATATTTTAATTTGGAATTAAATTTTAATTTGGAGTTAAATTTAAAATTGGAGAGATAGTCACAGTGCCTTCTATGGATCAGGATGATGATATTCAATATATGTTCTGGATTATGGTATCATTTCAATTCAGTTTTTTCCCAAAATATTTTTTAATATTATCTTGTCTACCTTTATATTTGGTTGTTTTCCATGTCTTACTTGGAGAGAAACTGTCAAATTTAACCAAATTGAATGAGGAGGGGATGAGAGGAAGGGAAAGAGAACAGAAATTGACAAAAAGGCATGCTGTGAAAGGGAAGAGTCTTTAATTTCTGTTAAATAACTCTCAGAGATGACACAAGCTTTAATACTCTCTGCTTTGAAGTGAGGAGGAAATGCAGTTATTGATCAGATGACTTGCTATTAATTACAAAAAAATATTTAAAATGTGCACTTAGCTATAGCCATATGTTGAGATTTCATTTTAGTTAATAGCATGTGAAGTTGTCAGATAACTATGGGTCTGTAGTAATTAAAGTTTCTGTCACTGAAGGCAAAGAGTGTCATACTAGCCTTCTAGGAAAATTAGACAAAATTTCAGACCATGAGTTTCGTAGCAGGCTGATGAAGTGGTGTGAAAATTGTCATGAACCTTTGCTCAGAGTGCTCAGTAATTGCGTAGCCACTTACAAAACTAAATTTTTATTGAAGTCCATCCCTAATGAAAAAGACACTGAGGTCATTTTGAAATCAATCATTGTTTGGTAATAAGTGTATTCCTGAATTGGATTACCCAAGCTTTCTGTACCAGAAAACCTGTGATTTACCTGCATAAGGACAATTGCTCTGTATATTACTTAAACATCACGGGGGGTTTAAATGATTTAAGACAAAATGTCTGCAAGGTAGATTTAACTGAAACATTATTCTATGTAGCAGCTGATAGGAGAAAACTCACTTGGGTTGTTTTTATGATGTGATTCAGGAAACAGCAAAATCCACATGTGCTGAAATAGAGCAAGAAATGGGAAAGAAATGTAAGTGCTAAAGTTGTGATTTAAAAAAAAAATAGTAGAAGCATGTTCTTTTTAGCATGGTTCTAATTATTGCAGCTATTCTCAAGTTCAAATGTGTATTTTTTCTAAAGTTAGGCTTTTAGCCATCGAGGTGTTGTCTAAGGCTATGAGATGCTTATTCTCTTATTGACTTCTAGGAAAAAATCTTTCAGGTCAGCTGTTTCATGGTACCTTAAACGTTCACTTTCTGAGAATTTGAAAAGGGTAGATTCTTTTCAACTTACTGAACAAGGTTTGCATACACATACAAAATTTCTGAAATGTGGATGGTTTTGGCTGCTGCTTGTTCTTACCTAGTGGTCATATCTCTGAAAGACAGAAAATAAGAGCTATGAAATGCTTTTTTCCATGTTTCTTGCTCTTTCTGTCTCCCTTTAGCCCTGAGGGAGAGACACATTGCACTGAAAGTTTCCAGGCAAAAAGGCTTGTGGCATAATTTCACAGGCTGTTGAGGAGGTGAGAACAAAGCTTAGATCTGATGGCATGGTCACGTTTCTCTGTCAGTGTGGATCTGAGCACTGCAGGTTCAGCTTATTTCCAGTATTTCACAGTATTTTGTTCCTCTTTCATCATCTTCAAAGCATGCAGGCAACAGTCACTCCTCCACCCTCCAGCAGGCAGTTCACTTTCAATAACATTCTCATGAGAGTCTCTTTAAATTATATTTGACTTGTACTATACAAATGAATTAGTTCAGAGCTGAATACCACTGAATTGTGTTTTGTAGTTTGATAATATTATAATTATGACTTATGGCAGTATGTAATATCATGATCATACAGTGTTTGATTCAGCAAAGCGTCTTAAAATAACAAAATACTTGAAATTCAGTGGAGCTTCACTCTGTGGTAAAGCACAGGAGGTCTTGTTTTCATATTTACCAGTTTGGGGGAGTTTTGATTCATACAGCTGACAAGATGCAGACACTCCAAGTTATAGTTAAAACCTGACTGCATTACATCAGTGCAACTGCTTTAGAAGATAACATGACATTGAATTAGCCCATGAAGTAGGCATACAATTGAAAGCTGCAGCTAAGCATATTACCTCTTAGCACATGCACTGTAATAAATGATTGTGTTGGTGTTCTTTGTGAATCCTAATTGTGACATACAGCATGTGCATGATTTAAGCTCCCTTCAGACTGGATTAGGGCAATATGTGTGCCATGAAGCTGTTGCTGTGACTCAATTGCTCTGTAATTTCTGCTGTTAAGAAGAACAGGGAAGTTGCTGACACTTTTTAGTTTTGTCATTTTGAAAGCACATGCTCAAAAGCAAGTAACTTTGGGAAAAACACATATTCAGTTCAGACTGAATGATCACGGATGATAAGTGAGGCAATAAGACTCTGCATTTGTACAAGTTCATTTGAGCTGGTTCCAAACCCATCTTTGTTGGATCAAATATATGTTCTACCATGTAGATGACATTTTACAGAGGAAGTTTGATGTTGGGTCAATAGTTTGGTGGTATTTTAACTAGTCCTAATTAGAGGTATTTTGTGTGCACTTCTGTTGCAGCAGCCCTCTTGTTAGAGGGTAGAAATGAGGCAAGACACAGACTTGTTTATCACAGCATGAAAAGGGACCTGGTTTATTCCTCTTTACAGCTTAGCCATCCTGACTCTAACTATTAACTGACTCTGGCTGCAGCAACCTCCTACTGTAGGTTTCCCTTGCAGCTTCTGACTGCTGGTTATCTCCTGCTAAACTGTGACTGCATAAATTAGTTTGCAGACTCTGAATGCAGGCTTTTACCTAGCCTGGACTATGACTGCAGGTTCCAACAACAGGCTCTAATTGCAGGCCCAGACAGACCTCACAGCAGTGATTCTCTCTCCCCAGGATCCTTCTTCTTCATGATTCTCCTTCACCAACTGACCCGCTCCCTTTTATCACACTTATCTTTATTGGATACAGCTGTGACTCATCAGGGGTGAGCTGTTACTTATGGGGTGAGGTCACCTGTATTCTGTTCTCCTACACACTTCATTTCTAATCTGGTTTAAAAAATTGTGTTCTAGAACTCCACATTACAATTGCCAATTTTAAAGCTGTTTTTCAAGTAAATTCAATGGTCTTGGCACACAATAGTGATTTCAGAGCTTTTCATCTAGATGGGCTCCTTGAAAACACAACAAACAAATACAATGTTTTTGGAAATTTTAAACAAAAAACTATAAACTAAATAAAAATTACAGTTTGAAAGTTGTTGGCACTCCAGGACAGCAAGAGAAGCTGTTCCATGTGGAATTCTTGTCATTATGTCTTGTCATAGCTGTGCCAGTTAAGGGCTGGGAAGTATGTCCCAGAGTTCAACATTGGAAACAATGTTGTGTGGCAGTAAAAGTAGATAATGTTTTAACATAACCTGAGTTTTGCCACTCCAAGGCTCCATCAACTTTGTTGGGATTTGTCATGATATCTTTTCTAGCACAGTGCTATTTGCAAAGATTTGCAAATAGAACTGTGGTCTTAGGGCATTGTAGACAAATAGCTTCTAACAATCTGGTATCTACCAGAATATTTTGTAGTAAATTTTATTTCTTTTCTTCAGCTCTCTCTTTGCTTTTGGCTCCATTTGCCTCTGTGGAATAAGAGAATAGTCTTGAAAGGAGTATGGAGTACTATTACACTTCTATCCAGTTGCTCAAACTGCACTTCAATTTTTCTAGGTGCTGTTGTTGAGGAGTATTGACCCATGAGGAAATGCCTGCAGTGAGTCCAAGAATGAGTGAAACTTGCTTAGGTGTTATGAGAACTGCAAGAAGTATCTTATTAAACTACTAGGAGTGAGCCTGTCTGTCATCCTGAAAAAGAAAAGGTTTAGGTGCCTGATGGAGAATTTTGAGTGTCTGGAGGAGAAGCAGCAATTGTGTGCTCTCACACAAAATCCAGAGCTGGTGGGAGGTCTGAGGTCCCAACTGAATGTGGTCTTTTTCCCAAGGTTATGGTTGTTTTTGAGCACATATACTCTCAGAGGGATGTGGGGAGACAAAAGAAGATGCTGCTGAAGGCAGTCTTCCCTCTGATATGTTTCACCTGTGTTAATTATCTTAGAGTAGAAATAGCCCTGCCCTCACAGCCTTGGGCATGATAAAGAGTGAGTTAGCTGGGAAGAGTTCAGTTGGAATCAGTTGGAGTCTGCTCGCCGTGCTGTGAAGACCTAGGGACAGGAGGTCGTGCAAGGGCCAGAGAAGGTAAGATATTGTACATAGGACAGACAGGGTTAGGCGGCCGTGCTAGGGACAGGAAGGAGCAAGCCACAACTGAAGAAGAGAGACAGAGCCAGGGCTGTGTGGAGCTGCTCTTAGAGGATATAGAAGAAAGATATGGGAGACTTTTTGAATAATAAGATGAAGATACTTGAAGCCTTCTGATGATTCTAATGAAGCACCTCAAGTGCAGTGTCCATGTCGACTGCCATATCAGCGACTGTGACAGAGGGACAGAAAGATTTGCCATCCTCTTTATTTTTCTCAATGGCAAGGCTTAGGAGAATGCTACGAGGAGATAATGAGCCAAGCAAAAACATTTATTGTAGGAAGATTCTCAGAGTTTTTGTCCTGTTGGTTTGATGTGAGATGAAATTTTGAGGAGCAACCTAGGATCTCCCTATTTTCAGCACCTAATGATAAGATGCTCACAATACAAATAAAACCCCTGAAAGAGTCTTGAATGAACATCCTAGCCTCTAGCTGTGTCTGTACTCCGTGCTTATTTAGGGATTTGTCTTTGCACAATGGGGGAATTGAGTTGGCAGCTGCAGATGGAGGGAGTACTGTGTTGCTGAATAGATGTATGGTGGCTTTCCGTTAGTGTTAACTGATGGGTCAAGTAGCCATCGATACTAGGAACAAAATCAGCCCTGAACAATTGATCTTGGACTTTGTCAGTAGTATCAATAACTGGAAATCCTAAGGCAATTTTTTTTAACCGTTCAGCGATTGAAGAAATTGTTTGTGAATCATTTACTCAGTGCAGATACAGCTGCCTCAGTGTGATAGATTCCAGTGGTTTCTGTGCCAGGCACTTCAGATTTCTCACTGTCATTCAGTGTCTGATTCATCCTGTCAGGTGAGCTTGACTCATGTGGCTGTTGTTTCCCTGCTTATAAAATGGATGTGATCATAATCTGCTGGTTGTAGTATCTGTCTGCCTCACTTGAGCTACTGTGCAGGTCAGTTCCTCTCCATGCTGTGCACCACAGCTGAGTGGAAAAAAACAGAACTGGCAACGATGTGCTCCCACTTGGGTAGCCTTGAGAGAGACTTTGTGTACGATCACTCCCAACCCTCAGAAATTTGGATATAATGATGGTATTGTTAGTGTTGAAACACATAATCACAGGATGATTATATGCAGATGCTTTTATTGAAGAGCTCTGGGAATCGGGTACAGACTCAAATCTGACTCTGACATTGGATTTGAGACGAACATGTTTTATACCCTTTCCGTAGTATAACTATATATTAATTATTAAACTCATATTGTTCTATTGTATGCATTGATCCTATCCAAGCATGAATTCTTGTAGTTTTCATCAGGCCCCCCAAACATCGTTTCTTATGATTCTTGTTGTGATTACATCGTTACTCATGATTCTTATTACAATTAAACAATAATCATATTCAATTACCAACGATTACTACATTTAACAATCATATCATTTATCATATGACGATCATGCAGGTGCAGTTGTACATGATCTAGTACAAACAGAGCTAAATATTTGTTCTCAAGGCCTAGTTCCCTTTCCCAGGCCTCCCCAAGCCCAACCTTTCTTTCCACCCCCCCAAGTCTATTCCGATGATTTTAGAAATATTTTATCCCTATGCTACTAAAATTTAACCCTATACCATCAGTATCATGAGATAGTATCATGGGAGTTTGGAGCCCCTCTCTGTCAGCCTGGCCGTGGCCTCTCCGGAGTGCTGTACCAGTCCTGGTGCTGCTCCTGCACTGCCAGAGTTCAGGTCCTTCCTTGCCCTCTGTGCACAATTTGTCCCTTTCCAGGGCCTGGAGCTGTCTGCAGGTGACACTGAGTGGAGTCAGCAGCAGAGTATGGACAGGAGTTGTACAGAATAGGTACTGCCTGGGGCAGAGGAGTGGCTGAGGCACAGCTTTTCCAGCACCATCCCATGACGCTACTGCCTGAGCTCCAGGTCTCTATAATTGCCCCACACCATCCTCTGGGGATGGGGAGAACATTGGGAACAAGGGAAGGGGAGCTGTGCCCCAAAACCATTCCAGTGCCCAGGTTTTGACAGGTCTGTGGTCAGAAAGATGCTCAGTATTGAAACACTCTCTCGTGTGGTCCACGATGACATGAAGTTTGTGTTCTCAGCTGCTGTCATGTGTGGGTCCCTGCAAGGCACATGGGCACCAGACTCCTCCCTCAGGCCACTAAAATCCAGCTCTTTTTTGTAAAGTCTGTTCATTCCTATCTAATGAAAATTATCATGTCATGTGACAGTGTCTGCTCAGAATATCAAGGTGCTTCGCCTGTCTCTTTTCTGATAAAAGGAGGTGGTTTAATTTGAAAAAGGAGTAGTGTAAGTGCAGTTGTGAGACAAAATCAGATTTAACTTCTATGCTGAAGATTTAGTAGGTGTCATAAAATAGCGCTGGTTTCAGTAAAATGAACATGAGAAGAAAAACAATTCAGTGTGGCAGACATAGGCTTTATATACTGTCCTAGTAAGGCATTCTGATGGACAAATTAAATCATAGAATTAAATTTTGTATTCACATTTGTCTTACCATCTGCTCAAGTAATTACTGTTTAAAAACTGGAAAATTTACTTTAAAACATTGTTTTACAAGATTCAGAACCCATGTTTGTCCCAGAGCTGAGGTTGCAACATTTTGTTTATTTCTGATGTTCTAAGTTTAGTACTATGGGAATAGGGTGACAGAATTTCATCAGTTATCTCAAGGTGGCCTTTGAGAGATGTATTGCAGAGCAGAGCCCTACCGCATCATCGTTGATAGAGGCACTGAAGCAGTGGCACTCTAATGCTCATGAGGTTGTCAGGGTCCTTACTGAGGGTGCTGCATGGTTATATTGTACTTCCGTGGTATGAAGCTTCATGGTGTAAAGCTGGGAGAAACATAACAGTCAAAAGACTTTGCTGAGGTGTCTAAAGCTGTGGTGCGTGTAGAAAATTAGATGGCCTTCATCACTGATGTTACTAGGAAATGAGTGAACCCCTATGGAGTGGCATAAAGGGTTTAGCAGCAGAGTGGTGATTCATATCCCTGACTTGTAACATGGTAGAGATGTGGTGTGAAGTAGTGACAGTCAGGGGATCCTTAATGAAGTGCAGAGAAGTCTTAATAAAAGCTGTTGTATCACCAGCTGCCAGATGTGTTCTTACATGCTCACTTGCACTCTATTACAGTCTCCTGTTACGAACTATTTAGCTCTGTGGCACCTGCTCACTATTGGTGCCCAATTAGCAGTTATTAGTCTGCATTGCAATTGCTTACTTGAGTGTGCTCTTGTACTGCAAGTTCCCTCAAAATACTTGTAAATAGTATGTTTTTTCCTACAAAAACCACTATTGCTGGAATTGTAGAATAGTTTTGGTTGGAAGGGACCTTTAAAGGTCATCTAGTTGAGCCCTCCCTGCAATGAGCAGGGCATCTAACTAGATCAGCTTAGTCAGGGCTCTGTCCAGCCTGGCCTTGAATACTGCAGGTACAGGGCATCTACCACCACCCTCCTTGTAAAGAATTTCTTTCTCACATCTTACGTAAATTTACTCTCCTTCAGTTTAAAACCATCACCCTGTGTCCTATTGCAAAAGGCCCTGATAACAAGTTTGGCCCTTCTTTCTTATAGGCCCCCTCTAAGTATTGAAAGGCCATGGAAAGGTCTTCTAGGACCTTTCTCTTCTCTAGGCTGAACAGCCCCAGCTGTCTCAGCCTGTCTTCATAGCATAGGTACTTCAGCCTTCTGATCAACTCTGTGGCCCTCTGGACTCACTCCAGCAAGTCCATGTCTTTTCTGCACTGAGAGTAGAGGAACTTTGATGTGAGAAGGGAGTAGGAGTAATGAAGCACACACAACCTCTGAGGTTATTTTTAACATGAAGTTGAACAGTCTGCCCTATACACCTGATGGAACTGAAAAGTGCTTTGATTGTTCTTACCTTGCATCAAGCAAAAAAACTCCACAGCATAGATAAAACTGTGTAGCTTTAGGTGCTGGTAGTTTGTAAAATAATTTGCCTGCTACTACTAGTAGATGTCTACAACTGCTTTTTAACAAAGAACTACGTCAATGTTATGATGAAGTTATATGTGTTAAAAAATCAAATGCTTCTTCAGATTTGATGTGTTATAGTCAACCAAATTAAATACAGTGACTGCTGTGGAAATTTAGGATTTAAGACTTGTGATAAGCTTTGGCAGTGAGCATTTAAGAGGAAGGAGATACTACAAAGGCATTCCTTTCTGTACATGTCTTGCCAGTTAACTTATAGAAGCACGTTGAGTTGAAGGGAATTATTTTATGCTTCCTTTCAAAGTGGTTGAGAAGAGCCAAGGAATGTGTAGCACAGACCTGTGATCTGTTATGTGGTGGAAATGTGGGTAGGAAACAGCATTGAGCAGTTCTGGTTGATGTTTCAAAAAAATGCCTTAGCTGCAGTGCTTATCACAGGGTTTTGACTGTTCCAAGCCTTAATGTTTTTATTTATCGTAAGAAAGTAGAATCTCACAACAGTGAATTCTTACTTGAGTAGCATTGAAAATAGGTCCTTAGATATGCTGGCTCTTTCAGATAATTTCTGCATTGAAATTTCCTTGTAGATGAATTACTTCAGAAAGAACAAAACTACTCTGATGATGTTTTGGCCAATATGATTAGTGAACCCAGGATCAGCTATGGAAATGATGCTCTTATGCCTTCATTGACGGAAACAAAGACTACAGTTGAACTTCTTCCAGTGAATGGAGACTTCAGCCTAGATGACCTTCAGCCATGGCATCCCTTTGGAGTTGATTCTGTTCCAGCCAATACTGAAAATGAAGGTAAGTACAACAGGAGAAACAACAGAACTTTCTGAGCTCAGCTTTGTGGTTTCTCTTCACATTGTTTCTTGAAAATTAATATTATTCTTATAAGTAAGTGGGATAGAGGTTCTGAAATGTACGTTTGGAATTGGTCTGCTGTGTCAGCTGTGTGTCTGATGGAATAGAAAGTCCTGACTAAAATCTGTCATTTAGACACAATAAATTTCACAGTTGAGCTTACTTACCTTCAGAAACAAACAATAATAAATTCTAGGAGATTATGATTAACAGTGTTTTAAGATACATGACAGTGACTGAAGGGAGATAAATTGTTAGATTTGTGCCATGATGAAATGAGTGTTTTATTTAAGGTAGAGCTTTTTATTTGCTGGCATAAAAATTACTACAGTTCCAGGATAATCCTAGTAGACAGATAATGTTAATTTCACTCCGTACACTGGTTGTCTGGAATGTACTGCAGAAATGTTCCTAGGCCAATACAACTTGGGTAGTGAAAAAGTTTTCCTGAAGAGTATTATATGTTAATGGACTGCATCACTGAAGTGACTGCATGCTAATTGAATAATCCATGTAGAATCTGGAATTGGTACTTAGGTAGCTGGAGCCAATAAATCAGAAACCTGAGGGACTTCAGTCATGTCGTTGGAGTTCCTCCTCTTGCTTTTTCTTTTTCCTTTGTTCAACTGTGCTGTTACTAGTGCTAAGTTAATCACATCAGTCAAAGTTGGATACTGCAAAACCACAGTACACATAGAGCCTCGAACTGCAGAAGTCTTCTCAGGCAAATCTGTGATAAGCTGCAGCTGAACTGCACATTAACATCCTCCTCAAGTCTCTTGAAACCACTGGCTTAGGCTGTACCTGCTTTTAGAATGAGTTCTGAGATCATCCTTATGATCAGACAGGGTTTATTTGGGGGTCCCACACCAGGGGGGAGCGGCATGGCTCCCATAGGAGAGAGGGGGAGGGAGAGAAGGGGGAAGAAGGGAGAGAGGGGGCAAGAGCAGGCAAGAGACCAAGAGACTATGAGCAACTGGGTGTGTGGGACATGGACATGGATTTGCCAGGTCTGGTGTTTTTGCCAGATGAAATCAGTGGAATCAGAAATAGATTTGCAATCAAAGTTTGTCCCAAAGAGTCAGAGAAGCCTAGGATCAGGCAAAGGAGAAGACCTGCACAAAGATCAGTGAGGCAGATATTTAGCAGATCTGAGGGGAAGAGGAGAGGCTGGTCAGGAGTAGGGCTATAATCAAAGGACCTGTACTGCAAGTTAAGGACAAGTAAAAGAGCAGAGCCAGAGCAAACTCAACAGATCAGCCAGCAGGAAGAACCAAAAGGCAGGACATGGTGACAAGGACTCCAGCTGTGTCTGAAGGGCACTTGCAGCCAAGTGGCATGACAGGCAGTGAGAGCAGCTGGCTGGAGCATGTCAGGCACTGGCAAAGGGTACAGATCACTCAGATCTGTTGGCTGGCAGGTTGAACCTCATTTTCCTGGGGAAGGAGCTGCAGCTTGCTGTAACCCTAGTGCACATGTCAAGGCTGTCTGCCAGTAGCAGGTAACAATCTGTCTCATGTCTGTCCTGCAAGAATTTTCAACTGCAGCTCTTGCTCCAGTTTTTTTTCTGTAGCTGAGACATCCAGGGCATCAGTTTCTATACCTGTTGCGTGCTTTCATAAAACATGGTGGAGATTAATTATTTTTTATGTCTGTCCTCTTAGCTTTCAAAACATATTGATTTCAGTAACCAGGTTTAGAAATTAAATTAAAATTTAAAATTTAAATTTAGAAATTAAATTAGTTTAGAAATTAAAAAGGTAGACAGGTGCCCCCAGACATACCCATAGTTTATTCACACAAGGGTGTTTTTCCTTCAGAAACCTGTCTAAGCTCAGAATCTAATAATGAAAAGTACTTCAAAGTGACACTGAATTCCCACAGGCAACTATACTGAGCATGGTTCTCCTTTTCAAATGTATGGCAGCAGATAAGAAACAAAAGCTCTCCTGTTGTGATTCATTTTTCCTAAATGGTTCTGTTCTCCCCCAACATGTATAGTTCATTACCAAGTTGTTGTAAACCACCCCCTAAGTTGCTATTCATTGTAACCCCATTGTTACCCAACCCCTCCTACCCTCAGTATCCCATTGGTCCAAGCCTTGGGTCTGCCCCCTGGCTGGAAAAGCCTATTTAAGCTGAAGACAAGAGGGGGCAGGCCTCTTGGTCTCTTGCCCGCTCTTGCCCCCTCTCTCCCTTCTTCCCCCTTCTCTCCCTCCCCCTCTCTCCTGTGGGAGCCATGCCGCTCCCCCCTGGTGTGGGACCCCCAAATAAACCCTGTCTGATCAACACCCTCGAAAGCCGTGTGGTGTCTTTCCTGCCTGCGTGCTGCCATTAGCTGCTACATGCTGCCAAGAGAATCCTCTCTGAAAGTGCTGGTAAGGCACCTGTACCTCACCTCCCTTCCAGACCCAGAAAGACTTGTTGCCAGTTCTCCTGCAGATGCTAGCCAGGCAGGAGAAGAAAAGCAGGAGAAAGCAACACTCTCCTGCCTGGAATACCACAATTATTAGGCCTCTGTATTTTAATGCAGTATGTGGTTTGCTTGCAGCACTTATTCTTTCATGCCTTCAAGTTATTGGGGTTTAGGGATTTTTTTTTTTACCAGGATTTTATTGTATTTGTCATGACCTTTTTGCAGCAGTCAGTTCAGTTAGGCCAACCATTACAGCTGTTCAAGTATCCAAGTTAGAAGTGGAAATCGTTTGGTGACTTCAACCTCTTCAAGTCCTTCTTGTTTCCCCTTACACTTCTCTGTAATCTACCCAAACCACAACGTTCTTAATGTGATCATGCCAAGAATATCTTCTTTATTTAGAGGTTGTTTCTATACTTTTGCCCATAGCACCAAAGGGGAATTTCACAGTTTTATTTTTTTCCTTCATGTTTGTCTCCTACCTTGTTGTTCCAGAATCCCAGGACTGACTGACTATGCCATTTGTCTTCACTTCCCATGCCTTTGACCACTTCTTTGATAGTGGTCTTACTTCAGGCTTTGTCTACCTTGCTTCCAAAAATATGCTTCTGTCTTCTTATAGTATGTCTTGGAAGTAGCAAGAAATTGGTAACAATTGACCTAGTTTTCACCTCCTCTTTTTTTTTTTTTTTCCTTCTGATGAACTGACAGTTAAAATACCATAATGCTCCCTGCTAAAATTTGTTGTTATTAATTCCCGTGCCTGTTTCCTTCCATGGCCATGATCTAATTCCATGTTTTACCCAGAGATGTTAATAATATATTGGATTGGTATGTTGTCATGTAATTTTAAGGTTTCATAACTCCATTTGAAATTTTCGCAATGTAAACTGCATGTTTTAAAGAACAAATGCAAGTAGTTTATTTTCCTAAAATTGCTTTTACTGACAAGTAAGTGAAAAATAGTCTAAAAATAAATAGACTTTGAAAGTCTAGCATAACTCAGTATTTTCTGCAAGTGTACTCTCACTTGTTTTCCCCTGAGGTAGTTTCCCTGGAAATGTCTACAGAAGTTAATCCAAAACAACAGATAATATACTGTATGGATGTCTAGTATGCTGCAACATAGGTTAACAAAGAAAACACTTTCTGAGAACCTTACAGAGGCACCATGAAAAATGTCAGGAAACACTTTCAGCAATGCAAAATGCATCTTCAGAGGTGACCCCCAACAAACCCCAACAGCTGTGAAGCTATAACACTGCCAAGCCCTCTGGGCATTTTGCCAATGACTAACTGAGTTTGGTGCTTTACCCTTTGTGTTTTAGCTTGCAGGTTACAGGGAGCCTTAATGTCTCTAATCTAGTATTTAGATAAAGTGAGATTCCTGTAAATCTACTGTGTTATCCTTATGATTTGTTCAGTTCCCCCCTTCAACAATGTTCTTGATAGGTGAGCATCATATAGCACTCTTCGCCTGCTGGTTTATACCAGTTTTTAATGTACTTCCCTTTTACTTTTGAAAAGAGGAGTAAACACATTCTCTTTTGCTCTTCTGAGATGTATTAATATTAGGTAAAGGTGGGAATGTGTGACCTCTATGAAGCCTGGGTAGTCAGTGTAAATAAACATGTACCGGTTTAGTTTGATGAGTCTATTTGGACAACGCGTTTTCAGTCTTATTTCTGTGCGCATGGAAGTATATTAAAGAGAAATATAATTCCGGAGCATCAAAATGAATGCACTTTTTATAGTAACACACAATACATATTTGAGTTTTGATTATTGATAAATGCAGCAGTAGGCTTCAATTTCTCCCCCCTTCATTTGCTGTTGTGATGATGTGGTCCAGTGAGGTGTAGCGGGTTGACCGCTGGCCAAACAGCAGTGCACTTAGAAAAATCATCTACTCATCTTCCTCTGATATAATTGAGCTGAGGAGGAGGAAAAAAATCAGTTAAAATAAAGCTCATGGGGTTGACATAAGGATTAGGAGAAAATACTTTAGGGCAAGACAGACTCAAACCTTTAAAAGGTATAAAGAAAAATTTATTAAAAGAAGTAAAAGAGGAATGATAAGAACTAAAATAAACCTTTAGAACACCTTCCTCCTCCCAGCCCCTCTTTCCTTCCCACCAGCAATGCAAAGAGACAAAACCTGGGATTCTCCGTCAGTTTATCACCTCTAAAAAGAATTTTTCTTCAGTTCGCTCAGGGGGAGGAGTCTCCCCTGCTATGCCGTGGAGTCTTTCCCATGGGAAGTAGCTCCCTGTGAACTCTTCCAGCATAGTTCCGATTTTCACAGCTAACAGTCTCCCTGGAAAAATGCTGTTTGCGTCATGAAATCCCTCCTGAGTCTTGCAGTCTTCCCACAACTGCTTTTGTGGGCCATTCCAGCCTATAAGGTACAGTTTTTAAGGATGAGCTGTTGTAATATAAGAGCAAAGCATCCTCTTCTTCTGTCTCTGAAAGCGAAAGTTCTCTTTGTCTCTATTCAAGTCAGATCACAGCTTTTCAACATCTACATTCTCCAGTTCTCATGGGCTGGGGTGAACGCTATATCCCCCCATACACTTCGTGAATTACAGGGAAACTGTTGTATTTATAGTCCTCATTATGGGTTGCAAAAGATTTTCAGATCTGATTCTCAGAGCATCTCCTCCTCCTCCTCCCCCTTCTGAACCAACCTGATATCACCATGTTGTTCTCCTCACATGTCCCCTCTTTCCTTTTCTCTGACTTGGGAGAATATGGGTGTCTGTAGGTTCATCTATTCTCAAGTGGAGTTCTGCAGCGCTGAAAAGTAGATTTTATCCAGGCTCCACAAACTGGGGGAAATGCTCATTGTGCTTTTCTCTCTGTTGGTCAGTGATCTCCTTGGCACTGCACAAGCTGCACCGGCTGTCAGCTCTACTCTGCAGCTTTAGTCATGCGGGACAGCGAAAAAAGAAAAGCTTCTGCCGTTTTTGTCCCTTTGTTTGCAGTGTGACAGGTTAGAAGCAGACAGGCACGCAAAGTCTATCACTGGCCAGGCCAAGGTGGTGGCAGCCACATGGCTCGGTGGTGACAGGATGGTTCCCCCACAGTGGGATGTTGGCAGCCATGCCAGGGTGGCTCTCCACCAGCCACCTCTTCAAAAGCAGGAGAAAGAAGAGAACTTCCTGCAGTTTTTTGTTCTTAAATATGTTATCGTAGAGGTGTTCCCAGCTTCTCTAATTGACTTAGCAGTGTGTCAGTTCTCAGAGCCAGCCAGCTATCGGTTTTGCCAGGCACAGAGACAGCTTTCTGCAGAGAATTACTTCAGTGCTGATGTTTTTCCTCCTCACTAAAATCAATTTAATGCAATACCAGCATATGAGGGCAAGCACTGAGAAAATCCACATACAAGATTTTCAGAGTTAACTGCTTTTTGTACATATATTAGTACTGGGGCAGAGCAAGAAGGTTTTAAAATGCAACTGAAATTCAAAAGGTGGTAGCTCAAGGCTCTCCAGAAACCAGCCTTTCTTTGTATCATGTTGCCTGGCATCACAATCTGCTTTGGAAGACTCTTGGATCTTATCATTTGCCTCCAGTTTTTGCCCTGCAGCTGGTTTGTGACCTTGACCAGGTCTTTTCATGTCTGTGTCAGTTATGAAATGTGCCAGTGGCCCAGCTTTTCCCCACTGTAAAGGGCTTCCAAAATTATAGGTGACAAGAATTATTCATTATTAATACTTTCACCTAACCACAAATACTGTATTACCCTGAGGTCAGGTCCATGCTACCATACAACAGAAACTTCTTTCACCCTTTTCCCCTTCACCCACCTACTCCCATTTCTGTTGCTACGCACAGGCTTCTCAGTTCTCCATAGCTGTTGCCATATAGGATTACAGAGAGGAGGGAAAAAAAAGCCCTCAGCCTTCTAGGGAGGATGTGAGGGCCAGGGTAACAGAGGAGGGGTCTGCAAGAGCAGTTTGCGTAATGTTTTGCTCATGAATGTTTCTTTAGTTGGGTCCTTGCCACTGAAAATTACTGCTGACCTTCCTGAGGGTTGGTGCTGACAATACTGAAAAACCTAACAGAAGACATAAATAGGAAAATACTCAAAACTGTGGATTTTAGTTAAGGATCAAAATTGCTTTTTGTGTAGAGCTATGTAAGGAAAACAATTACATGATATGCTAGTGCCACTCTGAACTGCTGTGAAGGGAAATGCCTCTGCAGCACCAGACCAGCAAGCTCTCTGCAAGTCTGCCTTTCCGGAGACACAAGTGAGTCAGATGTTCTGATGTGCTTTTAATCTGCAGCTACTCTAAAGCTGAGTTACTGGGTTTTATTCAGAGGCAGAAGCTCTTGCAGTCATCTCCTGTATGCAAAGGACATGGGAGGCACTTAGGCTCTCACAAGTATGGCAAGTTGTTTGTTGAACCCACAGGAACACTAAGCCAGTGACACAGACTTCCTGAGAAGGTGGGCAGTTCCATTGCTCAAATCACCAGTATCATCGAGTTTGTGTGATTTTTCTGATGAGCAGTTCTTCTTGATTGAAAACTGTGGGTCTGTCAGATTTCTGGTGTTGCTGCATCTCACTTACTGCTGATAAAGGCTCATACCCGAATCCAGAAATTCAAATATATATGTTAAAAATTCTGAATTCTAAGGAACAATATAACACTTCATTTCTGAATTTAAGTTCTTTGACACTGTCAAAAATTGGATCGATAAGGAAGGGAACACAATTGGACCAAAAGAGAGAAACAAACAAAAAAAAAGCGTAAAAATCTGAATCTTTTAATAAAGGTCTTCAGTGTGTTTGAACTTACTGAGGCAGTTGGCAGTGACTCAAATAGCTCTACGTTTTGCAAATTCCTATTTTCTATTAGTGCCAGTGAGCTCTATCAACTTAGGTTTCAGCTGATAAAACCTTAGTAGGGTAATAAAAGAGTCTTGTAAAAGTGTATATGACACACATTTGGATAGAAACGTGTTTCTTCGTTTCCTTTCCAAAAACTGGAATATGTTGTTCACAAATCAGAACATATAGGAATATTGATTGTATTTTCAAAATGCACTTTACTTTTTTAAATGTTATAGCTGGTGCTGTAAAGAATCCCTGTTGAAAGGAAAAAGGAGGGATTCAGGAGGCTTTGAAGTCAATATTGATAAAGAGCAGCTGCAGGAACTCATCATGTCCATTCTTGCTGCCAGTTCTGATCAGACAATCAGGAAAAGTTTGCATGTAATGAATATGGTTTTGTTCTATTGATAGAAATTCTTTAGTCTTAATGGTTTCTGACTTGAAGCAGTAACCAGAATATGATGTAAAAATGATGTCTCAACTCTGAAGCTTTCCTTGTGAAGTCTTACCCATCCCTTCCATCTACTTTCAGGATTAACTGAAGGCAGGTATTCTCTTGTTGTTGCTTTGGTAACTGTTAATGCAGTATGCCTCTACTGTACTGTCCCAACAGAAGAGCCCTTGACTTTGTAATTTTGGGGAATTTTGTTTATTTTTGATTGCTCTTTTGTTTCTTTTCTGCACGTGCCTAGTTGAGCCTGTTGATGCCCGCCCAGCTGCAGACAGAGGACTCACCACACGACCAGGTATATGACTTGCATGGCTTTTACCTAACCCGTATTTTTCTGGCATGCATGTGGTCTGCTGGGGCTGAAATTATTTATGTTTGCTTTGGTATATCCGTCTCACAAAATTTAATGCTATTCCATGAATGATGGAAGCTTCATTCTCTCACAAATATTCTCCGTGTGAGTGCTGTCCATATTGAGGGCATTTGGAATGTATGCTTGCAGGAGGAGTGGGTCCCAGACCCAAAACTGGTTGTATCAAAGGTCTCATCCCTTCCAGAAATAACACTTCAGCAAGTGCAGGACATGGTAAACTTGGTACTCCTTCATACAGACACTACTTCTGATTTGGGAACGTATAATAGAAATGTCAAATCCTTTATGTAGAGTGAGCAGGGCTAATAAAGCATTAATACATACAGGTTCAGAACTGCAAGGGGCCTTGATATTTTTTGCTGTGGTACTTATCTTACCTCCAAATACCTAAAAATCGGTATAATCCCTCCGGATTCCCTGAGGACACCTGAGGACACAGCTATTCATTCCATTATAGGACAGAGCAGGGTGATTGTTTTTCCTTTGTAGGTACCTCTGTCTTTGTATTGATTTCAGAACAAGAGCAGATCACTAGGTTGAGTCAGGCTGCAAATGCTTGGAAAAGTTAAAATGGGACAATTCCAGTTTCCAAAAGGAAAAATTATTTTAGCTTTTCATACTGAGTTGTTTTTTGGGGTTTTTTTTTGCGTTTGGGGTTGTTTTTCCTCTGCTTTTTGTTCAGAATTATCTGAAACTGTTAAAGCCATTGAGAGGAAACAGCTTTTTATTTCAGAAGAGGCCACTCTCTGACTCTTCAATGTAGTGAGAATATATTTTAGGGTCAGGATTATTTCAGTGTCACATCATTATTGTGTTTTCTTCCTTCAGATCAGATTAAACTGATCAATCTGTATCATTTTTTCCCTTCATCTTGTCTTCCAAACATCCACCAGATAGCATCATGGACAGCACCTTCCTAGTGTTTGTAAATCTTAACTCACCCATGTTTAGCAACTACAGAAATTGCTACAGTGGGAGGTAAAATAAGCTCATATGTTGCAACAAGTGGGATATGTGTCAGAACCGGCCAGGTAGTGTGCTCCTAGCACTTTTTTAGGAGTCTGACATCTTAAGTTATGTTTAGAGTCTTAGTTAGTCCATGAAGACAGCCTGGAAACTGGTACAGAGCTACAATGCTAAAAATCTTGGGATCAGGGAAAAATCCCTCCAGTACTGCATCATCTACCTTCTTCCCCAGAAGCAGTAGAAATATCACAGATGAAACATGCATATGGTTTAATCCAAATTTTGCAGTATGAATTCAGTCTAGCAGTAGTCTTATAATATTAAAATCTATACTTATTTACAATTTTAATTTCAGTCCTCTTGAAAAATTTCCTGTTACAAGGCCCATATTTATTACTGTAGGTTATTCTTGCTTCTGTTACCTCACACATAGACACACGTCTCAGAAAACCTTAGTGTCTCTTTTCTAGAGAAAGGATTTTCTCTCACTGCCACTCTCTAGTTTCAAAGTGAAACTATGTTTTAGTTGACTGCATTAGAGAGCTTTGTTGGTTGTGGTGATGCAAGTAGTACCAAAGTCTATAGGCCTAATGACAATAAGTCATGAGTATCTTGGTGAATGTGTGTGATAGACTACTAAGGATAGGTAAAAAATATTTCAGCATCTGACCATTATGGATTTGGCAGATGGCAGATGTTGTAACTTCTCCACTGTGAAAATTGCATGGGATATTTCCTCAATGTTCTGCTAAAGTGCAAAAGTAGTGCTTAACTTCTAATGTCTTTAATTACTATTTACAGATTTAGAAAAGTTTTTCTTACTAATACAGATTATGTCTATAAATGTCCATGTGGTTTTTCATCATCCTTGAAATGCAATTTATGTTTGACAAAATTTCAATTTAACAGAGAAATTATTCTGATCTGATTATCTTCATGAACTAGGAACAGAGGAAAGCAAATGGATGCTTATTTAAACTGTTAAGTACAGAAGAGATTCTGATAGTTTAAAAGTGTGTGCTTTAAAACTGTTTTACTTTACTTGCTCTTTAAAAATAAAAATTCTATATTAGGCGTTCAAAAAGGAAAATTGTGGTGATACAAAAAGAGATGCTGCTGAAGGCAGTCTCCCCTCTGATATGCTACACCTGTGTTAATTATCCTAGAGTAGAAACAGCCTTGCCCTCACAGCCAAGGGCATGATAAAGAGTGAGTTAACTAAGTTGGGTTCAGTTGGAGTCTGCTTGCCGTGCTGTGAAGACCTAGGGACAGGAGGTTGTGCAAGGGCCAGAGAAGGTAAGATACTGTAAGATATTGTACATAGGACAGACAGGGTTAGGTGGCCGTGCTAGGGACAGGAAGGAGCAAGCCACAACTGAAGAAGAGAGACAGAGCCAGGGCTGTGTGGAGCTGCTCTTAGAGGATATAGAAGAAAGATTTGGGAGACTTTTTGAATACCAAGATACTTGAAGCCTTCTGATGATTCTAATGAAGCACCTCAAATGCAGTGTCCATTGTTGACTGCCACATATCAGCGACTGCGACAGAAAATAAATACTTTTTGTGCAGTAACTGTCCTTTTGGATAGTCTGTTTTTACGGTTTAGGGTTATTATCAAAAAAAAATCTAAAAAAATAGTAGATTATTCTAGACTGGGAAAGTATTAATGAAAGACCTGCAGATTAATGCATCCAGCTTCTTGTGACTTTTTAATTGCCCAGCTTCTTGTTGGTTTCCTGAAAGGTTTGCTCTTTCTGTGGGCCTGACATTCCAGTTGATGCTTCTACTTTCTTGGCTCAAGTGACCTGCTTCTTCAGGATGAAATTATTGATGTCATGTCAGCCTGCAACACTAAGCCTGAAGAGGAACAAATTAATGTTTTGTAGCTGTTTGAACTTCTTGAAGAAAATAAGCTCTGAAAGGACTAAGACAAACATGCAGACGTGTGTCCTTTTTTCTCTTTTCCATTGTATTTACTTCTCTCACACAGCATTCTTATAATGATCATTATATTTTTCTTACAGGCAGATCAAAACCATGCAGATCATCTTTTTCACTTTCTGACAAGAGAGATAGTTTGGTCACAGTACAGAATAGAGTCATAGACTCATAGAAGACTGGGTTGAAAGGGGACCTCAACAATCATCTGGTCCAACAAGTATTTAGGTGGTAGTAGTATTTGTGATACCTAGGATCTTTTTCCTTCACCACATCATTCTCTTTCAAAAAATGAAGTCTGTGAGTCAAGTCAGAAAAAGTAAGGACTTGTCCAGTCCATAGAGTAGAAAAGTTTATGAGTAAAGACCAAGTTTAAAGCATTTGTTGACATTCTAGTTGTCTAAACCTCTACCTCTGTTGTGCTCCACCTTGGCTGTCCGCAGTTAAAGCTTGAATTGGAATCTGATCTACATCAGTCCTAGGGAAAGAATATTGTCTGGATGAACCCCATTTTCTAGTATGGATAAAATATCTGTGTAATTCACATGGGCATTAGAAAAGGACTCCGGTGCCTTAATTTACTGTCCTTCCCCTGCCTATTTTGCAAATGGGCAAACAAAAATAAAAATTATGTCTAAAACCATTTCTTATCATCTCCTTCCTAAAAAGGAAGTAAACGTGATGGTGATAGGTCAAAGGGAAGAAAAATATCTAGATGTACTAAGTAGTCATCAGTGAGCTATTTTTTAATACAGCACAAAATTATAACAGATTTATGACATATTTCTTGCTATTTATAAATTGCTTTATACAGGGAGATGTTAGATGTTAGAAGGCTCCAGTCCAGCCTGAGAACTTCCATAGGAAGAACTTGAGATAGAATGAGTACCTCTTTTCTTGATAACCTCACTGTAATAACTTATTCAGGAATGTTTCCTTCTCTCCTGTGCTCCAGCAGTCACTTTTTCATGATGAACATTCAATTTCTTGCAACTGAATTTTGGGTATCTGTTAATTAGTAACTTTTTCTTTGTGTGTGTGTGCATATACATATAGAGACATATACATATAAAAACATCTCTAGATGCTCATGTACAAGCTCGTTTTACTTATGTTAATTCAGCAGGTCTGATCTGCAGAAGTTGAGTGAAGATTAGAAAATGTGGTGTCAGAAGGGACTTTGCTTAGTATTAGCATATTTTCTGTACTTCAAGGTGATAAACAGCAAATGCTCTGTTCAGGGCAGATCATGTTTTTATCTGTTGCAGAGTTGCAGTTGTAAGTATACACTCGCAGCTGTAAATACATCACTTACAGGATGCCCATAATTCACAATGAAAGGGTTTTATGCTATTAAGTATGTTACTTTCTTCCATGTAATATCGTTTGGATGTTTGATAATGATAATTTGATGGTGGTTTTTTGCGTTACTCCAGCTCTTTATCAGTTGATCATTTTTGCAAACATTTAACTGTTTTGAGGAAACGTTGCACATAAAGCTGCTTCTGTGTCTTTACGTTACTCTAGGTCTGCTAATAAATCACAATGTCTATCTTTATTACATCACATAATAACGGAGGGGTTTTTTTCCTCATGCAGAGGCTCTGTAAGCCTAATGGCTGTTCTGCAGAATCATTAGTCCATGTGCTTCAGTCTGTATGAGGTGAGGGCATAGAGCAGTTTAGTTAATTATTTATGATTTTCTTGCCAGTAGCTGCCAGCATATTTTTTCCTGTGTTTGTGATGCTAGTTCAATACAGTTGCTTTAAAAAAAAAACTGTCTGCAGCTACCAAATAAAAATCATTAATATTTTTTTCCATTAGATTGTTTTGGTTTGTTTTATAAAAGAGATCATTGCTAACTGTGAATCCATTTATAGGTGTATATACATCTGGATTGACATGCCAGATTATCAAACCGGATTTTACTTGTTTTGATTATTCGTTTCTACACACATGTACTCTGAGAAATAATTCTTTTATACTCTGTTCCAATGAGATTATTTTGTAAAAAAATGACATTTTTATTGCACTTATTTTCTGCTTTCGTCAATTTGAGAGCCCCATAGTCATCCATGAAGTAAAAGTGAACCAGCAGTTCACTGACATCTTAGGAGAGACCAGAAAGTTTTAGTTCCATGCGGTCTTAAAAGTGCATATCCCTCAAAGATATTTGAGTTATCTTTACAAAAAAAAAAAAAAAAAGAGGATATTATTGCAGTAACAAGCAGACGGGACTCAGTGTCTTTATACAGGAAAACCAATTCTTTATTCATAAAGCTCATATTTATACAGTTTTCAAAGACCTCGTGTTTGATTCTAATTGGCTAGTAACTTTTTTACCACTCACTCCATTGGTTAGAAGGTGCCTGTGTATGTGCTAAGACTTCCTTTTTCCACAGGTGTTTACATTTTTCTTTGTGGATTCTCATGGGACAAATCTTTTGTTATTACAGGTGCAACTTATTTTTTCTCTACAAGAATAGGCTGTTAAGCAAACTGATTCTCATTCCTCTGATTCTTTCTCATGGGAATTAACAGGTTAACTGCACTTAACCGAAGTAGCAGGCCTTAAACCACAATTTTATAAGGCCTTTCTTTTATCTCTACCTGTATGCAACAGTATATAGTCTTCATTTTCATCTTTACGAGTTTAAAATATTCATTCTTCTTTCATTTCAAAATTAAATGACCTGCACAAAGTCACAGAGTCAGATGCAAGTAATAGTTGAACTTCTAGTTAGAACAGGCAGCTCTCTACCCTGGGGTGGGGTTGCTCAAAGACTGCATTCCTTCCCTTCCATACTTTTTGTCTTTGATGAAGCTTAACCCAAATAAAGCTATTTGCCACACATGATTCAACAACTCTTTTCTTTTTCTTGCCATGGCTTAAGCACTTGGGCATGGAGCTGAATGTTTTCCTGAACGCAGTCAGTACTGCAGTCACTCAAACTGCTGCTTGGGTGTTCTCTGTGTAGAGACCACCCAGGCCTAGTTGTTTCAACTGTGCTTCACTTTGAGATTTAATTTTTAACGCTAGATGTAACCTCGGGCACAGCTAACACTGTCTTAGATCTGTGCAAAACAATATCAAAAAACCTTTCTAGCTGTTTATGTAACCAGTAGATAAAGTAATTGCAAGCAGTATGGTAGATAATGTGCACCTAATCCTTGGTGGAATTCACTGTAATATCTTTTTTTTTAGTCTTCTGAAAGCATAAATATATATTTACACAAACACAGAAGCTCATCAATGTTAGTATAAAGTGTTCCCCAATGCAGCTACTTGGTTTTTCTTTCATATGAGTAGTTTTTCACTCCATATGATTTTTTTTTCCCTCTAGGGTAAGGAAAAATAAGGGTTTCATACGTCACATTTTTTGATGTTCGGAAAATGGATGTGTGCACACATGCATGTGTACACATGTATATATAAAAGCAGCTAATACTGCTAATTAAAAGCAGTATCAATAAAAAGCCCATCATAGTTAGCTCATTTTGTTGAATTTCACTAGAAGCTTTTAAGCCCATGGTTTTTATAACAAAATAGTTTTGTCAGTTTTTCTAAGGAGCTGTAAGTTATACTGGATTTGCCATCTGAATTGAAGCATTTTTAAATTGAAGTGATTTAGGAATGCAGCTCCCTAAAGATGGTATGCAATTCAGAAGAAAACTGGTATCAATTATCAGTATTTGTGAATTTGCAATGAGGCTATTCCTCTCACTTTTCATCTTGTATATTGGCTTTTGTGTTTGAGTTGAGTATTTAAGAATTGGTAGTGAAAAAATATCATTTTTTCCCAGGTCAGGATTAAAATTCTTGTCAGAGAGAGAACTGTGCTTTATGTGCTTGTCTTCAGTGCAAGGGTAAAAAGGCATTAGGAATCCCTTGCCTGTTTGCATCTCACCTCTGATCAAAGTTTTAGAAAGACCCTGAAGTTTTTCCTTCTTCAGTTACTACACTTGAAAAGTGTATCTTTTATTTCAGCATGCAAGTCTAAATGTGTGATCACCAGGACAGCAAAGTGAATGAACTGGTAATAAAGAGAATCTCTTCAACAAAAAGTGTCAATTCTATAACATTATGGAAAGGCACAAGTAACCCCATGTATATTTTTATCTCATACCAGGTATTTAATTTATTCCAGTGCAATGTCGTACTTCTCCTTACTACATAATAAGTTATTTGCAGAAGACCAGCAGTTTACCCTAATTGAAATCTTCTTCCTCACTTGCAAGGGAGGTAGAAGGAAGGAAAAATTGCTGTTGCGTTTGTTAGTGCAACAGCTAAAAATAAAGATTTCTCTGTTTCTGACCTTTTTTCTGATGCAAGTTGCTGAAGAGAAGTTTCAGTAAGTATTAATATCATTAACTTCTTAATATCAGATCCTACCTTGTGTTCAGATTCCATGGCATTTTTGTGGGGCCTTGGTCACTTAGCCCAAACCAAAAAATTTCTCCCTGATCTCAAGGCAAAAACCTGTGGTTTAACCTGCTGCATGCTGAAAGCGTGGCTCCCATGCTACTGTTTGATTGGAGTGGGAGGTGGGAAGCAAACCAAATTAATGTTGCTCTAGGGAAGCTGGAGCCTGCATTTTTCCAGCAGACTGGTGAACTTATCACCCTCTGGTGCCTATTGACGTGATCTGTTCTGCCTCCGAAATGCTGCTGTAACTCCTGCCTGTGGCGTTTGACTGTTGAACAGAAGCTGACAAAGACCCGCAAACTCAGCTGTTGCAGCCTTGCTCTAAGTGAAAGTGATCAGACCCCAAGAACAGAAGTGCTCATGTCCATTTTCCTACTTCTAGAAGTGGTAGAAACAGAATATGTACAGATTTCACCCCTGCCTTATACCCCAGCACATCCATTGAGCGTTTGGCAGCTAGCATTTGATAGGTTCCAGGACTGAAAACTATTTTCACCATTGTCTTTAGTAACTCTGAAGGAACTTTTCTTCTTTGCATTTGTTCATTTGTATTTTGAGCATCCTCGTGATTTGTGCCAGTGAGTTCCACAGTTCAATTTTGCCTTGTACTGAATGGTATATATACGTACACACACTTTCTTGTGTTACTTTTCAATCTGCTGTATCATAGCCATGTTAGTGTTCTGTATTTCTTAGGAGAAATAATGAATGACCATTTCCTGTAGTCTTTCCCCTTGTCAGTTGCAGTCACGCACTCTGTTGCGTTTCCCTTCCTTTGCCTCTTCCAATCTGAAGACTAACAATTTCAGTCCTTTGTGTACAGAAACCATTCCATACCCGTGATCATCTGTGTCTCTCCACATTATATCTTTTGTAGTTCTTCTGCCTTTGGATGAGGTGAGGTGAGCAGAACAAATAGCCAGATTTAAAATGAGGATGCATCATTTATACAAAGGTGTAACAATGTTTTCTATTTTCTCATAGTTGCTCCTACCTCTCTCTTTGCCTTTTACTCACTGTGACTGCAAGGTCTTTGCCCTGGATGGAACAGAGCTAAATTAAAGTCTTTGTAACTATATGTATAGTTAGGGTTGTGTATCCCCACAAGCACCACTTTGCATTATATCAACACTGAATATCATTTCCCTTTTATTGTGCTCTTGGAGTTTGTAAGATCCTTCTGCAGTTCTTTGCAACTGGTTTTACTTTTTTTTTTTTTTTGTCAGTAAACTTTGTCATGTCACTGTTCACTCTGTTATCCAGATCACTTCGCAAACAGCACCGATCCCTATGGGACCCACTGGTAATGTTCCTTCATTGTGAAAAACAGATGTGTATTTACACTTCATTTCCTTTCTCTTAGTTATGGAAAGTCACATAGGACTTTCCCTTCTAATCCTTGGCATCTTAGCTTCTGCCAGAGCTTTGATCAGGGACCTTCTCAAAAGCTTTTTGGAAATCCAGATTCACTCCAAGCGTAATCACTGTTCCCAACTCTTCCAGTGACCTCATAAGAGTTTTGGGAGGTAGGACTTCCCTCAACAAAAGACAAGCAGTTTCTTCACTGATTTATATGTGTGGATATGTTCTAGTATTTATAGCTTCAGTGGATTTGCCAGCTGTATCAGCCAAGTTGTGCAGTTCCTCAGGCCTTTGCCTTGGAGGAATTTTCATGTGGTGCTTTTGCCAGGGTATCTACAAGGGCACAAAGTGTGGCCATGGACAATGGTGAGCATCTAGGAGCAGCTGCTACTGCACAGGTACTCCACTACTGTAATTTTCCCCTTTTAATGCTAAAACCAAAAAGGCAGGAGAGGTTGACGGGCCAAGCTTCCATGTAGGCAGATACGGGTTCTCCTTTGTTGCGACATGCTCTAATCACATAAGAGCAAAGAGAACTAACTCTCTGCGAATAAAATAGAACAGACCTGGATGTTTGAAATAATCCCCAAAATGTGATTAAAACCAGAAGTGGCTAGATGTTGATACCAAAAAAATATATATTTTATTTAATAGTAAAAGAGGCAAAGAGAAAGAAAAAAGGAAAGAAGAAAAGAGAAATGGGGGGGGGGGAAGGGAGGGAGGGCAGGGAGAGTGACAGAGACTGATGAAGTAGAAGCATATCACCCCTCCGTAGGTCCCAACAATGTCTCGTTGTTTCCCTCCATCTGGTCTTCTTGGTGATGAGGGTCCCCTGCCAAAAAGTATAGAATCCCATGGATTAATACATATCTGGGCAGGTTGGAACACACAAGTACCTCCCTGAGGGGGGCCAGTTTGACACTTGTAACACTGTGGATCTGTTGCATCATACAGTGTCACCTGCAGTGCTCTGGTGCAGGGTCTGGGGACCCCTTTGGGAGGGTTTTCGATGGTCCATGACACCCCCTCATCTATGCCCCATGTGAATGTCCTGTAGATGTGGCTTTCCAGGGGTGGGAGGCCCCACAGCTGTGCCATTCTGCACAGTGGAGGATGGGTGTTCACTGCCTCTGACCAGAGGCTTTTTTGCCATACACAGGAAACCTCTCCTCCTCCTCCCATTAGTGTAGGGGTCTGTACAAGTCTGGCTGCAGATAAGCCTGGGGCTCCACCCCTGAAGGTGGAGAGCTTAATCCTCCTGTGAAAGTATTCTTCTCCAACCAGACCTGAGAATAATGTCACTTTATTTTATCTCAAATCAATTTACAGTCTAGGGCCTCAGTCAGGAGAGCAGTCGTCTTCGGTGGAACTTTTGTTATACAGTTTTGCTAAAATAAGCAGTAGTCTTTTGTAAAAATATTCAAACCATAAACCACAACATTTCAGTCTCCAGCATATTTTTCCTTATTTCCTGTTGATGCAGGTGTAGGGAGTACTTTAAGATGATGCACAAAAAAGAGTAAATTGTACTCTTAATTTGGAAAACTAGCCATAGCTGCTTGAAGGATGGAAAGTTAAACCTGTTTTTAGGTACTGTGTGGGCTTTATTTCCTGCAGCTCCATTTCTTTCTGCATTTCTTTGACAGAATATCATTGTTTATTTTCAGACTGTAATTCCTTAAGTACTTTACTGTTCTTGCATTTAAAAATGGTCTCCCATGTATAAATGTCATATTTGTGTCAGTACTGTGATGTAGCATCAAAAATCAGGAACTTCATAAAGAAATTCGAGGGGGTGAAGTGCTTGATTCCTTAAAAAAAATAACCCTAAAATTTATGGGGCAGTCAGACTCTTCAAGAAAATAACCATAAATTCTTTATAGCATGAGGATGATTCTTGTTCTATCCTTTGCATGGTTTCCTATGAAAACAAAGATCAAAACCTTAGAGTGGGTTGTCTATACAGTCCAGAGAAGTTCTTGGGAAGATCTGTTCTTGCTGGTTCATAATTCAAAAATAAATCACCACTTAATGAAAAAAAGAAGTTGCACATTCAAAGGCAATTAAAAAAAAAAATTAGTGGATTGAGTGCTATTTTAGACTGTGGAACTCATCGACCTATTGAAGTCTTAAGGAATTATTATTGAGAGTCCAGCGAGACAGCGGAACACGGGAGCAGTCAGTAGTGTTGAGAATTTTAAAAGAGGTTCTTCCTCTTCATCAAAACTTAAGTTCAGCACAAGATTCTAAGAATTAAGCCTTGGAGAGAGGAGTTGGGGGCGAGAAAATGCTTAAATAAATATGAACAAGGAATATGAACTAGGTTGTTTTTATTTTGTTCAGTAGAGGGAGGAAATAACATTGCATAAATACCATTCTTCTGCAGTGTTTTTACCTCCAAGAAATACAAATGTTGGTGCATCGGTACTGAGAAGGAAAACAACCAGCTCCGTGAATACCCATATATTATCTCTAAGCCAGAGCCACCTCTTCAGGATTCATAGACATAAACAGGATTCAGTGCTCTGCTGCTGTTAAGTCTGGCTCATTCTCCTTAGGCTATTTTCCAGGAGGAAATTTTGGCGTTCTTTCCAGCTAGACAAGTGCAGCATCTCCCCTTCACACCCATGAGAGAACAGGACTGCAAACTATGTACGATTATAATGGTTGCAAACTGTACTCACATGCTTTTCTGTATGTTTCTAATTGAGAGACAGATCATCTTTCAGAGAGAAGACCATCAGAATCATTAAATCTGAGCACTATGAAATCTGAAAACAAATAGAAAAACTGCAAACTTCACAAATATTTTAGTAACTTGTACATATTTGTGGAAGAGGTACAGACTCACAGGAAGCA
Organism: Phylloscopus whistleri; assembly: GCA_017589585.1. NCBI lineage: Eukaryota > Metazoa > Chordata > Aves > Passeriformes > Phylloscopidae > Phylloscopus > Phylloscopus whistleri. The sequence goes on from JADMLD010001404.1 coordinate 2,385,091, forward strand.
AGAAAATAAGATATCTGGAGTTCTCTTACTCACACCATGAGTCTCTTGTTTTTTCCTCACAGCAGCCTGAGCTGAGGGAGGAGGAAGATTTTGGCCTAAACAACAAATCTTCTTGACATTGCTAAAGAGGCTGTCAGAGCAGATCTGTATGCAGCCTATGGGCCAGTTCAGGAGGCCTCTGTTGGTCCCTTGCATCGTAGTTCATGTGGTGTTTCATGCCAGAAGCTTTTGATGCCTGTACCAATATAGCTGCTGAGGATTAAGGATCGTTTAACAAAGGAGAAACTTTACTAGCTCATTCTGTGTCACCTCAGTGGGACTGAAACACAGATGTACCTCACTTTCCTCCCAGTTCCCTTTCACATTGCATCACACTACCTCCGTGTGAATGACACTGTTGCCTTCTGCTCTCCAGCAATGGGGTTAAGCAGAATCTTCCTGAATCTGAATCATGACCTTAATAAATTGTCGTCGTGGTGCAATGCAGGTTCCGGGCTGACCAATGTTAAGACAGAGGAGATATCTGAAGTGAAAATGGATGCGGAGTTCCGGCATGACTCAGGATACGAAGTTCATCATCAAAAGCTGGTGAGTGATCAAGCAGTGCTTTCCATGTGTGCATTTTGAGATGCTGATTCAATCTTAAAGTAGTGAGTCACTTACAGCCATGTTTTGTTTGAGTGATGTGGACGCTGAAGGTGCCAACAAAAAATTACCATGTGAAAAGATTATGATTTTTCTGGTTCTCTTCAATGAGAGTAAACCTGGAACAATATCGCCAGAGAGGAGATGGAAAGTCACTGAGCCTCACATGAGAGGAAATTCCAACAGTTCCTGTCCTTGCGCTGCCATTTCACTGGATGTGCTTATATGGAGAATACTTGTCCCACAGTCCATCTGTCTCATAGTCTCTCTGTATCATACAAGGGATGCAGAGGAAGGAAAATGCTGAGTTAAAAAAAAAAGAAAAAGTTTGAAACACATAATGCAGTGCAACAAGAAATAGAATGACACTGTTTCAGGAATATAGTCCTTTCCCATCAAAACAGATGGTAGCAGTGTATGCATGAAGCATAACCTTTCACAAGAATAGTTTCTTGGGATAAAAGGAGATTCTCCACTGGCCTTAATTTTAGTTTGTGTTTGGCTGTATCTGTGTGTTTTGTTCCTTAAGGTATATGAAGTTGTTATTATTAACAGGAGAAAGGCAGGTGGGAGCAAATACTGTTCCCCATTTGAACTGTGCTTCTTGGGAACATAAAAATGACAACCAAAAGCACCGTAGGTAAGAAAAGCACCTTCTAAAAGCTTTTTTTTGGTCACTTAATCAGCAATGAAGAACCCAGACAGCAATGTTGACTATAAACGTGTTCTGTTCCTTCTTTTTAAAGGTATATTACGTGAGGAGGTTTCAGTTCCATAGCTTTCAATGTCCTGATATTAAACTTGAAAGCATTTTTTCCTTAATATATACTTAAAGCTAAGTAGTGCTGAAAATTAAAATTAGTATGGGACTCAAACTTGCATTTGAATTAGACAGTCACTCTATAAAAAGATATTCTGCCATCTATTTGATGCCAAGAACTGAGAATTCCCAATTTGATGAGTTAATCCAAAATGCATTAGCACGAATTTGGGAAAGTCTGACGTGCTTAGCTCAGATGGGTTAAACATGCCAATGGAGCAAACCTGGGTGTAGAAGGGAAAGAACTTGCAGGAATGTGTGCTAGACACAGTAGTTACTGATTGTCATCGTTTTCAGCCACACCCTTTAGTGTGTAAGTGGTTTGATACCATCTCAAGGACTTAGGTACTGGGAACTCCCCTAGTATTTTTTGCCATACTTTTTACTGATAAGGTACAACCACTATTTAAAAATTAGTGAGCTGTCTTCTAGGTTATCTTTTCAGTTGAGACTGAGCAGGGATTCTGGTATTGCTGGGCAAGTACTGGACTGATGGTTACAAGGTCTTGCTTCCATGCCACACACCATGTCCTGCCCAATGCCCCTCTCTGTTTAGCATTAATTCAAAAGCAGGGACAGAAGGCACCTTGATCTGTGCTTCCATTCTGTGCCATGGTAGAATTTCCTGAAACGGTGTTCTGAGGATATTGCTTTGAATTCAGCTGCACATTGTATTTTACATGCAGACCTCTGAATTGGGTCGAAATTGCATTTATTTTCTCCTTTATGGAGGTTCACGTTTGAACTGTACATTAAGTTGATTTTCATGGCTCGGAGTGCTTAAGGCCTTCCTCTCTTGCATATGTGTATTAGCTGGGGCATTTCACAGTTCTCTTGAAATAGTATAATAACAGAATTTCAGTTCTAGGCAGGTGAAATTCATGGAAGAAATTACTTCTTTGCAGTGGCTTATGCCAATGCTATCCATTGTCTGTACATTCTAGTGAATTTTTAACACATTTCTTGCTTGTGACTGGGAACAATATAAATATTTATACTGCATGCTTTAATACCTTTCTGAGGAAGGTGTTTATTAAAGAGTACAAATGTTATACAGCTCATTATTGTTCTCAGCTGGTTTCTTGCTTCCTATATTTTTGTTAAATCCTTGTCGAACTATTTACTCTTTCAGCATGAGGTAGTCATACCATTCTGTGAATGTAATTTATTCTCTAACCTTTTTTGCCCATTTTGGTTTAAAGTAATAATAATAACAACAATGATAATATTAATAATGATATTAAAAATAATAATAGCCTGCTATTGGCATGTAGACAAAAAGATTGTAATGTATGCTCAGATGTGAAATAATCCTATATATTTTTTGAATATAGAACAGGGCAATGAAAACAATCACCTGCTCCTGCTTATAAAAGCCAGTCTTATTGTATGCATAGTAAAGCATCTTGCTGTTCTCTGTTTTGCCTTATCAGTGTATAAAATGTAAGCGGATTTTCTCTGGTTTTCACACGACTGTCACCTCCTAGGTCTCACAGAAGTACATCGTGCAGATACAGATTTACTCTCTTTACCCTGCAAAATCTTGAACCACTCCTTGGTGGTCACTTAAATCAGTGATAGTTTTTGTTGGCTCATCTCCTTTGGTGTGAGAATTTTCTCCCAGGTGGTTGCGTGCAAGTTTCACTGTAGTCCAACAGGTCCTTCACTACTTTTATCGAAAAAAATGCATCATAGTCCAAACAGGCCACACAGATGGAAATGTATGACCGCACTCATGATTAGCATTTTGAAAATAAAGAGATATGTGTGTGTACTCTGGGTTATTCCACTCAAGCCTATCACTTGTGCAATTAGCTTGACTCGCTTACTCAAGGAAAAAAAGGGAGGTACTAGCTGAGACCTGTGTGAAGCTGAACATGGAGCTGAGTCCCCCTTTAGCACAGCACTGCTACCCCACAGGCCATATATATGTCCCAGATTGCTCCTCTCCAGCTTTCAGAGCTTTGTGGCACAGTGATCCGGGTTTAAGTAATTACGAAGACATGCAGTCCCATTTAATTACTGATGCTTCAATAGTCTTTATATTGCTGTGGCAGCAGGGCAGGCTAGTCAAATGTTCAGTGATCTTTTTATTAGCCATCTCCCTTTATTTTTCTTTTGTAGGTGTTCTTTGCTGAAGACGTGGGTTCAAATAAAGGTGCCATCATTGGACTAATGGTGGGAGGTGTTGTCATAGCAACAGTGATTGTCATTACTTTGGTGATGCTGAAGAAGAAGCAGTACACATCTATTCATCATGGGGTTGTGGAGGTAAGAAAAGACTTCCAAGCACAACGGGTATCACCTGTGAAAAACAGTCAACACACTCCTTTACAAATAATAATTTAATAAGGAAGAAACTGGGGTTTTGCCTATGTTGGCATTGTTACATCCAGTAGCGTGGAATCAATTTGCTTTATTTAGTAAATGCAAACACAAAGTTTGCATTTACTAAATAAAATCAGTGTTAAACCACTTGTTAAAAGTCAGTGTAAAACCAGTTAAAGTCAGTGTAAAACCACAAAGCTTTCTTCTGCAACTATTCCAGACCAATCACTTCGTAATGTGGAAGTTCATTTTATAAGGAATTTGACAGTAGACAATGAGAAAATACTGCATAAGAGGAAAAATCTGGTTTTATTGTTCGGAATTCACACACCAATTTCTTTATTTAGCTTTAAGGTTTCAGACTGGCCCTCCCACAGCTTGTGCTGTGCACTGCAAGGATTTTCCCTAGACAGGTATTTTACTGTTCTCTGCTCTCTAAACAAGATTTTTTGTTACCATTAACACCTTTGGATTTATGACTACTCTGAAATTCATAGATTTGAGAAACAGAGAGTATATAAGACTCATAGGATTTTCAAGATGAAAATCCTTGTCTCTTCTCAGTCTGCCAAGCAAGTTTGTGATCAATTTACAGTAATTTAAAATACTTTATCTATCTCATGACTTTAAGATAAGATCTCTGTAAGTAGAAAAACTTCATAATGAAAAATGGAAAGCGTTCATGTAACACTTTTTCTTCCTATTTAATTTGCTATGTGAATGTCTGGTTTGCAGATAGTACTTGTATTGGTAAGCACTTGATAAAGTTGTATATTTTTGCCTTTTAGAATTTTTTTTTTACATTTTCGATTGAAACTGAAGTCTTGATCAAGTCCATAGTTTATGTTGGTTTCATCTTGAGTTGAACCTTGCTTTGGTCTTTCTGAAGACACACATGCTTCATTATGCATTTGTTCCACTGTCTGGGATTATGAAGGATCTTAAGAATTATTTGTGTAAGCCTTTGTCTTAAGCCCGTGCTTGTGCATACTTGTGTCCACACTGTGGTTATCCATGTGGTTTGAAACCTTCCAAAGAGACATGGTCAGAAGATCACCAACAGTGTTTGGTGATTTGCACAGATAGCAGTGTGTAGAATTTTGGACCCAGAGGCAGAAAATAGCAAACAGAAATCTCAACTTTAGCTTTTGATGTGACAGTTTTCAGTCCATTTTGTAGAAAATTGAAGCAGATTTTAGTATTAATCCACCGAGCTGCCAACAGCTGTGCCAACAAAGACTCTCCTTTGGGTGAATTTAGTGAGAATGGAAAAACCAGGAACCTTGCTAGGCCAAAGCCCCAAATCAGACATTGAATGTAGATATACCATTATTGCAGTACAACCTTAAAATTCTAGGTGGATTTTGCTTGATAGAATGATGTGGCAAAGGTCATCCTGTACTTCTTCAAGCTTTCTTTGGTAACAGTAAATTTGGAACCATTGGCCTAGAAATAACATGCATAAACTGAATAAGTAATTCATGTCAAAATAACAGCATCACTTAATAAATATTAAGTGATTTTGATCTGTAAAAAAATTTGCAGCTAGAACCATAAAGCTTTAGCATGCAGATGTACCAAGAATATTAGTGGATTTATAGTATCACACTGTAGATTGTGTCGCCTTGTGGATTTGCTGGCATTGGCAGCCAGGATTCCTCCTTCTGCCTGACTTGCTCTGTAGTCTTCTCAGGCTGCACAGCATCACTGTCAGAGCTTCTTGCCTGCAAGAAAGACTTAACTTCTGTTTTTGTCCTAAGCTGGCAAAAATTTTGTAGCACTTCTATTGGGGGGAAAGAAACCCAAAATAATAAAAGAGCCATATACAATTGATGTTTAATACTGTCCTCAAAAATAAGTATTACATTCTAAAGAGAATTAATTTCTTTAGCTGCAGCCCACCTCTAGTATACTGTACACAGAAAGCATGGAAAAGCAAAATCACTTGATGTAAATACAATTGTACATCGGCTGTAGTTTGGCTGAGTGTACTTTAACTAATCTGCCACCTCTTTGTTGTGTGTCAGAAGTTACTGTGTGAATTTAACCCAGTGATAATGGAAGATTACAGAACAGGTCCTTTTCCACCTGTGTTCGTCTTCCAAAAGGTCATCTCTGTTGTAGTCTCTCATTTCACTATGATTTTTTTAACAAATAAGTTATTAAAAATTCTGTTAGCCTTTTTTTAAACTCTGAGAATAGATATACTTCTCCTATTTAGAAGTGTAATTTTTCCCTACTCTGACTATAAAAATATTCCAAAGTTGTTTAGTCTCCCCAGGAAAAAACTTTCATAGTTAAGTAAATAGATGACTGAGAAACTGAAAATTACTTATTAGATGTGCACACAATAAATATTTTGAAGGCTTTTTTGTGGTGCACCCACCCCAGCTGTCTGCAAGAGATTATTTTCTCCATGAAAGCAGGTGGCAAAACAGAGATTCTCACATCTGCTGTGCACTGGGCAAACACTGACTGTCTCAGCTTCTCTTTGAAGATAAATCTGTTCAAAGCTCATTTGCTTTCTGATAGAAGTTGGACCTCCGGCAGTGACAACAGGAGGGCTTTGCAGCATGGAGCAGAGATGACACTGAAATTGCTGAAGGGTTAGGTGGACAAACAGTGTCACAAGCGTCTATCTACCTGACCAAGGTTTTTTTCCAAGAGACATCACATCATAGAAAAGAGAAGTGTTGAACCAGAGCACCTATGCCTCTTACATGCTGTGCTCAGCCTCTGCCACCTTCATAATGGGTGTAGAAAGCTTCTTAAAATGGTGAGGGGCTTTGGAAATTTACTCACAAGGAGATAATTGCGTTCAAAACTTGTCATTTGGCAGAGTGGTAACTCGGGCAGAGCTTGTAAGGAATGTGAAGAGTTTGGTAACGTCAAAATTGGTAAAAGAGAGTAGAAGAGAAGACATTCAGGATGAGTGATAGTGCACACAGGTTGATGGTTAGATGGATTACCCTGCAGCAGAGAGCTACAGGAAGGAGAGGAGGTACCAACACTAGTTATTTTAAAGGCTGAAGGGGAAATTTTAAAAAAAATAATTTACTAAGACTGCAAGTTGGAGCTTCACTAAATCCCTTTTATCTATAAATGCCATATTTCAGAGTTTATTGGACTTTCACTAGAAACTGGTTTTATCAAAACAAATTTTTTTAATATCGTACAATTGTGTAAAGGCGTTAAAAAATCAGTCTTTTTTTACTGTCCTTCCTTTTTTTTTTCCTGATCTCTTTCACCTCCTTGATTTTCTTCTAAGTGTCTCATCAATTCTTTGGTCTCTTCTGCCTTGCAGTTTTCTTGATTCCTTTTTAATTTATGGTGGTCTCTCACTCCATTTCTTTCTCACAAGCAGGTTATGCTATGTACTTACCACATTTTCTAGCCATGAATAAGAGAAGCTGAGTGAGAAACTGAAACTAAAATTAGTGACAGAGTTTAATACAGTATTGTTTGGAGCTTAAAGATGTAAGTCCAGCACATGTTTTGGCATCCCCCTCCTTTGCATCCCAACCTAGTTGGGGAGCCTCCTAGTAATGAACATGCTTTTGGGCAGGTATTGGCACACATAGAACCCTGGTCTGTAAATGCCAGAGTTTCATATGGAGTTTTAAGTTTATGCTAGAAGAGAAGCTGTAGGATTAGTTGTGAGACTCTCACTTCATGATTTGAAGAAGCACCGAATGCTCTGAGATAGTGATGATACAGTGTAGAAGAACCAGGGCTGGCTTGGTGCTGTAGCAGCCCCTTCAAGAGTGAACAGAAGGGTGGCTTTTCCTCTGCACCTGCTTTTATTCTTCTCTGTAAGTGCTGAAAAGGCTGCAGGAACATTTGCCATGTTCCTGCTTTGTTCTCGCCTTCACAGCCATGCTCACAACAACTTCAGCAGCAGCAGAGTACTGTTAATGCTGTTAAATTCATGAGTCCTCAGGGTGGGGATTAGGCCTTCGGCACGTTTGTACAAAATCTGTATGAAATGAGTTTGTTAGGCCCTACTGCTGTTAAACTGCTAGCAAAACAAGTGAACAGCAATGGCATGGAGGGATTGCCAGTCAAAGATTCACTGCATATGGCTCTAGATGGTGTATTTTTGTGGAGGGAGAAGTTGGCAGCCCCCAGAAAGGACAGGTAAAGCAGCAGAAAACAGCCCAGCCCCTGGGGTAGTGGCAAAGGAAAGTGCTGTGAGGTAGGGGCCTCTCCCCATCCCTCCCCAGTCCTGCTGCCAGTGTAGGGGACACAGAGCAGCTGGCGCAGACCCTTCTTTAAAATGCAGGCACACAGCTGTACCCTGACTGCTGAGCACATGGCTGTACAGGATGTCTTGGGATTTGGGAGTGGGAGGTTGAAGAGGAGACAGGCTGTGAAATTCCGCGGGGTCCTTCTGTCCTTGATGGATCAAAATGATTGTTGACAGCCAAGCTGCTGTGGACTGGCCAGGGGAAGCTTGCATGCTTCAGAAGAAAAAGGTTGTCACTTTTGGAGAGAGAGGGGCCAGGGAAAGGAAGAAACTATTCTGTCTTACCCCCAGTTTCTCAAACAAAGGAGATAAAGCAAGAGTAACCTCTAAGTGTGATCTTGCTACCTAAAAACATGTCACAGGAGTTGAAGAAATAAGTGGATTTGGGGATCATTGCATAAGAGAAGTACTGCATGCAAATGCAATTTAAAAAGAAAGAAAGAAAAAGAAATCCTGTGAATGGCAATAGTAAAAGCCCAAGTTATATTGCAGAATTTGAAACACAAGGAGCACGGTGTCAGCACAGCCCAGTGATCCTTTCTGCCTGGCATCCTGTTCCTTGCCCACGGGAGTCAACGGGTGCTGAAAGTCTCAGGCTTTCAACTGTGAAGAGTTTCACAATAGCTTATGAGAGATATATATAGAGCGAGGTATAACATTTAAGTTGGATATTTCATGAAAGTGTCTAATTATTGTGTAAGAAAAACAAATCTGATGGGAGAGATACAGTGTTGATTTAAAATGCAATTTGGGAGTCAGGACATAAAAAGGGGCACAGATATGAAAATGGATCAGGTTTGGGTTAAGCAGTTCATCTGAGTAATCGAATGTATGTGCCACACAGAGAACCATTTCTTAAATAGCAAATAAAAGAGCAGAAAAAGTGGAGGTGGCTCTGAGAGGACCCATTTTCTGGTGGGACTGTGGAAAAGGTGGTCAGTACTGTGTTGTGACCTGCTGCAATGAAAGAACAGCTGCAAAAATAAGCTGAACAGCCTGTGTTAGTCCCAAGCATGGGAAGAACATATCTTCAGTCTTTCTCCAGGGTATCAGGGAACAACTTGCCAACAACTTCTCACTAGGCTGAGATATTTCCATTATTGCAGAGTAGATTTAAAATTGGTATCAGACATCAGTACTTCTCTTTTGCATTTTTATTAAAAGGTTAGATAGAGTAAGTTAGGGTTTCCTGAGAGAATACACTTTCCTTTATCTTAAAGGCTAGTTTGTTGCTGAAGGTGACTTGCTGTATTTCCAAGAGGTCACTACTTACACTAATCCACAGGAAAATGTTTATACCTAATGTTTAACAGTACAGTTTTAGGCACCTTCCTGATTTTAGACACTGTAAAATTCACTTTTTACCTTTGCTTTTAGGAGCTGTCAAACACTGGCCACATCAGGTAGCAAATGAAATAACTGACAAGCAGGCTGTTTTCTTAGGTGCTTAACAAGATAGCCAGGATTCAGTAGGTTTTGAATACACAACTACTGAGATCATACAGCAGAGGTAAAATATCTAATTAAGATTTAGAGGCTGTTCTCACCCACTCTAATTTGATCGAGTTTTATATTATTGTAATGTTCAGTGAAGGAAGAAAATAATTTATGGAGATGCAGGTATTCAATGGAGAAGTCGAAACTGAACTTTGTGCCTTTGTGTCTTCCAAGTAGTCAAGAAAGGTCATTTTTGTTTAGTATAAATACTTAAACCAGTGCAGACATGTCAAGTTTCACTAAACTGAGCCAAACTTAGCCTTGGAGGTAGAGGAGTTCTGTGTCTCTGAGTGCAATGGGATTTTTAGCTCACCTTGTGCCTGGCTGCTCTGGCATCACCTGCAACAGATCTGGGAGCACAATGCAGCCAGAAGGCAGACTCAAGCCACTGCCTTCAGCTTTTTAGTGAGCTTTCTCCTTTTTTTTTGAGACCCAATGGATCCCAAGTATATTGATATATATGATCTTGATCCCAGGATTTTGATATATATGCTGGGGGGAGGAAAATATCTTAATGAGGGGCTAGCAGAGAGAGGCAAACTCCATCTCCTTTTTTTTTGTTTGGAGAGTTGCTTCCTGAGCCAGACAACAAATTCCAAAGCTGGTATTGCTGGCTTTGGTCAGCTGGTTTTGAAGTCCTGCAGCAATAAAATGAGTTGTGGAGCTGTTGGTGCTTTATCATCTTCTATTCAAAAAGTGAGCCAGAGGATGCTTTCTGCCCAAACACACAGGGTACAAATTACATGAAATGGCCGTAAAGTGGGGAAATGGGGTATGCTGTGAATTAAGCAGGAATGTGACCCCAGTTGTCCCCTCTCCTGACAGGTGGATGCTGCAGTGACACCAGAGGAGCGCCACCTTTCCAAGATGCAGCAAAATGGCTACGAAAATCCCACATACAAGTTCTTTGAACAGATGCAGAACTAGGACATCATAGCAGCTCATGAGTGGGACAGAAGAACAATTGCTTCACTGCTCATTGGTGTTCAGTTATAGAGTAATGTGGAAAGAAAGAAAAACACTCTGCTTTATTATTTACTCATTCTCGCCTTTTGACAGCTGTGCTGTAACACAAGTAGATGCCTGAACTTGAATTAATAAAATCAGTAATGTATTTTCTCTCTCTTTCTCTTTACATTTCAGTCTTTACACTACATTATTAATGAATGTTTTTTGTGTACTGTAAAGAGGTTAGCTGTATTTAACTAGTGCATGGATAGACTCTCTTTCCCAATTATTTATCATGTAGCTCCTTAGCCAGTTGTATATTATTCTTGTGATTTGTGACAAAAATTAAGTCCTAGTTGAAACATGCTTTAAAAATTGGTGGGGGATGCTTTCTGTGTCTGTGGGGTTTAGCTGCTTCTCTTTGCTGAGCATTTTTTTTCTGATCACTATGCATTTTAAAGTAAATCAACATTTTTTAAAAGTATTTCAGATGAGTTATTGAAATTCTTTTCCTCTGCAGCTGCATTTTATTGTATGGATTGTTGCTCCTGCTGTATTAGTGATGTAGAAATCATGAGAATACACATTGGGTTTTTTGTGCCTGTTTTATGTGCACACTTTAGGCGTTGAAAGGTAAACTTTATTTTCTTTTCCATGTATCTTTTTGATCTTAAAAGAAATTATTAAAAAGAGCCCTTGTTAATTGTGAGCACTTCTGAGGGAAGAAGTGCCTGCTGGCCAAAAATTAACATGGGTCCTCTGCAGGATGATTGTACAGAGCTATTGCTTATGAATTGATAGCTTTCTACACTGTGTTACGTAAATAAATTAAGAAAAGGATGTGTGGGCAAGAGTTTTCTTTGGAGGCATAAAACAAAGAGTTCTGAAAGCCATTTAAACAGAATACATAGGTGTTCACACTGAGAGAGAGTTGGGATCCTACAGAGATTGCAGCACTGACAGTTGGACCAGAGCAGAAGGAAGGCAACAGTGAGACAGGGCAAAAAGCGGGGAGCGCCATCTTTGGCACAGCTACCCCTCTAAGATGTCTTTTTCTTTTTTCCTTTTCTTTTACTTTCAGTTTGTACAACAGTGTTTTAATGTAAATAAATACATTCCTGGAGGAGCCCTGTTGTAGTAGTGCGTTTCTGTGCCAACCAGCCACCCTTGCTTGCGCAGAGGAGCACATGTGGATGACTAACCAACATCCCACTTTCCTGGCCATCCCGTGGAGTGATTTACCAGCAAGCTCTTTCCTCTGCTCCCTGCACCTCTGCTGGCTTTCTGGCAAGATCCATGCCTTGAAATGTACTATATTGGTGAAGGCAAGGAGGAACCTCTCAGGCTGCATCCAGCCTTGTTCTACTGCCTCACGGTGAGTGCCCAGGAAGGGTAGGACAGCAGCACCAGGAATTTTTTCTGCAGGAAGAGGGCAAAGCCACTGGTGAGCTGGGATACGTAACCCCTAGGCCAGCATGTTCTCTCCATTGCCTGAGAGCTTCCTTCAGCTCCTGGCCCTCTGGGAGCACTCCTGTGGCACAGGGAGAGCACAGTAACACCACAGGACTCACCTGCCAAGACACATGAGACCACAGTGGGCGATTGGACCTGGGGATCTTCAAGATGGCTTTCGTACCCAGCCCAAAATAAGGACTCCACTGTTTGAACTTGGAAATGGGTTCTGGAATAAAACTGAAGGGGTGCATTTGTGAAAAAGAAAGTGAATTACTGTTTCTCTACAGTGAATGGGTTAGATAAAGCAGGAATGAGGGAAGAACTAGGAGCAGAATAAAGACATCGTTATCTCTTCAGAGAAAGCCTCTTGTAACTCAGTCTGTGCAAGCCACGGCAGCCTCTTCTTCAGCCTTGCTGGCTGCTTTTGTCTCAGCAAGCGAGATGGGGCATGGCTGCAGTGGGGCTGTACAGCTCAGACAAATGGCTGTCACTCCTGACTTCAACTAGGAGAAAGCAATGGTTTCCAGTCCTTCCCCATTCATGATCTTACACAAAACCTCACTTGTTCAGGTAATTCCCCTGTTGGCCTGGAACACAGCCATGCTGTTCAGTCAGTGGAGAAATAACCAGGTCAAGGAGTTTTGGAAGCCATCTGTGGAGATTTAGTATGATGAGGTGGCACCTACCACTGAACCAGTAGTGGGAAAAACTGCAGAGCTTCCCATTGCCTGTTACCAACCACAGGTTTATTCCCTTTGCTCTTCCCTACTGTGTCAAGGGAATTCATCTCATGGATCAGGGTACTGGAAGTGGTTGGTGTTACTTGCAGGCCCTGGAGTACCAGTGTGTTACAAGAACTTACAAAATATCCCCAGAGGATTTACCTTCTCCAGTTTTAAAACTGAACTGGTTGGGTCAGAATAATGTGTGTTGATGAGCAGAGGCTTTCAGGCCCCAAACTGCTCCAAAAAAAAATCTTTTACAAATATTTACGTTTAACTTGTGTCTGTTTTTTAGGTATTATTATATAGGTCACACATATCACCAAGAAAGGAATATGTAAGACTGTCTTCTGTGCGCGTGTCCAGTATCATAGAAGAAGATCCCACTTCAGGGGGAAGGCAGGATGTAATTCAATTTAGCCAGTCTCATTAGAGAGGGATTATCAAAATTCCTTTTAGAGGAAGCTGGAGTAATCCATAAGATACAGAAAGCCACTGGCCTTTAGAGCAAATACCCTTTATAATACCTTAATCCCATGCAATCCCAGTTATAGAAAAATGCAATTGCTTTGAACACCAATTCCCAGACAATCGAGTCTCCTGGTGTGGGGTTATGTGTCCAGTGATATGCTGGTGCAGCTCTTGCTACTTGTGCACAAGCTGTTAATTTGCTGGTTTATGCACTGGTTAAGTGATCAGGTTTTATGATTCCCTCCACACACACTCTCCTGAAAGAAAGGCAATAAATGCACACCGTGACATGCATGGAAAGCACAAGGCATGAACAAAGTTCCCAAAACTTCAAGAGAAACACTCCCACAACTGCTCCAACTCTGGAAGCTAATGTTCCCAGGTAGTAGTGGCAGCATCCTGCCCACCTTTAGCCATGCAAGCTCCTTATTGTGGAAAGGCTATATTGGATATGAACAAAAATAGTTTGACAGGCTCATGAAGTGGAAAAGAAGACAGAGGACCATGGCTGAATGCCTTGCTTCTAAGTGTGGGATTGATTGGGTATCACCCTCTTCAGCAATAAACCGGGCAGCACCATTGCATGCAGCTGTGGGCTGGAAACAAAATGCTGTTTCCTAACCCTGAGGAAATTACTCTTGGAGGGGTGAGGGAATAAAATTAAAATATCCCTGTCAGTTCAGTTGATATATTAAATGGGTGAAGTTTTCTAGACTGTCTATTTCAACAGAATGTGGAGAGAGTGTTTGCACTGCGAGTTCATCACCAGAGCTGGTAAGTGTGGTCCCCAGCGAGCAAGAGTGGTGCCAGGCAGGGATGAGGGCCAGCCCAAGCCTCCTCAGCCCTTTGGGTATGCCGGTGATCTTGTTTTGACTGGATTGTGTTGGCTCACTCAGGTTAATGAGTACCAGGTGCAAGGTGAAGCTTCATTTTCAGGCACGTAGTAGTAGAGCCACCCTAAAAAATGTGCCATGCTCTGCATTCAGTATCTGCCTCCAAATCAAACTGGAGAACAAGCATCTGGGGATATGGTTTAGGGGCTATTATGGTGGTGCTGGGTTGACAATTGTACTAGATGATCTTGAGGGTGTCTTCCAATCTTGATGATGCTGTGTTTCTCTGACTACATGGTGATCTAGGAAAAGGAAACCAAGGCATTGTGTTGCCTTTGCAGACAAAACCTCACTGCAGCTGTATTTTCCTCTTGGTCTCTTGTGATCTTTGCACAGCTCCAGTCTCCATCCTCATTGTGTCTGCACTTACCAAAGCAATTTTAGGGCCTTCACTGTGTAGCCAAATGGCTCATTTTTATTGTTTAAACGAATGGATTTTGTGGGCAGTAGGCAAGCTGCCTGTTAAAGTGCCTTCAGGCAGCACGCATGAAAACACCCTAATGATACATAAGAACAGATTACAAATAACACTGCACAATTGTATTTCTCTGCACTTTTTCCATCACTTGAGAATGAGTGGCTCAATTAAGTCAGGCTACAATGGCTCTTCTCTCTCATTGCTTTCCAGCAATTATCTATTCCTCCTTCCTACAAGAAGCAAGCACTGAGTATTTCCCACATCTTTCTACAGTCCTGGGAAATTTATTTGGCTGACTATACTGCAAAATTTTTTCAAGGTTCCAAATAGAAGTATTGAGATTTATATTGCAGTAATGAAATATTCTGGCTTTAATAGGATTCTTAGTTAAAGCTGAATTTAGATACTGAATTAGGAAGCAAGTCTCCCTAACTAGTGCCTCCCATGTATGGTCTTCAGCATCTGTTGTGAGGAGACACCATAGGAGCTGGGCATGTTTAGTCTGAGAAGACTGAGAGGGGATCTCATCAGTACATAAAAATACCTCAAAGTAGGTTTTCAGGAAGACAGTGGCAGAATTTTCAGTGGTGCTCAGTGACAGGATGAAGAGTAATGGCTATAAACTAAAACACAGGAAGATTCACCTCAACATAAGGAGGAACTTCTTTCCATGGAAAGCGGCAGAGCACTGGAACAGGCTGCCCAGGGAGGTCATGGGTTCTCTCTCTCTGAAAGCATTCAAAACCCACCTGGACACATTCTTGTGTCACCTGCTCAAGGTGGCCCTGCCTGGGCAGGAAGGTTGGACTGGATGATCTCCAGAGGTCCCTTCCAGCCCTGACAGCTCTGTGGTTCTGTGTTTGTAACCAGTTTCTTTAAGGAAGATCATTGGAGAAAAGCATCTACAGCTTTGAAAAGTTTCAGATAGGATACCACCTAGGTCACTGGTGTCTTGGAGTGATTTTATGATGATACTTTATCCCCTAATCATCTGCTTTTTGCCCAGAAATGGCCGTGGTATCTTTAAGATTAACCTGGGGGGTGGGGCTGGAGCCTGGGAACACTGAACATGGACTCTGTTCAATCTATCTCTCCAGTGTGCTCTGGACAATGTGGACCAGGGATGCTGCATTGTTACGTTTGTTGGATTGGGTTTTTTGCTTGCTTAAAGCAAAAAGTTTTTTTTCCTTCCCTTCCTGTAGCTTGGACGTTGTACTGAGAATCCTCCCAGCAGCTTTTTGGGTTTTTTGTTCCCTTGAACAGTTGTTGGCTTGGCTTGTTTTTCTTTTTGGCCCATCCAGGGCGCCAACGGGACCACCCTGAACCCAAGGCCTAGGAGGAGCTGAACCAAGACAAGAAAGGACATTAAAATCCACCAACTCTGGCTGCTGTGAGGAGGATACCCACATTAGAAATTCAACAGGTTTCCCATCTGCTTTGCACCGAGCTGCTATGTGAACTCCTCTTCCCCTTCCCAGAGACAAAAGGGACCAGTCGCCATTTTGTTTTCCAGGCCACATGGTCAGCCCATGTATTTTTCTTCCCTGGGCATTTTTGAGGGTATTTTTTGTTCTGCTGTGGGGGGTGTGTGTGGGTGGGTGGAGAGTAAGTTCTGGGAGTTCATATCTAGCATTTATTCAATCCTTTTTTTTTTCACTTTCACCCACTAGTATCAATTTCTCTCATTGGCAGAAGAAAAGGGAGGGAGTTATTGAAGTTCTTTTCTCTTTAGAGGAAATGTTCATTCCAGGGCATTTTCTCCTGAAATTTTTCTCCAAACCCAAGATAATTGGTCTTTTGAAATGCTGCTAATTAAATAAATGAAAGAGAGAGAGACAGAGGAAGAAAACTAGCTGGCACAGGGCAGACACACCTCAGCAGGGGCTGACCAGCACCTGCAGGAAGCAGATACTTGAAATAACTGTGACATTGCTGCTGGTCCAAAACAGGTGGAAATTATGGTTATTTTGAGTCCCACACCAAGTCCATCTAACTGTGCCTAAGCACTACTTCAGGCTATAGCTCTGGGGTGTGTTTCAAGCACAGTAACTTTTTTCCATTTAATTAGGATGAGAGCATTTGGAAGAAACAGGCAAAATCTTATTTACCCCTATGTTGCTTCTCTAAGAAGAGTTTATAAATAAAGGTCTGCATTCCTCCAGCTACTGCACAGAGATGAGAGCAAACTCACGCTATGGCCAGCAGCAGTCCCTGCCTGGAAGGCAACTGAGCTCCTGAGTCTTAATTTGAATATTAGAGTCCCTAAAAGAGAGAAGAAAAAAAACCAAACCTGTGATAAATATATTGCTGTGTTCACTTTCTCAATTGTTAGAGTGAATACTATGTGTTTTACAATGCTGACTTTTGTCAAAGTTTAGAGTTCTTTTAATGTGAATGTTGTATTGTAATACCAATGTTTGGTCAAGAGTTGTTGTAATGTTAACATTTAACCAATGAAGGAATCTAAATCTGTTGAATGTATTGAAAAGTAACAAATTACTCCAATTAAGACCACTGCACATGCTCCAAAAGGTGGGATGGAGGACGAACTATATTAAAATGTTTGAATATGTATGACCATTTATGAATATGTAGTTGGCTGATGTAATACCCAGGGTATATAAGGAGTGTTGCTGTGTTCACTGGTGTGCCTCTGGCTTTGGCTAAGTACCCAGTGCTGTTTCTTTTGCTTTATTGACTTTGTCCCCTATTGTCCCTTATTAATTTTCTTTAAATTTTAACAGAGTAGTGGGCTTTGTTTCACAATTGGGTGCTTGTCCAGGATGGACACCTTGTCTCCATGGCCCTAGGAGATTTAGTGAGAGGCACATCCTGCTGATTTTGGTGGCTCGATCGGCTTCTTCTGGTGTTATTGGCACCCTGCAGACAAGAGGGGACTGACTCATAAAGCAAAAGAAAGGGGGAAAGATAAAGGCTTCCTAAAAAACCACAGTAACTGGCTCACAATCTTGTGCATGAAGACCCAGGCAGGAAAAGGGACTGTAAGTACTGTGCGGGGGTGGTGTACGGGGGATTTACTGGTTGTGTGTATGAGACTTGAAGTGGACAGTCGGGATCTGCGAAGCTAGTGTGGAGTCTTTCTAGCCATGGTACCATATCTCCACAGAGAGACTAGCCGGCAAAGAGACGAAGCAAAAGGCAAAGACTGAATGATTCCCCAGAGTATCTGGGACTGGTTCCAGGGAGGGGTTGGAGCCCTAATATAGACAGGACAGGGAGCAATTTCCTAGGCAGTCCACTAGGAAATAGGGGATGAGAGTAAGGGTCCCCAATTTCAAAAAGGTTGCCAGACTGAGTGTTGGGATCCATGAAGGCTAGGAAAATTCCTCCAGATGGGAAGTGTGGATTTGAAGGTTAGGAAAATATCCTAAAGATCCTATATCCAAGAGCATCTGGGGTTGCCCAATAATCTTAGAGATTTTGATCATAAGCTCCAAATTAGAGCCTTTTTAGATGTGATAAGTAATACCTGTGGGTGAAGGTTAATAAGTGATTTGAAAATAAAGGTACCTTATTGTGGTGTTGTTATTTATGGGGAATGAAACAGAGTATAATGGAACTGATAAAGGAGCCTGGTATCTTGGGCCTGATTGAGCAGAAACTGTGGGAGAGAGGGACACAGGCTCCCTGGGGTAGAAGTGACCAAGAAACATGTTGTGAAACTTTGTAATGATTACCAAGTAACTGATATCATAAAGAATGTATAACCAATGAGAAATTGTTACCAAAAATAGAACCCTATATAAGTGCCATACAAGAAAAGCCCTATATAAACACCTTGTATGCTCAATAAATTTGGCTTCTGATCAGAACTCAGAATGTCCCCATCTCTCAATCGCTGATAGTTAATCTGTTATTATAGTGGAGTGAGTGGGAGAGAGTGAGACATGTCGTGGACACAGGGTGAGTGTGGGATGGCTGTGGGGCTCTGTCTGCATTCTGTGGCCCAGCAATGGGAGAGGCCAGAAAGGGGCAGAGCGAGTGACTGTGAGTGAATGGGTGTAGGTTATGTCAATTTTTGGTTTGGAGTTTGGCCTTGTTGTCTGAAAGGAGGTGGATTGTGTTGCTGGAGAGGAAAGATTTTCTGTGCTTAGTGTGGAAAAAACTGTGAAGAGTAGGTGGTGCTGCCAGGGGAGTGAACTAGGGCAAAAGAATAGAGATCAGGGATGAGCAGGTCAGGTCCAAGGAAGATGGAACAAAGAGCAAGCAAGTTAGGTTCAAGGAAGAAGAAGGTGAGCAAAAAGGTGCTGGCAGATATACCCCAGGACTGTCCCCTAGGAATTAAGTTAGCTAAATGGGATAGTAATCCATGTACAAAAGGAAAAGATAAAGTCAAAATGACTTGTTATTTTATGACGGAGTGGACAAAAAGGGAAATAAGATCCAACCATGTCTATTGGCCTAGGTACGAGTCTTTTGAGGGTTCTATTTGTCAAGCTTTAAACATATTTGTAAATGTAAAAGAGCCTCTTGATCCTGAGGAAAGTGAATATGCCTCCTGCTTGACAGAAGAATTTTGGCCCCAGGGGTTAAATATTTTTAAGGTATAAGAAACCTCAGAGATAGAACAAGCAGAAGAAAAGAAGGAAAAAAGGTACTGCTAGAGGCATTACCTCCTCCCCTGCTCCAGTGGCCCCTGCTGCTCGAGTGACCCCTGCTGCTTTGCTGGCTCCTCCTCCCACTGGTGGGGGATCATACCAAAACACTAGGGGAAGTTCAGGAAAAACTCGAGGGCCACTCATAAGACTCGTAAGTCTGTCCCTGTGACCATCCCACAGCAAGGGAAAAAGATTCTTAAGTTTGTGATGATTGAGGAACAGAAAGGCTGGTCTGATTTGGAAAGAGGTCAAGAAGTTGGCTTATTTCCTTTAAGGGAAGTGTCTATGGGAGGTACTCAAGGTGGGATAGGATTTGTAAATGCTCCTTTGACCTCTTCAGAAGTCAGAAATTTTAAAAAGGAAATAAAGGAGTTATTAGAAAATCCCATAGCTTTAGCTGAATAATTAGACCGATTTTTAGGCCCCAATATTTTTACTTGGGAAGAAATGCAGTCAATAAAGGGCATTATATTTTCCCAAAAGGAAAGGCAGATGATTTTAGGGCTGCCGGAATGAGAATTTGGGAAAGACAAAATCAACAGCGCCCACTAGGGGACCAGAAAATGCCAACAGCATCTCCTAATTGAAATCACAATGATGCTGCAGGACGAGGAAATATGAATGGTTATCGTAATCTGATAATCAAAGGGATAAAAGAGGTAGCACCCCAAGGGCAAAATGTTGGCAAAGCTCTTGATGGGCAGCAAAGAAAGGAAGAAATTCCAACTAAATGGCTTGAGAGCCTCTGGAAAAACATGTGACAATACTCCAGGATAGACCCTGGTAATATAGCAGGACAAGCCCCTTTAAAGGTTCACTTTGTCACCTGTGCCTGGCCAGATTTTAGGAAAAAGTTGGAAAATATTGAGAAATGGGAACATAAGGGGTTAAATGAATTATTGAGAGAAGCCCAAAAATTTTATGTGCAGAGGTATGAAGAAAAACAGCAAGGTAAAACCTAAAATTATGGTAGCCACCATGCAAGAAAGTAACCCCTTGAGGAATCTGCAACCCCCAGGTACTATTGCCAGATATTCGGATTCTAGAGATAAGGAAAGGGGAAGAAACAGGCCCTCTGTATGATCAAGGTCTCAGGAGCAAACTAGAATGTAGCAGCGTGTGGCAGCAGTGATCATCATGTCCAGGGATGTTCAGCCACTGGCAGGGAAACAGATGGGACAAGTCTCTTTGTTAAGCTCGAGAATCCATTTTTATTCCCCCCACCCTGGACCGGGGAGGAGGTGAGGACAAAGAGGACCAGAGCAGGGGCAGGGTCATGGGTTTTATCAGGTAGTCAGGGGAGGAGTCTTAGGGTTTGGGTCAAGGGAGGAGATAACACAAGGAGAGTAAGATCAGGTTTCAGCCTCCTCAAAACAGGACTCCACACTAGAAATGTCTGGTTTTATTATGGAAAAGAGGGACATTGTAAGAGAGATTGCCCTCACAGGAAAAGGGACCTGGAACTATTCAAAGAGGTACACTCAGAAGAATTAGCAAACTAGGGATGTCAGGGAAACTATTTCCTGGAGGATAAATACCATCTAGAGCCCTTAATAACTTTAAAAGTAGGCCTTCAGGGAGAGGCGTTAGAATTTATAGTCGATACTGGGGCAGAGAGAACTTGTGTAATTACTCTTCCAAAGGGGAGTAATGTAAGCAATGACACTATAAAAGTAAGGGAAGCCAAAGAAGAAGGGTTTAAGGTTCCTGGAATCAAAAACATAGTAATTAAAGGGGAAACTAAAATAGGGATGGGAGGTGTCTTGCTAGTTCCTGGAGCAAGTTGCAATTTATTGAGGAGAGTCCTGTAGGTACAATTAGGAATAGGGATTATACCTGAAGAAGGGAAAATGGTAGCCAAAGTGCTTCCAAACTAAAATAGGGATGGGAGGTGTCTTGCTAGTTCCTGGAGCAAGTTGCAATTTATTGAGGAGAGTCCTGTAGGTACAATTAGGAATAGGGATTATACCTGAAGAAGGGAAAATGGTAGCCAAAGTGCTAAAGTTCCACCAAGAAGATGAGGAAAGGCTTAACAAGGAAGTTTGGACCGGAGAAGGAAATAGGAGAGGATTGGATATTTATTGACGATTGAGAGAGGGACGGGAAGACTGATTCACTGATCAGAATTTGTTTTTACTGAAATTTCCTGATTCGCTGATCAGAATTTGTTTTTACTGAGATTTCCAAATGCTTATATACTATTCTAGGAAGGGTAGTAATTTTTTACTACAATGATTGGGTTATACATCACACAGACACAGATGTACATTTTACATCTCTTGCTTGTAAAAATTTGATTCAATCTTCTCCTTAATCCAATCCAATCTTCTTGTAATCTTCAAAGCTCTGTTTGTTCTTGCCAAGACATCTTGGTTATCAAACTGACTAGGCTAATTAAATCCACATGCTATGTCCCATGTCCACAGATACTGACCCCATAAAGGTAACAGTTGAGAAAGAGGAATGTCCCATACATGTGTGTCAGTACCCTGTATCATTAGAAAAAAGAGAAGGCTAAAGTAATAGAAGAATTGATAAAGGATGCGACATTGGAACCTTGTGTGTCTCCTCATAATAGCCCTATTCTCCCAATAAAAAAGCTGGATGGGTCTTAAAGATTAGTTCAAATTTAAGGGAAGTTAACAAAAGAATCTAGAACCCAGTGGTACCTAATCCCTATACTCTTTTAAGTAAAGTCCCACCTCAACATCAGTAGTTTAGTGTCCTGGATCTTAGAGATGCATTTTGGGCTTGTCCATTAGCAGAAGATAGTTGAAATATTTTTACTTTTGAATGGGAGGATCCAGGTACTGTGCGAAAACAGCTATTAAGATGGACAAAACTACCACAAGGGTATACTGAATCTCCAAATCTATTTGGGCAAGCTTTAGAGGAAATATTACAGACCTTCCCCATCTCTCCTGGAGTACAGATGACTCAATATGTTGATGACCTTTTATTAGCAGGAGAAACTGAGGTTGAAGTTAGTGAGGCCACTATAAAACTTTTGAATTTTCTTGGGGAAAAAGGATTGAGGGTATCAAAATTAAAACTACAATTTGTGGAGTTAGAGATGGAGAATCTTGGTCACCTGATCAGCAAAGGTAGCTGAAAACCAAATCCTGAAAGGATCGCTGGGATTTTCTCTCTTCCTCCTCCTTCTTCAAAGAAGGAAATTAAAAAACTGCTTGGATTATTAGGTATTGTAGGCTGTGGATTAAAGTACATACTCAGGCAGTGAAGTTCTTATATGAAAAATTGACAGCGGAAGACCAGATAAAGTAGACTAGAGACTATGACAATAAATTAGAGGAATGAAAGTTTAAACTAGCTCAGTACAAGCTTTGACTTTACCCTCATTAATAAAGCCCTTTTATCTGTATGTGAATGTGGAAGATGGAGCAGCTCATGGAGCAGCTAATGGAGTTTAAGTCCAAGAATGGGGAGGGGTAAAGAGGCTGGTAGCCTATTTATCTAGATCCAGTGAGCTGTGGCTGGCCAATATGTATTCAAGCCCTAGCAGCTACTGCCTTCCTAGTAGAGAAGAGCTCTAAACTTTTGGAAGTAAACTAATGGTGTACACACCTCATGCAGAACAAAATGTGTTAAATCAAAAAGCTGAAAAATGGTTCCAGGATGTAAAAATATGGAGCAATTTTGATAAACAGTGATGATTTGACATTGGAAGTAGACAACGGTTTAAACCCAGCTCAATTTTTATATGGAGAATCGAAGAGTGACATAACACGTAATTGTTTAGAAGTTATGTAGTACCAAACTAAAGTTTGAGAAGATCTAGCAGAACAGGCCCTCCTGGAAAGGAAAAGAATATGCTTACAGGGAAAAAAGATGTGTGCTAGTTTTGCATGGGAGTGATTTGTTTTAACAAAAGCTGTGGCAAAACCAATTAATGACTAGCTTTGAATATTGACAACCTGTGGGACCAATTAGAGAGCTAGATATGCCTTTGGACTACACAGGTTAAAAATCAGAGGAATCCTGGGAAGAGTTCTCTTTTCTTCTGGTTGGGGAAGAGGTAACAGGGTGCCGGTGGGATTGGCCTCACTCCGTCATGTGGCCCCCAGGCCTGGTGCAGCCTGGCCGGGCCCTGCTGCTGCCATAGCAAGGCTGGGCCTGGTGGCTACAGGACTGGGGGGGAAGAAGAGAAGGCCCCATCCCAGCTGGATCGGGCCTCCAGTGGTTGTTAACATCCTGCCACTAATTGTCCCTCCGCCACCACATTGCAGCCTGCAGGGCCTGGCTGGGACAGACCCTCCCCCTAGTGTGCTTCAGCCGCCACTACTAAGACCCCTTGCCGAGGGAGGGGCCCAGCTCACAAGAAATCATGCAGCTGAGACCAAGGGTGGCTCTGCAGCCATGCAGAGTAGCCTAGCAGCTGAAAATTGAATGCAGCCAGAACCCCTGATATCCTGGCCCAGCCCCAGCATGGCCTGAATTTACCACCTTCAGCCACTGCCCAGGAAAGACCATCATGACCTTCTACAGACCTGCAAGAGATACTAACTCTCTCCTTGACAGATGAAACTTGCAAAGCACTAATCCTCTCTGAGTAAGAGAAAAGGACAGAGTGAAGACACATAAAGAAACAATATAAAGACATTAAGGTTAGTACAGAAAGAGCTAAGGCCTAAATGGAAAGAGAAAGAAAAATGCCTTGGTTTTAAGCTGACATTTTTTTATAAGCCATGGTAATGGACTGTGATATATTAGAATATCCCTCTAAGTCATGGAAGGCATGGAGATGAGACTATTCAAATTGTAGATCTGAGCAAAGGCATTCGTAGTGAACTAAATAAATATTGAAGTAGTTGTGATCTTATGAGAAGCTTGAACAGAGAGAGAGAGATGAGATGAAGATCTACCTCCAGAAAGAGAAAATATCTCTGTTCCTAGAGATGAAGAAAACCTTTGCTTTTGAACCATTCATCCTTAAAATGGTACCTTGTGCATTTACATGGCCCATTATGCAGCTGTGGGAAGGCTGCATGATATGGGAAGGACAGCACAAATGCAGATTCCCACGCAGCTGCTTTTGTGAAAATTAAAAAGCCAGAAGAGAACTGTTTTTTCTTTGGGGAAGTTTCCATGGCAGACCAAAAGAGACTTCTCTCTCTGAGAGGACTGATGAAAGACTATTTTAGAGGTGGTAACTGACCTAAAGTCTAAGTTTTATCTCTGCATGTTGTCAAAGATAAAGAAAGGAGTTTGTGGGGAAGAGGGGAAGTGTTTTGAAAGTTTTATTCTGATTCTTATTGATTTTTTTTTCTCTCTTGTAGTTTTGTTAATAAACCTGTCTTTATACCCTTTTAAGTTCTGAGCCTGCTTTGCTTTTCTCCTAATCCTATCTCACAGCAGAAAAAGGGTAAATAATTCTAGAGGGCACTCAAACCACTACACTAATTGGTGCCATGACTCAGATACAGAAATAGGCGAACTTGAAACCACTACACTAATTGGTATTTCTGCCCGGTTTCGACCTGAAACCATCACAGGATGTCAGGATATGCTTTAGTCAATGGGAAAAATAAGAAAACCATTGAAAAAAGAAAATAACCTTAAATTTGGTAATTTGAAGGTAATTTCTCAGTCTCGTGAATTATATGCTCTAAAGAGAGCATCGGAATATTTAGCAGACAAGAAAGGAACCATGTACACTGGTTCAAAATGTCTTTGAAAGTGCAGACGTTCAGAAAAATTTGGGAAGGAAGGGGGTTACTAAATTCAAAAAGAGGGCTGATTCATGAGGCACTCATTCTGGAAGTTCTAGGAACATTAAAATTGCCCAAAGAAATAGCTGTAGTACGTTGGAGGACACCAAAAGGGAATGGCCCCATAAGTAAGAGGGACTGAACCTCTTGGCAGACCAAGAAGCTAGAGATGCAGCTGAAAATGGGAGTGAGAGGGTTATGTTAATTTTGACTGCAAGCAAGGAAGAATAGGAAATTCCAAAATTTAATAAAACAGAAGAAAAAGAGTTAAGATAGGGGGAGAGCGAGATCAATCTGGAAAACGGAAACTCCCTGATGGGAGGCAATTACTTAATAAGCCCCTTACTAGGAAAATATTAGAAGACATATATCAGAAGACTCATCAGAGTACTCAAACTTTGTGTGATCACTTTTTAAGGAATTACGGGTGCATTGGGATCTTTGGATTAGCAAAGCAAGTAAGTGAGAGATGTATAACTTGAATAAAGGTAAATAAAAAGTTTATGAGAAAAACAACACCAGGAGGTCATGAATTAGCTACGTGACCATTTCAAAGCATCCAAATGGACTTTACTGAACTTCCCCAAGTGCAGAGATGGAAGCTTTTCTTGGTAATAATAGACTATTTAACTCATCGGGTGGAGACTGTCCCAGCTGTTAGAGCCACAGCTAATGTGGTATGTAAAACCCTTTTGGAACAAATTATTCCCAAGTATGGAATGGTTAACAAGATAGATAGAGGAACACATTTTACAAAGTCTTACAACAAATAACTCAAGCCCTGAGAATAGAATGAGAATTATATACCCTGTGGCACCCATAGAGTTCAGGCCAAGTAGAGAGAATGAACCAAACTTCAAAAAGGACTCTAACTAAACTGATGATTGAAACCCAGATGTCATGGCTAAAGTGTTTCCCTCTGGCACTACTGAGGGTCCAGATCAGATCAGACCTAGGAGTGTCACCCTATAAATGATGTTTTGATTGCCCTTTTTGACCACCCAACATGAAACCACTACTTATGAAGAAAGGGAAGTGAAGTGAGTGTTAGAAAATATGTCATCACAATTGCACAAACTCTAGAAAATTTACAGTTAAAAGAGCTAATCCCTCAAACCACAGCCTTAGATTTTAAGATCCATAGTGTTCACCCGGGAGAATGGGTATTGGTTAAAACATGGAAAGAACAATCTTTAACTCCACAATGGGAAGGTCTTTTCCAGGTACTACTGACAGCTAAAGCTTCGATTCGAACCGGGGAAAGAGAAGGGATCCATGCCAGCACAATCAAAGGACCTGTGGAAGAACCTAACGAATGGACCATAACATCTAAACCGGGTGACACAAAACTGACTCTTAAACAAAGACTGGAAGGTAATGAACTGAGATGACCCAAACAATCCAAGGAATGTTCCAAGAATCACAGACAACTGGGAAATAAGGCCAAATTCATATCAGTAGTTTCATGTACTGTCTGGAAAAGTTTTGAGAAACCTCCAATATCTCTCTGGGTATACACTTCTGCTCCAATTAGGAGAATCAGGACTGTATTAGTCAGTGGCTCCTAACGTACTGGCATAAGCATGTGATTTTACTGTTATAATTATCTTACTTTGTGGATGGGAACTACTAGTGTCTGTTGAATGAAGAGTACCTGAGAAATAATGGAGAAACCACAATACAGAAGTGCAAAAAGTGATTTACCTGGAAATTAGCAAGAAGAGAATGACAAAAGAAATAGAGGGCAAGACTGAATTGGCCACTGTACTGGCCACCAGGAAGATCATATACACCTGCTGTGGGTAGCAACCCCATAGGTATAGGAGGTGGGGGTAGAAGCCATACTGGACCTCCTTTTTTGCCTGTTACTCCTTTTCTGTCTTTTCCCTTTTGGAATTCAAGCAAATCCATGTTGTAAGTGCTACCAATCACTTTACTTAAGAAAAACCTTAAGAAAAAAGAGAAAATTATTTTTTCACTGCTCACACCCACATCAACAGATACTGCTATGACTCATCCAAATCAGAAACCTGCACACAGAACAGACATTATGGGTTGTAGAAAACTTAGGACAAGGTGGTCAAAGGCTGGGAAGTAGATGCCCAAAGGGGGAAAGGTGGGTTTGCTTTACAATTGCTCTCAGGGGTGGAATCCAGAATTTGAAAAGAACAGATAGTAAACAAGATGGAAAAGCAAATAGAGCACTCTAACCTGAGGTCAACCCCACATGATTTTGTATACAAAACTCAAACAACAATTGGAAAAGGAAATAGAAATCCCTAGATTAATGGAAAACCTGTTTGTGGATTTGGGGGAAGAGAATAAGTAGAGAACTAAACATAACCAATTGTTGGGTTTGTGGGGGGAGGACAGAATGACAAAGGAATGGCCATGGAAAGGTCATGGAAAGGCTACTGCCTAGGCCCTGTTGAACTTCTTAAATGGAAGCGGACAAATACAAGAGGGGAGAACCAACTAGAAGGGTGGATTTTGAGTTCAGCAGTGATAGGAGAAGAGTGCCTCTTGTGCACTGGGAAAAAAAAATTAACGAAGAAGGAAGTACCCCCTGTATGAGATATAATGTTAGTAATGAGACTTTTACATGGTGGGTCCCCGAAGAACCAATGGGGTACTGGGTCCAGAAAAAAACTAATAAAAATTGCGAATATAATAATGAAAATATCATGAAAATATTTCTGTGTAATGATAGAGGCAAAAACCTCTATTCTGAAATCCCAGAGGAATCCAAATTTTGGGAAAATATAAATCGACAGAGTAACGGTATTGGAGAGTACCAGATGGCCTATTCTGTGTATGTGGGAAAATAGCTTACTCAAAACTCTCCCCCTGGTGGAAAGGAAGCTGTACTGTGGGAATTATACAGCCAAAGTCTTTTTTCTTTTACCAGGTCAGGATGGGGATGATTTAGAGGTACCAGTTTACAAAGCCTTGAAAAGAAATAAAAGGGAATTAAGCAGAGGATCTCAAAAATGGGGGAATGAGGAATGGCCTCCTGAACGAATATTGGAAATATATGGGCCAGCTGCATGGGCACAAGATGACAGTTGGAGATACTGAACCTCAGTTTATAAGCTAAATCATATTATAAGACTCCAAGCAGTGGTAGAAATAATAACTAACAAAACTGCCCCAGCACTGGAATTAATATCAAACCAACAAAGGCAAACAAGAGCTGCAGTGTATCAGAATAGGTTGGCTGTATACTACTTATTTAGCAGAAGAAGGCGGTGTCTGTGGAAAATTTAATACATCCAATTATTGCTTGAAAATAGGTTATAACGGGGATTCCATCACAGATATAGCCAAGGATATCAGAAAAATAGCCCATATTCCAGTCCAGAAATGGGAATCAATACTAAAAACGAGTTGGTGGGACATTTTACAGGGAATGGATTGGTAGGGAAAGCTAAGCTTCTTCTTCTTATGTGCAGCAGCTGGTTTATTATTTCTTCCTTATCTGATTCCCTGTTTTATTTGGCTAATCACTAGTGTAGTCCAGTGTATGCCAGTAATGGCAATGCTTGTGGTCCCAAAATTGGCTCTATCTGAATGGCACAAAATATAATGGTGTTTAAGAAACAAGACAAAACAAAGGACCCCTTTGAAGAAGCTAAATTGGTTTATGAAAAACATGACTGTATGACCAAGGTTAAAAATAAGAATTATAGCTTGAGCCAAATTATTTATTGAAATGGAAGAGGAGGGACTGTGATAAATATATGACAGTGTTGGCTTTCACAATTGTTAGAGTGAATACTACGTGTTTTATAATGTTGACTTTTGTAAGAGAAGTTTTGCTGAAGTTTAGAGCTTTTAATGTGAATGTTGTATTGTAATACCAATGCTAGTGAAGAGTTGTTGTAATGTTAGCATTTAACCAATGAAGGATGTTGAATGTTGAAACTGTTGAATGTATTGAAAAGTAACAAATGGCCACAACTAAGACCACTGCACATGCTCCAAAGAGGCAGGATGGAGGAGGAACTATGCTAAAATGTTTGAATATGTATGACTGTAGCATTGTGGCAGCATTGTAAAATGCTGCTACCTTCTCGAAGCGTCTCCTTCAGAGCCACTCAGAGCAGGCCACAAGGACAGCCATTTCAAGTCCATGCACATACACATGCCTCAGTGGAGGGAAGACAGGAAGGGTCTCCTGTATGGTATGTTCCAGCGGGGTTTATTTCAGCATGCTGAAGGAGCATAGTTAAGTAGGGGCCAGTGGCCAATGATCTG
Source organism: Phylloscopus whistleri (assembly GCA_017589585.1). NCBI lineage: Eukaryota > Metazoa > Chordata > Aves > Passeriformes > Phylloscopidae > Phylloscopus > Phylloscopus whistleri. The sequence goes on from JADMLD010001404.1 coordinate 2,414,139, forward strand.
AGGGCACAGGGGCAGTACAAAGGGCAAGGCAACCTATAGAGGGGTATGAGGGATGAACAAATGGGGAGGGCAGGGTTAAGTGACCAGTGAAGGAAGCAATTTCTGCAAGACACCATGAAGGAAGTCTTCTCTTTCAGCCTAGGTAAGGAGCTCTATGGTAAATCTTTCCAGGGCTAAGTCTGGAAGTTTCCCTGAGAGGACTTTTAGGGTTCCCACATAGGACCATTTATGAATGTGTAGTCAGCTGATGCAATACCCAGGGTATATAAGGGTTGTTGCTGAGTTCACTGGTGTGCCTCTGGCTTCGGCTAAGCACCCAACACTGTTCCTTTTATTTTATTGACTTTGTCCCCTATTGTCCCTTTTTAAATTTTCTTTAAATTTTAACGGAGTAGTGGGCTTCGTTTCTGTCTTAAGTTGCAGCGCAAGATGTAACCAAAAGTATATATTGTATTACCATCTGTTAAAACCAGATGGGGCAGTGTTCTTTATCTCTTCCATGACCCATCCCTCATAACTCTGGGGAGGGATATCTTTTGTTAACGGGCCAGCTGTTAAAACCAGGTAGGTCAGTGTTCCTTATCTCTTCCATGACCATCCTCCCTCCAGGGAGATGTCTTCTGTTAATGGGCCATTGAGGCTCACTGCATGACTGAAAAAATTACATCATCCCATTTTGAGGTGCTCCGCTCATGGGGAGGAGCCAAGCATTCCTACCTGGATATAATCTAAGATTTGGAACACCACAGTCAACCTTTTTCCACTGGATTCCCAGAGGAAGACCAAACCCATCTATACTACCACTGGACCTTCAGAGGAAAACTACACCCTTCTACACGATTCTTTTACAAGATACAAGAAGTTCTGCTTCGCAGAACTACATCTGTCACTCCAGGAAAACTGTAGCCGGCATTTAATCGGAGTGCTACCAACATCCTGACCAACAGGGTGTCAGGCTGTATTCTGTCAGTGGTTTTGTACTACTGCATTTTATTTTAGTTTTCATATTAAGTTGTAGGGTTTTTTTAAATTTATACATACTAGTAAAGAACTGTTATTCCTGTTGTCATATCTTTGCCTGAGAGCCCCTTAATTTCAAAATTATAACAATTTTGAGGCAGGGAGTTTACATTTTCCATTCCAAGGGAGGCTCCTGCCTTCCTTAGCAGACACTTGTCTTTCAAACCAACAGAGTTTCTCACAAACCTAAACCAAGTATGTACTGGGGAAGTGGGGTTTATTTTCCTTTCAACAGCCTTGTTCCTCAACCTGCTTTATGGAAAAAAATAGTGGTTTATTTTTAATTTTTATGTGTGTATATGTGAACTGGCTGCTTCTTTCAGAAGAGCTGGAGGCTGTGCTCCCACACCTAGCTGGGATGAAACCATAGGCCCAGGACACTCATCTGGGGTTGCCTGGAGGGAGAGTTCCAAGCCCTGTATCTGGCCTGCTGTGTGGCTGTGCCAGCCCATGCCAACTACACTGAACTCTCTCTTTCACCGAGTGTTCTTGGCCCAGGGCACAGCCAAGGATGTGTCTGTAATGTTCAGGCTACTCAGGGGTGCATCAGTGTTTTATGTTAGCCAGGATCCAGCCTACTCCTGACAAGTTCGGTGTTACAGAATCACACCAGCGGCAGTGGGAGCTGGAATCCTGCTCCACACCTTGACACCCAGGCTGCCCACTCACCTACTGAGGAAACTGTGCTTATTGGCACTGTAAGGGATGGATCTGGGAAGTTAATTTAGCATGTGTGTTTAGCACCTGGAGAGTCATGATGAAGTCCCTGATCTGTTGCCAGGGCAGTCTTGATACAGTGTTACAAAAAATGATCTTCACCTGCCTTGCAGATACCTTCACTAGAAACTCCTTGTTTGCAACAGCGTAAAGTCTCCCCAGAAGTGACATTAAACATGAGCAATAAAAGACTGAGCTGCAATTAGCCAAGTCTTTTTTTAGAATATAATTTGTACCCTATTATCTATACAAAGTGTTGTAGTACAGTTTTCTTTTGTTTCCCTGGCACAGAAAAAAACCCCAAAGGTACTTGGCAGTTTCTGACTATAGAGTTGCTGGAAATTTTGCTGTGAAAGTCTGTGGGCTGCTAAATGTCAGAAGCTAAAAGGGTATTGCAGTCAACAGCCTGCATTTTGCAAAGCCTAAATTTTACGATTGATATAAAAGAAGGTATATAAACCTAGATATAGAAAATTAAATTCTCTATTTAATCTCCCAGACTTAGTGTTATCTTTTAAAAACCCCATAAATGAAGAGGAAGTCAGAAGGAGCAAGCTGATGACAGACTCTGAAGAAGAGCTGCTCTCCCTGGAGGAGGAGTGGCCAAGCCTCTCTCTGCTGCTTGCCCAGAACAGCCCTCATTATGCAGTTCTGGCCTGATCCAGAGAATGTGTCAGGATATCCTCTATAAAAGGTGTGTTGACACTGGGGCACACTAAATTTTCTTGTGCTCACATGGAGTGGAGCAACTCAAAGCCTCTTCTGAGAGGAGGAAGCACCTGGAGACACAAAAGGATTTCATCCATGATACAAATTCTATTTGCAATCCGCAGTTTATCCAGAAACAACCATATTCTCATTGTGACCCTTTCCAATGTATATTCAGTTTCCTAAGCAAAGAACACCTTCCAAAGGGTGTAGGACCCACCAACGGCGTCACAAAATAGAGAGAGAAAATTCTGGTTGGCACTGCGTAGTACTGGAATGATCAATCTAAAGAAACACAGAATAGCAGATGGATATGGAGTGTCAGAGCCAAGGTCCACCTAAGCCCAGCATCCTGCTTCCTGTGGTGACCAAAAATAGAAAGCTGGGGAAGGGTGTAAGAGGTTCCTAGATATCTACTGCATTCTGCTCCAGATGTCTCACTGTAAGAAGGACACTAAGGTGCTGGAGCATGTCCAGAGAAGGGCAACATAACTGGGGAAGAGGAAAAGCACAAGTCTTGGGAAGATCAGCTGGGGGAGCTGGGGGTGTTCAGTCTGGAGAAAAAGGAAGCTTGGGCTACCTTATTGTTCTCTAAACTGCTTGAGAGTGTGGCAAGGAGTTGGTCTCTCTTCCCAGGCAATAAAAGGAAATTGCCCCAGGTTGTACCATGGGACATTTAGATTGAATTTAGGAAAAATTTCTTCACTGAAAGGGTTGCCAAGCCCTAGCTCAGGCTGCCCAGGGCAGTGGTGGAGTCCCCATCCCTGGAGGGACTTAACAGATGTGTAGATGTGGCAGCTGGGGACACGGGTTAGTAGTGGGCTTGGTAGTGCTGGGGGCACAGCTGGACTCAGTGATCTCAGAAGTGTTTTCCAACCTCAAATTCTATGTTTCTCTGACTGAGTGTATGTTTGCTAGTACTAACCTCAAAAAAGATTTAACATCCACAATGACTGGTTCAGATAGGCTCATCTAGAACATGGCATTGCAAGGCGGGGCATTGATAGGATTCAGAAATGTACGTGCTCCATATAATAGAAATACCAAAGCAGAGTGTGTCTAGCCAAGACAACTGCTACTGGTCTTTATTGACTTTTTAACGTAAAATCACTTCTCTGACACAGAATCATTAGAGTGAAACCCAGCGCTTTTAGGAGAGTGACATTTCTGATAATTGTAGGAGAAGGGAATACAGGTGACCTCGCCCCTGATAGGTAACAGCTGTGTTAATTACCCAATACAGCCGTGTTAATTACCCAATACAGTCTTGCCCGTTGTTGGATTACAAATTCCCCTGGGCCCCATCCACACAGGCCAGGAGTAACCAAAGATTTGAGGGCTGAATTAAACTTTCAGATACATAAATCCACACAGACATGAGGTAGAAATACAAGTTTAGTTTTAAATAAGTAGAAGATTTTTTAAGTGCCTTAGCAAATAAGAGACTGAATTAGTTAGTATGAAAAAGACTTAAAACCCAGTTTAAAGTTCAACAGCATTGCCTTTTACAAAGTTAGGTAAATTCTAGTCATAACAAAAACAATGTAGCTTTGCTAAACATTCCTAGATGGAACAGACAGAGTTATATGCCTAGAATTTGTGTAAGAATTTGCATTTGCCTTTGCACATCAATCTTAGCTTAGGATAGGCCCAGCAAGACTGTAGAAAATTCCTGTAGGTACCTGATCGGTTAAAAATAGAGTAAAATGCACTGCTTTGAGAATGCTAGGATGCTCATGAAACATCACAACTATTATGATGCTCACAAAACATCATAAATCACAAGTCACAGCTGTTGTTGCTGCTGCAACTGCTACTGATAAGAAGCTCACAGGACAGAGATTATGGGTGCTGTCCCTACTGCTGTTGCTGCTTCTCTTTGGGACTTAGGAATTCTATGTTAGAAGGCTTCCTGCACAATGGCACGGACTGTAACACCAATGCCTTCATGGGACTGATTTAACGATGCAATAAAGGACTTTACTTTTACAACTACCCAGCTTCTAGTCTTCAGTGAAGATGCCCAAACCTCTCAACATCAGCCTCTGATGAGTCACAGCTATAGCCAATAAAGATAAGTGTGATAAAAGGGAGTGGGTTAGCTGGTGAAGGAGAATCATGAAGGAGGAGGAACCCTGAGGAAGAGGGAACTAAAGAAGAGTTAGAACATGCTGTTGGAACCTGCAGTCACATTCTAGCTAGGTAAAAGCCTGCATTCAGAGCCTGCAAACTGATATATGCAGCCATAGTTTAGCAGGAAATAAACATCAGTCAGAGGCTGCAAGGGACACCTACAGTAGGCGCTTGCTGCAGCCAGAGTCAGTTTATAGTTGGAGCCAGGATGGCTAAGCTGTAAAGAGGAATATATCCTTTACACGCTGTGATAAACAAGAAGTCTGTGTTTCAGATCATTTCTACCCTCTCACAAGAGGGCTGCTGCACCAGATAATAAACTTTTTAACCAGTAAACTTTAAACTTTTAGACCAGTCCTGCCAAAGGAGTGAATCATTCATTTTGAGCATGACTTTGATAAAATAATACAATGTTTAAACATAGTGATTAAACAACATAATGGAAATCAGAATGATTATTTTGTGGATTCCTCAGAACTCCCACATTCTCTAGCCTTCTGCCATCTTAAAGAATCAGGGCTCAGTATGTTTCTAGTTAAATTGCTACTGGCCTTGTGGTAAAGCTAAACAGTGTAAATGCAGATTGAAGGTGGCTTCAGCTTTCAAATTTGAACTCCAGACTGAAAAGTAATCTCAGCACAGTGGCAGTAAGTGGCTTTTGGACTTCTCCCTGTAAAACCACATTAAAACAGTAGCAATTATAAATCTATGGGATGGCTGATTGCCACAGTTACAAAAGACCTGCCTGTGTACACCTAGCCTCAGAACCTAGTGGAGAGAATGGGCTGTAGTTCAGTGAGCTCTCGTGCCCCACTCACCCATCTTGCCATCTCAAGCTGAACTCTGAATATCGCTTCTGCTTTTGCAGCAAAACCACATGAAACCCATTCTGGGAAGATGCCTATGATTTCACATGACTGCTCCTGGGACAGAAGAAATACATAGAGCCTATGAGCCCGGGCAGTGCCCATCCTTCTCACCACACTTCAGGAAGTCAAGGAAGCCAGTTTGCTTCTCTCTGAAGTGGTCTCAGTCCTATGCCCACCTACCAAGTAGAGTCCATTCAGTGTACCATAATGAAGAGATACAGCTCTTCATGACTTCAGGGTATGAAGAATTAGTTAATCTCATCACAGTTTCTATTTTCTAGTGACAAGCCTAGTGACAGGAGCCTCCTTCAGTATATGTGGCACAAGATGGCTCAAGCCTTCCACTGCAGAGGTCGCAAACATGCTTTTCACATTTTCTGCACCACAGCAGATGGCTACACAGGGAGTTGACTCTTCAGCACAGGGAAGGAGGGCCTTTTGCTCAGCTTGTGCCATCTCATGGCTCCAAGTTAACTGAGCCTGGGAGGAAAAAAAGAGGCTAAGAAAGTTCCTGTAGGTAGCCATGAGGGCTTCCTTTAAGGCAGTCATAAACAGTGAGCAAAAACCTTAACTGTATTTTATGAGCAGAAAAGTAAACCTTGCACAGTTTTTGGAAGGAGGAGACATACAAACCTGCTTTCTGGAAAGGATTTATTGCCCTACTCTCAGGAAGCAGAGACAGAGCTTTGAAGCCCTGAAGATATGGAATAAACACTCACATCCTCTGTTTTTCTTACTGGTTTGCTCTAAAGCACTTTCCAATCATGATCCTGACTGTAAGACCTCACCTGAGGCTTGGGAACCAAACACATTTAAAAAAAAACCCAACCCACAGCTTTTATGCACATTAGTCTTCCACTGATCTACCTAAAATTGTGAGCCCTGGCACACGGTTTTGATAGCTGTGTGTGAGAGCCGTAACAAGTTCAGTTGAAAGAATTCTGCATTCTGCAGCTTTCATACTCCTATGCATTCAAAACATGTGCTTGAGCAATGCAAGATCCTCAGACTTTGATATATTATGCCTCCATTTCAAGACCTTGAACGTCCACTCGCATCTCACTTTGAAGATCTCATCTTCAGTCACATGATAACAGCCTGCTTGTGATTCTGTGGTTGGGCAGACACTGGTCAGATTAGTCCCATCTATCAGCACAAATGAAATCCCTAATGCTGCCGTGGCTGACACAGAGCAAAAGATTATATTGGGCTTTTCTGATAATAAAATTGTCCTTTAAAAATCCAAAGCCACTTGCATAACACATCTGTTTCTGTGTCAGAAGTCTTACCAAGTTAACATATCTAAAATACATACTTGTTCAAAATTCAGTGCCTGTGTGCAGGTAACACAACAGGAGTCAGGGTTTTAGACTCAGAAAGCATCACAGAGATACACTTTTCCCCCAGTAAATTCCCTGTCTTAACCCTACAGTATATAAAAACACAAATACAGCTAATACCTAATCAAATTCTCTTGTTTTTTGTGAAGGAAGATGAAAAATGTTGCTATTATTTCTATTTTGAAATAATTTAGGGCTCTTTGAGGTCTGAAGCTCCACAGAGCTTTATAAAATACACAGAATTCTCATTAGCTTGGACATTCATATTTAAAATTCATCTACACAACTCAAGAAATGTTACAAGCCAAAGGCCATAATAAAAATAGACCTATATCTCACAGTCAACCTCACTAAAAGAAAAGATTTGTCTCACTCTAAAATTATAAGAAACACTAAATATATGCACAGTGTAGATAAGTCAGTGTTAGCCAAATGGCATTTTAAACGGCTCAATATGTTTTGACTAAACTATTTTGTAACATACACAATAAAGTCTTCAACATTTTTCTAACATGTAATTAATGTTTCCTTCATTTTTATAGTGTTGCAGACCATTACACAACTCAAGAACAAACTGGCTTCATTAATACAAACCCATGCATTTTTTAATAGCTCTCCTCTGATCATATTCCTCCAACCTGGCTGAAGACCATATCAACTGTGAGCTCTTCTAAAGTGGCTTTTTTCAAAATCTACGTTAATGGCACTTAGCTGAAGGAAATTCAGGTCCAAAATCTGATCTTCTCCAACAATAAATAATTGGACCTCAAGCACCGATAGCCTTTTCTTACCTGTGAGCAAAGGTCTTCAATAGCTTGAAATCTGTAAACATATAACATTTCTCATTTTGTTTTTCTTCAGCTCAGAACTTCATGAAACTGGGAAAAGCATGAGTTTCATTTTGAAAAAAAATGCAAGTACTTTCCAGGCTGAATTAGACTGAGCTCTTCAATCAGCTGGAAAAGAGAGCAAAGGAGCAGGGAAACCATAAAATATAAAAGCTGTTCTGCATAGGAGTGAGTGCTCAAATGCATTGGTAACTTCATGCTGCTGCTGCTTTTGATGAAGAGAAACCTGGTGTGACATCTGGCTGAGCCTATCTTAGCAATTAATGCAATGTAGTAAGTGTGGATCTGCTGATGAAAGCACTTGTTCCTGAGGCATCTCATGTCCTCGATGTTACTGATGGATGTGGGGGTTTAGATAAGTCCTTGCCTTTTGCCCAGGCCTCTGGCAGCAGGCAGTAGCTTTATTGAGGTGGCCAGCACCCCAAAACTCACTCTCATTCACAAGTTCTTTAATAATGACTGATTCAGTCTATTATAGAATTATTTATTTACTTAATAGACAGAAAACTAACAGACGTAAGACTTAAAACAAACTAATACTACACAGGAATAAGGACAAAAAGTAAGCAAATACAGCCCGAGGTTAAAGGTACCTATTAATATTACAGCTAGCAAAGAAATAATATAACTTAGGACTCACTGTATCTTATCACCTAATTGTTGATGAGGCACACATCGAGATACTTTCCCTCAATTCCCAGGAAAGAATCTGCACAGAATCTGCATCCCAACTCCGGGAGGAAGTCTTGAATGCTTGTCAGGGTGTAAGAGGCTACTGCCTCCGTGATAACTTGGGTATCTTTATTATAGTTTGTAAAACAGTGTCTCTCAGTCAAGAATATTTCCTTTATCTCTTCCCACATCTGCTCTCCAGACTAAGATGTTGATTCTTAGCTGGGGTCTGAGCCTTTTTGGTGCCAGAGATGACTCCTTGCTGGGCCTTTCAGCCAAGGTTCTCTCTTTATGCACCAACTATCTGTGGTAGAGAGGGGAAGGACACGTCCTGCCACACTCATTACAACATAAATTCAAGGTGTTTATTTCAGAGTATCTATAATCCAGCCTTCAGGGCTAAAGAATTCAACTGCGCATACAGTCTGGCACTTTCATGAGTCAAGTGATCCCATCAAATCCTGTCTCATGCATCACCCCTTCTAGAAAGTATTGCAGTGTCTTTTCCTCTGTCTCTGCCACTGTGTTGCTGCTCATATCAATTTGTACAAACATCATCTCCCTTCTAAGGGATGATGCCAGAAAATCTCTATTTTTGTTTTTCCTGGTGCACCTCCTAAGCATCACAAAGGTGGCTTATCCATTCACCGTGTTTGTGTGTGGACAGAGTGATCTGCAAGGGGCTGTGCATCAAGAGTGGGAGTTTAACCCTGAAGGCAGGAAGATACCTAACGTCTGTTGTCCTGGGCTGTCTTTTCTGAAAGGATAAGGATGACAGCATTTCCTCCTGAGTGGCCACCATGCCTTGTCTGAATGTGACCAGGGCCTCGAGGACTTGTGCTGCCTTGTCTTCCTCGGTGTCCCTGGCAAACATCCAGCTTCTCAATGTGAGTGGCCACAGTCAAGGTCATCAGCTATGAGTAGACTCTGGTGTTCCATGTCAACTTTTGGGAGCTTATCTCTGGGATCAGAAGATCTGGTGCCTTGGGGCTATTGCCTGGGTCAACTCACCATGCCAGTCCTGCCAGCCAACCATTATGCAATTTGGGATAGACAAGATTGCCAGAGCAAGGTGGTGCCCAGAGTTTGTCAGATAGTCCTCCAGGCTCTCTTCCTTTGTTGGACCTGCTGGCTGTGCTCACCTTCCCTTCCTGAACTTAGTTTAGGGAATCTCTGACTGCACTGACTGCCAAGGCTGCCCAATCATATATGGGCTTTCATGGACCCTCATATTATAGTTACGGACATCTCTGCAGAAGGACTCTTGTTACTCAGGGCATCTGGTCCCAGCCTTGAATTCCATATCTTTGTCAGTATGTTTCTTTTCAAGCCCTCACCACACTGATGGTGGAAGTTGAATGGATATTTCTACCCAGAAGTGTAGCCAGAGTCTTCCAGCAGCATCTGGCATGTGGAGCTCATGGCTGTCACTGATGAGAGCCACAAACACACTGGTCACAAGGAGTGGACTGCATGGTAGGGTAGGTAGTGACCAAATGCTTTTGTAATTGTAGTAAGTGTACTGTCAATACAAAAGAACCCCGATGCTTCTTTCTGTCATCTTACTCTTCTCCCTTTCCTCAGAGGAGGACTCCCTCCACCCCCCTCTAAGATTTGCTTACTCCAGTCTCTCACTTCTGAGTAATACTCAATCTACAAGCCTGGAGGAAGTAGAGTTACTTGGGTTACCCCTCCCCTTACCCACAGTGGACTGAGATCTTACATCTCCATCAGGCACCTGGGCACCTATGAAATAGACCTTGCAGGCTGATGTCCTCTGAAAGGGATCTATCTTTGTTGGGGGTTAGGTTTCTTTTCTTTTGTTCCCTTCTACCTATAAATTTTTTCCCGTAAGTTGCTAAGAAACACTGACTACTGGGTGCTATGGGTACTTAAGAAAACAAAGAAGTGGCCAAGCTCAGGGGGAAGGAGGGCATCTTGCTGCATTTCTCTCATGCTGTGGAGTTTTCTCTCTGAGACACAGAGATACCATGAGAATAGAGGCAGGTAAAGGACAGGGCCTGGGGCAGCTGTGGACACTCTCACTCTTGGCTTTCGGAGGAGGATGGTTGGAGGCGCTGTTTGGGAAGGGAAGTCGATGCTGCCACCAGAGCCCAGCCCAGACCTGTTTCTTCTGCTGTGAGAGGAACCTATCCCCATCTGCTCAGGTGCCCAGGATCGTGGGATTGCTCCTCTCTGCCCTGCTGGGAGGTGGGTTGCTGCTGACCCGCCTCCACTGCTTCTTCCATACTGCTCTGGGTTTTGCTACACAGCAGCCCCATACCCCCAGCCTGCTGAGATGTCCCACGGTTCTAGCCACAGCTCCAAAGTTTCTGATACATCTTGTCCACCAGCCTGTGATCTTTGCTCATTCCTGCCATTCCAGCTTGGTGCTCCTCAGAGTCCTGCTGGGGCACTGGGATCGGCTGTCCCAGGGGGTTGTGAAGCAAAGCCTGTCTTCCATCCCTTCCCGTCTTGGCCAAGCTGCCATTGCCACGTGCTCCCTGAGATGGCGCCACAGCGCCCCCTGCAGCCGCGGGGGAATCACTGCATCTGCCCTGCCCACCCAGAGCCACCAGCGCCCCTGCTGGCTGTGACCGGAACTGCACCAAAGGGGAAAGTGCCTACGACCGAGAAGGGGTCACTGAGTTCCTGATTCTGTTTGTTGTTCATGCTGTATTTGTTTATTTGCCTTGTTATACATACTAGTAAAGAACTGTTATTCCTATTTCTCACATCTTTGCCTGAGAGCCCCTTAATTTCAAAATTATAATAATTCAGAGGGAGGACATTTACATTCTCAATTCCAAGGGAGGCTCCTGCCTTCCTTAGCAGACACCTGTCTTTCAAACCAAGACAATCTTCCATACACCAAAATCCCTCTGAGAAACAAATATGTCAATCGGTGAACATGGGGACTCTCAGGGAGGTTATTTTAACTCCCCCAGTAGATCGGTCTTTTAGGATTTTTTTGGTTTTTTTAATTTTGGGGGAAAGTTTTGGGATTATTAGGAGGAGTTCTTGAGATTTTTAATAGGAATTTTATGAGGTTGAGGGGAGGTTATGGGATATTATAGGGATTTTCAAATGTATTTTGGATTTTTTTTCATTTTTATGGGATTTTGGGGGGATTTCTTTGATTTTTAGGAGATTCTTTTTAGAAATTTTAATGGGATTTTTATTGCATTTTTAGAGATTTTAATGGGATCCTTCAGAGATTTTGGGGGGATTTTTAAAGGGATTTTTAATGGCTTTAGTGTGGTCTTTTGGAAGTTTTTTTCTGGTTTAAAAGGGGCTGGGGGATTGGTGGGAAATAAAGAGAGGGGGATGGGGGAATTCATGGAAAATCCCCCAAAAATTCCCCCCAAAAATCCCATCCCCCCCAAGTCTTAAAAAATCCTGCAAAATTCACAAAAAAAAAATCCCCCAAAAATCCCCCAAAATCTCCCAAAATTGGCAAAAATACCATAAAAATAAAAAAAAAAACAGGAGAAAAAAACATTAAAAGTCCCATTAAAATTCCTTTCAAAATCTACTAATAATAAAAAAAATAAAAATCCCATAAAAATAAAAAAAAAAATCCAGAATAGATTTCAAAAATCCCTAAAACATCCCATGAAAATCTCATGAAAATCCCATAAAAATAAGTTATTTGGATGATGGAACTCCCAGAAAAATTAGGGATTTAGGTCTTGAAATTAAAAAAAAAAAAAAAAAAAAAGAGGATAAGAGTGATAAAATTAAAAAAAAAATAGGGATGGAGGGATCAAGAAATAAAAATAATAATAAAAAAAATATTTTTAAAAATGATACATTGGGGTCCTAAAATTGCCCCCCAAAAATGAGGGATGTAGGTTGCAAAGTTCCCCAAAAATGCAAGAATTGGGGTTCTAAAATTCCCCCCAATCTCCCCAAAATAATAAAAAATAATTAAAAATGAAAAAAAAAAAACCCAGAAACAAGGCTCCTAAAATTCCAAAATAAATCCTAAAAAATTCTCAAAAATCTACCAAGAATCAGGAATTAGAGCCCTAACATTAAAAAAGAAATCCTGTAAAAATCTCAAAAAATCCTTTAAAAAGCCACAAAAAGATCCCAAGAAATCCCCAAAAATCCCCCAAAATCGGGAATGTGGTGTCCTAAAGTCCCCCAAAAATCCTAAATATAACTCAGAAAATTCCTCAGGAACACCCAAAAAATCTCAAAAGTCAGGAATAAGGGACCTAAAATTCCCTTCAAAGAATCTGAAAAAAAACCTTAAAAAAAAAAAAAAAAAAAATCCTTAAAAAAATCAAAAGAAAATCATACAAAAATCCTACAAAGCCACAAAAAATTCCCCCAAAGTTCCCCCAAAAAGCAGAAATGGGAGGTCCCAAATTTAAAGAAAAAAATCCCCCCCAAATGGCAAAAAATCCGTAAAAAAATCAAAAAAATTCCCAGAAAAATCTGAAAAAAAATCAGGAACTGGACTCCCAAAATTCCCTCAAAAATCCTCAAAAAATCAGATAAAATATTATGAAAAACCATGAAAAAAACCCCAAACAAACAAAATTCAAAAACCCAAAAATACCCCAAACAGGAAAAATGCCTGGAAAAAAAAAATCTAAAAAAAAAAATTGGGAAATGGAGTCCTGAAATTCCTCAAAAAAATCCTAAAGACATCTTTAAAAAATACTAAACAAATGCTAAAAAATAAATTTACTCCAAAAAGAAGAAGAAGAAGAAAAAAAAAAAAAAAAACCTGAAAAAATCCCCCAAAAATCAGAGGAAAAATTTCCCTCAAAAATTTGCCAGAAAATTAGAAAAAAAATCATAAAAATAACAAAAAACCCCCACAAACCCAAAAACAAAAACACAGAAAAAAATTTAAAAATGTGGGAACAAAAAATTGCAAAAAAAGAGAGGAATTTGGGTCTTAAAATTCCCCCAATCTCCCCAAAATAATCTCCCTCAAAATCCCAGAAAATTCCTCCAAATATACCCAAAAAAACTCCCAAAATACCCCCCAAAATCCTCCAAAAATCACAAAAAAAAAAATCCTGAAAAAAGTCCCCCCAAATCTTTAAAAAATAAGAAAAAAAAAATCCAAAAAGTCCTTAATGAATCCCCCAAAAATCCTGATAAAATCTCCCCAGTCCTCAATAAATGGCAAAAATATCCAAAAAAAAAAATCAGAAAATTATGCCAATAAATCCTAAAAAAATCAAAAAAGTTAGAAAAAATTCCTTCAAAAATGCTAAATAAATGGTAAATAAGGCTAAAAAAACCCAGAAAAAAATCCTTTAAAAAAGCTTAAAAGAGTAAAAAAAAATCAGAAAAATAATAATAAAAAAATCCTAAAATAATCCTTAAACAAATAATAATAATAAAAATCCTCAATAAATTTCCCCCCAAAATAAAAAACCCCAAAATTCAGAAAAATATTTTTAAAAATCAGATAAATGATCCAAAATAATCCTAAAAAAATCTGAAATAATTCCCCCAAAATCACAAGAAAATAATAATAATAAAAAATCCTGAATAAATCCCCCCAAAATACTCAAAAAATCCCCAAAAAATCCCTGAAACTCCTCAATACATGGGGGGAAAAAAAAAACAACCTAAAAAAATCCAAAAAAACCCTCCCAAAATCAGAAAAAGTCAGAAAAAATTCCTGAAAAAATCAGAATAAAAGGCTAACAATTTTTTTTGAAAGACTGAAAAATATCAGAAAAAATTCCCCTAATATCCGATAAATTCCTGGGGTTCTTTGCCTCACCTCAGCATTTCTGGCAGTGATGTTGTCCCTACTCTGGACGATAAATTTGGCCCTCCCCGAGGCGAGGGCATTGTGCAGGGGTATGATCCCGTCCCAGTCCAGACCCAAAACTCCAGATAATGGGGGAAGAAATCCCCCTAAAAATTCCTGTAAAAATACCCCATAAGCTCCAAAACCACTCCCCCAAATCCTAAAAAAAAAAAAAAAAAATCAGAAAAAAATACCCAGAAAATTCCCACAAAAATCCTCCAAGCAGCCCCCCAGATCCTCAATAAATCACAAAAACTCAGAAAAAAACCTGGAAAAAAGTGAAAAAAATCCCACCATAAAAATCTGAAAAAAAAGCTAAAAATTTGCTAAAAATGCTTAAAAATCAGAAAAAATCCTAAAAAGCCTGAAAAAAATTTCAAAAAATCCTAAAAACTCAGAAAAAAATCCTAAAAGTACCCAAAACAATCCTAAAAATTTTTTAAAAGGTCACAAAAATCAGAACAAAACCAGAAAAATATCAGGAAAAAAAACCCAGAAAAAAACCCAGAAAATAATCCTAAAGTAATTCTATAAAAATTCTTTAAACCCCCCCCAAAATCTTGTTAAAAATCTGGAAAAAAATCAGAAAAAAACCCTGAAAAAACTCCCCAAAAGGATTTACAGGGTGACCCTTAAAAACCCTAGGATTTTTATGGAATTTTTGGGAATTTTTTTAGAAGTTTTGGGATTTTGGGGGTCCTCCCTCACTTTATCCAGGTTGACCCTTTTAGGGTCCCCCTCAATGCAGGCCAGGTGCAGGGGGTGCTTATCCCACTCATTCCAATGGTTCCACTGCTGGAATTTTAGGAATTTCGGGGGGGTTTGGGAATTTTTGGAAGTGGAAATTTAGGGATTCCATCTGGGAAAGGACCCAGGGGCACCCTAAAGAATTTCGGGGGCTCCTGACCCATTTTACACTCCCAAATTTTGGGATTCCCACCAATTTTTTAGGATTGCCCCAATTTTTGGAGATCTTCCCTCAATTTTTTGTGATCTTCCTCTAATTTTGGGAACCTCCCAGCTTTAGCTCCCCAGCCCCTCTCCCCCTCCCCCTTATTTTTACGCTCCTCAATTTTGGAATCCCCCAGTTTTGGGATCTCCCCGAATTTTGAAATTCCCCCAATTTTTGGGGTTCCCTCTCAATTTCAACCCCAAATCCCTTTTTTTTTTTTTTTTTTTTTTTTTAAGAGGTTCCTAAAAAAAATTTTTGTAGGAAAAGGGGACCTCAACCCCAATTTTGGTGGTTTTGGGGGACTCCTGGCCTATTTTGGGGTGACCCGAAATCCATTTTGGGAGAGATTTGGGCTAACTCCAACCCAGTTTTTGGAAATTTTAGGGATCCCAATCCAATTTGGGAGTTTTTGGGAAAAAAAATTTTTGGGGTGTGTTGGGAGCTCCTGACCCATTTTTAGGGTGACCCCAACCCATTTTTTGGGGGGGAGAAGAAGACCCCAGTTCCAATTCTAGGTGTTTGGGGAGACCCCAATCCAATTTTTTGGGGATTTCCCCCCTTTTTAGGCTCCCTAGTTTCAGAATTCCCCCCCATTTCTGAGGAATTTCCCCCCATTTTTCAAGATTTTTTCCTATCCAATTTTGGGGATTTCCCTCCCAATTTTTTTAGTACTCTTCCCCCAGCTTTTGGGATCCCCTCCAGTTCTTGGAATTCCCTTCAATTTTACGCTCCCCAGTTTCAGAATTCACCTCATTTCTTAGGATCCCTCCCCAGTTTTTTGGGACTCCCTCCAATTTGTAAGGATCCCCCCAAATTTTGGGGTCCCTCTTTTATTTTTGAACCCAAACTTTTGGCATTTCCTCCCCATTTTGGGGAGAATTTGGGGGCTCCTGACCCATGTTTCTGGGATTTGGGATGACCCCAATATTTTGGGAATTTGGGGAGCTCCTAACCAATTTTTTGGGGGTGTTTGGAGTGACCCCAACCCATTTTTGGGGGATTTGGGATGACCCCAAATCTATCTGGGGGTCTTGGGGGGCTCCTGACGCGTTTTGGGGGGATTTGAGGGGATTTTTCGAGTCCCCCCAAACTTGTTTCTCCTGTGCCTCCCGGAGACACTTTTGGGGTACCCCTCAAGATCCTCGTCCTCATTCTCTGGAAAAGATCCCAAAATTCCTCCAAAATCCCCCCAAAATTCCCCTAAAAATCTCCCAAATATCCCCTAAAATCCCCAAACCCCAAAGAATCCCCACTAAAATCCCATAAAACCCCTCCAGATTCCCCCCGTATTTGCCTCCCAAACCCCAAAAATCACCCAAATTCCCCCTAAACCCACCCCAAATCCCATAAGTCCTCAAACCCCTCCCAAATTCCCCCAAATTTCCCTCCCAGACCCCGTAAAATCCCCCCCAAATCTCCCCAAAATTCCCCCAAAATGCCACCAGCTACAAGGACAAAAAGCTCAACAGCCTGGTGTCTGCATTCCCACTGACAGTTCAACAACTCTAACCCAGAGAACTGCCTGTTGGGAAAAGCCTTTAAATTCACTGAGACCACCCAAAATTCCCATCCAAACTTACTTTCCTTGCCAAAGAGGAGAACTAGAAGCCCATCTCAAAAGAAATAGTTTCCCCTCCTCTAAAACCCGAAACATCCAGGGACTGATCCCATACCCACGTGTCAGAACACTGGTACTGGGTGTTACCTGCCTGAGGCACTAGATCAGCTGCACACCAAGACTCAGCATAGCTGCTCACCCTGTCCAAAGGAAGTGTGCTGCCAGATGTTCAAGAAGGCTACCGCTAAGAAGCAGAAAACACATGCCAAATTGAATCTTGCAGAAGGGGGACTGTCTGCCAAAGATGATACTGACTCCATGACTGTACGAATTGAGGCAATGCTTCCAAACCAAATATGCCAGGACAGAAAATGGATGCAGCCCTTAAGCTGCGCGACGCAGCTTCTTATCTGTGTATGATGAAAGATTTCTCCCAGATAAAAGCTGTCAAAACCTAGCAACCTTGGAGTCCCAAATGCCTCCTCCAAACTGTCATCAGGAACCTGGCAGGGTGAGTTTGGTTTCCCATGGAAAAGGGCAAACGTTTGTGTCCAGGGGCCTATAGCTGGCAGTGGGCTTCTGCCTCCTAAAATCATGAACCACACAGTATTTTTCACAGACTGAAGCTGCACCTACGACTTTGGCTGCCCTTGGAGTGCCAAACACCTCCTCCAAACTGACAGCAGGAACCTCCTGGGGTGTGTTATAAATGAAATTAATGATTTAGGTAATTTGTGTTAAATGTTATAGTTAATAATTATAAATATGTTGAGGCTATTAAGCAAACTGCAGAAATTGTAAATATATAGAAGATATTAAACAATAACTGTAAGTTGCAGAAACAAAAAAGTTAGAGAGCCCAGCCTTGGTGCAGGATAATGTAATGTAACTTTGTATCATAAGACATGAAAAAAGAGAGAAAATGAGAGATACGGTGAAACCATAGTGACCACAGTGGAAGGTTCCCAGGGACGTGCTGCAAGGAAGAGGAGAGATTTCATCCACTGACCACCATGAGAAGGCAGAAGACCCCAGACTCCCAGAATCAGAAGACTCAACTATGACCAAATATGAGAAGGTACGGACTGGGAGAGACTAAGGGAGTGTGTGTAAACCAAAAAGTTATAAAAATGGGAAACTGTGGGGAAAACTTGAAAGCTGTGCGTGGGGCACGAGCTGAGACTTGTGCTCTCCGGCTTCCCAGTGTGCTGCTTACTTCAACTTCTCGCTTTAATAAAGTTTATCTAATTGGCAATCAGTTAGTTACTGGGTCCCTTATTGTCTTGGTTTGGAAAGACAGGTATCTGCCAGGGAAAGCTGGAGTTTCTCTTAGATAGAGAATGTAAACCCCTCACCCCTGCCAAATTATAATTTTGCAATTAAGGGCTTTCAGGCAAAGATTTGGGAATAGGAATAACAGTTCTTTACTAGGCATATTAACAATACAAATGTAGTAGAAAACAAAACCACCCAACCAAACAAGCAAGCAAACAAACAAGCAATCCTGGAAAACCCTGACAGAGTCAGAGCTACAACCTGACACCCTGTTGGTCAGGGTGTTGGAAGCAGTCCAAAAGTGAGTCCTCCTGGAGTGGCAGATTTGGTTCTGTTGGAGTAGAGATGATCCTGAAGAAAAGGGTCCAGTGATGGTGAGAAGGGGTCCAGTGATGGTGAGAAGGGGTCCAGTCTTCCTCTGGGAATCGGGTGAAGCCAGATACCTTCTGTTCCTACGTCTCAGTTTTTATCCAGGTAGGAATGGTTGGCTCCCCCCACTGGGTGGAGCATCTAACAATAGGATGATGGAATGTGGATGTTCTACTTTGGGGATGTGTGCTTTTAGGGGTGTCTTAATGGTCCATTAGCAGAAAATATTCCCCTGGAGGGAGGACAGGCGGTGAAAGAGATAACAAACAATGCCCTACCTGGTTTTAACAGCTGGCCCATTATCAAAAGGCACCCACCCCCCTCCTCCCACAGTTACAAGAGATAAAGAAGAACATCTCCCCAACTGCTTTCAGCAGATGAAATAGAATACACATTTAGGTTCCATAACCCAAGACACTTATATTTATAAGGTGGATTTTGTTTCCCATGGAAAAGGGCCACAGTTCGTGTCAAGAGGCCTATGGCAGGGTGTGGTTTTCTGTCTTCTAAAATTATGAACAGCACAGGATTTCTCCCATATCAAAGCTGCCAAAACCTAGGATTCTGGCTGCCATTGGCATACCAAAAGCTTCGTCAAAACTGACATCAGGAACCTGGCAGGGTGAGGTTTGTTTCCAATGGAAAAAGGCCACCGTTTGTGTCCAGGGGCCTGTGCCCGGCAGCAGGCTTCTGCCTCCTTAAATTACGAACGATGCTGGATTTCTCGCAGACCAAAGCTGTCAAAACCTAGGACTCTGGTTGCCCTTGGAGTGCCAAACACTTCCTCCAAACTGACATCAGGAACCTGGGGAGGTGAGTTTTTGTCCCATGGAAAGGGCCAGTGTTTGTGTCCAGGGGCCTGTGGCAGGAAGTGGGCTTCTGCCTCTTAACATTATTAATATTTCAGGATTTCTTGGAGATGAAAGCTGCTAAAAACTCAGACCCTAGCTGCCCTTGGAGTGCCAAATGCCTCCTCCAAACTGACATCAGGAATCGCGGGGAGTGAGTTTTGTTTCCCATGGAAAAGGGCCATCATACACGTCCAAGAGGCCTGTGGTTGGGAGTGGGCTTCTGCCTCCTAAAATAATGAATATTGCAGGAATTCTCCCACATCAAAGCTGCCAAAACCTAGGCCTCTGGCTGCCCTTGGAATGCAAAACATCTCCTCGAAACTGACATCAGGAACCTGGTGGGGGGAGTTTTGTTTCCATGGAAAAGGGCCACTGTTCATGTTCAGGGGCTTGTGCTGGGCAGTGGGCTCCTGCCTCCAAAAATTACAAACCGCGCCAGGATTTCTCGCTTGTGAAAGCTGCCAAAAACCAAGGACTCTGGCTGTCCTTGGAGTGCCAAACACTTCCGCTAAACTGACCACAGGAACCTCGTTGTGTCAGGTTTTTTCCCATGGAAAAGGGCCACAGTACATTACCAATATTCCTGCCTTTTCCAGCACTGGATGAGATTCTGATCCAGTTTGAGTTTTCAATGTCTGCAACAGCTAAAGCAAAAGCATTGCTGGCTATTTGTAACTTTTCCATGTCAGAGCTGTCAAGAACTAAAAGCTCCGATTTGCAGAGAGCACACTGCTTTCCTGCTCCAAAGCAGGAAGCTGTGCAGGGGCTGGAGCGTGTGCAGAGAAGGTACAAGGTAGGTGGGGAAGGATGTAAAGGACAAGCACATTTTGAGGAGGTGCTTGAAGGAGCTTTAGCCAGAAAAACCGCAGGCTCATGAGAGAGCTTCAGGCAGACTTGCAGAAACCCCTCAGGACAGTGCTTGTAGTAATGCACCCCCCCACTCCCGAGTGGGCAGTTCTGTATACAGAAAGGGTTTCAGTTTACCTTTGGACATTTTAGGAAGTTTAGCCAGAAAGTTCTATGCTTTTCTCTTTGTAATTGGCTCAGTGCCAGGAGACAGTGCCTGATGGCCCTTGTCACTGTTCATCAAAACCTGTATCCCTTTCTATTGGCAGTTTGCCAATAGATCCATCCTCGACCATTAGGTAAAAAAGGTGACAGAACAAAGGGTCTCATGGCATTTTTGGGGTGTTGTAGCAGGTGCAGGATCTGTCCTTACACTGTGCTCAGCTTTGATCTTTGTTTGTTGTTTTTGTATTATTTTGTATTATTTTATTAAACCTTTTTGAGTTTCAAGACACATCCAACCATGCTGTCTCGCTAATTATTATTAAGCCATTACTCTGACCAGGGTTGGACCCTCAGAGATGTTGGAGAAATCCAATAAAGGACATGTTTAGTCCCCCAATGCAAATCAGTCTTGGACAACACCCCTTGATTACCCCAGCAGAACACACAGGCAAAGGTCATCTATCCTCTTTGTACCTACCAATATGGTCTAGTTTGCCTTCTGATCTAAGGCAAAACTCTATTGCCACCTATCTGGTTTTAATAAAATGAATTCATATTGCTATTTCCAGTTTCATGCCAGTTTAGGATCCTAAACCAGCTATGGGTACGTGTCTTAGTTTGAAAGACAAGTGTCTGCTAGGGAGGGGCAGGGCCTCCCTTGGAATAGAGAATTCAAACACCCTCCCTCCAAGTTATTATAATTTAGAAAATTAAGTGGGCTCTCAGGCAAAGATATGGGGATAGGAATAACAGTTCTTTACTAGTAGTAAAGAAAGAAAGTATAACAAGGCAAACAAACAACAACTACAGCATTAACAACAAAACAGAACCAGGAACCTCGAGGGGCTTTGCTTCACAAAACCTGGGGCAGTCTGATCTCAGTGCCCCTGCAGGACTGAGAGCACCAAGCTGAAATAGTGGAAAATCCCAGACTGGTGGATGAGATATATCAGAAGCTCTGCCGGTGGAGCTGGAGCAGCAGGAATGTCCCGGCAGGGCAGGGCAGCGCAGGGGTACAGCAGAGCAAAATGCCTCAAAGTCATGCTGAAGAAGTAGCGGCGGCAGGACAGGGCCAGCCCAGCTCCAGCAGGGCAGGGGGAGGCGAGCTCAGAATTCCTGGGCACACAAGCAGATGGTCGTAGATTTCCCAGGACTGGACTTGGTGGTGCCAGAGAACTCCTCCTGTAGAAAGTAGCAGCCTGTCCATCCTCTCTCTGATGTCGAGAGCAAGAAACAGCACAGCTGCCACCACCCCAGTCCTTTACCAGCCCCCAAACTTTGCGGCATCTTTTCCCCTCCAAGAGGAAACTCACAGAGACCAAAAATAGGTGTAGTCTGGTGCTACACTCTCCTTCAGCCACTTCTTTGTTTTCCTCAAGCACCCATAAGTAGTTAGTTTCTTGGCAACTTATGGGAAAAATTTTATAAGAAAAAACCCCAAATCTAATCCCTGACAGTACAGTACTGTGCTGTCTGGTTACTGCCTCTCCTTGAAGAACTACCCTCATTTTGACAAAATATTACTGGAGTAAGAATTAAACCAATTGTTGAAACATGTTTTCTAAAAGAATTGAGGCTTTTCCATCCTGGCACAAGCAGGCCCAGGAATAACAGCTGTTTTTTTCCTGCTTCTGCAGCTGCGCAACCTTCAGCAAGTGGCCAGTCTATAACATCATGCTGTCCATCGCAAAATGGCTGAATTACACTTTATTTTTCTAGTTGGGCACACTAATTTGGGCATGGTTGCACTGCCCCAGCTCTTCAGTTTCACTGAACTTGTGTTTAATGCGTGTAACTCTTTAGATTTAACTGATGCATTGGTTGAGCAAGAAAGACATATTTCTCCATAAAAATGCCTCTGCTCTGTAGCTATCCCCCAGGTGTTTTTTTAATTTTGTTTGGGGTTGGATTTTTTTTCTTTTTTACTTATGGAACTTTTTTTCCCATAACTTGCTAGGAAACTAACTACTTGGGTACTTATGGGTACTTAAGCAAAACAAAAGAAGTGGCCAAAGTCGGGAGAGGTGTGTAGCATCTGGCTACACTTCTTTTTTTCTCTGGGAATTTCTCTCCAAGGGGAGAGATAGCACAAGATTTCTAAGGGAAAGAAAGGATGGGGCTGGGGGCAGCTGCTCACTCTTGCTCTTGGCATCAGAAAGAGGATGGTCAAACTGTTGCTTACTGTGGGGAGAATTCACTGTCACCACTGGACAGTCCTAGGGACCTAGCACCATTGCTCCTGTGTCCAGGAATCCTGAGCTCAGCTTTTCCAGCCCTGCTGGAGCTGGGCCACTGCTGTCCTGCCCCTGCTGCTTCTTTGGCACCGCTCTGGGTCTTTTTTATGCTGTAGCCCCACACTGCCCTGCCCTACCGGGACGTCCTGCAGTTCCAGCTACCACCACGGAGCTTCTGGTACATCTCATCCACCAGCCCAGGATTTCTGCTCATTCCTGCTGTTCCAGCTTGGTGCTCCTCAGACTCCTGAAGGGGACTGGGATCAGACTGCCCCAGGGTTTTGTGAAGCAAAGCCTCTCCTCCATCCCTTCCCATCTTGGCTGAGAAGGCTGTCACGAGGTTCCTGGTTCTGTTTTGTTATTAATGCCATAGTTATTGTTGTTTGCCTCATTATACATACCAGTAAAGAAGTGTTATTCCTACTCCTCATATCTTTGCCTGAGAGGCCCTTAATTTCAAAATTACAGTAATTCAGAGGGAGGGGGTTTGCATTCTCCATTCCAAGGGAGGTTCCTGCCCTCTTCTAGCAGACATCTGTTTTTTCAAACCAGGACACATTTGTAGACATCTCACTTTAGGCTCAGTGAATTATGCCTAAGGACAAATTCAAGCTCCTGTTACAGCTTCTACTTCGTTTTTGAGTACAGTTCAGGTCATCTTACCAATTTATGGTTGTTAGCCAAACTGCTTCCCCTTGGTTCTGCCTCACTCAGCTCTTTTCATAGAACAAGGGCCAGGAACAACTCGAGTTTCACAATGAGTTTTGCATCCTGAGTGTCCCTAACCTCCTCTCATTGGGGACATCAAAGTGGGTACTACAGATTTTGATATGGGGCACTTTCTCTGAAGCCCAATAGGCTGGTACACCATAGGATGTGGGAGTAACACAGCTCTGAGTTTGTGGAATAAAACATTGCTTTCCTGGAGGAAAAAAATTAATATATTTTCTAGACTAACCCTGAAGATAAAGAACTGCACCCTGCAGGTGTCTAATGTCTAGTTAATCTCATTAAGTCTCATCTCTTGCATTCTCACTCTTCCAGACTCATTTTTTCCATGCATGGCCTCCAGCTTTCACCCTGACAAGATTTGTATAAACACTCTAGTTTCTTATTGCCTTCTGTAGCTGAAGGTTTATGCAAACCAGTTCCTATGAAGCAGCTCCTGCAGAGTCCTTGAAAATGAGAATATTGAAAAACCAAAGCTTACCAGGATGAAGGGGGAAGCAGCTAACTCACATTATTTCATCCTAGATTATGTTTCCCTCACCAGGAGGAATTTCAAAAAAACAATAAACCTTCCAAGAAACAAGTTTTTTAGTGCCATCCATGTTTGCTTCTGTTGTAATCAGTAATTGATTATACTCATATATAAGTCATATAATTTGCTTTTTGTCTACTGAGAAAGGGGTATTCTACCTTGATTAGTGAATTCTGAGAGGTAGGTCCCATAGGACTAGAAATATGTCTCCTAAATGCTAATTTCATACATTTAGGTTAAAAGGCAGGTTGGAGAGGTAAGAAAAAAGAAATGTCTTAAGATTTCAGACCTATTATGGATGGCCAGTGTGAGTTTTTTATTATGTGAACTCATTTAGATCATTAGTAACAAATACTTGAAGCAATTCAATAGACAAAATGAAACATTTTTACAAGTTTTCACACTCCTCAAAATTGTGCTAAACTAAACAAGCATTTTCTCTGGTTTTTTTTCAGAACAACTATTTCAACTCCTGCAACATGAAAACTGCTATAAACTGATTTTTAAAAATACTTTATGTCCAGTAGTTGTTTTATAAGTCAAGAACTGCTGGACTATGAAAAACTAATGATCTGTAGGTAGCTTTAGCTTTTTCTGGTAACAACTATTTACATGAGGATTCCAATTATTTCTTTTAGTTATCTTCTCTGATGACTGACTTTAAACCGACTTCATTTTTATTAAGTAGCTGCACAAGTAAGTTGCTTAAAACTACGATCAATTACTTCTTTGGATTCTTTCTTTCCCATCACAGCTGGTTATAGTGACACCACCTACAAAAAGAAGTTACATGGACATCGTGTGCCACAAACCACAAACACAACAACTGATTCCTCTGTCTTTTCAAAGTAAATGAGAACTGTTCTGTGGCTTCCACACCCATCTTCTGATACAACTGCCACTAGAACCATTTCATTTTGGTTTTCAGAAGCCCAGTTGCACAAGTAAAAGGCAATTTTAATTAAAATCAGATCCTCAATATTTATTTCTCCCTCCTCAGCATTTTTAAACCCTTGTTTCAAGTTATTAATGGGTAAGATGTCAATACTCTAAAATTACAAGATGGTAAAATTTCAGTTTGGTGCATGATAAGATTCTGTGGGCTCCAGTCATGAAATAATGAGGCAAAATGTAATGGAGTAATAATGTATCTAATGCACGGGGTTCCATGTTACAACCCTCAAAACCAGTCAATCATTAATTCCTTTCCTTTAATTAATTTCTTGTTTAGCATAATCCATATTAAGAACTACTTTTCCGAAGGATCAAAATTTAACAGAATCAACTCAAATATATTTTAACACCCCTGATGTAGCAATATCAAATCCACAACCTTTAGGAATATACATGATCATATATATGATCTTGAAGAACAGGACACCCCTATCTAGTCAGTAAAAATATTCCCCACAAACCTGTGATAATGGACCATATAACAGTTTCTTGATCAGGCAGTAGAGTCCCACATCATCTTATCTTGATTAAGAAATACATTGCAAGCTGCTAGTAATTCCTTACATTGTTTCAATAACAATTTCTGTATGATAGCAATCCCAAAAGAAACTCACACTGGATAAATATACTAATAGCTTTAAACTCAAATAATAGGTCCTCCATTAATATGATACTGGAGCACTTGTAAATGAACTTTAAAATCATAGATTCATTTAGGCTGGAAAAGACTTCTATGATCATCAAGTCCAACAAGTTACTGAAAGGTCTGAAAACCATTTTCAGTCCATTACATATTGTTGATGCTAAGCTAAGCATAAACATTTTGAAATCGAGTGATGTGGTAGGTTTAAAGATGACAAAATATTTCAGTCTTGAATTTGGCAGTCCAGATGGAGGAGTTCAGAAGTATAATGAGAAAATTTTTAAGTTGTATCTCAGTAGAAATAAAGTAAGAGTAGTACAATCAGAATTTTATCTTGTTTCTAACACAGAGAGTACTACCAGTTTTGTTAGCAGAGCCACACGAAGTAAATGGGGCCTTCTGCAGGAATGAAAAAGTCAAAGTTTACAGGTAAACATTAACCCTTCCGATTAAAACACTGATAAAAGCATAAACTGAATAATTTCACGGGGCTCCATTCTGTCCTACTACTGAGTTTTCAACATTTGTTTAATTTAAGCACCATTCTGAGATTTCCAATTAAAATGTTAAAGAAAGTTGCTACAGAAATAAAGGATACTGAGTTACAGTTTAAAAGCAGAAACACATAGCCAAATATTGAGTCAAAGAAGACACATCTTCAGAACATAAGCTGTGTTTGCCTTCTCTCTGTACTGAGCTTCTGACTTTAAGAGAAAAGAGAATAAAGGCAGGTATTCATCTTTGAACTAACTGCTTGTTCCTGAAAGACATTAAAAATGTCTGAAAAATTAAGAAGGCAAATTAGCTGTATAACACTTTTATTTTACTATACTGACATTTTATGCACAAATACTTTATCAGAGTAAAAATAGAAAATAATTGTTTCATGTAAAATTACACAAAAAAAAAAGCAAACCACAAAAGAAATATGTAATGATTAGCAGAGTATAAGAGTCTTTATCTAAAGAGTAAAAAGTATGCAAAACCCCTTCTGTTTTACAAAAATTGGGAATATTCTGTTTTCCTTCTGGCCGCAACAGATAATCCTTTGACAATATATTCTACAACTTTTGCTTCACTGAAGACATCAAGTTAGTCACAGATTTCTCCCTCAACTACAGAGAACGTGATAATAATTTTATACTGCTTGAAAGGTTCTTTCTTTACTAATTAGAACATGGTGGAAAAGCAGATGGAGCCACAACAAAGAACCCCAAGGACCATTACTCCTACTGAAAGGCTGCAAAGCAACAAGAGGATGTAATCACAAAGGGTGGGAGCAGAAGTTTGAAGATGCAGGGGAATGAAGTATTGATACTACTTTTTAATTTTGCTATGTGTTTACTCACAGTCCAGTTTGTCTAGAAAGCTGGTATTTTATCTTTTTATCCTGTATTTGAACTAAAAAGGCATCTTAAGAACTCTGCTAACTAGAACTAGTGACTTGTACTGGACTTCTGTTTAGTCACAGAATGTTGTTCCATGCAGAGCTGCTGCCATCAAATACCAGCTTCACATAATTGTTGGTAAGCAAACCTGCATCTCCTGCACAAGCCACCTCCAACACTTGTCAACCACTGACATCAACTCTAACAGCAAGAAAAGGAGTGATGCTGACCTTTCATGACAGATACATTTACATTTTTTGCTCAGGGATTACATATTTTTTAAAAAAAGAAAAATGACATCAGCATGCTCAGCAGATGGAGTGCTGTAAGAACTCAAGTATGAAAACAACAGTAAGAGTTACCAAAAGAATCCAGCAAAAAACCTTTGATTTTATAATCATGTCAATGATGAAAAAACACAAGTTAGAACTATTTCAAGACTTCTAGTCAAGCAAAAACTATCTGCAGATGAGCATCCACCTACAGAAAGCCTTGCTGGCAACACATCTTTAGGAGACACACAAGTCTTTGTATTCTCTGCCTTTTGCCTGCAAGTGTAACCATTCCTGCTCCACTCAAGAGCAGCAGCCCAGTGCTCTCACTGCTCAGCATAAACACACTTTATGTTCTGAACCTCACTGTCCAAGGACTTTGGATTTAAGGTCTAAGAGTAGCTCGACCCCTAACAAGAATTAAAGGTCTTCCCTTGTAATTGTTTAGTGTTACCAGAGCGGGTTTAATTTATAAAAAGTTGATGAACATCAATGGTGACATAGTAATTATGCTGTTTATTAATATGAAGAGGCAAAAGCAATCCCCAAATCATACCGTTCTCAGACATGAAAAGAAGCAGTCTAACAGGCACCAACAGTATGGAAAATCAAAAGCTGAATCCTACTTTTTACTGCATGTCTAAGTTTGCAAGAAGCACTGAGTAGCTAAGTAGCTCAGTAGCTCAGGATACATCCCAACTATTTCTGACTCATCATCCCGACTTCAAATTGCACCCAGCTCTGGAGCATGCATTTGGCTTAAGAAGCTTCAAAAATATCACTTGAAATTCAAAGATAACTTAATTTTAAATAAAAAGTACATCTTTGTAGTTAATATATGTTAGACTGTACAATGATTGGGAAATTTCAGTTCTCTGTAAAACTATTTTCAATTTGCTTTCTGTTCCTAACCTGGCACTACTGACTGTGATTAACTTAAGTCTTCGGATACTAATGTTGACTACCATGCAAGTATAAACACCTTGCAGAACACTCCCCATTAATACTCCCCACCAAAACAATCCACTCTTTGCGTGAGGGCTGTTTTTTCAAGTTTTTGAATTACCTGATGGGGGATGGCAGTGGGGGAAGAAGTTCACCTTTGCTTTCTGTGAAATGACTAACATCAAGTATGCATTTCAAAATAGGTATATGCCCTCATATATGTATATTATGTGTATATTACAATGAAATACTCATAATTGGCTTTTCACCTAAGCCATATTTAAACCTGGATCTCCTTCTTCCACACGGATCTCCAGTTAAGTCTAGTCTTAAGTTTCCTTTGCTTTTAAACACAGAAGCTATTTTAAGAACTTGATGCTTTGTAACATTTAACATCTTTCAGCTACACTTGATTAACAAAATAATGAATATACTGTAAACTTTGAAAGCATCAAATGCCATTTGGTAGTTCAGCAGAGAACAAAAGACTGGAAAAGGCTGCATTCACACAACTGATCAGCCTGGGGACTACAGGGACTTCAGTTTTGCTAAAACTGTTGCAGAAATTACTTTGCACAGCTGTGGTCACAGTGCTGAGTGGCTCCACCTCTCACTAGCTGCAGAAGTTGGGGTGATCCCTTAACTTACATTAAAATATATGCTGTTAAAAGATCCAAATTTATGCAAGTCTGAGTTCTTTGTATAAATTCATGCTCTATATTGTACGGTCAAGACACAAAATAAGTTTCCAATTCTGATAAAGGTAAGAGCACCAACTGCTCTGGTGATAGAGGAAAGGCCTCAGGTTCCCACTTACAGGTCCCATTGCTTAATTATCTTTCTCTGCTTGCAGGGATGCTGTAGCCAGTGCCACTGCTGTAACTGGCTGTGCAATGCCATGGAGCTGCATCTTGGCCAGTTTCTTCTGCTCGCACTCTGTGACCAAGCGGTTCAGCTCTGCTGCACTGTAACCAATCAGAGTCTTTAGGTCACACACAAATTTGTACACAAACCTCTTGCCTTGCACTTTGCAGATCATGTCTCCATCATAGTAATACCTGCAAAAGAGAAATCAGCAACAGAGAATTTTAGCATCTGTAATTTTCATATGCATCCATTACTTACTTAAGATCGGCAGAGGCTAAAATATTATGCTTTTTCTCATTGAGATTCTCATAATTTCATATACCAAGATATTGTTTAGCCATTTTCTTATATGAAAAAAGGAAGTGTTGAAAATTGTTGCTGTGCCTTGGTATATTAAGGAGAAACAAAACAAATTATTTTGCAGGCCATTGGAAATGCCAGATCAGGAGTAAGTCTTAGAGCAGTTTAAAACCAGCTTGGCATAGAAGATGTCTAATATATAGTGCTTTGCCTTAATAAGAAAATATTGTCTTTCCCTTATTATTGTCCTTTGCTTTGCTTTTCTTATGAAAAAATTAATGCTGGAAACAGGTTGAAAATTACCAAGCAGTTTCTATGATATGAAAGCAGCTATGCTCTCTATACTGTTTTCAAAGATGGAAATAAAACTATAAAGGCATGGGTTGGATTTGTGGGGTTTTGTAGGTTGTTTTGGTTTGGTTTGTTTTTGTTGGGCTTTGGTTGGTTGGTTGGTTGGGCTTTTTTTTGTTATAATTTATATGCTGTCAAAACTACATCTTTGCCTTTATTTACAACTAAAACTGAGTTCTTTAACTATAAATATCTTTTATATTGTGTGACAAAAGAATTATCAGATTCGGCAGAAATGTAGTGAGATGATAAAGTCTACATGACCCACTTCAGAGACAGTTTAGGCCTATCAATAATACAGAATTTAGAATTTTGCAGTTTTGTTGCTGTTCTTCTCTCATTACAAGCTTTAATAGAACATGTATCACATTTCTCATTAAGGAAACTTAAGTGACTGGGATGTACCTTGGATTTTATGAGCTTGACAAGCTTGTGATAAATTTGGAAAATAATAAAAACTCAACCAACACAACTCACAAAATATAATTTCCTCAAATCCATCACTCAAATGTAGAACAAATGAACCCAGATTTTTTGACTGTCTAAAACTCAATCCTGTGACATGTTCATAAAGCAAAGATGATTCTTGTTCACTAGCAAAATTAAGTCAATTAAAAGATGAAGTTCTGATTCCCAGCTCTAGTGGAAAAGCAGTAAGTAACTAATCCAAGCAAATTCTTCAGACATCTCAATTTCTGGAAAAAAAAAGTCTTAATTTCTTACTTTCGAAGGTCAGGACCAAAGAAATATGAGAGATAGGCTGTGTAGAAAACAATGTTGGTAAACCTGTTGACTACTGAGATCATGCAAGAAGCCACAGAGGTCTATCATGAAGTACAGGAAGTGTCAGGGTAGCTTATTATTGCTCTGTGGGTAAAGACAGTGTGGTTTGTTTGCTAAAGCTCTCCTTCAGCTTTCTCCTGAATGACATAAAATTATAAAATACTTCCTTTTCAGTCCTTCCCCTCACTCTACCCCTCAAACTATCACCTGCCTCCCTCATCTCCTCTGTTTCCTTCTCTGCATCTCTATACTTATTCTTGGCTACTACTACTGCCACTTCCACCCAGCAATTCTCCAAGATAGCCCTGTGCTCCAAAACATCTCAGCACCAGCTGAAGGAACTCTTGTGGAATGGCATCTAGCACTTTTAGCCTCTTACTGAGGTTTAGTTGCAGTGGGTTGAATGAACTCTGTAACCATAAGGGTGGGATGATAATTTATGTTCAGCTTTGAAACAGAGTCGTGTAGTACTGGGCAGAATTAGGGAAGGATGAGCAATAACCTGGTGTGTCCCTTGTGTGTGAAATAGTGTGTGGGAACACTGGGCAGACTCTTACACTGAATATGACAGGGTAGAGAACAGAGAAACTGAGCTCTGCTCACTTGGGGCAATATGAAGCACCTACAGAAAAACAAAGTTTGTAATATGTGGCCATGGCATTTGTCAAGTGGCAGTGGTCATCATTTTCTTAAAGTTAGTTAACTCTGTACAAGCCTTTACATTTACTGTACAATCCCATATAATCATTCCTGTCTCAAAAATGGTGTAGAAAAATGCTTTAGAAAACTGAATATACTTTGAATGATTTAGTCCACATTACTGATATGATCAGAAAGGAAAAGGATCACAAGAAATTAGATCATATTTATACGAATGTCCAAAACATGCAAGATTCCCACATTTCATGCTCAAAACATTCAAGTTAAAATCACTCAGTGTGGCAACACGGTATTTTCAATATAATGTTGAATGCACTTCTGTTTACAGTATTTGCCTACTCAATAATATAGAAAGCTATAAATAAATAAAATTAAATACACATGGCAAGTTTACAAAGTTACCAGAACATTCCAAGACACATAGAAACTTTGTTTCAGAAGAATACAGGAGATGAATTATTTTTTTTTCAAGTCTCACCTCCCTGCTGGATAACTAAACAGACTTGGATTTTTAAAGATTTACCAAGATATGTATAACAAAAAAAAAAAAAGCTGCTCTTCCCTTTCTGCTCCTCTACCCTAGTGTCTCTATGCCTGCTTTTCCTACAGCTGGGCAGAAGAGCCAGCATATTTCTCAATAATACCAACATTATTTCCTGTATTAATCAATAATTGACACAGTGATTTCAATACATTAGTAAACAAAACACAAAATCATTTATTAAACTTTAGCTTGGCAACAGTGTTTATCACAGGAGTAGCAAGAGGCATTAAATATCCCTTCAGACATTGATCTGTTAGAAAACATGCCAATATTGATGCAGCTGCCAAAATGACACCACTTTGAGGAATGTGATTTCTGTAATTCTGTGACTAAACATAAATGCAAAACTTTTCTAATAGTGATTTATGCAAATTGGTGCTAATATCCCACTGTTAAGAACATTATTGCAAAGTTCTTCAGCTGCCTTTGGCATCTTCTGTGGAGCTTGTTGACAAAACCTGAAAACATCAATGCGGTTTACATAATTTTTATGTATCAGGTTTTCACATATGCCTTCAGTACACAGACTCCCAGATACTCAGGTTGGAAACTTGGGAATGGCATTGAACAATAGAGGCTGGGGAAGAGCTGTACTGGAACAGTCCTGCTTTGGGCAGGCAATTTGACCAGAAACCTCCTGTGGCCCCTCCAACCCAAGAAAGTCTGTGATTCTATGAAAAAAATTGACATTCTAATTAAAATACAAATAATACAAAATCAGACAGAACATCTAGAACAGGAATAGACTCCAACAGACTGAAACGTAATCCCTAAGGAAAAGCATGAGAGTAAGCATCTACCAATGCTCGTCCTTGCTTTTAGTGACCCGAGGCTCAGGAACTCTTAGAAGTTGCATCTTTCAATCTTTCAATCTAATATCCTTCAAAGTATTTATTTTTCACTAATTTTTCCACTTGTCTGTCAAACACAAAATAATTCCGACATCCACAATACTGTGTCTAAAGAAGTTCTAAGACAAACAAAAGGGTAGTTTAGCTGTGTCTCATGCCTGTCAAATGCTAATTAAATCCTCCCTAAAAGGGTAAAGAAAGCCAGAATATGATACTTTACCATCATTTCTTACACAGGTATTTTCAAATAGAAGTTGGTATTTTTATACAACGCTAGAGGAATTTACTTAAAAAAAAAAAAAACAACCAAGCAAACAACAGGTATCCAAAAGTAAAAATGCTGGTAAGTAAAACACAGACCTCAATCAAAATGCAACTTCACTCATACAAAAAGAATTTCTAAACCTGCCTGAATAATTTGCAGGATTAGACAAAAAACATCTTTCTTGAAAACAAATCAAGAGAAATATATTCAATTATATTGGAATAAAAAATCAGAAGTTCACTTTCAATGATTTCAAAGAACATGGATGAATTTTCAAATGATTCCAGAGACTAAAACAATCAGGGAAAAGTAGTCTAAAATTCAGGTACTTGCATTCTTTCCCCTCCTCAATACCTCCCCCACAGTGAATCAATAATATAAGTCCCTTTTATCAATGTCAAACTACAAAAATCTACATTTTCTACTACTACAATGAAATGAATACACTGAAACACTTCCATTTCTTCAGATCACTGTGATGTTGGAACTGCAACTGTTGAAACATAGCTGTCAACTGTATTTTTCCATTTAAGATCCACACAATATGAACAATGAAATGAAATAATGAATATATGAAGTTAGAAAAGATTCTTATATACAGAAAACCACTAACAATTACAGAGAAGTAAACTGCTTTATTCCATAACAAGAGCAAGAAGAACATGGACAGCAGAACATAAAAATAAGTTAATAATTCACACATTTTTGTATCTTTCACCAATAATCAATATTGTTTGGCATGCTACTAAAAGCATAAGTACTGAAGATAAATAAAAAAGAGGTGTATGTCTGGAAGTGAGCAACCCAAATTCATGATATTGAAAAAAGGAAATCTATTTTCAAGAAGTTATTCTTTCAGCTTCTTTAAAAATGAAAAAAAACCCCTCAAAACAAAGGCAGAAAGCCCAGCAAATACCTCTTCCCTAAAACTAGCAGGATCTCATTGCAAGGACCAGCTTCAGAAGATTTGGTTATGCCTTTACTAAAACAGCTGCAAGTTTTGCATTATGTTAACGAAAAATGAGACAGCCAAATGATTGAAAATCATACCCCATGAGCTCCTTAAGTTTCTTACCTCAAAGCCCGACTAAGCTTCTCATAGTTCATCGTGGGCTTGTTCTTGCGCTGTCCCCATTTCTGAGCAACCAGTTCAGGTTGATTCAATTTAAACTCTCCTTCATCACCAACCCAAGAAATACAGTCTCGAGCATCTTTGTCAGTGAGAAGTTCTAATAAAAACTGCCATAGCTGGATCTGGCCATTGTTCCCTGTTAAAACAGGAATAACAACTTGTCCTTTTTATGTTCCACTCATGGCTAAAAGCTTGCAACCAACACATTAAAGCAGACCAGCATAGACTATATCACGGAAAGAAAACTTACACTTAATTAATCCCTTCTAATGATTCTTTCGCAAAAGTTTTCCTGAAAAGTCA
The DNA here is from genome assembly GCA_017589585.1 of Phylloscopus whistleri. NCBI lineage: Eukaryota > Metazoa > Chordata > Aves > Passeriformes > Phylloscopidae > Phylloscopus > Phylloscopus whistleri. Next base: position 2,448,003 of record JADMLD010001404.1, read on the forward strand.
TCAGTACCCACTTTTATTTAAAAAATTATGAATACAGGAAAAAAAAATCAAGATTTCATATAAATCTTCCCCTAGAACTTAAATAAGCCCAACCTCCTCCAACATAATCATTTAGACACATATCTGTCTTTAAAATAGGACAGATTTAGCAAGAGCTGCTTATTCCTCTTCACAGACACACATATATATAGGTGTAATAGAAGCTGTTTTTTTAAAAAACATTTGGTCTGAAATTTTCAACATGAAATATGAGAAACACAAAAGAAACCCCCAAACTTTAGTTTACATCAATGTAGCATCTTTCACATCTAATCATTAAGATTTCTTTCTAACTCAAGTACCAATTTACTCAAGTAAATTCCTAAATTCTCAACGAGATACAGAGACTTGATGACTAAAGAGAGAAAGACAGAGCATTTCTCACTAATGTCAGCCAATAAAACCTTGGCCTTAAAATTCTGAATGACATCATTAGAGGCCTTAATAGTCTAAAATAAATAAAAACTCGAGGAGTAAGAGAAGGATTTAACAGAAAAATTCACAACATTAAAGAGAAGCAAAACAAAAATGACAGCAAGAAAAAATAAAAAAATTAATAATCAAGGAGTATGTACAAATAACAGTAATTCCAAAATTAAACTGCAAATTTAGCATGCAGTTTTTCAGACATGCATCCATTTAACTAATCAAGAAATACAAAACTTTATAAATTTTGAAGTCACCAGATTGGGGAAAAACAGAGGAAGAGTGCAACAGACAGTGCAAGTAGTAGCTAGACTACATTCTACAATATAGAGTTTATTTTCTTCCCTTTCTGCAAATAGAAGTTAAAAGCTTGAATAAATGCTCTGCAGTGGTTTGAGAGGATAGACTGTTAATGATGGGGAAATGTATGCATTTTATTTGCTGCAAGATGGAAAAACTGCAGCATCATGTTGATATGGTGCTTGTGTGAGCTGACCAACCTGCCAGGGCTGCCTGTGCTTACCTCAGATTTTTGTACCTACGGCTCCCCTCACATCACGTTGACTCCTACAAACCTCACACTTGGAGCTACAAAGACATGTTTCACCAAACTGTAATTCAAATTAATGGGTCCATGTTCAGAGCATTAGCATGTAAAAATAAGGGAGGCAATACCTGTTCTGTTCCCAGGGGAACTCCTATCTTCCCCGGAGATCCTTGGAGCTCTCTGTACTTTAGCTGCCTTTGCACTGCTGTTTATCACTTTGATGGTGGTTGGGGTAGTGGGCTGTACAGACGCTGGTATAATCTGCACAGCTGTAGAGCAGAGAATGTTACAGAACATCAATTATAAATTGCTGGCACAGGAATAGGCATATTTTATTTATTACCTGTATTATCATAACATCTAGAAACTAGTTTTTTTTCCTTTGCTAAAAAGGCACACTGCATTAAGTCAAATGCTAAGTATAATTTAAAGACCTTTTTACCTCTTATATGAAAACTGTAGTCTTAGATTCATTGCAGAAGTGCCACATTACAGATAAAACACCAGCTTTAGTTTATTATGTGTATTTCATGCTTCCACAAAAAGAACCCAAACTCTCTCAAGCCCTTGTTTTCATCTTCATGCTGTTCCCACATGATCTGCCCTAATAATGCCCTTTTCTCTACAGTCACTGCACAACCTCCATACTGATATTCAAACAGCAAACACCTTCTATTGCAATGGTGTAGGAGGATGCAGACGCCCCACTCAAACTGGCTTTAACTAGACACATCCACAGGATGTAATAAACAGTCTGTCTATTTTACATATAAGATGCTTATAAGTCTTCTGAAAATTGATTCATTTTAATAACTGATGACACTGCTTAGGTGAAAGAATGAGCTTTAAAAAACTGGAAAGTTACTTTACTGCATTATTTCCAATATTGGTTTCTAAGCAAGTCACCTCTTCCACAAAACCCTTCAGTTTTTGGAAACACTTTTTAATTTGAAATTAACGTTTAAATAGATCCATTCATTAATGCAATAAAGCCCTGAAACAACTAAAAACCTCAATATGTATCCTAGACAGCTTATTTCAAGAAAGTGGAAAATCTACCATCCAAAATTAAAGTTAAAAAAATTCCTTAGTTTAGGTCAAACACTACCTTTCAGCCAGTAACAAAATACAGAGAAATTCAACGTTATGTTTTGAAGTTTAAAATATGTCCTCCTCCCTTCCCCAAGGAAAAATACTCTCTCGAGTGGTTTTCTAAATGTTGTATGAATACTGCTGAACCACAGTACAACCTGCAAACAGTGAATTGTGTGAATTAATGCCGACAGAAGTACTTACGCTGATCAATTGTAACAGTTGCTATTTCTCCAGTGTGTTCTTGGCTAGCCAACACATCTACAAATTGGAAAAAAAACCCACCAGGTTTATATTTAACCCAGAAATAATAAGTCACCTGAAGATCAAAAACTTTCATATTTTGTAGAGGAAAAGAAATAAAAATTTGCTATCAGTCTGCAAGAGACTTGTACAGTTCATGGTCTTACAAGTGGAGATATTTAACATCTGTCATTCAAGTTTTAGAAGGGTGTACATGGCAATTTTCCACTACCTTATGCATTCTCCATCCCCAAAAACCTTCAGCTGTATCATGTAAATGAAGATAGAAACAGTTACTAGTCTGGCAAGTTACATCCAAGCATGGTGCATCTGAAATGCACATATATGTTACTGTATTATGCACATACAATGCATCACTTAGAAGCTGTGTTGTGTCCTAAGGATCTCACTTCCTGTGCTTAATAATCTCCACTTCTATATGACACAGAAATGTATATTTAATAACTGACAACCAATACTTAATTATAGAACTAACAAACTCTGTAGATGCACAAACTATGAAACTTTATAAAATAGAAAGGTGGAATAATCATTCACTACTGTCTACCAGTTACACAGTTTGATAAAAGACATGCAGTGTTTAGTATGCAATGTTTCACGGCAGCACATTCTAATACCTCCTCTTATATTGATACCCTCTCTTTTACCCCCAACATGACTGCTCATAATTGGTTTCATAGTTAAGAAAAAGTCTAAAAAAACCCAAAACAAAACGCAAAAAACCAAACTGCCATACACTTTCGAAGAAGCTCCAGGTGGCTCCAGAGGATTTCTCCCCGTGGGACACGCTGGAAGAAATCTTCTTGGCTGAGATTGCAGAGGTCCCGCCCAGGAATGCTGAGTGCATTGAGGTCTATGTCAGTCATGCTGAACTCCTTCATCACCCACACCACCCAGTGGAGCACCTGGTCTGTCGACCACTGAACTGGGTCTGGAAAAGATGGATGAAACTGCAAATCGCCTCATCATACACGGCAAAGTTCCTTCTTGATTATATAATAACTTCCATAAGAGTAAAAAGCACAATATCGAGAAGCAGAGTTACTGAGACCAAATCTGCCTGTAAGTTGATGATGGCACTTAAAATGGTGATGGAATGGTGTGGGTTGGTGGGGTGAAGGAAAGGGTGAAAGAGTGATTTTTTTTAGAGAAAGTTTTTACATCAGAACTATGCCTAACATATCTCAAACACACAAAAAAACCATTTTCTGTTTCCACAAGACTTCAGCTTCAAAAAAAGAATACTCTGTCCCACAGAAGGATACTCTTCTTCAAAAATGTTGATCAGTTTGTGATTATGACTACAGTGTAATACTATATTCTAAATTTACCCACATCTTCTCAGTTTCTGCTGACAAAAACTACCACTGGCTTTTTTCCCAGAAACCCCTATTGTCTTGTACTTTAGACTAGTGACCAAACCACTGTTAATAACACATTAAAATGTCTTGTCTACTGCTGAGCAACGCTTGCAGAGGCCACGAAGATGTGGCTCAGCCCAACAGAGAGAACATAAAACACAAAACTAGCAAGAGAATTTTGAAGAGAACAATAGGCTTGAGTTGCTGCAGCCCATGTTCTCCTACCTGGCCATTAGGGACACCTAACCTCGTGATGGTGAGTATATTATAGACACTTGTACCAGGAATCCTGCTGGGATTTGTGCAATGTTCTGCAATTGCTGTATTCATCTAAGTATATCTTACCTTTGTGCTGGCTTTTAATGTACCTTATATCACTCTACTAAACCAGAAATCCCATGTAATATCAATGATTTTTCAAGTAAATTTGATATTCAATATTACATCCTCCCACACACCAGGATCTAAAAGATTCTGGTCAGACTATTGGACTCCAATGCAAGGCCTTCTCTGCTACTCATTCAGCAACCCCAGCAAGTAGGCTCGGGGTGCACATGAGACTGAGGAGGGACAGCTGACTCTAACTGATCAAAGGGATATTCCACACTACAGGGAATACTGAGCAATAAAATTGAGGACCAGTTTTTTTTGAAGGATCCCTTGCATAGAGCCTGGCTGAGCATTGCCCTGCTGGAGGCAAGTGATTGCTTCTGCATGACTTTTTCAGCCAGAGCATCAAGTTTTGGGATGTTAATGTATACAATATACTAAAATATGTCAACAGGTAAGAATTAGAAACTAAAGTAGGAACATCTACTTTTCACTGGAGCAGAGTGATTATGTATTTTTAAATTCTAATATCCCAAGCAGATATCACCTTGACAATTTTTTTTATTTTAAGATGTAAAACAAATAAAATTAAGAATTCAGAAAAATTCAGAAAATTAAGAATTAAAGAAAGTGAAGTATCCTAAGTCTATAAATATTGATCTAGGAGCTACAAATTTAATTTTGGTTAACAAAGGACAGCTACATGGCATCATTTTTCACTAATGCTACCTAAAACAATGCAATGTAATCCTGTGGCAAAAGACACACCACAAGGGGATCTACCAAACATCAGCAGCAGTGAACTTTCATCAAAAAGCTGCTAATTTGTTCTCATTGACAGAACACAATCTGCAAGGAAACAAAAATCATTATTTTCTTTAACCACTTCCAAGCTTTCTGCTGCTCGAGTTCCTGAATTTATTTCTGTCCTGGTTTAGGGCAAATTTGTGAGAAAACCCCTGAACAGGGTCCCTCTGGGGAGCAAACCTAAACAGTCCCTCCCCGCAGCCGGTCTGGGAAAGAACTTCCTCAGAGAAAAGTGGAAAAAACTATTTATTTCATAAACAAAGTGCCCACAAGCATAAAGAATGAATAATAAGAAACAGTAAATCCTTTCATTGTTCTGAAGTGAGATGGCAAATTCAGAAGGTCCTTGTTGTGGGTTATCTCAGCTCACTCAGTCTCTTAACAGTTCCTCTGGTGCTGCCAAATGCTGTCCTGGGCCTGGTGGACTGCAGGTGCACACTCCCGCTGCTCTTCTGGGTTTTTCAGTCCAGAGCAGGTTTAAACAGTCCCAAGGAAAAGAGAAAAATACAGTCCAGGAAGCTTCTCTGCCTCAGCTAGCTAAACTAACTAAAAGCAAAAAAAAAGATCTCTGCCCCATTGCTGGTCTGTGCTTCAGACGAACTACAGTCCTGGAGAAGGAATGCAGAGGAGTGAGTGCTGTTTTCAAAACAAACTCAGCGCTTCTTCCTCCTGCTTTGCTCTCAAGACCAGTCTTAAAGGTACAGAACTTAATATACAGCACAAACAGAACAGACGACTGGGGATACAACCATCATAAAGTCCCCCTAGGACAATTTCTCATAACAATTAATATTTTCCTTTTTTCTAGGTACCAAGTATTTGGATTCTAATAGCAGAAATACTTTTAGCAGAAAAATATTTATAATCTCTAATAAAACCCACCCAAAACATAAAGAGAAGGCCACAACATTTTAAAGACCTGCTAAAAGCTAGTTTTCCATTTGCAGCAAAGTAGAGAAGCCTGTAAGGATGAAGACAACAAACCACTATTTTTCTGGATGATTATTTATTAACTAGCCTTGACTCTTAATATCGACACATCCTATCTTCTGAAAAGATTCAAGAAATAATTTTGGATTATAACGTAGAACCTAGGGGCACCTTATTTCGGCCTAAGTCCCTGTAATGTCTACTCAGAAAACACTTAAAATGCTATTCTTTCTAGAAGTGCAATTTAGCACATATTTGATATCAAGAGAACACTATTATTTGTGATGCATGGATCTCTGTCATAATGAACTAATATGATTTTCCTAAAAAATCTGCACTCCTAAGGCCCAAAAATCATTAAACTTTTGAAGTCACAGTTGTAGGTTATAGGGTTTTCTTAAAGCATCAATATTACTGAAGTTTATAAAAATATTATTCAACATAACAACATTGGTTTAAGTAATTTTCTTCTAATATTAATGTGAGGGCATGATGAAAAGTATTAGTCTGCTTTGGATAATCCCTCACTTTCTTTTTTCAAACATTCCGCATCGAATCCCTGATTATCAACAGACATAACATGAGGAAAACTATTTTTGAAGTGCTTACCAATGAGAAAACTAAAAAGCCATGAAAAAGTCTTTGCTTTAGTTATCAAAAATATGCTCAAAATATTGGCAAGCTACATGTCCTACAAAGACCTTTGACTTGACTGGAATTCTAAAACCCTTCCAAACACTCCCCTTGCCAAATATATTCCAGTTTTACAGGTCTGCTCATATAGAACAGCTTCCTGAATATGCCTTGACAGTACATTTCTGCCAGTCATAAGAAGCAATTCAGCTGGATAATCTCCCAAACATGATATAGGTCTACATCCCACAGTTCCAGTTCAATCTTAAACAGACATTCAGAGACGTTTTTTTAAGCTAACATTGAAAGAGCAACCTGCTAAGTAACAACATTAACTCAAAAAAAGAAATCATCTAGAAGAATATTTATTTTCAGTTCTGAATCATCTTCCTCCAGTATGATGAAGTCCCATACAGCTTCTCATACAAAATCTGATTTAACAGAATATTCAGCATCCTCCAGAACAATTTGCTTCAGCAACTTTACAGGCAATACCCCAATACCAGCTACTGAGTCTGTTCAATTCCATACACACCTGAAGAGCTTTATCACTAAGACACATTTTTAAGGAGGGCAGGAAGAAAAGTGCTTTCTAAAAACTGCATTGACAAGGTAAGTTACAGCACAAAAGCACTAATTTAATGAAACTATTAGGAGCATTCATTTTACTTCTCCTTGGTTTTTTGATTAGGTACTATGAAAAACTTCCTCCCTTTGAGGGTGGTGAGGTCCTGGCATAATGCCCAGAGAACCTGTGGCTACTCCATCCTTGGATGTGTTCGAGGCCAAGCTAGATGGTGCTTGGAGCAACCTCATCTAGTGGAAGTTGTCCCTGCCAATGGCAGGGGATTGGAACCAGATGGTCTTTAAGGTCCCTTCCAACCCAAACCATTCCATGATTCCACATTTCCTTTATGCAGATTATTTGTATTGTATTAATGCTGAAACCCTGAAAGCTGAGGATTTTAGGCTTTCTGTGCTAAAATGCACTGACCCACGAGCAAGCACTACATTTGACCTGAGGCCGTGGAACAGTCTTCCAAAGTTGAGTGATAGCACTGGGATTATGGGTGTATGGTTTGAACAGGACTGTGTAATGTCACAGGGTGCAAAACTTAGGAGTTAAGGGTTTAGTATATAGTAATATATATAAAGCAAGATGGAGGATTTAGGGTGTTGGCTAAGTTCTTCTTCTTTCACCTTCTTCTTCATGGGTTTGGGTGGCGTTTTCTAATTGGGTGAAAAGGTCTGCATTGCGGGCCTCAGGTGGTTAGTTATTGGGTTAGAAGTGAAAATAATATAGGTGTCATCTTGTTATTGGACAAATTATGCTTGAAAGACCTTGGAAAGACTTAGAGACAGAGCCATTTTCTACCTTGTTAGCAAGAACTCACAACTCGTGAGACTGTACTATAGATTAGAATTAGTAAACATCTGAGTCTGAACAGGAGAAAACAGCATCTCCCATGCTTTAATCCTGGCCCTAACAGGTAGAAAGTAAGATAAGAAACCCCACATTTTAATGGCTTTAATCCCAGCTCTAACAGGAAGAAAAGAAGATAAAAACCTCACACACTAACCCATACCACACGTTTCCTTCTCTGAGGTCCTTGAGCACCAACCCCACATAGAACACAAGAGCCCAGCCCCCAGCTGAATAAACCCATAGCTGTGTACTATTACCGTAAGGTATTCCAAGGCGCTCCTGCTCCTTCCGGTAGCCTTCCAGTGCTGCAGCCCATCGCGTCACTTGCTCAGACGTTTCATCTGAAATTGCTGCAATATGTTTTGTCCCATCCAAGGTTATCACTTGAGCTTCCTCAACAAGGTGAGCTTCAGTCTCTGCATGATGAGCATCTGGATCAATCACAACCTCAACAGTCTCCACAGGCTTCACGATTTCCAGGATGTTCAACTTGGGCTCTATCCCTAAGCATGGGAACAACACAAAACTTAAAGTCAGTAATGCAAATATGATAAAAACATTGTTTTAAAGCTTTCTGACTAACTCAGGAAATAAGCAGGACACAAAAGTGTAATCAGATTTTTGCAAGTGTCCTAAATTAGAATTACATACTCTATTAAATAGCATATACTTTAGTAAGGTGAATAACAAAGCTGTCCTTCTTCCCTCAGTATTACAGCTTCCTGTTCTAGTTATGTGATCTATTTCACAGACCTTGAACAGAATGTTCAGGACCTGAGCATAAAGTACAAGTATTTTGGTCTATAAGAAATATACCAAATAAAAAACCCCAAAACAAATAGAAAAAGCAACCTCCAAAAGGACCCAGAACAAGTATCCAGCTTTACTCCAACCATGAGGCATTTCTTTCAGCCTTTACAATACTTCCCTGATATCTCTGGGGTCTACACAAAGCAGTTAACATTATCTTTCAGTACTCTGCAGCAGGCAGTGTGTTAAAGAGTAAGTTAAAAGAAACCTAGAAAATTTTAGGCTTCAATTCATGTTTTGGCTTTATGTTTGTCATTTCAGATATTAGATCATGGAGCTAACAAGGTATGTCTGTATCTATTCTGCAACAAGAAAGAACACAGTCACTAATGCTTTGTATCATCATCTTCTCTGTTGTCTGCTGAGGTGTTTTGTCCAGCTGGTGCCTCAACAAATTTCTGACATTATACAGAAGATTTTTCAAAATTATTTCAAATTTTGTGACATACAATTTTCATTATAATGCCAACAACCACACCTATTTTAAGAGATTTTTATCAAACATATTTTCACATAAATAATCTTTACAATTCTATTTTATCGTGAGTTGGAAAACCTTGACTGTGGTTAGGCTGATGAAAGTAGGATTCACAGAATATCATATGGCCAGAGTAACTTCAGTATCTTGTACCATAGAAGTATTACTTCGTGTCCTTCCTGTCTAATCTATATTAAAGCACAGCATGAGATGGTTCTGCAGGTAACAGCCTTAAATGCTAAATCCACAATCCAGTCATAGTTTGTAAGGGAAAACAAATGGAATATGTACCTGTATTACAAGTAAGAAAAAATAAAGTCTTTTTCAGACAAGTATTCCTCTAGATTTTAAAAGGCAAAAAATATTAGAAAGGGAACAAACATTACAAAGACCCTAGAGTACAAAAACTCAGCAATGTGAAATCAAGGACATGAAAGCAGATGTTGACAACCAGTAAGTGGTTGATTAGATGAAGAAGCAAATGTGAAGAAAAAGCAAGCAAATATCTTACTTAGGAGATTGTTTTATCTAGGCCACGAAAAATTAACATGCACAACACAGGCTTCTTTCAAATCATATGAAAATGGGTAAGGGAAGCCACTAAGGGTTAAGATTCTATTTTTGATCTTTAAAACAGAAAGTAAAGAAAAGGGATTCTAGAGAGGTACAGTTCATTATTGCTCAACAAAATAATTCACTGTCATAAAACCACATGTCAAAAGAACTTTGTGCTTTATCCACAATACAGACTATGGAGATCAAAGCAATGAGTCTCTGTAGAGGAAACACCTTGTAAGTAAAAATGTGAATTAACAGTCTGCCGTCTAACTTACTGCAACACTAGATCAACATTAATTCCCTGGGTTTGTCTGAATGTCTCCTCACATCTCTTCTCCCTTCACCTCCCACATAAGAGATGACCAGTCTTCCTTGGACAGCACCCAAGTTGTGTAACACAATGCCACACACCCCAGAAGTTTAAATTGGTACAAGCAGTAAAAAGCTTCAGGACAGGAGCTATCAGGACACATGTAGATGTTGACAGTACTGCCAACTGTCTGAAAGCAGAGAATATACTGGGGTGATGACTGATCTACAGGCAGCCTGCTTGGTTTTACCCACCCTGAAATTTCTAGTATTAAACACAGCCAGAGATAGGACATTAGTCAAACAGCAACGTTAATCTAAGCAAGTGTCATTACACTTATGATTTGTTCCTTTACATACTAAAAATAACTTATTTCAGAAATTATTATAGAAAAAAACCCCAAATACTTTATTGCGGAGGTCTTCAAAATGAAAGTTTTTTTCAAATTCTTTGATGTACAATGGAACACAGTTACTCATGGTTCCACAGATATGTAAGATGCTCAGTTCAGAACAGTAGAGAACTGGGCTGCACTCAAAGCTTCCGTTCTCACAATGGAAGGAAAACCACACACACTGCCATTCCTCCAACCAGAGGAAATGAATTAGGGCAAGGCAGAGTGCCGTAAGAGTCTTACTAGTAAAACGAAAAATAGGAATGGTATTTTATCTGCTGTAGAATTAAATGCTATAAAAGAACTACACTCAAGTTCAATTATAGAAGAAGAACTATACTTCACCTGTTGTCTTCGAATGTAAAGTCAGCTGATCAAAATTTGGTAGAACATTTGAACTGACATAGCAGCTTTTCTTTCAAGAAATAACAGAATCCAATCCACCACACCGATTAATCTTAGCTATACATTACACAAGTTAGGGAAAAATAAACGTGAGTGAACTGAGAATCTCTCAAAACCTCATTCATGCAAGTAAAATACGGAGTAATAAGCCGTTTTTTCCTATCTGGCTCAAAGAGCTACTTGTGCTCAAGAGCAATAAGTCCATTTTCCTGTTAGTGATCCAAATATCTTCCTTTTGTTATATGCATGCTATTTGTTTTCTGATATTCTGCCCTGACATATTTTACATGCCTTCAACAAACAGATTTCTTATGAGTTGCTGAAGTATCAAGGCCTGAAAAACAATACTGAGGAGTGCTCCAAAGTGACACAGAAGTACTTAACCAAGTGTTTCTTTTAAGAGGGGAGCGGGGGAGGGAGAAAGAGGGAGAGGGGGAGAGAGAGATAGAGAGAAGAGGGAGAGAAGGTGTGATGGGGGCAGGGAGCAAGAAACTCCTTGTGCTGTGTGATCATGAGGCTCAGTTTTGCATTAAAAGGAGAAAACGTAACACAGGAAGAACATGGAAGATGATAGCAAAGATATCCATCACTCACATCCTTTAGAAAATGGAGGTGTGAGCACTGAATACTAGAAGTTAGTGGGCATGAATTAAGAACAGTTATTCTAGTTCCCTGAAGGATATTTCCATTCTATTTTAAAAGCGCAAAGGTAGTACACTTCCTATTACATATGGGGAACTGAGGATTCAACCTAGCACTAGTCACCTGATACTCAGCATTAAACGCAAATCATGTCTTACTGAAGACTGTTAATACAAAGCAGAGAAGTTTTATTCAGTTTAATCTACGATGAAGCCACAAGAAAACAAAAAGTGCTCCCCTAATTTTGCTCATTTGCTTGGCTGATGTAACTCAAAGTATACATAGTCCAGTATGAACTTTTCAGTGCTTAAAAATACAGAAATAAACACCTGTAGCTGTTCCCACAGCCCAATAGGTACATTGTCTTTAAAGATGTGATTGTCTTTAAAGAGTGACGGCTGTCCTTCCACTCAAGACATATGGAGGCAGCAAAGCAGAAAACTAGGACAAAAAGCAAAACAATAAAGCTGCTAGCTCCTGAGAATTTGACAAAGGGAAATCCTGTCACACCAGATAATACAAATAAAAACTATGCCTCAACAAATCTGTACCAAACTGGTCAATGTTCCTCTGACACAATGGTTTATTCTGACTTCTCATCCAAAGAAAACAGACAACAGACAGTGATCCTGGACCTTGATAAGGATTTTCAGTTAGCTACATTTACTTTCAAAATGTAATTGTTCCTAAAGCACACAAGCTCACTCATCTCACAGGGATGAAACTGTCACCTACCTACACAAAAATCTTTTGCTAGCATCAATATTTGGTCTGATATGAATAATTACTCAACCTTGAGGAAAACCTCATACTGTAACAGACACTACTCAACAAAGAATTGTTTGGGTTCTGGATTTGTGTTTGATTTTGTTACTTATAAAAATGATATGGAATTCCTCTAAAAAACATTTTAAATAGCATTAGTCCATGACATTTATTTTAATTTTACTACTTAGAACTACAGTACACAAGGAAAAACACATTCCGAAGCTCTGTGACCACTCATTGATTTTCTCAATTTTACAGCTAGGAACAGAAGATTAGGTTTGCTCACAAGTATTCCTACAATATTAGTTTGTCTGTACAACAGACAAAGGTAACTGCTTACCTTGTCTAGATATTACTTGCACACTGAGTTGCACTGTTCCATCTGTTTTCACTCCTTGATCAAAAAGGCTTCGATCTGGGTCCAGCTTGATTTTAGCATTAAAAATTAAAAAATTAAAAGTACATATTAGTCTCATAGTTACAATAAACTTATTCTCCTTTAAACTTTAGAAACACTTGGTGCCTGCAGCAAATTTTCTGAAGAAGTTTTTAGTACTGTGTAGACAATAGTACATAACAGAAAACATTTGATTGTATTTGAAACTTGCCACTCTGTTCTGTATTTTTGCCTACAGAAACATTTTTTTTTACCTAAAAGAAGCAATGCAATACGGGGAGGTACCCTCACTACCTGGAAACTATCTACAGTTCCTTCTCTGAGTTTTTAACACCTTCATAAAAATTCTTATCTTTATAACAATATTCTTCTGCTGTTTCTAGAAAAGCCACAGATGTCTGATTATAACGTCAAATAAAACACGTAGCTAAATGAAATATAAAACAGTTATACTGTCTAACATGTGGCAATGCCTGTGAAAATGGGGGGATTTCTTGAGTAATGCTTTGCTACCTCTATACCTCAATAATATAGAAACCTTCTCGTTTAGATTCAAAACAAGATTAGACTTATGGAAGTTAGGCAGCAACAAATGACGTGGGCTACCTCAAGAGAAAGTAGTGTGGTCATCGTCCTCATTCTTCTTTCACTTACAAGGGGGTTTCTTAACCTCACACCAGGAACTCCAATAATATTTTGATTATATTCACACTGAACTAGTGTGTATATATTATATGGTGTGATGATAACGAACCTGACATGAAATTAAACTCTTAATTGTAGTTAATATTCCACATGAAGCGTGAATTCCAGAGACAAGGGAAAAAAGTGAAAAAGTATGTAAACCACTTCTGTGTTATGAAGTTAAATCTTTCATAACCTTTCAATTTACCTGGATGTCTTGCAGACAAATCTCATGTGCATCCAAGGAACACTGCAGTCTGGGTTCCAGCAACTTCTTAAGATTTCCAATGGGTTCACTGATGTCAATAGCCTGACTCACAAATTCTGCAGTGGTGTAGGTTTGCTCGACAATGCTTAAATAGCAAATTAATGTAATAAATCATTACCTACATGTTAATAGAGCAGGTATAGGAATGCTTAATAAAAGTTAGAAGTAAACTAGATAAAAAGTAATACTGACTCTGAAACCTTAATATCATGCAGTATTAGTTTGAGTACTCTTAATTTGAGTAGAGAGTCAATTACTAAATTGAATTCATTAATTTTACAGTTGTGTAACTCTTCTTTCACCCTGTTACCACTAAAAAGCTCAGGTATATACCAAGATTCAGATCACCTCTTCAGGAGAGTAAGCCATGGTTAGCATATTACATATTGCTAACTTGCATGTAGAGTAAACTAATTTTTTTGCTTTGCCTGGCCTGTATTTAAAAGATATTCAAGTTAAAAGCAAACACAGAAACTTAACAGACAGGGAAAACAGAAGGAAAAAATGCTCACACTTATACATAGCAGCTTTCAATGTCTTTCCACCAGTCAGCACAAGAACAAGCTTAACACATAAAAGGGACAATCAGAAGGAAGTACAGCAACATGGAGCCTTGAAGGAACCATTAGTCACATGACATGGTTGTCCCGCACTACATGACAGTATTGGCACAGGCATTCAGAAACGTCATTGTTATGGGGACTCATGTTACAACAATGACCTTACACAGCTGGGCTCTCTTCATTTTTACAGAAGGAAACCAGAATGTACACAGATACGGTCTGTCAGTGGTAAAAATACACAAGGAACTTAGAACAATAAGAAACTAGCAAGTGGCTTTGAATTAGTTCTCCAGAATAGGTTCTTAAAGAGCAGTTAACCTAACCAGCCTCAGTTCTTTCTACCTGTCAGAGACTGAAATGTTATGGTTTATGGCTTCAACATCTTTATGAAAGACCTTTGCCTATTATAGCAAAAGTGGGTAAAAAGAGCTGCATGGAAGACTACCACACCCTGAAGGGGACTCCTGACTGAGGCCCTTGACTACAAGTTAACAGAGATAAGATAAAGTGACTCAAGTCAGGGATGGGGTAAAAGAATATATTCACAAGAGGATTACACCCAGCACCTTTGGGGTAGAGGCCACAGCCCCAGGTTTTTCTGCTGCCGGACTCTCACAGATCCCTACACCAAAGGGGGGAAGGAGAAGAGGTTTTGGGTGTGTGGCATAGCCTCTGGCCAGATGCAGTGAACGCCCATCCTCCACTGGGCCGACTGGCCCAGCTGTGGGTCCTCCCACCCCTGGGAAGGCCACATCTGTGTGAGGGACAACCATGTGAGGGACAACAAAGGGGGTGTCATGGCTCATCAAAGGCCACCCCCAAAGGGGTCCCCAGACCCTGCACCAGAGCACTGCACATGATACTACAAGATGCAACAGACCCACAGTCTTGCAAGGGACAGTGTCAAACCTGTCCCCCCCCCAGAGGTACCTGCGTCTTCCCACCTGCCCAAACGTATATTAATCCATTGGATTCTATACTTTTTAGTGGGGACCCTCACCACCAAGAAGACCAGATGGAGGGAAGCAACAAGATGTCATTGGGACCCTTGGAAGGGTGATATGCTTCTGCTTAATATTTGTCACTGATCCTGTCTCCCACTTCTTTTTCTATTTCCGTTTTTCTTTCTTTTCTCTTTCTCTTACCTCTTTTAATATTAAATAAATACATCAATTTTATGGTATCAACATCTAACTTCATTTGGTTTTAATCCACTTTTGGGGTGTATTTCATACCTTTCTGGGTTTGATCTGTTTTATTCACAGAGAATTAGTTTTCTTTGCTCTTCTATGTTTAGACTGGACTGCAACACATTATCTGACGCATCTGAGCACATTAACTGATGCTCTGAGCTTCCAAACACAGTAGTGAAAATTAGAAGGGAAGCATTGGAAACTAAAAATCCAGGTTGAGGTAATTAAGTCAGAGTCCTACTTCAGTATGTACGGTTTCAATGGCCCTAACAACAGCATAGTTGATACTGAGCATCATTTCTGCTCTGTTAAAAACAAATCCTGCTGTAGAAATCTTGTATAAGTAAAGCAGTAAATCTTGTATCAGTAAAGCAAAGGACTGGAGATATAGAAAGGTTCATCTCAATTACAGAAGGATCCAGTGAAGTGGAAAGGTTTGCAGCACAAACACAAGACATACTACTACAGACACGAAAATATGAAAAGTAAAGTACTAATAAGGTAGCAAGAGATTACCAAAAACAGATTGGGATTTAAATAACTAAGGTTGAGGAACATGACAGCACTATACTGACTTCCTACAGTGGACACATTTCAACTTCCAGAAAACCACCATTTAACTGGATAAGAAACAGAAAAACTAATTAGTTAATTAATTGCTGCCTAAGAATACCAAAGAGCAAAGACAGCACATACCTTTCTTCTGTGCATTCCTGTTTCTCAGTTCCATCAATTTCAATTTCTATCAGCTCCTCTGCCTCTCTCTTAGTCATGGCTGCAATGTCTTAAGAACAGAGCTATGAACAGAAAGTAACTTTTTGTGTAAGTCACAGACTAACATGACTAGACAATGTTTTGTATCCTATCACACATTTTTTTAAATCCAATACCAGAATAGCCTTATAAAGGTAAGAATTCATATTAAAAAAAAATCCAAAAATTAATACAGATTTCACAAAATATATTACTATACATATCCTCAAACAAGTGTTCTAGAAGCAAACATGGGACTATTAAGACATTTGCACAGAGCCTGAAGCCTGATTCTCTTGGAGGCACCCAAATTCATGGATTTT
This sequence comes from Phylloscopus whistleri, assembly GCA_017589585.1. NCBI lineage: Eukaryota > Metazoa > Chordata > Aves > Passeriformes > Phylloscopidae > Phylloscopus > Phylloscopus whistleri. Next base: position 2,464,404 of record JADMLD010001404.1, read on the forward strand.
TTGTTGTTGTTGCTACAGGCCACCTACAGCAAAGCACATTTGAAAATTCAAACTACACTCCTAGCATGGGTGAAAGACACTTATAAATTTAAGCAGCATTTTATTACATGAAATACATGCAGGAGGCAGTTATGGAGAAGATCCATGATTTCTTCATAAGTAAATAAAGTCAACAACGAAGTGTTTGTTGACTACCCCATCTTTCCACCCAAGCCTCCCACAAGTGAATGGCTGATGACATGAGCACAATGAACAGATCTTGTGAAGTCCCAAACTAAAGCAGGATGCTAGTAATGAAAGGAAAAGCTATTCTGTGATGACATTCTCACTAATACTGCAGATTTTCATGCCCTGTAGAACACTGGAGTCTGTTGGGAACGTAAGCAGGAAACAAAGAGTTACATACAGCATTTGATCTGTAAAAGCATAGCTTGTCTGGTATTGCTGTTTTTCACTAACCAGCACATTTACCATAACTATAAAATTCTTATGATAAAAATCCGACCAATTATATTAACAATTTACAAAAAATAACATCATGAACTCATAGCAAAAGAATCAGGAAGTAGAAGCACAGAGGAAGAAAAAAAAAAACATTGTAGAAAAAGCAAAAGATGACTACTATTTAAATATCCAGTATAGAAGAGGTCACCAAGATTTCCATCCTGGAATCATCCTTTCCCAGGTACTACTCTCTCCCAAACCCAATTATTAACAAGACTATCTACTGAAGACAAGATAATAAGGATATGTATTAATCTTTAAAACTTCTCAGAAGTAATAGTAACCAACTGTGTTTTACAGCTGCTACGTAAACTATCTAAAGAAATTCAAACTACTCATCATCTCCTTCAAAAACTATTTTGTAAGATCGGTTGTGAAAAAATCAAATGCTGCATATGGTTCATTCTGTAAGAAGCTACTAAGGCTAGGAAGTAAAAAATCACCTTATCAATATCTCATTCCTAGAAGCAAACCCAGAACCCATTCCACATATGGATCTGTGAAAATCTCCAAAGGGCCCGTGTAGTGTCCACAAAATAAGGCTCCAGGAGTCCAATTTCTGTATCACTTAATCTTGCCTATTATTCCCATGATAAATGCAAAAGACTGAAACACAACTTTTGAAGAATGCAGACAGGCTTAACTATCAGAATGCACTGACACCTGCATGGTTACAGGTGATCTGTCAGACTGTTAAAAAATATTTCAGAACTAAGACTTGAGCAATGTCTCTTACTGAAAACTCCCAAAGCAGCAAACTGGTATGACAGATATAGCTGGACTATATCTGCACAGATGATCTGGCTTAACAGATATCAGCTCGACCAGCCTAGCTCGAAGTAAACAAGTACCTAGACTTAACACCTCAGACAGATCCGCTGAAGCACAGATACACCCATATCATTGGCCAGTGAGCTAGGCGGAGTTAAGACCCTTGACCAATTATGTCTGTAAGTGCGGGAAATTTGGAAGCTCTATAAAAGGAGCTGCAGAACAACAAAGAGTGACTGTTGCTAGGTGAGCTTCAGTGTGTTAATCTCGTGTTCCTGTCTCCGTCAACAGCGACAAACTGGTATGATAAAAAGGGGTGAAAGTCTTTTCTGTATCAGCAATCAGATTAAAAACATAAAACAAAGGTAAGTTATCTCTTTTTTTGTGATGACAGGAGTTTACCATTAAGGTCACAAAGGGGTTAGACTGGGATTTCTGTTGACATATTCATAAGTTATTTACTGAAAAAACAGTTCAAATTCACAGAACAAACTCACCATCTTGATTTCTGGCAGAAAATATTCAATACGGCTAAATGCAGAGTGATAAAATATTACTGCTGATAGTATCAGCACAGAATTAGGTAAGGAATTTAGAAGTTCCTATGGACTGGACTCCAAACTGGCAGCTGGACTAGTAACTGTTCACACCCTCTTCAAAGGAAGGTCATGGTTGAATCTCTCAGGCTTTGTTAAATTTTTGGATCCCTGGAGGGGCAGGAAAGAGGAACCCAGGCACAAAGAGCAGGTGCATGAAGAGGAAATATACAAAGAGGAAGAAAGATGGTCCTGCTGAGCACAGATACAAAGAAGGGAGATGGGTACAAAGAATAACAACATAATATAAACACATAAACTCATTAAAGTTCACAGAAGCCTAAAGGGGAAAATTATTCAGTCTTCCCTATACTAGCATAAAGAGACTTTTTACGATATATACATTTCACATGAAGTCTAGCAGTTTATTCCTACAGGATGATGTGGATTTTGAAAGTGAACATAGGTTCAGATGGGACTGAGCTGCCTGACCCTTCCCTGAAGGCTACTGAGAGACAAGAAGACTCAAAGAGCCTGGCTTGCCTGGAGGGTTGATTTGGCAGGAACACTAGAACAGCAGCATTTCTTCAAAGGAGTATAAAAACTGTGGTTGATTCCTGGAAGGTTCAGCCTACTGAATTCTGCTTGTTACTACTTTTTCCTTCAACCTAACAAACCCTAAGACTTACCTGTTAACCAAGAAGAAACCTGACCTCCACTAACATACAAGGCACCTGTCAACAGAGACTTCTTCCCTCGTATGACAGCCCAGAGCTATTCCAGTATCTTTTACAGTAAGAAGAGTAGTCCCTTTGTTCTGTTTAAAATCTGTCTTTTCCCTAGAACACAAGGAGTTGAGCAAGGAATGAGCCCACTGTGAATTAGGCACAAACTCTCTGAGTTTGCTACCCTACCAGGAATTGTGAAATGGGGTCCAGTTCTGGAGCTCAAACACATAACCAGCTGATACTGAAGCCCAGCCACTGGAGTCATCTGTGCCCCAGAGAAGCTCTGGTGTGTGGAGCACATGGTTCCTAACTGTCCATTATTATCCAAATTATAAATACCAACACAAAGCAGGTAACAAAGCAGATAGCCTGTCCTTTTACAACTCATAAGCCAGTTCAGTTTTATGATGGAGATAGTGGAGCACTGAACAGGGTGGGGGAAAATCACACCAGATTTGATGTGTCTAACTTCCCTATCAACAGCATGAAGTGAGAAAATAAAGCCAAAATGGGAGCCATGGCTGTGCAGCATGTACCTGGCCAAACATTAAGAAGCAAACTATGCAAGATCACAGGATCAATTAGGTTGGAAAAGACTTCTGAGATAATCATGACTGTACACCGTGTCAACGAGACCATGGCATTAAGTGCCAAATACAGTCTTTCCTTTAACATCTCCAGGGATGGTGATTCCACCACTTCCCTGGGCTGCCTGTTCCAACGTCTAATCACCCTTTCAGTGAAGAAATTCCTCTTCGTGTCCAGCCTAAACCTCTTCTGGCACAGCTTAAGACTCTTATTACTTGTTTGTGGAGGAGCACTGCCCGACTTCCCATCTGGCTGCAACCTTCTGTCTGGGAATTGTAAAGAGAGATAGGGTCTTCCCTGGGCCGCCTTTGACCTGGGATGAGTGCCCCCAGCTCCTCCTTATCAGACTTGTGCTCTAGACCCTTTCCCAACTCCGCTGCCTTTCTCTCGACTTGCTGCAGCCCCTCTTATGTCCTCCGCGAAAGAGGGTCCCAGAACTACACACATCACTTGAGGGGCTTCTTACGACTGCAAGGGGAGAACCACAACACGCCACATCCTGTTACGTTTTCACCCAAAACAAGGTTTTTACAAGCGGAGGTAAGTTTTCAGGCGCCGGGGAGGCCTCGCGAGCCCCGCGGCGGCAGCACTCCATCCCAGGGGCCCTTCCCCGCGACTGCCGAGGCGCCACCTCCCCCTGGGCCCCGCTTCCCGCGGCGCCTCCGTGTCGTTGTTTGAACCCGAAACGGAAATGGGATCGCGGAGCCGCCGGGGGAGAAACGGAAACAAAACACGGGCCGGGCCGCGCTCACCCGCCGCCACCGTCCGTCCGCCCGCCCGCCCGCTCGCCCGCTGCACCGACACGTCCTGCCGTCCGTCCGCGTTCGGGAACTTCCCCACCTCCGGGTCCAGGACCGGCTCCGGGAGCGGGTCCAGGAGCGGGTTGCACCAGGATCGGGGCGGCGCGCAGGCCCAGCGCGGGGAAAGCGCGCGACACCGCCGCGCCCCAGCACGAACTACGATTCCCGGCGGCCCCCGCGCGGGTACTACGGCTCCCGCGGCTCCGGAAGGCCCCGAGTCGCTTCCCCTCACTTGGAAGTGGCTGTGTGCGGACACGGTGCGTGCTGGGCTGTCCCAAGGCTCTTCCCGCGCTACCCCAGGTCCCGGCGGGCGCTAAGCAGGGCCGGACGGTGTATGGGGACGAGGGAACCACAGCTGTTCGCGGGGGGGCGGGGGAAGGAGGGGTGGTGGTGGTGGTTCCCGGCGCGCATCGCGAAGGCGGCGAGGCCGAGCAGAGGCGGTGTTTCGGCCAAGGTGACTCTGGAGGGCTTCGCTGCGTTGAAATTGTCACTTTTTTTTCTACTTAAACAACGCGGAGAGTGGAATTCACCTTTTGTCTGGGTTGTTCTGTCGCGGTTCCGTACCGAACGGGCCGCGGAGCTGCACCCGTGGGATCACGGTGCGGTCGGGTTCAATGGGTGCTGGAATTTCCCCCCGCCATGCTGTTTTAAATAACCTTTGAATACCTCTCTGCTTTAAAGTCCAGCTCCAAAGTACATTTTTCTTTCTTCTTTATGCATTTATCTTAAAAAAGGAAATCTCTTTTAAATACTTGTTTGGTTTCAGCTCCAAGCTATTTTTTCCTGCTTTTTTAATGCATTTATATCGCTGTGACTAATTTATTCCTGCTTTGGTGTTTTGTTAACGGTTAAAGCAGCAGTGCCACCATGATTCTGCGACAGATCTTGCGGCTTTCCTCCCTTTTCCACTCCACTGTGTCCGTTCATGTGCGCAGGAACATTGGGCTCTCTGCAGTTGTGTTCAACAAGACAAGAGAACTGGACCCGGTTCAGAAGCTCTTCTTGGACAAGATCAGAGAATACAATACGAAGAGCAAGTAAGTAAAGGAAACTGTCTTAATGAGAGGGTTGATGGCAAAAGGGGAAAATCTGTTGATTTTGACATTAAAACGTCAGAGATGAAGTGTTTGATTTTTGACAATTTGATAGTTTTGTAGACGGATGTGTAAATATTTAAAGTGTGTTTTCCTGCAACACTTAGTGATGGTTTCCCAAGTGGGAAAGCTTGTTCTTGCATGTCTAATAGAAAATATCACTTTTTTTTCCCTTAAAAAAGAAGAATTCTAATGTCATTCTTCTTGAGTAGTTAAGGCACACAGTTAAGGTCTTTTGCACACTACATGAATGTACTGGTATGTTAATTTTTACCTATCTACATGCTCTATAAATAGGGGGGGGAAAAGCCGAACAAACCCTTTCTCTTTTTTTGGCTAGGGAAAAGAGTTATTCTGTAGTCTTGTTTCCAGAAGCTGAAAGGAAATAGCCTCCGAAAGCAAGTGAGAATTAGTTGAATTATCAAGATGGTTCATTTAACATCTTCTGTTAATAAGCAGTTCCTTCAAATGGAATCTTAGATTCTTGTAATGTTTGAATGAACTACTGACCAGGAAACTAAAATTACAGTAATTCTGTATAATTTATTATTGGAAATGTTTCTGGGAAGGAATTAAGATGCTTCTTAGCTCTACTGGTGGAAGATGTGTGTATCCTTACCTACAAATCCATTTGCGTAAGGAGGGAGATATTTGGTGGTTTTACCCACTCTAAGCGTGGATCCTGTGCTGGTACAACTGAGCGCTGGCAATCCAAGGAGTTACTATTTTAGTTATCTGATATATGAATCCCAAGAAGCTCCTGTCATGGTGGGGGTTTTTTGCTTCTTCAGCATTCAAAATGGGTTCGGAACAGTTAAGCTTTACTAACTGAGATAACTAATTCAGAGATAGAAGAGATGCAAATCACAGTGTTGTTAGGAATTCACACCTGGAATAAAAAAAAACTAAAAGCCCTGAGAGCCTCCAAACTCATCGGTGTTTTTGCCTCATAAGAACACCTTTTGTCTCAAAAGGCTTGGATTTTCATCACTGATAGCAGAAAATCTTTACTTTACACTGAGAATCTTGTTTATGTGTAAGGTAAGGAGGCCCTAAGGTGTCATATCTTGAGTTTTGGAAATACTTTAAATGAGTTCTTTTGGTTGGTTATTGAAAAGGTTTTAATTCATAAATGGGCTTGAAAATGTAGAATTTTCCATGTGAAATGTTAGAACTGAGTTGTTAATCACAGCTTTTAATGTTTATTAGGCAAGCTGGAGGGCCTGTTGATGCAGGACCCGACTTTCAAAAGGATATGAATGAATCCCTTGCAAGACTCCAACGGGCATATGGTGAGGGAGATCTCACCAAGTTTCCAGAATTTAAATTTGAGGGTAAGTTAACAATCTTTACTGAATTCTAATTGCAAGTAGAGACATATTCACTCTCAGGTTTTTTTTTTTTAATTCTCCTTTAATTTATATTTGTACCATTAATTTTGTGTAAAATGCCTTCTGGGAATCTTATGCACAGTTCACATCTGTTTCCATGTGACTCCTGTTTTGATTACTTGCTTTTGCTAGCAGAGATGTGCTCTTCCTTATACTAACGATTAACAAAACTTGCAGTCAATTCAGGCTATCTTAATTGTCCTTCAGACACCCTAAAAAAAGAGTTCAAATAGTAATAGCTTACAGTCTGTATTTTTCTTATCTTGCCAAAGAGATTAGCAGACTATAATGTGAATATCAGTTAGTCTTAACATCATCTAAACAGTGACTTTTTTGATATTGTAAGCTCCTTGGGAAAGCCACTGATTTCAGAAAATTAACATAGGACTTAACTTTCTTATTTATGAATATTTTGTGGCTAAATTATATTAAGCCTTTATCTTCAGCTATTTGGATAGGACTTCCGTTTGACTGCTCTAAGTCTGTTTTAGCGTGGAAGGGAAAGGGTGAAGGGCACGAGGCTTGGTTGGTATCTGGCAGCCAGCCAAGGCCAACCACCATAGTCAGCAACTTCTAGTTCTGACCAGATTGTCTGGGAATTCTAATTTAGACTAGGAACACCCTTGAAAACTTTTTGGGATTTGGTAGTATTTCAGTTGGGTAATGTTGGTGCCAGGTTGTTACTGGTGCAGATAAACCAGAATAACCAGAATACCTGTAAAGTAGGATTTATGGTTTTGTTTGGTTTTTTTTTTTTATTATTTTTCCACAGTTTTAGGGATGTAGTTTCTCTATATTTCTGTGTCATGTATGAAACTATGCATGTTAAAATTTTACTTGTTTTTGTAAGGAAAAAGCATTTGTGTGACCATAGGAACGCAGCAAAGCACAGACACAACACTATGTTCTTTGCCACTGTTGCCTATCCTGGATCTAATTTCAATTAGGTTTCAAATTGTAATTATATGAGTAATTATATGTGTGGGAACTTGAGGTTTTTTACATTAGGGATGCTTGCTATAAGCTGAGCCTTGCCTCTCAGACTTTGTATTAAAGACAGCATGCATTAGTAGCCCAGGTGCCCAAAGCCCTAACCTTTGTGAGCCTGTACCTTTGACATCAAGAGCTCCTTGGTCAGTGTTTGCATGTGGAGAGTATCTTGCTGAGTCTAGTTGAAATTGTGTGCTGCTCCTCTCTGTTACTATACATTGATAATACACTAATGAAAGGGAGAGAAGAGCTTGATGACTTGTTCTTGTATCAGAGTTATGTTGGAAATACTTGCCCAGTAACATTCTGGTGGATCTCTTCAGTTTCTCTGCTGTCTTCTCCCCTATCCCAGGTGTTGCTAAAAGCTGTTTTGGCAGAATACTACTGAGGCTTAACCTTTATACAAAACTCCCACAAGGCGAAAAAGACCTTGTCTCCAGCCTAGTTACTGTATACTGCTGCCCACGTGGAATCAGAAAGTGGGGGTGTAGAGTGCAATGTGCTGCTTTAGCTTGCCAATGTAATGGTTGGTTTTCTTTACATTACAAATTAATTATGGTGTTTGAAGATGGAATAAACGGAGACTAACAGGAATTTTCTCTCTCCATTCCTCCTGTAGAGCCCAAGTTTGAGGAGACTCCGAAGTAATCTCTGCAGCCTGTATACCAAACCGCAGGGTACAGCCATGGAGTTGCTGAACATGGCACCAGTTGTGATTTAATAAATGTAGTGCTTCAGTTTGATTTTAGTGGTGTGAAGAAGCTCTTAACTGCATGGTGAGCATAGCTAGCTGTGATCATCAACTCTTTCTTATGTGACAGAGGCAGCTGAGTAATGCTGCTTAATGTTAACTGCGAAATTCCTTTTTGTGTTATGTTTTAATGCTTAGATATTATAACACTCATAACCAGGAAGAAATTACTGGTTCTGTTGAGTTTAGCCTTAAAGCTTCTGCAGAAAAAAAACTCCATGAACCTTAAGTCTGTCGCAAAGCTTTACAGTAGTGATGGAGCTGCACAAATGCCCTAATTCTACACTGCATCAATGAACACAAAGGTGATTAAGTTAATCTTCCAGAAGAAACTGAAATCTGCTAAAGAGGTTATAAGGTGTGAATTTCTGCAACTGAACTAGTGACAAAAACACTTCAGCTTCTCAGGAGCTATTTATTCATAATAATTATTATCTGAGAAGCTACATAAACACTTCAACAGTTAGAGTCTACATACTACAATTTGAATTGTATTGACATGATTTTTCTTCAGAATGAAACTACATATGCAGTCTACAGAGAGAGAGACTTCCACATAAAACACTGCTTGGGCTTTAATTACAGGAAGATTTATTTTGTCAGCATAGTGAGTTTATTTCTGCACAGCTACACACTTTGAAATTGCATCAGATTTGCAAAATCATCTCCAAGTCCTAGTAAATCAGAATTGCAGGAGAAATTGAGCCCTTGACAGTGGTTGAGACACAAGTAGTGAGGTCATGTATTAAAGTTACTTGAATAGATTGTTCTAAGCTGCAAGAGGGAATCTTGTATTGCTGCCTGTACATACGAACAAAATGAGAAGCTTTCACACACAACTAAATTGAATATAAAAGCTAATTTTTCTCTAAGTTTTTTGGGGGGTTATTTTTTTTGAAATGCCATCACAGCTAGATTGACTAAATATTGGCAGTTTCTATTTTCAGCATGTAAGACATGGGAACTATTTAAAGAGCAGAGGTCAAAAGATCCCTTGGTGTTGCGGTTTAACCCCAGCTGGCAGCTAAGCCTCTGGCTCACTCCCTGCCCCCTCCCTCTATTGTAGGGAAGGGAATTGGAAACAAAACTCATGGGTTGAGATAAAGCAGTTAAAGAATTGAACCAAAGTAATAATAAGGGGAAAAGAGAGAGAAAACTTGAGAAGCACAAGTGATGCACAGCCCAAGTGCTCATCACTTGCTGACTGATACCCAGCCCATTCCCCAGCAGCAAATGGCCCCTCCCAGCCAACTTCCCCCCAGTTTATGTACTGGGCATGATGTTCTATATCTCTTTGGCCAGTTAACGTCAGGGTCCTGGCCTTGTTTCCTCATGACTTGAGTACCTTCTCACTGGCACAGCATCAGACACTGAAAAGTCTGTCTCAGGGTAAGTACTGCTGAGCAACAACTGAAACAGTGTGTTATTGACATTATTCTCATACTAATTAAAAAAACAGCTCTGTACCAGCTACTAGGAAGAAAATTATTTTCCAGCTGAAACCAGAAAAGTATCAGCTGCTTATTCCATACCATTTATGTCATGCCAGATCCTACACTCTGCAATACACCACCACCTTTCCCATCCTTTTATAGATGCACACACAGATACCATTTCCTTAATCTATAGACAATCCCTACAGAAGTCTATTCAATTCATTTAGTCCATGACCTTTGGCTTACAGTTTCTCAGGGCAGGAAAGAGCGTGTCTGGTGTTAGATTGTTGCATGTTGAAGCCAGTTCTGATTCCATCACTGCTCTCCTTGTCCAGTTATATTGAAGTTTATTCTTAATGTGGCAGTTGAAGGGGAGTTGGGTTCAGATCCCCAAAGCTGGAGGGATGGAGACAGCTGCATGCCCACCATTGCACTGGGCACCTCATGGTGCCTGACACAGAAGTGCTAATACACAGCATTATACAGCAATTAACATCACATAATTCACTGGCTATTCGATTAAATCCACTCAATGCACAAACCACGACTTGCCCATCCTCCCGTCTTACTAAGTGCGCCCAGGTCCTTGAGCAAAAACAATCCCACAGATGAGTTTGCCTTTGCCCAAGGCAGGAGTAACTCAGACTGTCTTCTGCAGCACATTTTTTGTGCGCACTACAGAACTTTATTCCCTTCTACAGTAAAAGTTTTGATTGGACAAGGCCAGCCCACTTGGCAGATCTTCTAGTGCTGACTCACCAGGTGGCCTTTGCCAATATGTGCATCCCCAATGTTTGAAGGTCCTCCTGCCCACTGCTCTCAGTGTAGTCTAACAGTCCATTGGATCATTTGGTTTTCTCAGCTGGTGCATGATAAAATACACCTACTAAATGCCATGTTCTTTGGCCTAATCATCTGTGAGTGTTTTCCAAGTATTTCTAGTTTAATCTGTTTAAAGGCTTGGTATTGCTCAGGGCCCCATGCAAAATCATTCTTCTTCTGAGTCACTTGATAAAGAGGGCTTACAATCAAAATAATTTGGAATATGCATTTTCAAAAACCCGCAACATCTAAGAGAGTTTACTTTTTAAAGAATGGATTAGAATTTCTTTCCATAGGATCAGGAGTAAATTCAGCCCTTCCACTCTGCCTGGGTAACCATCCACTGGAGATGGGAGTAGCAGCTTTCCTAGAAGAACTGCCATTTGGGACTCTTTTCCTTATAATTCATATACCCATGTCTCCAGGGTCAAGGTAGGTCTTCCATCACAATTCTTCATGCCCTCTCTGTGGTCTCAGCTAAACCCACAGGTTTTACACATCCTATGGTGTGTACCTTCCATATCCTCCCTCTTGAGCCAATGCTTACTGTCATTAGCATTGGTCTGTAGAGGTGGAGAACAGAACATATCCTCTTTGAGCTGCTGAAACTCCTAGTACAGTTTATCTGATAGTTTCTCCACAGATGAGAGAGGAAGAGAGGTTGTCTTCAAATTCCCAGAGATGGCAAGCCACTGCATCCACAGATGGTTATGTGATGTCTTTCCAGATTAACGTTGCCAGTGGGTTGGTGTGTACTCTTTGTACACTCTACAAACTTCCACCGCATGGGTCATGTGCAGAGGAATTGGTCTGGATCTGTGGGGAACCTTGTATTGTCCAGGTCAAAATAAATAATCTCTAGCACGGCTAATTCCCTCAAGTATTGGATATCTTTCTACTTGCATGGTGACATGTAAGTCTTTCTTGTAAGGATACCTTCATGTTTGACAGGAGTTGCTTCCAGAGGCTGAAGACTTGTGTCTCTTGTGGAATCACCTTGTCAATTCCTGCTTTCTTAGAAAATGATTCTTACCCTCTAATTCCAATCTGTTAGCCCCGTTATCCCAGCATCAGAGCAGCCAGGTGATAGTACACTTGTCAGGACAACAGCTGAAATATTTATGTACATCTGCAGCTCACTCAGGAATAAGCATTGAGTGGTTGCCTCTTGTTGGCCTGTCACTGAAGTTTGTGTAGGCATAGTACGTGTTGGTGGGGTTTTGGTAGCCACAGATTGTTTCTTAACCCTAAAGAAGGCCTGAACCATATGCAACATACTGATTGTTACCAAAAGGACTGGGTTGGTTTCAAGGGTAGTCACAGGATATGCAAAGTCTTTAAAATTCTCAAATGCTACTGTAATCATCCTGGAGGGGAAGGAAGGATTTTTTCCATGGGTTAGCTCTCTGAGGGTAGAAGGCAGTAGATGTAACTGTGGATAGTTTACACCAGATGGCTCCTAAAGGACAGCAGGGATACACACCAGGCAGGCTCATGACCAGCCATTCTATCATATCACAAGCCAGTACTATACAGAACAACACAGTGATAACCTTAGCCCAAGCCTAGAGTAAATGAATCAATACGGTGACCAGCAACTATTAAACCAATACAATGAAAGCTTATATAACAAATTTGTTTTAATGTGCTCTAGTGAGATCTGTTTTTATCTCAACCTTTTGAGTAACACGTCTGGTGCCAAAAAGGACTCCCAGCAGCTCAGCCAGCAGCTTAGCCTTTGTGGCTGCTTGCTCACTCTCCCCATCCCAGCCCAGTGGGAGAACTAGGAAAAAAAAGTAAAATTGGTGGGTTGAGAGAACAACAGTTTAATAATTGAAACAAAGTAAAATAAGATACTAATAATACTAATAATTACAACAACAATAATATGAACTGTAGTGAAAAGAAGAGAGAGGAATAAAGCCCAAGAAAGACAAGTGATGCACAACGGTTTCTCACCATGCACTGACTGATGCCCAGCCTGTCCTCCAGCAGCAGTTGGCTCCTCCTGGCCAACTTTCCTGATTTAAATAGTAGGCATGATGTTCTGGTGTGGAGGTGGTCAACCAGAACCAAGCCTGTTTGAGTTCTAGAAGTGTTTGGACAATGTTCTCGGGCACATGGTGTGATTCTTGGGGTGTCCTGTGCAGGGCCAGGAGTTGGACTTCATGATCCTGATGGGTCCCTTCCAACTCAGCTTATTCTATGATCCTGCGATTGTATGCATGTCCCTTTGGACAGCTCAGATCAGCTTTCCCAGCTGTGCTCTGTCCCTGCTTCTTTTGCACCTCCTTACTGGAAGACCATGGGAATCTGAGCACTCCATGACTTGGAGTAAGCACTATTCAGCAGCAACTAAAACATCAGTGTGTTATCAAGTTTATTCTCATATTAAATCCAAAACACAGTTACTACGAATAAAACTATCCCAGCTGAAACCAGGACTCTGAAACTTTTGTATAACATCATTTGATGTCCCTCACAGAGGCTGAAATCTTCTAAATAACAAAGGACTTGGTATGCTTGAAATCCTAAATGAAGCAAACAAGGTTACATAAGTAATAGTTCAAAGATTTTAAGCAGGTTAATATTTAGTGTACATTTAAGAAGAAACTAAGGCATTGAGCTTGACAAGAAATATGTCTGATGCAGTTAGTAAATGTTTATTCTTTTCTGGGATGGGAGGTCTACAAAATGCACTCTACACAGAAGTAGTAACCTATTCATAAATACAGGTATCAAACAACTCTGTTCAGCATCTGATTTTTAAGTGCATTAACAATGATAAACAGATACCTCACTCAGAGCAAACAGATAGTTGGTCTCAGGAAGTTTCTTATATACATACTAGGTCAAGGAATAAGCTTATGCAGTTTATTATGTTTTGTTTTGATTAAGGAAATGGGTGGTGTTCAGGGATCTTTTAAGGTTACATCAGTATTACTCATGCTACTTAAACTCCTAATGTCCTTAAACTGTAGATAGTGATATTAAGTCACTCCTAGTTGAAGTTTTACTTTGAACTCTATTCCTTTTGCACCAGTCTGAAAAGCTGGAATGATGTACATGTAGTTAAAGCCCTTGAGCTCACTCAAGGAAGTGGGTGGAAGTAGTAAATTCAGCTTCCATAATTAGTCTTTTCACCCACATTATTCTTACAAGAGTTAGGGCCCAATCTTTCTCTCATTGCTATCTTGGACTGTGTCTCAGTTAGTTAATCAATATGTACAAAAATATGCAAAGTATGGAGCAAGGTGCTGTAGTTGTGTGGCACTTGAGACTATGCAATAGGAAGCTAAAGGATCTCCAGGTACTGGTACCAGGTACGGCACAGCAGGAGTGAGGAGTTCGTGTACATGTGCAAAGACATTACAGATCTAAGGAACTCTGAAGATACCTAAAGATTTTAAAACACACTAGTGAACACAAAAGACTTGCCTTTTCACTTGTAGATTGATAGTTTGTCTTCTTTCTGTTAACAGAGCAGGAAAAGAGTACAGTTTAAATAGCGAATTTTCAAGTGTTGGGTTTATAGGAGCCTTTGGGAGCCTTATATATGAATGCATTTTTCCAGATTTCCAGCAATCCTCAGGGTTTTTTTCCTCCTCTCTTAGAAAAAAACTTACAATAACAAATCCATTGACTGCTTTTAGATACTAGTCATTATCTCATAAACCACTGCCAAACACCTTCTCTACCTTGTCTTCCAGTTACACTTTTTGTCTAGCTCATGGCCAGAACTAAAATAGCTCAAGGAATTCTGACTTGCTACAAAGAAATTTGAGTGAAATAAATCCATATCAAAGGAATATACCAGGCATCATCAGAAAGTTTCCACCAGTTATATTTTTACAAAACACTTCCTGAAATAACCTGTAAATATGGATATGAGAGCAGTTCAAATTGGTTCTGATTGTCTTTTGCCTAGTTTGAAGAGGAAACACATGAATGCCTATAGCTGAGTTAGGGGTGTAAGCTATAACTATGTAAAAAGACACATCTCTGTGTATTTACCACAGTAATGTAGTGGTTCACTTTCTGACTAGCACACTGGTTTCTAATAAGGAAACCAGCTAGTGTGTAGGATCAGTGTCAAGAAAGCTACTGCACAAAAATCATGTTAGAAAGGCTGTAAAAATCATTACAGTTACTAAATCATCTGAAACATAAATGCGGTTTGCAGTGATTTATGTACTATTTGCATCAAGATACTTACTGGGAAGAGCTTTCCTCTGAAAAAGAAAGAAGAAAGAAAAAGAATTAGCACAAGAACAGTCTCCTTAGCTGATTTAAAGTTCTTTGAAATAGTTATTCCTAGAATATTCAGCTCTTCAGTTTCTAGAAGGAGTTTCTGAACCAAATGTCTCTTTTTGGTGTAGTGAGTTTAGGGAGAAGAAAGATTAGGTTGCTTTCAAGGTTAAATGAAGCTCCAAGTAAATTCTAACAAGCAGCTCTGTAGCCTCTGGTACTTTCAGGCAGCTGACCTTTTCAGATCCCAATGGTTGGTATCCATTGTTGTTGTGCTCAACCCTACAGATACCAATGCAAAGGCTACAGAGAAGGTTGCTGAGTGTCAAGCTTTTTACAGGAATCCCTAAAAGCAAACTTCTACCATGATCAGAGGAAGAAGACAATTTAGTTTCCCTTACTAAATCTGGCTTATTTTTATGTTGCCTTTCTTAGGCATTCCTTATTCAAAACTAGAGTGGAGTGGTTCCAGGAACCAGGGTCTGGCTTCTTGCTTTCCCTAGACTGTTGTTTGGTAGCTTTAAGCAACTGCTTAAATGACAAACATCTCTTTGTCATTTTACAAGGAACCTTTTTGCAGTAGATGTTGGGCGAATAAAAATGTCTGCACAAAATGTTGCAGTTTTAATGATCTCCAGCTTTAGTACTATAGAGTTAGAACCTTCGTGGAAAGGAGGACATGTCATCAGAATCATAAAATTATGGAATGGTTTGGGTAGGAAAGGACCTTAAAGATCATCTAGTTCCAACTCCCTGCCATAAGCAGGTACACCTTCCACTACATCATGTTACTCAAGACTCCCTCCAACCTGTCCTTGAACACTTCTAAGGATGGGGCATCCACAGCTTCTCTAGGCAAGAGAGACTATCATGGAAACTCTGCTAAATAAAGACATTTTTTGACACAAGGAAGAAGTGATTTTATTCTACTTACTTGTGAAGTAGCCCTTTTTTTGGGCATAGAATACTCCAAGGCCACACAGCCCCATCACCAGAGCCACAAATAGTACAGCCACAATGATACCGCTTACATTAAGGTCATCTGTAATTATAAAGCAGAAGTCCAGTGTTCTAAATTGTAAAGATTTCCACTGGTTGGATTTTTCCCTAATTACCACAGGCATTTTGTATCTATAAGTAGTCTTTGACCCAAGATGCATAAGTTAATTAGTAACACTTAGTTGTATTTAAGCAGAAGTGCTTGGTACACATCAACTGCTTAGTTTGAGTCAAAAGTAAGGAAAGAATAAGAAGGACCAAGGGAAACATACTCCTCATCATATCTACCCCAGCTAAGTGTTACCCAAGTCATATGTCTCTGAGGAAAAATATCTTGAAATCTTTTTAAGTGTTAAAGCAAGTTTTTTATAGGTAATTTGCTTAACACAGCTGAAACAGCTGATGGCAATTGGGTTCCACTTCTAAAGAACTCTTCAAATGAGTTATTTGAAACACAATAATTTTTTAATTTTTAAATAGCAAGGCTTTTAAAATACAACAAAATAAAGCTGTTTCCTGAAGTTAAACTCTACACCAGGGTATTGAAACGTCTGGCAATTTTTATTTTAAAGGTGATGGCTTGAGTTCAACCATGACAAGGACCACACCCATATCCTGATATAACCACTAAGAGCTTCAGACTATCATCCATTTTAGGAAAACCAAAATCATCAACAAGCAGAAACATTTTCATAGGTTTTTGTTATGTTTCCAATTACTTATCTGGATTCCAACTTTTGGCATGTGTTAAAATATGGTTGAGGTTTTTACCCCAAAACCTATCAATTTTTGTACTATTTAGGCTGACAACAATTTAGGACTTAGTGCGTATTTTCACAGAGCAATTCTGTCTCAGTATCTTGAGGAACATTTGCTCATAATCTACCAGGAACACATTAAAATCCACAACACAGTGATTTTCAGTTAAGTTCCAAGAAAGCACCTTATGGAACTTGGCAGTTTCATGTGCTGCTTTATGGAACATTTGGACAGGATCTTCTCTGCAGTGGTTATTAGGATTTGCTACCATTTGCTTTCCTATGATATCTGCAAGAACCAGTTGTATGTTTTGCAAAAACCTTCACACATTTTGGGTTATTATAGACTGTTACATTAAGATTTCCCATGAATGAATCCCAAAGGGGAGGTTTTATGTAAAGAAAACACTACAGCGAGCTAGCACACTCTTCTGTAAGCCTTCCACAAAAGCCTTTGGAAATATTAATACTCTCATATGGCTGATACTTTTCTGTGAAGTTCCGTGTTTAGCAATCTAAAAGCTAATTATTGCTATCAGGAACTTATTACTTCTCCTCCCTCCAAATGCCATAACCAAATAAAAAGATTTAATTCAATCTAGTCTTACTTCTTAGCTGCACTATGCAATTATATCAATCCTACTGCAAGACTGTTTTCCACCATTATTTTCTTTAATACATACCAACTTGCATTCGCTTCACTGAGCATTTCTGAGATAATCCAATCCCATTAGAGGCTTCACAGAAATACTCTCCACTGTCATTCTTTGTAACTGTATTAAACAGCTGTTAAGAAAGAGTCGAAAACCACTATCAGAACAGGGGGAAAAAATTCCTGTAGGGTAGAAATATTGACATGTCAATGTGTGGATTTGTTTGTTTTAAACAAGTAAAACCCAAAAAACCCTGAAGGCAAGTAAGAAGAAATTCGGGTCCATTTCAACCTTGTAACAGCCGCCTAGTCACATTCCCTTGGTCCTTCAACTTCTACTTGTTGTCTAAAAGGTTCATTTAGATTGACGTTTAACAAAGTGGAGTGTATCTACAAGGAAATTCATTTTCAGTGTATCAGAACTTTCCAATAATATCCACTTTTTTAGATATACTCTAAATTTCAGAATACCTGAAATAAAACAGTTAGTTCATTTTATCAAAACAACAACCCTGTTAACTGAGCCTTCAAAAAACTTGACACATAAAATACAATGCATTGTCAGCGGAAATTTTTCATAAGTAAAGAGTTGTTTGGGTGGTTCTCAACCCTCCAAAAACACACTTTATGTCTTCTTCCAATAGAGAAATGCTAAACCGCACTATTTATCAAATACTACTACTGTAAAAATGAGAAAGTGAGGCTGTAGCAGGACATCTCCCCCTGCCACAGAAGAGTTTATCTGTTGCTTGTTAGCTGGTGCAATAACTCAGGGCATCTTGCTCTCACATGAGCTTCATGTGAGCCGTGGTGAAGTAACTCAGTCAGGACAGTTTGTCTTGTCATTAATTATTTCATTACTATGTGACCGATGCTTTCAGCTGAGAGTAAAAATCTTCCTGTGGAAGCAAATGTGGAAAGACAAGCTGGAATTTCTGACTGATATACACTTCACTTTACAAATTATAAAAGCTATAATAATATAAGCATATTTTCAGAAAGCAGAAATCTGCTGAACGTTCCCAGGAAATGTGTGGGGTCTTTTCCCCAAAAGTCAAAATACCACTTTGTGGTTACTCTCCTGGGGGCTGAGTGAAAGGACTCCGTGTATGCTATCAGGAATTTAGTGGTAAGTTACAGTGACTCCTAATCTATACTATTTCTTAATGTCATGCACTGTTTTATGTAATCTACTAGTAGTTCTTTTATTTTATACTGTGTAATAAGTAACTGTTTAAGGCCTCTTGTCTGTTACCTTCTGCCAATTGAATAAATAACTCATTCTATAATAGACCTAACTGTCCATTCTTAAGAACTTGTAAGCCAGAGTGATTTAGGTGCAGGTCACCTAAGTAGAGCTGCTGCCAAAAATCTAAGCCTAAGGCAGGGCTTGGCTAAAACTCTCACTTGATCCACAACAAAGAGATGGAGACTGATCTCATGTCAGTTCCAGTGTTTCTATTTTTTTAATCATTAGACTTGTTAACTGTTTCTTTTAAATGTATGCCATACTTCAATAATTTCAGAAGTGATGAGTAAGTTTGAGTAGTCTACCTCATTTCCATGGTGTGCTGAAGGATCCTCAGAACATCTGAATGCTTAGTCATACTTCAGTTTCCATGTTTGATTTTGCACAAGAGTAGTGTTTGTAGAACAACTTTTTACTTCTGAAAAATCTCAGAACCCTAAGTAGCATCAAGTTTTTTTGAAGGATCAGCTAATGGGGGAAGAATGAGAGCGAGCCAGTTCTGAAGGAAAAAAAACCCAACACCACAACCCACAAAACAAACTACAACTAAAACGAAGAACTAAGCTTACGTACAGTCCCAATTCATTCCCACTGATTTCACAGGTTCTGGATGGGAACTTGTAATGACACTGGATTACAGAGATTCTGTACTGCCCTGAGTGCTGGACTCCCGCTGTGTATGAAGCTACTATTCCAAATTTTAAGGTTCTGTCAAATATAGCTCTGTTGCTGATCGAAAACGCATTCTCACCTGGCACTAGTTTACCAACTGACAAGGTAAAATTTCTAGATTTCTATTTCTAGATTCTCAGTTAATACTACTGCAGCCTTGCACCTCACCCAATTTGTGTCTATCATTCAATGTCTACGGCTTGTCACTGGTTTGAGGCAGAAACTACCTTCTACATTTCTCACCACATATTTCAGCATGGCATTAACCTCCAACAAAGACCTTGTGAATTTTTTACTGAACAGTAAATTTGGTCCCCTTGATAGCCGTCTATGACAGAGTTGGTTATTACACTTACCAGAGTGCCTGATTTTCTATTCATGGTGTAAGTTATGTTTGCTGCTCTAGCATTGCCTGTTCCTGTCTTCTCCAGCAAGGCAACACCATTCTTGTACCACTGGTACTCAGACGGAGGGGAGCCCTCAGTTTCCTTACAGCTCATCTGCACGACCGTTCCTGTCATTGCGGAGCTGGGTACCTCACACACTGGAGTAGTTGGAGCAACTGGACAGTGAAATTGCACTCGTTACACATGTACTTATACTGTCCATATGGGTCAGAGACTGAAATCGTTCATGCCTCAAACATTGATATAAAGTTTTGCCCATTATAACAAAAACTGTATAAAGAAGCTACAACAAAAGAAGCCTCCCTGAAGATACCTGACTTTGGACTGAAAGTCAAACTGCTGAGATTAGATAATTCCCTTTATTATTCCCTTATTTCCATTCTTCAATCACCTGAAACAAACAAGTAAACAAGGAAAATAATGTGAGACAAACCCAGCAGCCACGCATCTCCGGCTTGCTTCGGGGTGGGGGAGGCCGTAGCCCACAGACCCCTTTGCTGGCCATAGCCCACAGATCCCAAGTTTGCACAGACTTCGCCCCCAGCTGAGGTGGGGGGAGGATGTTCCGGTGTGTTGTAACCTCTGCTCAGGGGCAGTGAACCCATCCTCCCTTACACAAACTGGCTATGGAACCCCAAACCTTGGGAAGGCCACATCCATGGGACATTCATCAGAGAGGAAGCTGAGGAGGTGCCTTAATCCATCAAAGGCCCCCTGAAATGCTCCCCAGAGTCATTCCTGAAGCCTTCTACCACAGAATTGCATGTGATGCAACAAACCCAGTCTCTGTTGTAAGAGACAATGACAAAGTCCCCCTGCCACCCCAGGGAAGTGCCTGGGTTTTCCTACTTAGCCTGAGTGTATATTAACCCATCAGATCCTATGCTTTTGGGGGGGAACCTGCACCACCAAGAAGACCAGATGGAGAGGATCAATGAAACATCACTGGGATCCACAGAGTGGTGATATTTTCCTTTTTCTGTCCCTGTTACTCTCTTTCTGTCCCACCCCCCCCCATTTCCTACCTCTCTCTCTCTCTCATATATTTACTATTAAATAAACCCCGTACTATTGTCACTGGCATATGGCCTCATTTGTCGCTGTAGAACATGAAAGCACGACATGGACTCCATATCAGAAGGCTATGAGACTCGAGGTTTGGTCTTTATTTTTCAAACTTGCTTTATATGCTTTTTTACAATGAGCCCACCTAAGAGGTGGGATCCTTTGACCCATTGGTCACCCCAAAGGGCCATCAAACGAAATTCCCTCCTTTGGGAAAGAATGCAGAAAAACAAGATAGTTTATAATAACATGCTCTTGTTTACAACAGGTGTCTCTGGGAAAAGAATTTCCCGAGACCAAAACATAGCAGGCACGAACTGTGGCTACACTCATTTGCACCTTAATTTAGGTAGGGGCATTTCTAAGAACTTTAGTATTGGGATCATGACAACATGCCAACAGGCTGACAGTCATTGTGAGGAGGTGAGCACTTGTGCACATTTGATAACTACCACATCAGTGAAATGAGGTGCAGGAGAAGGGCTAGAAGGTGCAATCCTGCTACTGAGAGCATGGTAAAATTTATGAGTTGCTAAAAATGAAAGAGGTGCTTACTGCCAGCCTCCCCCCACCATATGCTGTGTCATTCTGTCTCCAATCTGTGCACTTTCATCCAACCCCAGAGAGTTTGTTTCACTTTGTTTCTTGTATGGAACCTCTTGTTCACAGACAGAGATGGGATAACTCAGAATCTGTAGTCCAGTAACTGCCCCCTTCCCTGCCCTAGTATTTAAAAACTGAAGTGAAGAAGAGGAAAAAGAGTTTTTGTATTAAAAGGAGTGAATTTTTGAGAAGTGATTTTAAGAAATGATACTTCTCAAATTTTGAGAAGTGATACTAATTCACATTAACTGTCAAAAAGGTTTGCAAGCAACACAACTCCCCCCCCCGCCCCCTTCTCCTTTGGCTTCGAAGATTTCAACTTTAAATTAAGAAGCCACATTTAAAACAGGAAAGCTGTTGAGAAGGTATAAGAAAGAAGGAATAAGTGGGGTTATGTGGCTACTGAGCTAGCTAAGATGGATAATACCTTAGCCCAGATAGCCTATGCAGAAACCATAAGCCTGAGGCCATGGGAGGCAGGATATGGAAATGAGGATGCTATGGCATCATTCCAAAATAGGTCACATCTCTGGTTTTAGTTCTCCGTGGGTTCAAGGCCTTTGACAAATATAGAAATATAGTCAAACCCCTATCCCCTATTCGGGATTGGACCCCTGCCCCCAGGTAACCTTATATATTTTTAAGTTAGCCATGCCCATGGGTCTTTGGATGCTGTTTCCCAAACCATGTGGTCACCATGTTTGTGATCAGACCACCATTAAAGTTCTACATTTGGGCACTCCATCGTTCCCATCCCGTTTATTTTGCGACACTCTGCCCGGCCGGACTGGACCAGGAATCACACTGCATGCGTGATTCACAATCACACACCGATTGTGATGAGTGGTGCCTGCCTGAATTGGGACACCATATTGCGGGACCTCCTGGGTTTGGTTTGGCTGGCCTTGGCCAACTGTTAGGACTTTTCCCCTCCACTGTGAATTACTCATCGTCACACCTGACATATTTCAGCAAGACAGTCTTCAGAGGAAGCCCAGCTGTTTCAAAAAGATGCCTGCAAGGAACGCAGGTGAGCGGAGAGGGACACAGCTTTTCCCATCTTCCTACCCTTACCAAGAGGGTATATCCCACCCCATCCAAGTTCTGCTGCACTGCAGAATGGGTTTAAAGCTCTCTACTTTAGAATGGGATGTATATGGATGTTTCAAAAAACTTTTAGCAGACCATGGGAAGGAGTCCAGAGGAGGCCATGGAGATGCTCTGAGGACTAAAGCTGGCCAGCAAGAGTCACGGGAGCACACGTGGGCTCACGGCTGTGCTGGTGACTGGCATCCCAGCAGCTTGGGCTCCTTCTCAGGTGAACCCCTGACCATGGACAGAGCACTCTGCAGCCCAGGGCAGCCCACGTCAGCCTGGCTGGCTTGAGATGCTGAGCCAGTCCTGTTCAGGGCTGTGCTGTGATTCCAAGTGAGTGAAGCACACACCTCGTTCATCACTGCCTGAGTGTCCACCTGCTGCCCTTTGAACGGGACCAGCAAAGGGACTTGCAGTCTCATGGCTTTCCTGGAGCTGGGAAATCCACAGCTTTGGGGCTGTTTTTCTGGTGCACATTAATTTTGATGTTTCAATTGGCACTTCCATGCAGGAATTGATGGGATGCGTGGGCCTCCATCCGTGTTGAGTCATCAGAACTGTTTTAAAAGTTGATGGTTAAAAAAGGCCATACTCTAGAGGCTCCTACCCAGGGGAAGATGCAGGTGCCATGGCTCATAAAGTGTGGATTTAGCTCACTTGAAGCATAGGAGGAAGGTAGAGGAAGCAAATTTAAACCATTAACATGTCTGTCATGACATTATCAGGTTTATGGTTTCTGCAGAGGCTACCTGGGCTAAGGTATCATCCATCTTAGCTAGCTCAGTAGCCACAGGGTTACCTCATTGTTGGTGCTAATCAGAAGTTCATGCATTTATCATCCTTCATGAATAACTTAGAGACTTAATATATCATTTTAAAAGATCAATTATTATTATTTTTAATAGGACAAATATAGACTCTACAAAAGCAAGAGTTTTCTTTTGTCCCTGTACAGATAAAAAAGGAAAACTATTGCCCTCTACCACTCATCCAGTGGGACAAATACCAAACCCAATTGTGAGAACAATGTGCTCTGTATTCACTTTTAAATTCATTCCCTAACTGGGAAAGAAAACAAAGACCCATAAAGAACAACCGCTCCCCAGCAGGCACCATCATCTCTCCTGCAAATAAAGTCCACCAATTGCCAGCTCTCTGGCTGTCATTGCACAAAAACTCTCTCCTTCCAAAATCAGGAGGAGACTGTAGTATACTGGAACGAACTTCTGCTTATGAATATTTGATAAATGTTGACAGATGCTGACTTTCCAGTGCCAAAACACCATGATCATCTTATCCAGATTCTCAGTCACTGAGCAATTTCAGTTTTGAGAACTGAAACTCACTTTGATATAATACCCTAGTTATGCCCTTTCTAATGCAAGTGTAACTTTTGCCAAGCTGTTTTGTGATGTTGTAAGAATGTTCATGTGCAAGTGTGTTTGTAAACCCTGCCCAAAGAAGACCCAAAAATCCAGCAGCCACACACTATGTGGACAACCCTACCTTCAACATCCCAACACCCCATCATCCAGTTTCTTTAAAAAGCCTAAGTAATAAAGTTTGTACCCAATACTGTGAGAGTAATAGTAGCCTCTCCCAGGCGTTGCCCCTCTTCACTCTTGGCACTGATTTCACAGCGGTAGATCCCAGAATCCTTTCTAGTCACATTCCTAATTCGGATTCCTGTATTCAGCATCTCTGCTCGGCCTCGAAGATCACCTTTAGGGAGACAGACACAGAGGTTTCTGTTCTTTCCTTATAGAACCATAGAACAACAGAATGGTTTGGGTTGTAAGGGACCTTGAAGATCATCTTCTTCCACTCCCACTGCCATGGGCAGGGACACCTTCCACTAGACCAGGTTGTTCCATGCCCCATCCAACCTGGTCTCAAACACTTCCAGGGACAGGGCAACCACAGTTTTTCTGGGCAGCCTTTGCCAGTGCCTCACCACCCTTATAGGGAAGAATTCCCTTTGTATATTTCCTCTGTATATCTAACTTAAATTTTCCCTCTTTCAGTCTGAAGCAAATATCTATGGCTCATTGGCTTATTCTGAAATCATGTACAGTTTATTGATATTTTATGTCACATTATACATGAAACTATTGCTCATTTGTTCAGTGTTAGTTACCTATCAGCAAAGAGCAATATGTAATCCCCTTCTCAAGACAGTATGAACCTTCCATTTAGTCCAAAAGACCACCCTCAATTCAAAAAACCTCCATCTGCCATACATTATCCAGTTGGAAGATGGAATGCATTTTTCTGCAGGTGTTTCAAGAAAATATGTACAGCAGTAGTGAGGTGACTGAAAGCCATCCCTTTCCACTAGAGACATGGCAATCACTAACTTAATTACCTTAACGAAAAAAGTTGTGAGTGAGACCACAGCAGAGTATTTGACATTTTAACTTGACAAGAAAAACTTGATGGATTTAGCAAAGATATTGTCATCAGGCTTCATACAATGAAGAAGTTTTTTAATTCTGCAGCTTATTATGGAATTCAACTTGCATGCACACACAAAACCATGAGTTCCAGTGTTTCTCTAAATTAAATATGTGCAGAACTCCAAGTTGATCAACAAGGTCAACACATCTGCTAGTTCTACAAGCTAACAAAATTTCTGTGCTTTTATTTTACTTCTCAAACTTCATTTTTTGTGTACAGTGCAATAGAGACCCATATGTTCTCCAACACACAAAGCTGAGGTAAGTCCTTTTCAGAACATACAAGGAGAAATTCTACTTCTGAAAAGAATACAAATAATTTAAAATATACAGCTGAGTTTATATTTTATGTATATAAAAACGCTGCATTATTCATATCTAAGCCTCCTTATCTAAGGCTTATCTAAGCCTCCTTTACAGGAGGCTTCAGAAACCTCTTTTTAGGATAGGAGTGCAGAGCCTGCAGTAGTTTAGAGGAGTTTACATCCACATGTAATTTCCTTGTTGAAAAATCCCAAGGAATATGCAGTAACGTTTTTCTCAGTCTAAAGAATTTTATTATATTTAACTTCATTAAAAGGTAACCAATAATTGACGATATTATAAAGAAATGCCTTTTTTTTCCCCGAGAAAAATTCTTTTTCTCAAAAGGACAGCTCCTGTATATGTCAAGAGCTTTCTTGTTCAGTCATGTTCTTGGTGTTGCTCCCCAAAAAAGAGTCAACAGCTATGCTAGAGAGTGACATGTTAAAACATCTGTTTGTAGTACTGTACCTGTAAATTCACTATTGTAGTAGACAAATGAGACTCCTTGAGACTGGATTTTCTTCCACTCTATTCTTAGACTCATCCCTTTTGAAAATTTGTGTTTGCAACTAAGAATAGCCTCTAGAGGGAAGAAAAAAAAATAAAGACAAAAGGGAGAATTAGAGACTTTAGTATTGTGTAGGCAGAGATTCAGGCTCCATGAAATTCATGTTCCCCCTTCAAAAGAATTTGTACAGTCAGCAATGGCCAGACCTACTTCTCAAAGTGATGCTTCTCTGGATTTACACAAACACAGTGGGGAAAAAGAAACCAGTAATTTTCCTATACTTCAGTGGCCTTTGGGTCAAACTTTAGATGCTGGGAACTAGACATTCCCATGCTGGATAGGGTTTATTACTTTCCCCATCCAACATGGGAATATCAAGTTCATCAATTACATTCTTTATTACTACCCTCATTTTAATTTAAACATTTTTTAGCAGATCAACCCTAAAAAAGGGACTCTGACCCTGATATAAATGTATTTTTTGAATTACCATTCTGAATTCAGTGTCAACAGTTTTTCTGTTTAAATGTATAACTTGGTGGAGATGGAAAATATTCCCATAAGACGGTTAAAGAAACAAATGTAATACAGACCTTGCTACCTGTAAGCTACTCATTTTCCAATACAGGCCACAGTATCAGGAGCAAAAGCCTTTATAGTTTTGACAGGGCCAGTCTAGCTTTCATGATGCAAATATACACTGCTTAAACATAACCATCATCCTCTTTTCCAGTCTCAACAAATGAGGCTGGAAGGCAATTAAGAGCTACTGACAGATCTACTCACTTGCCCTTCGGAGTCTGATTTCCTAGGTCTGCGCTGAAAAGAAACAAAAACCCAGACTGGTAGCCTTGGTGATATCTCACAGGGGAAAAAATATCCAGACTTGAAAGAAAAATTGAGGCAGAAGGGCATTCCTTGCCAGAAACATGTTACACATGCACTGGCCGTTTTGAAAAACATACTGTGCACTCAGGAAGTCTGAGGTTCCTGACTTCAGGTTGAGTGGATGGGTGGGGGCTTCCTGAATCTTAAGATTTGCTAGTTTCCTTTCCACTTTGTTTTTGTATTTGTCTAACAAAGAAAAACCATCATTCAAGCTCAGCTTGTTTTGCTACTGGCCTGGTGACAGCTGGCTTGTCAAATGAGCTGGTCTCTATTAGCTGACACAGAGACAGCTCAGCTGAAGTGTTCTCAGCTGAACAAGTCACCTCTGTCTCAAATGAGCTGCCCCTTTCTTGCATGCCATGTGTGTTTGTTTCAGACTAAACCCTAGCATTGATGCCCACCCGCTAATCTAATTCGGAGAAAAGGAATGGATGGAAGAAAGGAAGTGTGCACAGAACAGAGACAAAATAATAAAATCATCCTTAGTTATAGCTCCCCTCTCCCACTTTTTCCTGTAGTAATGGAGTCAGGGAGAGGTATTTTCCAGAGCAGGCGTACTTGACTTGCATTAAGGTAGGCCCACAGGATACTGTGCATCAGCACTGGTACTCCCAGGCCTGCAAAAGCCCTCTGGAATCTTGGAGAGATCTGCACAATGATTAATTTGGATTTACATCTGGTCTGGAGAATTATAGAGTATTTCAAGTTAGAAGGAACCCTAAGCATCAAGTCCCTGCTCCTTGCAGAACTACGTAAAACTAAACCATGACTGGGAGTGTCACCTAGATGCTCCTTGAGCTCAGTCAGGCTTGATGCCATGACCACTTCCCCAGGGAGTCTGTCCCAGTGCCTGACCATCCTTCTCTACAGTAACAGGAGTTAGAGGAGAAAAGGAAAATGCATTTCAGACCAACTGCAGTCAGTGGAATAACTATGTCTATGGGCCCTAATATCCTGTAGTGTTGCTACATATGGAGAACTTGTCTTGGCGTCTGGGCTATGCTAAATTGATTTCATTCAATGTACAAATAACAAAAGAATAAAATGCAAGCCATATACCATATAAAAAGACAGAACTGACTTAAGCTTCAATATTACCTGTGTTTCTCTCTGCTTTTACCTGCCTTGAGCTCTAAATGTATTCTGTCAAGAGAAAAATACTTAACAGAAGTCCAGATGACAGCTTTAGAGACCTCTAAAATATTTGATTATTACCTCAAGAAGCTGAATAAGGTTTAAAGCTCAGAGAACAGTTTTTTGATCCCAAATTCCCACCTCTCTCCACTCCAACCAAATTCAAAAAACAAACCCCCATAACCCACAAACCTCATACTACAGTACACCCCTTTCTCATCCACCCAGCAAACAGGTTTTTCTCTTTCCCTCTGTAAGTTCCCCACCCCATTATTGGAAGTAATTTGCCATTTTATATATGACACATACATATATAACTATGTAAATAGCCATTATAGCTACTGACAAGTAAAAATAACCATTAAATCATTATTACTTATAATTAGCTAACTTACATCTGTTTTCTCTAGTCCCTTACTTTTCTGTCTTGTAAGATATTTAATATTTCTCCTTTCCATCAGCTCCCATAATATTGGGTGGAAGGAAACCAGACAAAAGTTACAGGACTGACAAACAAGTCATAGAGCCATAGAACAGGTGAGGTTGAAAAGCATCTCTGGGGAGGACCTAGTTCAACCCCACCTCAAGTAAGAGAAAATGGGGTCAAGACCAAGATAACACAGAATCAGTGTAGGAGAGTAGGCACAACACCCCTCAGGAAAGAGGAAGACAATCTTAACAGCTGCACAGCTTCTGTATACACAGTTTGCATGTATTGTATATATATTAAAAATTATCACAACAATGCCCATACTGTACCCTTAAACTCTTCTGCTTTTACATTTTTGTTATCAGTTTCAATGGAGATTCCAGACACATCAGGATCTGTAAGGGGACAGCAAAAAAAGACAATTCAGCAATAAGCATTTGTGATTTCATATGTGCTTTGGCAGCTACAAGCAGTATTTTTGAGACTTCCTCACACTCTACAGGTTAGACATTGCCTACAAGAAAGAGTACAAACTAAGAGCTAGACCAGGGCTGGCCTTGAACAGATCATCTTTTTTCTCCAGGCTCTGGCCTGTAAAAAATTAGTTTCTTTTAAAATTATTTCTTTTTTACAATAGCATAATGATATTTATATGTGAGCAGTTCTATATAAACAGTAAGCGTTTTATGGTAATGTCTCAGTCTGAATATAACTGGGGAGATGTCTACTAATCCATAACTGTATTTTCCATTGCATTCTTACTACAGGGTACAATGTTTGCAGAAGAATACCACTTACAGATTCTACAGGGTAAAAAATATGTACAGTAATTGGCAATTATCTCAAATTCTTGTTGAACTGGGAAGGAAGATAATCAAGATTTATCTAGTTTTACCCCAAAGAGAGAAAAAATCCCCCTACACTCTTGGATATCTCATTGTCATGTTCCACTAAGGGGGAACTGTGGGGGGTTCTTTTAAAACAGATGACCAAGGATGGAATTAAGTGAAACGAGGCAAGTATTATATCTGAGAACCACTTATAAGTAGTGAAAAGGATGTTGCCCTACAAAGGAAGAATAAAAAAGAAAAGGAACAAGAAGGAAAAAGAATGGACAGAGAAACAGAGAGGGGGGCGATGGAGAGAAAAAAATGGGAATTCTCATTACCATGAGAATTTCAGGGTGTGCAGTTGAGGTCTAGCTGGCAGGCGGCATGTACACGTGCCCTGCCGGGGGGAGCCTTTGCAGCTCTGGGAGCAAAGGCACAGCTGCGGCATCAACCAGCAGCCAGACACGAGGTGAGTGGGTGCTCGGGCAGGAGGTGCAGAACTCTGGACAGGGTCATGGTGGGGACTGTAGAGACACGCTAGATCAGCGACGCAGACTTGGAAGCAGTTTGCTCAGGCAGGAACAAGGCAGGCAGGGATGAAGCAGGTAGGCATTGGGCAGGAACGCAAGTAGGCAGGACAGGTGATAGCTGGAGCACGTGAGGGAGATGAAGTGGTAGGGCAGGACACAGGAAGTGATCAGCAAGTGTCAAGCCAGGGAGAGGGAGAGCAAGCAAGTGAGGGCAAGCAAAAGCCAGTCAAGGCAAAAATGGGGGCAAAAGAACCAGCTAATCATGATGTGAAAAATGAGGTTCACTCTCCCAGTAAAATTTAAAAGTTTAATAAAGGACAATAGGAGAGAAAGACAATAAAGCAGTTTTTAAATAAATAAATAAAGTTTTTTAAATAAATAAATAAAGTTTTTAACAGCCGGGTGCTTGGCATTCAACAAAGAGCTCAACTGCTATTTTGGAGACACCCTTTATATACCTTTTCTATTGCATCAGCCTATTGCATATTCATAAACAATTATGCATATTTAAACTTTTCCCAAAACTAGCTTACATGTTCCAAGAACTGTTTAGCATGGCTCCTCCTTGGGCCTGCTTTTTTAAAGCATGCACATTTCTTGGCTGTGATTTTAGTCTGTTCTTATTATTACCTCTAAGATTGGGTTTTGGTCTATACTTTCTTTTGATGGCAGGTGCTGATAGTTGGCATATCAGTAGTAGGGGTCTTCATCATATGTTCATTGGATGTTATCCTAACCAAGCAGGCAGTTCAATTACTTACAGTTCAAGCATAACTATATCAGCTATTTCGCTACTATGTCTAAGATTAGTTAATAGCAGAAATAAAAACTATATAGCAAAGTTACTTTAACATTATACATATAGCATCCATTTTAATATTTGAGAAAAGCCAATACTATAATATGTATTTACAACAAGGGCAAAATGACAAAGAGCTCTAAAGCTTGTGATGCAGTTACTTTTATACCCCCTGGCTCCTCCCAAGGTCTGCAATGCTGACAGGAGATCATTGGCCCAGTCCAACATTCTACTGCAGCCCATTGCCTTTTCACCACATGACTGGAGAACATCTCTGGAGGTCAGTGTCCTTAGTGGTCTTCAACTGACTGCCTATTATATGTGAGGTGTGAGATGGCTGCCAGGCAAAACCTCCTGAGAGATGGGGCTTTCCACCTTCTCCTAGCTGCCTGCTGCAAGTAGCACTTTAGAACCCCTCCCCCCACACCTCTGCTAATTTTGAACAATATTGAGACAGAACTCAAAATTAAATTGGTTCCTCACACTCGTATTGGGAAGACTGAAATTCTAGAGAGAACAAGTGAAATAACCACTAGAGCTACATCAACCTCCACACAGCTACCAGGAGTTGGTCACAGGTTTTACAATTAATCCACGTCAGGCTAACAAGTGCTCAACAACAGCTGAACACAGTTCTTTACATAGGTCTACTTATTTTTTTCCCAAAAGCATCTCAAGTTCCCTTGGTTTGGGATTAGTTTTCAAGACAGCATGGACACTTCTAATACAGTCCATTTCCTCTGTCTGCATCAGCCAACTGAACAATTGCTCTAGAGGGTATGGACAAGAAGTGAGAACCCGTTTTCATTCAACGTGTAGAAAACTGACTTGGTTAAAAACAATCTTCTTTTGACTGATAGAAACTAGGAAAATAGCAAGATCAGACTTTCTTAAGCATACAGACCTCCTTTGCCCATCCCTAAATAATTAATTTCCCTTTCCCCTGCTTAATGGGGGAAGAGTTGCACATACCCTAGTGGATGAATATCTAGTCTTGACCTGAAGACACAAACAAATCAACATCTCTTGATTCTTATGGCTTTAACAGTTGATTACTTCTGTTGAAGTTAGAGCCTCACTTCTGCCTTGAAGTGAGTCCATTTGGGCTTTCAGTGCTCAAAGTTAATATGCTGTTTTCTTTGTTGGAAGATACCATCATAGAACCGTAAAATGGTTTGTGTTGAAAGGGATCTTTAAAGGTCATCTAGCTCCCTGCAAATGAGCAGAAATATCTTCAACATGAGTAGGTGTCATAGGCTAGCAAAGCCTGATTTTGTTCCAATCAAAATCAGCCTTTCTGATTGACAAGCAATTTATCCATTAGAAGACAAGCTGCGACTTTTGGCGTAATGCTTAAAAAGGCTGAGGGTGGGAGGAGCGGTCTCTTTGTCCTTGGGGTGGCAGACTAAGGACACGGAGCCGCCGCGCCGGGCCGGGCCGGGCTGGGCCCGGCCTCGCTGCCCCCCCCCCTCCGCCCCGGGCGGCTGCGCCGGGCCGGGCCAGGCCCCGCTGCCGCTGGAGCGGGCTGGGCTGGGCCCCCGCTGCCGCCGGAGCCGGGGCGGGCCGGGCCGGGCCCCGATGCCGCCGGAGCCGGGCCGGGCCCCCGCTGCTGCCGGAGCCGGGGCAGACCGGGCCAGAGCTTTAGGAGCCACTGTCTCACAGAGAAGCAAGCAGCATGGAGAAAAGAGAGGGCTCGGACAGAGTGCCCCTTCGCCCTTGCTCTTCTTTTCAAGCCGAAGAAACCAGCGCATGGCTTCTAAACGACTCAGTTTCCCGCCGCCGCAAGACCACATGGGCAGCTCGGCAGCTGGAGAAGTTTTAACTCTTTCTTAACCGCAAATGAATCTTTCTAGACATCAGTTTCTCTGAAAGCAGAACGGATATAGCGACTGAACTATAGAAAGACACAGCATAGAGCTACAGTCAGTGAAAAAGGAGTGAAAAGGACTTTAAGAAAGAGGAAGAGGAGTGGCAATTCAAGCTGGACTTTTCTTGGTAATTTAGAGACTGAATTGAACTATTCTTTTAAACTATGAAAAATATGCATTCTGGGGAGGTGATTGTTTTATGTGTAGATTTCTTTTAAGCAAAAGTATTGTGTGATGGACTGAGAAAAATTGATTTAATGAAGAAAAATCCTTTGCCTTGGAGACTTGGAGTAAGATACCTTTAAAAGGACACCCCAATTTGCATTTTATTCAAGGCCTATGTTTTCAGTATTGAAATTGTGAATTGGGTAAGAATAAGTTCTCTTAAGACAAAGTTTCTATTAAACCCAAGAAAGACTCCCGTCCTAGGAAATTAATGAAAGATTATCTTAAAAATAGTAAAACTGGCTAGGGTTGCAGGTCATGTCTTTTTATGTTGAGTGAAGAAAAGTAAAAAACTTAGAAAGGGAAAGAAGGATGTTTTAGAAGTTTCATTTGTTGTTGTTGTTGTTTTTTTTCTCTCCTCCTTTTTTTGTGTGTATTAATAAACTATCTTTGTAATTTAAAGATGGGCCTGTTTTGCTTTTACATTCTTCCAGTCAAATGAAATATAGAATGTGATGAAACCATCACAGTAGGCTGCTCAGAGCTCTATCCAGCCTCACCTTTAATGTTTCCAGGGATGGGGCATCCACTCTATCTTTGGGTAATGTGTGCCAGTGTTTCACCACCCTTACTGTAAAAACTTTGTTCCTTATATCTAGTCTCAATCAACCCTCTTTTAATTTAAGCCATTACCCCTTGCCCTAACCTACAAAAGGCCCTGCTAAAAAGTTTGTCCACATCTTTCTTGTAAATCCCCTCTAAGTACTGAAAGGCTGCAATAAGGTGTTCCCAGAGCCTTCTCTTTCACAGGGTGAACAACCTCAGTTTTCTCAAACAGTAATGTAAGGTGGTGCAGAGACAGCTGATTATATTAAAACCATTATATATTCTGATCAAGCAGAAAGACAGGAGAGGTCCTTAAAGCTAGAATATCTCTTCCCTTAGACATCCTTCAAGAAATGCCTCTGCCAAATATTCAGAATCCAAGTCTTCAGCTTTGGATTTAATTCACCATATGAACAGCAATAGTGGAAAAGATAACATATTACTGTACCAGTAAACTTTTTATTCAGGCTGGTTTTTTAAGACCAGGAGAAGAAAAAAAAAAAAAAAAGCTTTTTTTTTACTGCTTTTACATGCCAGTAAAACTATGCTTGTTTAGAAGTAAACTCCAAAAAATACACTTTCCATTTGATAAACACAGCTGTAAACTGAAACTACTAGCTGGACAAATCATTAAGGAAAAACATATTAGTCAAATCAAATCAAAAGAAACATTGTGCCTGGAGGAAATTACATGGGAACAGAATCAAAACAAAGTTATAAGTACAAGAGAAAAAGCAGTCTTGCATTTGTTTTGCCAATTCTAAACAACAGGTGGTCTAAAGCAAAGTTTAACAAAGGGTTTCTGAGGATACTGTAAATTTAGGAAGTCCAACATCTCAAGAATAAAGCCAGTTCTCTTACTGAAGTCCCTGAAAGAGAATAGGAAACCAGACATCTGTTTGGTATTAGTATCCTTCAGACTACTTCAGGGTTAAGCCTCAGCGGCACAATTAGGTGTGGTGCAAACTTCTCAGTCATCGAACTACCTACCACAAGGCACTCAAATGATACCCCGAGTTTTGCCATTGTCACATAATTTAAGCACACCTGTTTTGGCTCCCTTTTTACCATACTTCCTAGCAGAAGTAGCCCACAGACTACACGGTCCATAAAAGGGGAAAGGGAAGGAAAAGCTGCCTACCTTTGGACAGGATTAGTTATGAATTATCAGAAAACAGCCAAACTAGTAACTCCCATTCTTCTTAGTAGTCCAAGATGTGGCTGCTACAACCCAAAGGCTACCAACCCTGCTTAGAGTGGCATCAGCAGTCTGGACTACATTAACTCTGACAGTTGTTGACAACCCAAGGGCTCAGACCCACCACTCTTCCCCACTCACACTCCTGTCATGGTACATGTTAAGCAGCCTTCCCCTTCCATCAGTTCTGCTTGGTGAATGCCAGCCTCCAGCAGGCATGCTGGAGAGAGACTGGGAGTATTCACAGCCTCTGCTGCAGTCTCCTGAGGTACCCAAAGCCCTTAACCCATCTCTGAAACTGGTGATTTAGGCATCAAAACATAACCTGAAATAACTGGAATAAACTCAGCTTCATTGTGTGAAGTTAATGAATGTCAGTATGATCAGCCATGTCCTGGCCCACATCCAAAGTCTCGTGGTCAGCAGGGCAGGGAGGGGATTCTGGCCCTCTGCCCCACTCTGCTGAGAGCCCACCTGCAGGGCTGCATCCAGCTCTGGGCTCCCAGCACAGGAAGACCAGGGACCTGGTTGGAGCCAGTACGGAGGAGGCCACTAAGATGATCAGAGGGCTGAAAAACCTCTATGAGGAAAGGCTGAGAGAATCAGGATTATTCAGCCTGGAAAAGAGCCTTATTGTAGTCTCTCAATACTTAAAAGGGCTACAAGACCCATGAATAGGGACATTTTACATGGGTATGTAGTGACAGGACAAGGAGGAACGTCTCTAAACTGGAAGAGAGCAGGTTTAAATTAGATATTGGGAAGAAATTCTTTCCTGTGAGGGTGGTGAGGCACTGTAACAGGTTGTCCAGAGAAGTTTTGGATGCTCCATCCCTGGAAGTGTTTAAAGCCAGGCTGGATGGAGCTCTGAGCACCATGGTCTAGTGGAAGACATCCTTGCCCATGGAAAGGGGATTGGAACCAGATGAGCTTTAAGGTCTGTTAAGATCCACTCTAAGCAGAGAAGAGGAAAGGAAACTAACTCTTTGTGAATAAAACGGATCAAACTGTAAAAGGTTTGAATATACCAAAAAAATGTGATTGAACCAAATGAGGTTAGATGTTGATACCAAAAAATTTATACATTTTATTTAACAAGATTTACTTTGGTGAGAGGTTATCTGATTCACAAACAAAACCCTTGCATATCTTCAGCCACAGAAAACAAATAAAGGAGGAGTGTGAATGGAGGGTCTGAAGGGTAAGAACAATAAGCCCATCTAAAGGCAAGATGTGAGGAGCAAGTTTGTATTTAATAAGCATGGTGTACTGCATAAAGGATAGCCTAAGGGAGAAGGCACAGTTTCTGACTGGACAGCTAAAGGGGCCTAAACCATGAAAGAAACTTGAAGAGCTTCTCTTCTACACCATCACTTATGTGATAGCTGTGAGTACTCATCTTTTGGAAAATGCATGACTTAAACCCAGGCATGTTTTGCTAGCTGCAATTTTATACAAACCGTCACCTAATCCCTGACAGATTTTTTTATTCATAGTGAAATGGACCAGGTTTTTGGAGGAAGGAAAGAGCAGGGGCAGAAGGATGCAAACAGTTAAATCCAATATTTGATTTGGCTTCTCTTTTGGAAGAGCAGCTATTACAAAATTAAAATTCCATCTTTACAGTTGAGTATCTGACACACACAAAACTGACTTTTCCCCATCTTCAGCAAAACCAAAAGAAATTCCCCCAAACCCAAAAGCATTTTCTCTGCTTCTAGCCCAGGCTCAGAACCATACAGAATGGAGTAAATCACAGAATGTTGGGATTGGAAGTGAGAGGAAAGCTAATGTCATTATAAACAATTTGATGGGTGAAGGTATGGGTATTACATCTTTGAAATGAGTCTTAATGTCTCTACTACCTTCGGGCAGCAGGTTTGTTGCAGAGCCCAGCCAGCTTGTATCCTAAAACAGACAAGTGAGTCTGCATAAGCCTGAACTTCTATATTAGGTGTAAAACAACAGGTTGAAGAGGGGAATATGTGAGGTGGTTTGGGAAGGCTGTACCTTCCTAGCACCTCAGCCAATGGGGAAAGGAAGAGAGCAATGTGGCCGGGAGTTTAGGTTAAAAGGAGGCTGTGCCCTCTGAAACCTCGAGAGAGAAAACCCTGCAGGCGTGTGCCTCCGTGGAGTCTCTCCCTTTATTCAAATAAAGTTGAAGGACTCCTCTCTCTCCTTTTTGGACATAAACCTTTGGCATTTGTGTAATTTTCCTGACAGAATAGACATTTGGAGATCATCTAGTCCAACCCCCAGATAGCTCAGTCACCCTAGAGCAGGTTTCAGAGTCTGGAATACCTCCAGAGAAGAAGAATCCACAGTCTCTCTGGGCAATCTGTGCTAGTGTTCTGTCATCTTCACAGTAAACAAGTTTTTCCTCATTCAGATGAAGCTCCCTGTTTTCCAGTTTGTGCCCACTGTCCTTGGTCCCTTCCCATCTTGGCTGAGAAGGCTGTCACGAGGTTCCTAGTTCTGTTTTGTTGTTAATGTCATAGTTATTGTTGTTTATTTGCCTTGTTATGCATACTAGTAAAGAACTGTTATTCCTACCCTCAAATCTTTGCCTGAGAGCTCCTTAATTTCAAAATTATGATAATTCGGAGGGAGGGGGTTTGCATTCTCCATTTCAAGGGAGGCTCCTGCCTTCCTTAGCAGACACCTGTCCTTCAAACCAAGACGCAGCAATAAACAATTCTCAGATATAGTATTTGTCGGATTTGCGCTTTATTTGATCCTAGAAACCTCTTAAAAATAATCCTTCTGCAGTTCCCTTACACTGGAACGTGACACCTTCTTGGCCACAAGAGCACTGCTGGATCAGGAACAGCTTGTTGTCCACCAAGACCCCCTGGTCCTTTCCACACAGCTGCTTCCCAGCAGATCAACCTCTACTCATATGTGGGACCCTACACTTGGCTTTTCTGAACCTCATTAGGTTCTTCTCTGCCCAACTTTCTACCTTGTCTAATCCTCTACTTTAGTTGCTCTCCTGAGCAGGGGTACACATTTGAGACTTATAACGAGGCCAGCATCTAGATGGTAGGTCAGTTATGTATATGACTCAGACATTAAATGTTTTGCTGGGAAGTCAGCAGACACTTTTCACCTTTTTTAATAAAAGATCTCAAGAACAAAAGCAGTCAAATTATTAAAAAATGTATCTACAGATACTTGTTATAAATACATATTATAAAGTTGGCTTTTCACAAATATTAAGGTGAATGTTATATGTATAATAACTTTGCTGTAAGGATATAGTTTTTATTTCTGCTATTAGCAAAAACGCAGACATGGTAGTGGGATAGCTGATATATAGTTATGATTGTAATTGAATGGCCTGTTTGGTTGAGATAACATCCAGCAAACATATTGTTATAAATGAATCGGCCAATTTAATAATTAAAGGAATTTATTAAATAATCAAAGTAAAATTGGAAAACGCCAGAAGCAAAACAGTGCCGGGCCAGGCGATCTCTGCTGGGTGAACCAGGTTCGGACAGCTCCGTACCCACGTAGTCCAAGAAATACTGCTTTCACAGGGTCTTTTTTATACTATTTTCAGACTTTGCGGGATACCGGGGGTCTTCCTGCTTCCTCTCATTGATCTTGTCCCTTTTTCGCATATTAATGTATGTTCTTTCTTGTGGCCGCTTCTGACAAAGAGTTTTCTCGAATACCCTTCTTGTTGGAATCCTGTTAGACGATAATCCCCTCGAATATCTTTTTCTGGTGATGAATATTCATCTTATCGTTAATGCATATTGCTGGGGTTTTGCCAGATGAAAAAATCCTTCGGAATACCCTTCTCTTGAGACAGGAATTCATCCCTGGTAGCGAATACCTTTCCTCTTATCACCTGGTGCATATTGTTATTTCCCATCACTCGGTTTCCATTAAAAGATACTGTAGTTTTTAGTCCTTAGCACGAATTTATTCTAAATCATGTATTACAATATGATGAGGACCGTGCTGCTGACATGCCAACTATTAACACCAACCGTCTGTGGAAAAGTATGGACCAAGGCCCAAGGTGGAGGTGATAGAGAAGACACAGCCAAGAAACACGCATGCTCTGAAAACACAAACCCAAGGAGGGACCATGCTAAACAGTTCCTGGAATATGGAAAATAGTTTGTGGAAAAGTTTGAATATGCATGATGATTTATGCATATGCAACAGACTGATGCAACAGAAAGGGTATTTACAGAATGTCTCTGAAATAGCAGGTGTGCACTTGGCTGAATGCCAAGTCACCTGGCCATCAATCCTTTGCTTGACTTTTTGTCTCTTAATTGTCTTATTTTTTTATCAAACATATTTCTTAAAATTTACCAAGAAATGAACCTTGTTTTTCACATACTCAAGTAAGACAAACCCATCAAGTTTTAAGGTCTCCTGCCTGCAGGTCTTCCATTGCAACAAAGCAAGCAAGGTACCACCTTAAAATGCACTTTAGGGAGGTTTCTCCCCTGACAAATACTAGTTTCAGAGGAAAAAGAAACCAAAACCCCCAAGCAAGTCAACCAGCAACCAAAATCCCCAACCACAACCAACCAGAACTTAAGCTAAAGTGATAGATTTTAAATGGCTGCCCAGTTTGAAATAGCTTTCCTCTATTGCAACATGATGCAGTAAATAATTTTTCCTGTTTTAAGTTACTAACATATCTATACTGCACATACTATTTTAAACAGCATGCCTGGAAATAAGGTTAACTCAGGAAAAATGTTCTACAACTGAAAGTCCATGTATACAACAGGAACTGACTGTCCCCCTCCTCTTTCTCTGTTCACATAACTTTCAAAAGCTTTGAACAAACTTTAAATATATTTAAATGCTTCTAGAGACATCACTTTATTCTTTTCTTTAAAAAATCAGTGCATTCTCACAACAGCTATTTATGTTATAAAGCCACTGCACTCTGACAACTTGGCAAAGCCTTTGTTGAACTCTTTTCCCTCCCTTCTCCCCCTTAAAAAAAGTAGCTAAGAATCTGGACACAACTGGAAAATGAAAAGGAACTATGCGTGGAATTACTAATTACATATCCAGAGTTCCAGAGCCTAATACAAAAAGTATTATTTTACTTAGGTACATCATTAACTGAAAAACAATTCTTCCCACTTATCTTTACAGAAAACAGGTTTAAGCAGCTTCAGTAACTGCCTTTACAGTGGAAACCACATGTGAAACAGAATGCTGAAGAGCATTTTCATTCAGCTAGGAGTTATTTAAATAGGGAAGATAAGCTTTTCCAGAAAGTGAATAAGAGCAGGATTTCTACCTGTAGTAAGAGCTGGTGTTGGATGATTTGAGGAGTACTCGATCTCACAGGGACAAGAGGTTTCTGTGGTAAATGCCACAACTAGAGATCAGACCAAGCAGAAGACTTCTATTTATAATGCCAACCTAAGAATGACCAGCACATCCGTCATGGTGTCTTTATTCTTAACTTTCAAGTTAAGAAAAAAACCCAGAAACCCAAAACAAACAAACGAGCCCCCCCAAACCTCCAAACCAACCAACCAATAAAAAAACAAAAAAACCACCCCAACCCCGCCCCCCCCCCCCTCCCCCGAAAGTAAAAGTAGCAAAAGACTGAAGTTTTCAGAGCCAATTATCTAAAGTTATCAGTAGGAGTCCTAAGAATTTAAGGTCATGTTTATGATTAAGTTCATTTCAGAGTCCCAAGGACAGCTGGCTCTGGAAACACAAAACTTGAAGTGTTTGTAGAGGAGAAAGTGGAAAGGAAAAATAAAATCAAGTGGCATAGGACAAGAAAGGTCAGACTCCTTGAAAAACTGAACAGAAAAGTACAACAATTTTAGATAAACTCAACAGCCTCCTAAGTGCTTTCAGTTGTCCCCAACACTGAAAGAATACTGCATGAGAGGGGGAAATGCTGAGGAAAAAAATATAATTTAATGTTTTATAATTAATAATCAAAATGTAAAATTTAATTCTCTTCAATGTTTATATCGCCTCCTTCTCTTCTACTCACACAGAAGAGAGGAAGGGTTTGAATGCACAGAATGTGCAACTTGCAAAGGTTCAATGTAGCATGGAGTTTATTCCAACTGAGAGACATCACAGAAAGCATATGCTGTTAGCCACATAAGTATTTATAGCTCACACTTTTACAGGTCTCAGAACACCAGTACTCCTCTTGTCTCCATGGCAATTCAGAGGGAGCTTCTGCAAATGGGAGATGGGGGTTTAAACTAATCAGGCTCTCAAAAAAAGCCTATTTTCCAGCAATGTCCTGGTCCTTCTCAGCAATGGTTTCCACAGTAACCCACTGGTGGCTCAAAGGCAGCTTGTAAATACAGTGAGAGCCTATAGCTGCTTCAGCTGTTGCTTATTTTAAGATGCATCAAGATACTGAGGACATGTGTCGAGTGTGATCATGTTTCAAAAGACTATGTGAATAGGCCATAGGTGTAGAAGCCCCTTACTACTGCTCTCCCACCCCCTCATATCACACAACGAAAAGCTGAACAAACAGATTTCCCTTTCCATTTCTAGGGGTAACAATCCAGCAGAAACATTTGCCTGTGCAAACACCTAGAGCAACTGCATAATGTTATTAAATTTGCAAAACAAAGCTTGGTACCCAGTGCAAACCAGCATGTTCCTCTGAAGTCAATAGTACCAAGATAGATTTACATCAACTGTAGAATCAGCTCTGAAACACAAGAGAGTTGGGAAACCAGAAGAAACTAACAATACCCCACCACTCCCTAAATGAACACAACCACTCTGGCCCACAATTTGCAGTAAATATCTCTGAAGTCTCCTACAACATTTAAGTGACTTTTTCTGGAATTGCCAAACAATTTGGAAAGAATAAACACTTTCATGCAGTCACCTCATTTATAAACACACCCATTATTTATCTTAAAATCCTGAAAACAGATATAGTTTACTTTCAAACTGTATCAACCAGTATTAGTTACAATTCCAGTAAACTCCATATGACACTGGCGTCCTTGCTCATTCAGAACCAGTGAAATTAGACAAGTTCCCTTACTGTTGGAGTAGGTTTCCAGATGTGTAGGAGGAACACCTTGACAGTATAACTAAAATTTGTTCTAAGTAAATACATTGGTAAAGTGAGCAGGTGTCTCATACTATAGTTAGTCCTATTAATTTAAGCTGGAACCAAATTTCTTGTGCATCACAGAATCATATAATGATTTGGATTAGAAAAAAAC
The DNA here is from genome assembly GCA_017589585.1 of Phylloscopus whistleri. Lineage (NCBI taxonomy): Eukaryota > Metazoa > Chordata > Aves > Passeriformes > Phylloscopidae > Phylloscopus > Phylloscopus whistleri. The sequence continues at coordinate 2,505,498 of JADMLD010001404.1, forward strand.
AGATCATCCAGTTTCAACCTGCCTGCCACCCTCAATCCCTCTCAAATGGATCTTCTCAATTTTTTTTATTTTCTTTTTTTTTTATTTTTTTTTTGATTAATCTCAGTATTTCTACAAAGCACACTTCAGAGGATGAGTATATACAACACTGTATTAAGTTCTGGGTTCTAAAGGTATGGAAGTAGCTAACTAACCAGAACTGGGCAGAGCAAACATCTCAAATAGCAGGCGGGATAGCTAATTTGGCCAGCTACGGACAAATGTCTCATTTGCAGCCAAGTACAACAACCAAAACCAAGTCAACACTGACACCTTGTATCCCACTATGTCCCCCCAATGAAGGAGATACAACATCTGAAATACTTTAAATTTTTTTTAAAACCCATTCTCTCTGAAGCAAACATTGACCTAGAATATACTTATATATGCAATGCATGTAACTCCTTGAAATGAGTTTTTACAAAGGGCTTTATATATGCTTTTTCTCATTCAAATGTTGCTGACTTTGGAACACACTACCACAACTTTATTCTATTTAGCATGCTCATTTAAAAAAAAAAATAAAATAAAAAAAAAAGGTCTTTCCAACACTGGTAGGATGCTCTCTAAATATTCAGCAAGGGTCTTGTAAATTTAGGACTTCTGAGATGTTTCCTGTGATTGGAGTGGGGGTGGTGGTTTCACTTGTGTAAATGTCACTTGAACCATGAATTTTAGGACTGCATCATATTGAGGGACAGACAGCACTGAACTTTCTGTCCTTCTGATTAAAGACCAAGTTCTTTGCTAATATGAGCAGGGAACATGATGATCAGTTCTCACAGCTAAAAGAATATGGTGAACCCTTCCTAACAATCCAAATGCAATGGCCAAATTGGTCATCCCATTTTCACTCACATATGATCTCTCACATTGTCAAAGTTGCTCAATAGTCTCTTCCTGGCAGAAGCAACTAACAGTCATGTTTGATGACCAGTACCTTCAACCAACATTGTAGTGTACAGTATGAATGCATATTTTAACTTGAATTCTACAGGCCTTTAATAGATAATTTAGTTGTTTAATACCAAATTTTATAGAAATTTCTTCTGGTACATTTGAACAAGACTGAAGCCACTCTAATTCCATTAAGGCTAACACATGCCAAGAGAAGCTACAGCAAATACAAGATGTTTTTCACACTCAAAGGAGAAGGTTAGATTTAGAAGATTAGAAAAAAATCCTCCGGAAAGTAGAGCTAGGAACAATAGGTCACAGTGTAAGAGGTGCCAAGTTTTCCTTAAAGGGGACGAAGAAAATTTAAAAATCCAACTACAAAACACTACAGTCTTTACCACAGTAAAACCTACACAAGCAAAGGTGTTCAGATTAGAAAACATTAGAACAACATTGGAAAGTTACACAGGAAACAAGAATGAACAAACTCTATGCCTTATCTATTTTTAAATCAAGCATAAATTTTAACTTGGTGATCATCACAGCTTTCCACAGGAAAGAATATTTTAGAAGCCACATCCTCAAGAGTATTTCCCTGATGAAACACCTTGCAGCTTTGCATCAGAGGAAGGGAAAGCTCAGTACATGAACCAATATTCACAATTCAGTGCTTTGCTCCTTCATGTAATGAGATTTGATGATCTTGTATGCAGGTACTTACACTAAGCTGTTTCACTGTCACAAAAATTGTCTTAGTGTATTCCACGATCCTCTGCTCTGTGCCCAAAAATAGGTATTGTATCTTTAAGACGTTGTAGCCCTGGTGTGTGAGGGAGCAGGGGGATTAAGAGTTCTGCTTTTGCATGAGCATTTTTAAAAGCTCCCTGCCCAGGTTTTTCATGGCTCTGTGTAGCATGGGTTTTGCTGGCCTGGTTTAGTTTTTGGCCCAGGCAAAAAGCTTTTCCTTTCCTTGACTCAGAGAAGCTGCAGTAGTGGTCTTTGGGCTGCCTTAAGGTGAACTGAGCAGCTCCACGTTGGTGACCAGAGACATCGTGCCAGCAGGAGTAGAGCTGCCCCACTCTGACACAAACCACAGCGAACCACGCCAAGCTGGGAAGAAAACAGACTGAAAGGCTGTTTTACCCACCGTGATCAGCTGTACTTTGTCTTGGGGAGAAGGTTGATGCCAGATGAGCCACCAGGCCTCTGTCTACTATGAAAGCTCCTGCCTCGCCAAGATGGAAGCTGACGCTATCTTGTATTGAGTATTGAGAGCAGGTAATCTCTGGCATTTTGGATCTTTGTTCAAGTGTGTGAGGAATGAAGTCTAACAGTTTGATATCTAGCAGACACTTACTTTTTTTCCTGCCTTGTGGGCATTCCGTTTGTTAATAAACTGTTGTGCATTTTTTTCATTTTCATCTATTAGTATTAATTTCCTATTGCTGGAGAGGGATTGTTGGAACCCTTTAGAGGAAGCAACTCATTCCAGAGTGTTGTCCTTTAAATTGTCTCAAACTGAGACAAAAAATGAAACAAAAAAAGATGTTAGCAATCCTGCAATTCTGTAAAAACACGATAAAAGTATTTTTTAAAGCCATGATTTTTTATTTTTTTTTTAGAGTAAACCATATGTAATTAAGGATTCTGCCCCCTGGGTAACTACTATCTCCAGCACAACTTCCATGCTTAAAAGTCTGGTGTTAAAATGGCTGTCTGCAATATCTCTACAACACATACAGTATCATCAATTTAGTTGTTTAATACCAAATTTTATAGAAACATCTTTGGCACATTTGAACAAGACTGAAGCCACTCTAATTCCAATAAGCCTAACATATGCCTAGAGAAGCCAGAACAAACAGAAGATGTTTTTCACACTCAAAGGAGAAGGTGAATTAGAAGAAATCAATATTACATTTCTAGAATACTTGTTAGAGTCAATAGATAAACACATTTTATTAAGCCATGCCTGCCATATAAGCATATATACTGCTTTAAGCTACTCTTTTGTCACCTACTTTTCCCTACTTCTGCCTGTATTCCCTTTATAACCAACTGCTCACGGCATATTGATGCTCTAGAAACTTGGGTGACACAATTATTGCTTGAAGTTTCCTTTAGAAGTCACAGAATCATTAAGGCTGGAAGAGACCTCCAAGACCATCAAGTCCAACCTGTGACCAATCCTACCTTGTCTCTCAGACCAGAGCACTGAGTGCCATGTCCAGTTGTTCCTTGGACACCTCCAGGGATGTGGACTCCACCACCTCCCTGAGCACCCCATTCCAGTGCTTGACATCTCTTCTCAAGAAGAATTTCTTCCCAGTGTTCAACCTGAATGTTCCCTGACACAACTGGAGGCCATTTCCTGTCTTCCTGTCACTTGTTCCCTGGGAGAAGAGGCTGACCCCACCTAGCTGTACCCTCCTTTCAGGGAGTTGTAGAGAGTGAAAAGTTGCCCCCTGAGCCTCCTTTTCTCCAGGCTGAAAATTCCCAGTTTGCTCAGCTGCTCCTCATCAGACTTGTGCTCCAGACCCTTCCCAAGCTCTGTTGCCCTTCTGTGGATAGGCTCCAGCACTTCCATGTCTTTCCTGCAGTGAAGACCCAGAACTGGACATAGGATTTGAGGTGTGGCCTCACCAATGCCCAGGACAGGGGGACGATCATTGCCCTGGTCCTGATTATATTAAGACAAAATAATACCACTTTGACTGAAGAACAGTCCAAGGACTATACTGGGAAACAACTTATCCAGGCAGATGCACATCAGCATAAACACTGTGATCACAAGGAACCCAAACACAAATAAGGTCTTCAGAGGTCAGCTCTAAATTCACAGAACAATTTTGTTTTAATAAGAGGATCTAGGTACACTTACAGATTTATTTCCACTGTTGTTGCAGGGCTGAACTTACTGCAATGAGCCTGGATGATACAGAGCATCAGCAGAGCTATGAGTGGCCAAGAAATCAAGAAAGGGTATAAGATGGCGTGTTGAATAATGCATTGCTACCAGCATTTCTCTTCCCAAAAAGAAATTCATCAGCAACTCAGTCAAAGTTCAACATTTTTGGTGAAAGAATCTTTGAAAAATAAGCCTGTAAGTTTTTATTGTTTATGAGTGCCGGGTGATGTTTTAGGGCAGAAAAGGAATAGGTTATTTACAGGAAAAAATAATTACTCTTATACAGGGAAGATTATCCACTTCAGAGTTTACAGATATGTAATGCAACTCTTCATAGCCAAGTCTACATATATCATCTGCTTAAACAGTCTAATTTTATAACAAAGACTTTTGTCCCATTTAGCTATAAAACTTCCTTGGAGACTGTGTGTCCACCCAGCACAGGGTATCCCATCCCACAGCAGAGGCAGCTTACAAACGAACTGTCTACCCTTCAGTCAACACAACTGGCAATCTAAAATAAGCATATTTTTTTTTACATGCAAGATTTCAGCAGGGGTCCATAAAGGTACAGGGGATTCAAACGCAGCAAACAGCTGCAGGATTGCAGCTTTAACGGCAACATAAAGCAGTAATTAATTTTTCCCATTTCAAAACTGCTTAGTCCCATTCCAAAACTGAGGGTGTTTAAGTTACTAATATATCTACACTGAACATACTATTTAGAGTGTGCCTTGAGACAGGGAATATGTTCTGCACCTGAAAGTCTGTACATACAAGAACTGGCTGTCTCCCTCTTTTTTCTCTGTTCACATAGTTTCAAAAGCTTTGAATAAACTTTAAATATGTGTAAATGCTTATTGAGGAATCACTTCATTCTTCTCTCACAAAAATCAGTCCTCTCAACAGCTACTTATGTTAGAAAGCCACTGTTCTTCAGCAACTGGCAAAGCCTCTGTAGTACTGCTTTCCCTCCCTTCTTACCCCTTAGAAAGGTAGCTAAGAATTTAAACACAACTGCAAAGCGAGTAGTAACTGCGTGTGGATTGTTCCTGTTTTGAAGACTCAGCTAGAGATACAACTGGAACATAAATGAAATAAAAAACAATGTGCAGTGGCAGGGAAAAAGCAGAGTTGAGAAAATTTTTAGTCTCTCTACAAATACTACTGATCCCCTGTTGACAGAGCTTTCCCAGATGACTTTTTATCCCTCAAAACATTGTTTATTGAAAGAGTCTGAAGACAAGTGCTATAAGTACATTAACTTCTGCAAATACCCCTGAGCCATCATTTCAACAACACTTCATTGAACACATAGAGAATAATTCCATTTACTCTTTATGCCTAATACAGTTCAGAAAACCTCTGTATCATGTGATTCAAACAGCACTAGCTGATGTCCAGGATGTAGGTCCTGTTTAGGAAAGGGAAGAACAAAAAAGCCCAAAATGCAATTGACTTAGAAGTGGAATTATGTGAAGGCTTCTTAGACTGGCAAGTAACAAAACCATAAACTACTTCAGCCCAAAAGGCCATTTTTTGATATCTAACCATACTTCCACTAGAGATGCCTCTCCCTATTTTACCCTTTCTCCCAGGCACCAACTTGGATGTTACCAGAAAAGTTGGAGTGTCTCAGTGTCTTCGCTTTACTAGTCATTCCAATAATACAACAGCATCATCAGAATCTTATGAGCGCTTGCTACTACCTGTCTGTCCCAACCCTTCAGCTTTTCTACATTTTCAGGTGTTGTATTGCTCTATTCCAACACTGAAATGCTGATTTTCCTTATGCTGCTATAGAAGCCTCTCAAATGATTATGACATTCTCATGGTTCAGTCACTCAGATTAATACACTGGGGAGGACCATCATGCTGGTGAACAGAGAGCCACAGCAGCGTTCATTGCAAGATACAAATAATAATCAAATAACTTACTAAAAATAAAACATTTACCTTTCACATGAAAATATTTACTGACATTTAAATGGAAAGCTACTGAGGCTTCTTGCAGGATAAAGACCTTTTTTGCACAAACTCTTCCACCATCTGAACATTGCTATTAATGGACTTTTAATTGGGCTTTATGTGGACATTAGAGCATAAAGAAAGAAAAGAAATTAAAAAAAAAAAAAAAATCTACCATACCTTTCAAGGGAACCCTGTGATACATGTCTATTCTTGGGGAAAAAAAAAAAAGTGCAGGAGCAGTGGACCAAAACAACCACCAAAAACCCCCAGTAAACCAGTAACACAACAAAAGAACTCAACCCAGCAACATTAATCACACGTTTTCGTTTCTGAACAGTGCTAAGAAGATATCAGAGATGTCTCTTTTTGATATTCTAATACTTCAGGTTTAGAGATAATCCTCTTCTATTTTATCATTCCTCCAAGGGTTGCAAACATCTGAAACAAGATGGAGTTGTTTATGTGCAGTATAAATTCCTGACTGGAAACTTTTAAGTTTCAAGCAATTAAACAATAGGCATTTATCTGCTAGAAGTTATTAAAGAATATACCTTCTTCCAGATCTTGTTCCACCCCATCTGCCATGGGCAGGGACACCTTCCACTAGACAAGGTTGCTCCAAGCCACATCCAACCTGGCCTTGGACACTTCCAGGGATGAGGCAGCCACAGCTTCTCTGGGTAACCTGTGCCAGTGTCTCACCACCCTCAGAGGGAAGCACTGCAGGGGTTCCTGGCCAGCAGCACTCCTATGTCCTGCCACACCAAAGCCATCACTTCTCATCCCCACCCAGACTTTTCTCTATTTAGGCAGGGAATCAGACTGCTCAAATACAGAATATTGCCTTTTGTTATCAAATAACTTGGACAGGTTGCTTGAATCCCAGTTTCAGAAGAGCTCAGCACCACTATTTTGGACAGTATCAAAGCTGAATCAGAGTCCTGTTACACTTCCCCAAATCCCAGTCAATCTGGCTCAGGGGTACATCAAACAAGAGACACAAACAAGCCAGGAATTTAAAAGAGAATTTCTCTCCTTGACGGGTGGCCCCCTCAAAGACTGGAGAAAGGGCAGAAAAATCACTTAGGTGGCTCAATAGTCTAAAGTGCAAAGGATCAATATTTACTTTTAAGACCATTTTATGGAAACATAAGAGTACTAGAGCACAAAAGTGACCCAGAGCATGCACCTAAACACACCAATGCATTCTACAGATACAGTTTTAGAGTTGTTTTTTGTCTTGGTTTGAAAGACAGATGCTGGCCAAGCAAGGCAGTAACCTCCGTTGGAATGAAAAATATAACCCCATTCCCTCCACATTATTATAACTTCAAAATTATGGGGCTTTCAGGTAAAGATATAGGAAAAGATACTGGAATATATATATCCTTTAATTGTTATTAACCAGAAAGGTTTACAGACTTACTAGTGGTTCAACAACTATGACTGTTATGTGACTTGTCTTGTTCAGAAATTGCCATTTTCCCCTTCTTCTTTCTCCAAAAGTTCCTTCACCTCCCACTGTGTTAGAAACCAACAAGTGAACAGGACCAGATGTTCAGCTGCCAAGCTTACTTTTTGGCTGCCTTAAAAAATTTTATGTAAGCACTCGAGTGCTTGATGATATATTGTGAGCACAGAGGTGACATAACTAATTGGAGTCCTCCAGGAAAAAAAGGTGACTTTGGAAATACAGGTGAGCACAAGCTCTGGCAATCATCCAAATGCTTCTCCAGCCTCATCTGCTGTCTCATTCTTTGAAGTACATATCCCATTCTCTTAAAAACCCCCAGTATTTAGATGAAGAAAACAAGTAATTTGTCTTGATTACAAGGCACCATAATATTTGTTTTAAGCTTCCTGAAGTGGAACTACAGCACAATCACAGTGCTTTGAGGAAGACATGACAGGCTTTTCTGCAGAAATGTTTTGCTAAAACTGATTGTTCTTTCAAAAGTACTGGGGATGGGAGAAGATATGCCAGAAAGTAAAACTGTAACAAAGTTAGCTCAACAAAAGTGGGGTGGGAGTGGCAGGAGAGGGGGTGAGCTAACCAGAAGGAATAACTTGAAACAAAATAAACAGCTTCCACATAACATTTCCCCCAGTTTCCATAAAAGTGCTCACCCCACAGTACTGAACTAGCCACTGAACTAGACAGTAAGAGCTTGTAAACCATCTCTTTACCCACATATATGCAATACTCCACAAAGATGGAGGAAAAAACCCCAGCAAAACAAGAAAAACCAGCAGTAAGTCAGCTCATTGTGCACATCCACAAGGACACTATTTTATGCAAATTTTGTTTTGCTTGATATCATTATATAACTTCAAGTGAACTTCAAGGGAGTTTAGCCATTCCATATGGCCCTGGCAAACCATCTGCAAGGACAAATACAAATGTCTACCTTGTGCTTCAATTGCTTTAATACACAAGATATTTATATTGCAATGTGGACATTTCTGGCTATGTGCACATTTCTAAGTAACCTTCCTTTACATAAGCATTTGCACTGGAGTCACCTCTAGCATTTCTAAGGGAAAGTATGACACTAAGCCTTACTTTTAAGAAAAGTGTTCCTAAAAGGTTTCACCATGTGCAGGGAGCAAGTGTCTTTAGAAGTGCTCCAACACAAAGATTACATTTTGTGTGTTGATGGATTCTAAGCAGACCATTCCAGATGGAAATTTTTACATACCAGCTGCAGAACTATATTACTAGTTGTTCCTGGCTCTCTAAAATCACCACCAACCCACATCTACTCCCCCTTGAACAAAGGAAGCTTGCTTACTACTACTGCAGAAGGTTCACATGCATGTCACTGTCTGTCTTCAGTGGAGAAATGATAGTAGCATTTCTCACGTCAATTTATGAGGAAACTGAATATTCTTAATATCAGATGTACTAGAAGATTCTCCCATACTTCACAAGAGAACTTCTCCTTAGTGACCACCAGCACTTAAGAAGAAACTAAAGCACCTGGGGCATCCTTGCAGGAAGGGTAAGAGCCTGCTGTAATATCTTTAGTTCACTTCTTTAAAAACAGGTCTGCACACACCCCAAATCACATCTGGAGTTAGTGGGCACAGACAAGTTTGGTAGCTGGAGGTCATGGAAGGTGAAACCAGCTATTCTGTTCTGTAGTCTCACCAAATCATTTGCTCTGGCATCAGCCAGTTTCTGAAGCAGAACCTGGCAGCTATCAAAACAGGTTGCTGCAGGAATTACAGGTGTAATACAGGAAAGAATCACATAAATATCTTTGTGTAATTCACTTAAATAGCCAATCGGAAGACCTCATCCAGGCTCAATTAGATCTGCTAATCACAGTGGTAGTTTTAACTCTCATTATTAATGCCAGATGCCCTATGATATTCTCAATTACCAGAAATATGTATACTACAACATGAACAAAGAATTGCTGCAACTTTAAGCTGAGACAACAGGACTCAGAAGACAAGTAACAACAAAAGCAAGTCCTCCTCTTGCATATATCCACCTTAAAAAAGAAACAAGGAATTGCAACTATCTTGATGTAACATTTCCAGGCATGTTTCTTGTCTCCTGTATACAGTGAGGGAAGACAGCCACCTTCATTTTCTCTTTTGCACATCCAATAGTAGTAGTCTGTGGGGCCAGCAACCTAGAAGAGTGATACCATGGGGCCAGCCAAGGAAGAGCTCTCTCTGCCTCCTCTCTGTTGGAGAGAGACAGGAGAGAGACAGAACAGCAACACTTCTCTGGCTGAGCCCTCTCAGGAATACAGAGCCCCTTCTAAGCAGCATGCCCAGGTTTAAGCAAAACAGCATGACTTGCTGAAATGCAGCAAAAGCCACGATTTCTGAGACATGCCAGTAACTCACAGCCAGTTTCTTCTGAGCCCTGAGGATCTAAGCAAGAGGGGAAAATTGTAAAGGTTATTCAAGCTAGAGAGAAGCATGTAACCCTTTTAAAGACAAAAATAATAGTCTTTCCCACCATGGCAATTTGTATCCGTTTTAGAAGCATCTGAGTATCTTCCGCAGTCTCACCACAGTCATAAATAAAAAATGTTAGGCTGAAAACTAGAAACAAACATTGGGTTTTTTTGTAATTAGTTTATATATTAGCAGTTTATTCTCCTCCTACAACTTATGTTGGAGTGTCTAAGAGTCCGTGCATGTTTCTAAACCCTGAGCAGCCTTTAGCAAAGAAATACTGCTTCTCCCCTAAACCAGCAAGAGAATGAACACTCAATTGATGCCTCTTCTCCCACTCCTCCTCCAAAACCAGGCTGTCTGCTTTATGGCATTATGTTGAACAGACATTACTGGAGAAATATGCAGTCTTACAAATTTAAGAAATCCCATCTCACCTGAATATGGCCTAATTTAGAAATCAGTTCTTACCAAGCTAATCCAGCAAACAAAGGGGGTTCAACAAAAGACTGAGGGTTCACAATAGTCTCAATTTTGAGTACATCAGTTGTGTATCACATACAGTCAAGAAAGCATGGTTTAAACACTTCCACTGTCAATTCCTACAGCAATGCAGTCATGCTTTATGATTTCTTGTCAGGGGGTTTTTGTCAGGGACAGAAAGAAAAGGATTCTTTGGCCTAGAATCTCTGTATCTGAGTGAAAAATTTCTGAGGAATAAGGAGTGGGGTTTTCTTGAGCCAAAATAAACAAATAAACAAAATATCACCTCATTTACTGCTCCAACTACCCCAGTGAGCTCTATCAAATATTTAGGTAAGACTACAATTTATTGCCTCTGCATTGTCCTCACACACACGCACACACACATACACTGTAATGCATTTGCTTCCAGCATCACCAGCTGAAGTCTAATTTCAATGTGCACTAATACTAAGAAAAGTCATACCTAGATGCTTCACAGAAAGGCCAGTTGGTCAGTACATACTATCTCTTCCCATGAAGCCAAAATGGTTAGTAACAATAATTTCTGTACATATTCTGTCTTGCCAACAGAGCTCAGAGTCTTATGCTGTGGCCCCTTTCACAACTTTCAGATGTCAGTTCCAGAAGCTTGTGCTGAGAGAGAACATGATTAAAGACCCCCCGCTCCCTTACTTTCCCCTAAATTAAAGGTGGAAGGGAAGACTAGCTCACAGAAACTAAAATTTCTGCAGGTCTTGAATATTTCTTAGAAAGTTCTCAATGAAAAGCAATTCAAACCTCATCTACCTTGGCTATGCTGATGCCCTGTGACCAACTTATACAGCTTTTAATTTCTGCAGCTTAACTACCAAGAAAGTTCTCCACACCTCCACTGCACCACCTCTATTGCTCCACAATATAACTACAGAATTGCAGAAACTTTTAGGCTGGAAAAGACCTCTAAGATCATTCAGTCCATCATTTGACCAATCAACACCTTCACAACTAGACCAGGACACTGAGTGCCACATTCAGTTGTTTCTGGAGCACTTCCAGGGACGGTGACCCTACCACCTCCCTGTGAGCCCATTCCAATGCTTTATAACCTTTTCCATGTTCTTCCTGATGTCCAGCCTGAACCTCCTCTGACTCAGCCTGAGGCTGTGTCCTCTTGCCACGTTGCTGGTTGCCTGGGAGAAGAGACCAACCCCTATGTTGCTTCTGAGGTATCAACCACTACTTCCTTTTCCTCACTAATTTCTGCCCATTCCCCACCATCTCCAGAGGATGTAGGTCCCATATAAGAGACTGCTCAGCCCATACACCTGACTTGGACACCAGAATTACTCAGCCTTACTGTTCATGTGAACACACTCCAGCCACAGGAGCAGCAGCGGACTTCTGGTTGCCTGGATTTCTGCCTGGCTCCCACAAACAATAGGCATTTGCACACTCATGCACCTACAGTCACGTTCTTCATGAAAAGACTTCTTATCAGCATCTTGCTTGTAAAATTGCTTTCCACCTAGTGTTTCTTTGGAATTGGGACAGGAAAGGAAAAAAAAGCCCAGCAAGAAGAAGCCTCCAAGTCTGATAACAACGTAGGCACCAGACTTTGATGCACCGTACTGCACCCTCTATCATTTCCTTAGCAGTCAAAGCCTGCACTGCCAACATACAACTAACCAGAAGGCTGCGCAGCCTGAACATAACCCAAGACAATGCTGAAATCTGTCACCAAACAAAACCACAGCAGTTTCACCTGCTCAGATATATCATATAATTAAGAAAAAAATGAAGTAATAAGTTTAATATTATTTATTAATATGTGAAAGAGAATTTCTGCACTAGCTGTTCATTTAACAGCCCAACATTTCCATAAGGTCTTGTAGGAGACCAAAGACCTAGACATGCATAACTTCAAGTGTCTCCACTGCAGGACTCTGGCAAAAAAAGGGAGTATACACACACAGAGCTTTCTCTTATGTAATGTTCTGTTAAAAGGAATGAAAGGTAAACCTCAAAATATACCCAGCATGAGTACCATGGATGTTCCACATCTACAGCGGATTGAGAACCCATCCTGGGCTGGTCTTAGGTGGTTACTTCATTGCAAGACTGTGCTACATAAGTCTTTCCAAAACACTATTTTCACGTACAGCCCTTTCCCCAAAACATCAGTAAGACACAAGAAACACAGAACAGGAGCACTGTAAGATGTGATCTGGAAGTGACAGCTTTATCATGACTGGCACTACCAACTCTGTTAATTCAGTGGTTCTTTGCAGGTATGTGGCCCCACTATATGTTTTTTTCCTATTATTTATGCATACTTTCTGGCTGGGGAATCTTTGTCCAACTTATTCTAACCTTACCCTTTTGTTTTTAAGGAGTTAGGACCATAAAAATATTGGAAACTGAAGTCTGTTCCGAAGATACAGCATCCAGTGCTGGCAACAGACAACGCGCTCCCGCCCGTTCACCTTGTAAAGGCTATGAGAAAAACCAACTATGCAGCCCACATCCTAAAGTTTGCACGGCGGCAGACGGCCACTAACTTGCATTCAACCAGGCCGCCCTTAAAGAGGTTACATCTGCACGAAAACAAGAGACACATGGAAAGAATCAGCGCACAACGCCCCGGCTGCGGCGGGGGACGCGCTCGTTTGCCTTTCCCTCTTGGAGACGCGACTTGGCTCCTCTCGCTCCGGAATGAGGGAGGGGAAGCGACACCCCCAGGAGCCATCCCCCTCAACATACACATGGAGATTTCGCGGACACCGTCCCCCCACAGCCCAGCGCCGCATCGGGTCGGGCCCGGGGAGCTCCCCGAGGCGGCGATTAGCGACAGCCCCACGGGACAGGGACGCGACCACTTACAGCTCAGGACCCCCACACATACGAGGAGCAGCAGACGCAGACTGCGACTCGCCATCTTCCCGTGGCGGCGGCGCGGGGCGGTGCCCGGCGGGCCGGGGGCTCGGTGCCCGCGGAGCTGTTGCAGTGACGGCCGTGCTCTGCCTCCTCGGAGCCGCCCCAAACTTTTAACGTGTTCGAGGAGGCGTCTCCCCTCTTCCAACGCAGGAGCCGGGGCTGGAGCGGGGATGTGCCCTGGCCGCCCGCCCTAGAGCGGGGAGCCGTGGCGGGCAGCGGTTCCGGGAGCATCCCTCTCCTCTGCCGCCCCAGTCTGTGTTGTGTCGAATCCAGCAGCTCTTCTCCCCATGTTGTTCATTTATTTGTTTATTTTTAAGCCGGGACGTCTTCAAAAGCTCAAGAACGTTTATTGCAACAGAATAAACTTTTCGTTAGGAAAAGGTTTAATTTCTCAAAGAAGAGCGTTCTCCCTGTTGATGCGTTTCCCTCAGGCAACCCCTCACCCTCGGGGTGGAAGTTGGGATAACGGGGTGAAATCACGGAACAAACATTTGGGTATTACGGCTAACAAAAAAGCCATGTGAGGGTGAGGCGCTGTTTTAAGGCGAAAGAAGTCACACTGACTCATTTTGCCTGTCTGTACAGCTGGACTGGATAGAATCCCACCTAAAGCAGGAGACGGGTCACACGGTGACTTTCAAAACCTTTTATGTTATTATTTTATATCAGACTGGGAGAGTTTTTCGTTAAATGTACAGGTGGTGTAATGGCCCTTTAAATTTATGAATCAAGAAAAATTACTCATTGTGACAATAGTGTAACTGAGTAGTTTCCAATAAGATCTTAAAAATGCATTACCACTGATGTAAAACAGTTCTCTAACAAGAAAAGTATCACAAGGGATTTTTTGTTGTTTTTGAGGTGTTTTCTTTTTGGTAATCAGAACGGCAATGTCAGCTATATTTTGTTAGAGGGCAACAAAATGAGGAAAGATGATTTATAAATCAAATCTCTAACAGCTATTTTAATGGAGAGCAAGGAAGTAGGATGCCATGATGCTCTTCACGGCAAAATCTTATTTTTCATGTGGAAAAAATGTATACAGAACGCACATAGTATTTCTTTAAAAAATCTGCATACATCTATATATGTATGTCCTGTATATATTACTGGTCTGGTGACATGCATTTAATAAAATCAAAACTGTCCCACTGAAAACAGAAAAGTTTTTTGTCTGTTCGAGCACATCATAGTACATTTGTACATAGTACATTTTGTATGTCACAGCACATTTAGTCATGTACAAAGGTTCATTGATTTCAGTAGGACTGCTTTACTATTTAGACAGACAATGATTGAAATGTTGTCTTGATATAACATTTAAATATATGGCAAAAGTGGTGGAAAAGTTATAAACATGGGGAATGTTAATAAATAGCAGTATGGAATTAAATTAAAGGATAAGCAATAGGATGATATTAATACTGATGATTGATGAAAAACTAATATGCCCTGGCCATGTGTGCTGGAAGCCCAGGAACCCCTTCTTGTGCTGGGCTGCATCCAAAGCCCCGTGGGCAGCAGGGCAGGGAGGGGATTCTGCCCCTATGTCCCAATTTGGTGAGACCCAACCTTCAGGGCTGCACCCCAGCTCTGGGGTCCCAGCACAGGAAGGACATGGACCTGTTGGAGTGAGTCCAGAGGAGACCACCAAGTTGATGAGAGGCTGGAGCACCTCTCCTCTGAAGACAGGCTAAGAGATTTGGGGCTGTTCAGCCTAGAAAAGAGAAAGTTGCATGGACAACTCACAACAGCTTTCCAGTATCTAAAGGGAGGCAGGAGAGTGAGTCTTCATCAGAAAATGTAGTGACAGGACAAGGAGTAATGGGTTCAACCTGAAAGAGGTAAAATTCAGGTTACACATATGGAAGAAATTCTTTACAGTGAGCATGATGGGTTTGCCCAGAGCAGCTGTGGCTGCCTCATCCCTGGAAGTATACAAGGCCAGGCGGGATGGGGCTCTGAGTGACCTGGTCTAGTGAAAGGTGTTCCTGCCCATAGCAAGGGGTGGAATGAGATGGACTTTAAGGTCCCTTCCAAACTAAAGCTTTTTGTGATTCTATGATTCATTAACACAGCTCTCATACTATAGTAAATCCATTTAAACGAAAAGGTTTTATATAAGCCTGAGGTCAGACTAAAGTTCCCTTTTTCTGTTCACTGTTTCATTTCTCTTGCAAGTGAAGCAAACTCCTAGTGCACAGGATTGTTTCCCTCACCTTTCTCTGAATTTTTCTAGTACAGTTCATATTTTCTTTCCATTCTCTTCTTTTATTTTAGCAATGACTAGATCATGGTTTATCTGTTTGCTTTATACAACTGCAGGAAACACCAGCAATTAAATGTCAATATTTTGAAGGCATTTACAGAATTATTGGAAAAGTGGTTGTAATACATATAGTTCATTTAATATATACACTTCTAATAAGTACACTCTATGTACTTTGCTCAACAATGGTATTCTTAAAAATACTGTAAAGGAATTTTTTAGAAGAGCACAAGACTGCTATCCGTATTTTTTATCATTTGAAGTTCAATGTAGTAGAAATGTTTTCATTAAATAACACCCAAAATGGAAGAATTTGTTTGAGATGCTCAGTTTAACAGTTATTCTTGGAGAACTTTCCATAGATCTCAGGGTTGGCTGGACACCCGAGATGAGGGTGGTTCTTGTCTTCTGCCCTCAGAAAAGCCCCAAGATGAATGCACAGACAATACGGAGTCTTCAGAAGTGCCTTTTTCAAGGTTTTCTTTTTGTTTATTATTTCTTATCACTTCAAGTTTCTCTGAGCCCGGCAGAGGTTGAACAGCACGGGCAACAGGTGACGACTCCTTACCCTGACATAGGCTTGTCCTTCTTTATACAGATAGTTACGTACAGATTATTTACAATTGCAAACCAATATCTATATTTTATACTAAACAGGTTACTTCTACACTAACCCAATCCCTCTAAAGCTACTTTGTGCTACTGTCACTGCAGAAGATGGAGACAAAGAAGAAGAAGACGACCTCAGGGCACTGCCCAGAATCCTTCATCTTGTCTCCATTCACCCCATTCTAGAAAACCCAAATGTGAAAACTACACTACTCTTTATTACACTCTGTGGCTTGTAACTCCTCTCCCAATGTTGGAAGTCCTTTCCATGGACTAAAGTCAAAGCCCTTGCCTTCCTGGGCTCTGTGTCAGGGTCTCCAACCCCCCTGTACAGGTTCCAGATGCCCCTGTACAGGTTTTAAACCCCCCTGTACAGGTTTCTGACTGTCCAGTGTATCCAAAGGAATTCCCTGGACTCCAACACATAGACACTCCTTTTTAGAATAATAAAAATAGTCTATAATTAACATCTCCACACAAAATGCAAGTCAACAATAGCTATCTTATTTTGTGATAGCTGTTCTAGTCAAGTTCTTCGTATGGAAAAGCCTTGAAAAATTGAATGTAATTGCAACATGATTTCAAGATTTGGATGTTTTGTAACAATCCCAGGGATTAATAAAATGAAAGATTGCCCTCACTTTATTAGACAATATTTTAGATAATTCTACATTCTTGCATTGCAAGGGAATTCTTCCTCTTGTTAATGAAACTTCCTATTGCAAATATGAAGTGCTGATGATAATCTATTCTAATAATAAGAGTTTACCTCTTTTATTATTGCACCATCACTGTTACAGTCCAGTTTTTAGAGTTATTAGAAATGCTCGAATTAAGGTGCAAACAAGATCATATGCCAAAGTCAGTAATATGGGTTTTATTTAATAGTAAATATGAGAGACAGAGAGAGAGAGAGAGAGGGAGAGAGCAAGAAAGAAATAGAAAAGAGGTGGGGAGCTGGGGGGACAGAAAGAGAGTAACAGAGACAGATCAAAGAAAATACCACCATTGTGTGAATCCCAGAGATTTCTGTTGATCCTCTCCAGTTGATCATCTTGGTGGTGAAGGTCCCCCTGGAAAAGCACAGAATCCTGTTTTAATATATACTCAGGCCAGGCCAGCTGGGAATGCCCAGGTACCTCCCTGGGGGTGAGGGCAGTTTCTTGCAGCAGACTCTGGATCTGTTGTGTCATTTTGCATCACACGCAGTCCTGTGGTGCAAGGCCTCTGGGGAGTGCTTTGGGAATCTCTGATGAATTATGACACCCCCTCAGCTGCCTCTCACATGAATGTCCCATGGATGTGGCCTGCCTCTGACCAGAGGTTACATCACACATTGGAAACTTCCTCCTCTCCCCTCAGTTGGGGGAACTCTGTGTAAACCTGGCCTTTGTGGGCTGTGGTCTCCCCCACCCCAAATCCAGCCAGGGATGCTTCTGCTGCATTTGGCTTTCTTGTGGATGCATTCCTTTCCCTCAGCCTTATTTGTTTCTCCGTAGACTTGAGATGATTGAACATAATGTTGTCTTTATCTTATCTAGGCATCTTAAGTCACAGTGCAAAGTTCCAGTCAGGCATCTTCAAGGAGAGATGGGCTTCTGTGGTTGTAGCTTCTTTATACAATTTTTGCCATAATGAGCAAAACTCCTTCATAACAATGTTTAAGGCACGAACTACTTCAGTCCCTGACACAGTCAAAGAGTTCTGTTCTCCTCACCCAACAGAAAAAAACTGTTTTGAAAAATAATTTGTAAAAATTCTGTGGAATACCATAAGCCTCTGACTCTTCACTTGGAAAACATTTTATCTTTCCTAGCTATAGGACACTAAAACGAATAAAGAGAAATTAAGTTATATTAAGAAAATCCTCCTTTTGGTGATTTCTCCACTCAAAATATGCTTTATTTTGCAGGGGGAACAAAATCTCTAGATTTATTCTTCTACAATTTGCATGCTGATTTCTAGAATAGCTTTGATGTAAAATAACAACAACAAAAAATCAGTATAACAAATTAGAACTGCTAAATTTGGTTGAAAAGGTGTTGCAATGTAGATACTCAAACACCTATCACAGATAGATTAGCAAGGAAGATGGCTGATTCCTCTTCTCAAAAACCTGCATAGAAGAGGGGCAAAAGCAGTGCAGGACATGAAGAGAACTGGCTGTTTAATTAGCACCTTGAAGAGTAAGATGCTAATTTCTATGGAATCTCTTCTCTGTTACGGCTTACACATGCCAGACTAGAAGATAGTTGCGGGAGAGATAATGAATGTTCATCCTTGCACTGCCATTAAAAATAACTTTAGAAAAAAAGTTTAATGAAAGATCATGTTCCCCTAGTATGTCACATCAGACATATTTCAAGTTTACTCATTGAATTTAAGTAGATTTAAGTAATGCAACCCTCATTCCATGTAAGAAAACACATATTTTTTATCTTATTGGTAAGCAGGTAGTATAGATGTGTGATGATCTGCAGTGGCTGTTCTCTTGTTTGCAGAGTTACCAGTGAAAGCATAAAGGATTACAGTTCTGCACCGCTTTTCCTTTTTCTTCCTGCTTTCCTACCATGAATGCACTTTAAATGTTTTAGTGTCTCTTGGTTCATCTATAATAGAAGATAACCCACCAAGTTTGCTGATAACTGTGCCTGATAATAATAAAAGTAGCAGTGGGGAAGATGTAGAATATGGAGCCACAAAGGCAGAAAATAATTAAAAAAAAAAAATCCTGTGCATCAGCATGTGATATAGGAAACTTATAACTAAATTTAAACAGATTATAATTTGCTGTGTAATCAAGTGTTAAAAACAAATAGTCCTTTGCCATACAAAAACAGGGCCTTCCTCAAGACCGATAAGTAGAAACCAGTGCTCAGAAACTGGGAAAAAAACCCTAAATTTGTAATTTAGACTATGCCCAGGAGCGTTAGAAGACAGCGAGAGACCAAGAGAGGCTGCGCAAAACCCGGCTTCATCCAGCGGACACCTGAGGAAGACTTTTACTTCATCCAGCGACCCCCCGCCCGAGACCACCAGGAGACAATGCGCACAGACCGACAAAGTCTGATTAACATACGAAGCGAGAGTAGGCGGGGATAGGTAGGCGACGTTGAAACTTTCATAAATATGTATGAGTTTAACTGTATTTAAACAAGAGACCCTGCTCTGTTCGACACACACGTCTTTGGCGGAGTTACCCCCCGTGCGTCCGGGCGCCGAGTAAAGCATACCTACTTCATAACCTTTGGTTGTGGAGTCTTCGTTCTGCTTCACATGCCTATCATTCTTTATATGGACAGTTGAAGAGCTTACTGTTATTGGAACTTACATGGTTCAGGCTTTGATCAAGAAGACACCTTTGACTATTTTTCCATATTTAACGAAGAAGAAACAGATTTTTTCATTTTTCTAAAAAGAGAAATGTTACGTTTGAGGTGGTCAGAGATGCCATTTGAGATTTGGTGCCATAGCCTGTGCATAAGATCTCTGTATACGTCTTTTTTCTAAGCACACTAAATTGATGTCACATATATTTTCTTCAATAAATGCTGAATATGGTAGCACACAGCTGTAAAGTGACCATTCTGATGTGATTCCAGGCATAGCAAGTTGATGGAAAACTGTTTTCTAAAACTGCTAAAACAGATTCCATTTAATTTAGTTCAGCTGCCAATATGCATATTTTATAATCCATGACACAAATATTTTTTTTCTAAAATCCATTGATTGACAAGTTATGTATTTGTGCAGCTTTGACTGTCAGCCTGCAGTACATTGAATCTGTCAGCTTGAAAATCTTGCCCTTTAGTGTAAAGAATAATCAGCAGCCATGTATGAGTGGGTGGACAGGCTGATATTTCCAGTTTAAGGGACACTTTTTCTTTTGCAATTTTAGTTATCACCGCACCTGGTTTTTTACAATGTCTTGGGGTATTGCTTTAATAGCTGTCCCTTCCCCTGGTTACAGAAGGCCTTGCTCCTTTTGACTTCTGTGGCATTTTATTATTTTTTATAGCTGCTTCATGTGAATTGTTTTAACTCACATCTGGGGAAAAATCTGATTTATCTGACAGATTATCTGCTTGTTTTGTACTTTGAAACTAAAAACTGTGAGCAAGTTTTGAGGAAAGAAGCAAAACCCCACATTTGCAGATATGTTTTTTTTTTTTCTCCAAGCTGTCACTGATGGCTGTTTAAAGACAGCATGCCTGGCTGTAATGCAATGGACTAAAGTACTTTGATAGAACACTGTATCACTATTAAACTGTTAAAATATTTCATATCTAAAAGGACTGCCAAACTTGAACAAAGAAGGCCACAAAATGTGAGGGTAGAACAAGTAAAGAGGAATGCAAATTACTTGATCTCAGTAGCTTTTTTCAGTGAAACCCCCTACACCCCACCTTCATTTTCTGTCCTGTATGATTTTGTCTGACTTGTAAAGTACAGAATCAATGACGCTGTTGTACACCACAACGACACAATTTCAGCCAACTTCAGAAGGCTGAAAATTACTATATTTATTTCTGGGAATGTCTTCCCTTTTATACTATTCTACAAAGAACAATTCAATAGGTGAAACAAACTTCTTCAATCTTGATGTCCCAAACCAGAGGGACATCAAGAAGAAGTCCCTCCTAGGGAAAGAATGTAAACAAAGGTTACAGTTAGAAAAACATGTCTCAGAAAACTCTCGGGGAAAAGAGTTTCAGAAAACCAAAACATTTCAGGCACGAACCAGGGCTACAAATCAATGCCTTCTTCTTTTTTTTTCTCAACTGAACTTGCAAGATTACTGCCACTGAGTAGGCAGCTCAGTAGCAATAGAAGTTACATTTCTAGAAAAAGGTCCATCACAATGGATGGCATTGTAGGACACGATTCAACCTAAGCAACAGTGGTCAATGCATTAGCCACAATGCTGTTGGTGGAGAATTCAGAATTATTTTGCCACAGTGTTCATAATGCTTTATTGCTCACTAGGTAAGAAAATGCCTGGATGGCAGAGCCCAGAGAGTTCTGGTGAGTGGTGTTAAATGCAGTTGGCAACTGGTCACAGGCAGTGACCGCAGGGCTCAATATTGGGGACAACCCTGTTTCATATCTTTGTAATGATCTGTATGAGTCAGTTGCAGATAATACCAAGTTGGGTGGGAATATTGATCTGCTGGAGGGGAGGAAGGGTCTGCAAGAGGGATCCAGACAGACTAGGTCAATGGGCTGAGCCGGTGGTCTGAGGTTCAACCAGGCCAATTATCAGGTCCAGCTCTTAGGTCACAACAACCCCCTGCAGGACAGGCTAGGGCAGAGTGGCTGGAAAGCAGGAAAAGGACGTGGGGGTGCTGGTTAAGGCAGCTGAAAATGAACCAGCACATGCCCAGGTGGCCAAGAAAGCCAACGGCACCTGGCTTGTGTCAGAAAAAGTATGGCCAGCAGGACCAGGGCAGCGACTGTCCCCTGCACTCAGCACTGGTTAGGCCACATCTTGAATCCTGTGTTCAGTTCTGGGTCCCTTAATTCAGGAAGGACAATGATGTGCTGGAACATGTCCAGAAGGGCAACAAAGCTGGGGAAGGATCTGGAGCTCAAGTCTGATGGGGAGTGGCTGAGGAACCTGGAGCTGTTTGGCCTGGAGAAAAGAAGGCTCAGGGGAGATCTTATCATTCTCTACACCTGCCTCCCAGGATGGTGTAGCCAGGTTGGTCTCTACTCCCAAGTAACAAGTAACAAAGACAGGAGAAAGTAGTCTTAAGTCGTTGCAGGGAGGTTCAAGTTGGATATTAGGAAAAAATTTGTCACAGAAAGGGTTGTAAAGCATTGAAACAGGCACAGGGAAGTGGTGGAAGTGTTCAGAAAATGAGTAGATGTGGTACTTTGTGATATGGCTTAGTAGACGTGGTGGTATTCAGTTAAAGATTGGACTTGATGGTCTTGGAGGTCTTTTCCAACTTCAATGATTCCATGATTTGATAATTCTATGGTATTATGAAGAATACAAATCTTAAGAGGTAACTACACTGCATGTTGTTTTACAAGGCTGTTGCTGCTTCTGGCCATGGATTACTGGTTCTCACTTTGCTTGTGCATGGAAATTAGTGTAAGAAATAATGTGAATCATGTGAATAAAACATTACCTTTCAGCAGTACTGGTCCTGTATCACTTCAGCGACCTTGCATTCAGTGCCTTGTACAGTGTGCAGTATTTGGTAGAACTTTACTCCTGATTGTTCAATACTCCCTCACAGAGACAGAACAGGTTTGTTTCTGTCTCTCATTCTCTGAACATTCTGCATGTATCTACTCATAGAATATTAAAGTGTTCTTTTCATACCCTACACTAGTAACCTTATTTTGCTTATGTTTAAGGGGTTTATTTTTAACCATTTAACCAAAATGATTGTCATGTGATCGACTGCATGTGATTCCTTGAGTTAATAGGAGAAATGGTGTAGTTGAGCTGTAATTACACAAATATTTGCATCATTCAAAGTGACTTGTATTTAACTAATTTTAAACATGAGGAAGCAGGATGATTGACTTACTGAAATTCTTAACCTATCAAATAATGTAACAAAGGGCACAAAGAGCTACCATTCTCACACCCCTGGTTTTATGGACGGAAGCCCAGGTGAAAAGGAAGCCATTGCCAGGTACCAAGGGGATCCAGCTGTCCCACTGCTCCACAGATGTCTCCATGGTGGAAAATTCAATGTTTTTTGTTTTTGTTTTTGTTTTTTTGATGCTGAGTTTAATTACATGCTTTAGCTCTTAATGACAGTAATTCAATGTAACTGTCTGACATTGGCTTGATGATGGCCACTTATATTGTTGCCTATATCGTTGCCAGCTGAAGATTGGGATGAAGACCATCATCAACTAAATTGTAAAGCATCAAAATGAACTCTTGAGTGATTTCATAAATTTCTTGTTTTAATGTGAACCATGGTGTTCCTACATGGGCAGCAGCTAGTTTCTGCTTGTGTTCAATCTTTTGGGGAGGAAGGACAGTAGGGGAGGTGTGAGGGCTTGACCTTAGCTGGACACCAAGTGCTCCCCAAAACCACTGGACAGGGTGAAATATATATACATATAGTGAAAGGCTTGCAGGTTGAGAGATCATGCACAAATGACCATCACCAGCAAACCAGACAAAACTGAGGAAAGTTCACTTAATTTATTGACAAATCAGAGCAGGGAAGTGAGAAATAAAAACAAGTCTTCCCTCATCTCTCCCTTCTTCCCTGGGTTCAATTTCACTCCTCATTTCTCTTCCTCCTCCCTCCTCAGTAATGCAGGAGGATGGGGAATGAGGGCTGCAGTCAGTTCGTCACACGTTATCTCTGCTGCTTGCTCCTCATGAGGACTCACACTTTTCCAAAGGTTCCAGTGGAACCTCTGCTCTGGTGCCTGGAGCATGTTCTCCCTCTCCATCTGCACTGACCTTGGTGTCTGCAGGGCTGTTCCTCTCACACATTCCCAGTCATCCTTATCTGCCTACAATTGCTGCTGAAGAGTAACTTCTTTCCCTTCTTAAATCTGTTATCCCTGAGCACTACCACTATTGCTGATGGTTTACCTTGGCCAGCAGTGGGTCTGCCTTAGATCCAGCTGGCATTGGCTCTGTTGAACACTGGGAAAGCTTCTGGCAGCTTCTCAGATAAAAATACCGGGCTGGTCCCCTGTAGCTCCCCCACATCACTTCCCAAAGCCTAGCCATGCAAACACAGTGCAGGTGGGCAGTGTTAACGAAGGGGAGCAGGCAGCGAGTGGTGGAGGTACAATATTCTGGATGATGTTCCCACCTAGAGTAATGCTCAGAGCTACTCTCCAGGACACTGGTCACAGCACCAAGACTGTCAGAGCTCACAGAATCATAGAATCACAGAGTGCATCAGGTTGGAAGGCACTTTCTGGTCCAACCTACCTGCTCAAGCAGGCTCATCCCAGAGCACATGGCACAGGATTGTGTCCAGATGGTTGTGGAATTTCGTCTCCAGTGAGGGAGACTCCAGAACTTCTCTGGGAAAACATGGTGTTGACTCTATCACCTCTGTCTCAGGCACATGGTGATGGGATTCTTGGGGTTGTCCTGTGCAGGACCAGGAGCTGGACTGCAATCACAATCATAGATTCACAGAATGGTTTGGGTTGGAAAGGACCTTGAAAATCATCTTGTTTCAACCCCTTGCCATGGACAGGGACAGCATTCACTAGACCTGGTTGCTCCAAGCCCCATCTGACCTGACTATGAGCACTTCCAGGGATGAGGCAGCCACAGCTTCTCCGGGCAACCTGTACCAGAGCTTTGTCACCCCCAAAGGGAAGAATTTCTTCCTTATATCTAATCTAAACCTACTCTCTTTAAATTGGGGCCATTTTTTTCCTTCTTCTGTCCCTACAAGCTCTGGTAAATAGTCTAGACTCTCTTTTATCTAAGTTTTCTTCAGGTCCTGAAAGGTTGCAATTAGGACGCCCTAAAGCTTTCTCTTTTCCAGGCTGAACAGCCGCAGATCTCTCAGCCTTTCCTCACAGCAGTTCTCCATCCCTCTGATCACCTTGGCGCCTCCTCTGGCCTGGCTCCAGCAGGTCCCTGTCCTTCCTGTGCTGGGAGCCCAGAGCTGGGTGCAGCCCTGCAGGTGGGGTCTCAGCAGAGGGGGGCAGAGGGGCAGAATCCCCTCCCTGCCCTGCTGCCCATGGGGCTTTGGATGCAGCCCAGCACACGGGGGGTTTCTGGGCTCCCAGCACACATGGCCAGGGCATGTCCAGCCTCTCACCCACCAGGATGAGATCCTCCGATGATCGTTGCCGGTCCCTTCCAACGCAGAATACATTCTGTGGCTCTGAATTGTGCCAGGGTTACCGAAGGGAGGGGTGACAGCCGGGGCCCGGGAAGCTCCTGCCGCCCGGCGGCCGCGCGCGGAGCAGCGGCGGAACGGCGCGGCGTGTTACCGGTGTTTCCGGCGGAACGCGGGAGGTGGCACCGTGGCGCGGCCGTGGAGCATGGCGGGGCCGTGGGTCGCCCGCGGGCTGCGGGCCGGAAGCCGTGAGTGCGGGAGGGAGTCGGAGGGAGCCGAGACTGCGGGAGGGAGCCGGGAGCCGCGAGTGCGGGGCCGGGCCGAGCTCAGGCTCGTACTGCGGCGGTGCTTTCAGAGGCTGAGGTGCCCTTATTAGGCTGCGGGGGAGTTGGCCTGTCTTAGGGAAGGGCCTTTGCAGCCAGAGAGCGACATTAACTTTCGCATAGAACCACAGAGTAGTTGGGGTTGGAACGGACTTCTGGAGATCATCCAGTCCAAGTGCCCTGCCAGGGCAGGGTCACTACGAACGGGTGACACAGGAACGTGTCCAGGTGGATTTGGAATGTCTCCAGGAAGAGAGACTCCACACCCTCCCAGGGCAGCTTGTTCCAGTGATCTGCTACTCTTCATGGAAAGAAGTTCTCCTTCATGTTGGAGTGAAATTTCTTGTGTTTTAGTTTATGGCCATTGCTTCTCGTCCTGTTGCTGGTCGCCACTGAAAGGAGTCTGGCACTAACCTCTTGGCATCCACCTTTGAGATATATATGCACATCAATGAGATTCCTTCTCAGTCTTCTCTCCAAACTAAACAGACCCAGCTCCCGCGGTCTCTCCTCATAAGAGAGATACTCGAGACCCCTCATCATCTTTTTGACCCCTTTTATTGGCTCAGAGTCTCCTGTTGTGACTTCATGCAGGCAGTGCAGGGGTCCAGTGTGGTCACTTGCTGGAACTGCAGAAGTGCTACCTTGTACATGTTGAGACAGACAGGTGGGTGATCGGTAGTGTTGTAGAAACCAACACCTTATAAAGAGGCTTTGAAAACTCAGAATGGATCACAGAATGGTTGAGGTTGGAAGGGACCACAGTAGGTCACCAGGTCCAACCTCTCTGCTCAAGTAGGATCATCCCAGAGCACATGGCACGGCATTGCATCCAGATGGTTCTGAAATATCTCCAGTCAGGGAGACTTCACATCCTCTCTGGACAATCTGTTCCAGTGCTTGGTCACTGTACAGGAAAGTTCTTCCTCATGTTCAGGTGGAACTTCCTGTGCATCCATTTCTGCCTCTTGCTTCTTGTCCTATTGCTGGGCACCACTGAGGAGAGCTTGGTCCATGCTCTGACCATTCCCTGCAGACACTGACAGACACTGATGAGGTCCCCTCTCAGTCGTCTCTTCTTGAGGCTGAACAGCCCCAGCTCCTCAGCCTTTCCTCATAAGAGGAAAGCCTCATAAGAGGCTCTGCTGGACCCACCCCAGGATTTCTTACTCCAGGGGATAACTGCTTACTCAGTATCTCTCCTTTCACCAGGGTACATCTCCACACCAGCTTTCTCTCAGCTGACACCTGATGAAGTGGTTCGGATGCGTAATGAGCTCTTCACCAAGGAGAGAGAGAGACAATTGTCTCTTCACCCACGAATTGAGAAAATTGAAGTGAAATATACTGGGAAGTCGCACCCTGGCAGTGTGTTTGTCATGAACAAGGGTCTGTCTACGCCATACAACTGTGCCATGCGTAAGTGGATGGACTTCTGAACTAGCCCTTCCTGGTGAATGTTGCCCTGGTTTGTGCCTGAGATGTTTTGGTTTTCTGAAACACTTTTCCCGGGGAGTTTTCTGTAAATAAGAAATATGTTTTTGTAGCTGTAACTTTGTTTACATTCTTTCCCTAGGAGGGACTTCTTCTTGATGTCCCTCTGGTTTGACCAATGTGTTTGAAGAAGTTTGTCTTTGTTTCACCAATTGAGTTGTTCTCTGTAGAATAGTATAAAAGGGAAGAAATTCCTGGAAATAAACACAGTCATTGTCAGCCTTCTGAAGTCGGAATCTGGGTCGTTGTGGTGTACAACAGCATCAGGTGAATGTTGTGCTGCCAGTTGAAATAGAAACAGTTAATTTTTGGAGGCTTTTTTCACTGTTCATCCTTCAAAGTCATTTGCAAATATGAAACTGGCAGTTCTTAGAAATGCAGCAGTCTGAACTGCTGGCCCTGAGAAACATGGTTAATAACTAACTAATACTTCAGGGATTTTTTTCCTTTTTTTAGATTTAAGCGAATGGCATTGCAAGAACTCTGTTCTGGCTTTTGTGGATGGTGAAATCTGGGACATGTACAGACCCCTGACCAAATCATGTGAAATTCAGTTCCTTACCTTCAAAGATGAAGATCCAGAGGAAGTAAACAAGGTAAGTTATTATCTTGTTCCATTGTAGGTGACCCTGGTTCTCTATCTTGTCTCATTGCAGGTGGCCCTGATTATTACTACTTGATTCTGTGTGCACCTTTCAGTTCCATGTCTGTCTGCTCTCTTGCTCTCTTTGTTGTCATTAAAGTTCAGACGTTTTTAATGTTTTTTTAAATGATGCATCATGTCATTAGCTGGACCAGTTTGTGGGCTAGGTGAATTGTTGGCTTTCCTTTCAATTGTTGTATTATTCTATGATTTTAGATTTAAGTATCTCCAGAGTTATATCTGGCTTGCATTCTAGGTGCAGTTTTGATTTTTTAATTTGATTCTGTTCAGAGAATCATCTCCGAATAGAAGTTTAAATACTAAAGAAAGTAATCATAGAATCATGGAAAAGCTTGGGTTGGAAGGGGCATTAGAAGCTCATCCAGTTCCACCCCCTGCCATGAGCAGGGATACCTTCCACTAGACCAGGTTGCTCTTAACCCTGTCCAACCTGGCCTTTAACCAATTGCAGGGGTGGAATGCTTGGGTTGGCAGCTAGGTTTGTGCATCATCTAGTTAAGTTTTGGGGGGGTTTTTTGGAATAATTAGTTTCCGGGCAATAAATATATGTTCTGAAATTCTCTTTGCAGGCATATTGGCGTTCCTGTGCCATGATCATGGCGTGTGTGCTAAAGCGAGCGTTCAAGGATGAATACTCAGTCAACCTAGTTAAAGCTCCAGAAGTGCCAGGTGATAAAATTGTTTTATATTGATTGTCTTTTGCTGCTTCTCAAGTGAGTGTTTAATAACCAAACTTAGAAAAAAATCAGAGGCTCTTTTTCCAATGATTGATGGTCCTTAGTATTGATATACATATTACATGCTGTTGTAGTTGCCTTTAATTTATAATAACCACACTGAAAACAATTTTGTTACCAACGTTCAGAAAATTGGTCCATGTGGCCCCACTGGGTTTCAGACCACTTAGGATTTCATAGCTGAAATTAGTAACTAAACCTCTGTATTGTGAAGTGACATGAACAAGATTTCTAGATGTGATGTGACATGTTTCTGTGGGATTTGCTCGAACTGCATAAGCTTGTCCAGTACTCAAGTTACTAAAAATGACCCCACCAAATTGGAAGATTATTAAGGTACAGACAAGCTTATTAACAACTTCTGCTCATCCATGATCTGATTTAAGATTTAGAAAAGTGAGAAAATGCACAAGAGGTTGTTTCAATAACAAAACCTGCATAATTATGCATTTAATATATGAGAAGGTTGGTCGCTGGTCATGTGGAGTGCTGTAATTGCTTCTTTTTTTTAGCAATTTTAACATTTGTAGTGATTGATAAGTACAGGTAAATATTTCAGTTCTATCAGAATTTGGAATGATCTTGGCTATACTCAGCTGTATCATTATACTGTGTGTGCAGAATAGTGTGATCTTACTGGGTTCATAGATTTGATTTCTAAATAGCCGTAACTCAATATACACAAAAGAGTGTTCTAACAACTATCAGAGAAATTTGTCTTGCCTTTACCAGAAATTCATGCCATGTTTGTGTCATGGATAAACAACTCTAATATTGTGTGATTTCTCTATGCAAGAAATTGCTCTTTATCATTTAATAGCTTACATTTATTTTGTTGAGGAATACAATGGAAAAACAGTGAAGTATTTTTCAAGTGAGTAGTTTTGGGTTTTTGCTGCAGCGTTAGATGCAGTTTTGTGAAGCAGTGTATTTTTTCCCTCTTTATTGGGATTCTATTATACTGACGTTGCATTAAAACTCCTTTCAAATTACTTTCTCATTCAGTGAAATTAAAACAACACAAGTTCAATCTGCCATTTTATAGTATAATCAGAGCTGCAAACTTTTGTTTCATGATGAATTTCTAGAGATAATTCTGTTTTTCTTTTTCTTCTCATTCATTTTGTTGTAAGAATAGAGTATGATTGTGAAATACATACTTTGTTACAAACATGAGTATTTTTATCTTTGGATTGAAATTGCAGTGATCTCTGGAGCTTTCTGTTATGATGTAGTTTTGGACAATAAACTGAATGACTGGAAACCAACAAACGTAAGCACTTTTCAAACGTAAACCCCGAAAGTTCTATAGCTTGTGTCCTTGTCCAGTTTTCTTTTTTAATAGGGGAGAAGGGACAGAGCTTTTTTCCTCTTTTTGTTAGTGTGCATTTGGAGTAGTCTTTGGGAGCTGATGTCTGCATTTACCATACACTGGCAAAATGCTCTCAGATTTCCTTTCAGACAAAAATAAACCTTGTGCTATCTTCAGCATGCTTTCAGGCTTTAGATCTGTGGAGCTAGAGAACATTCTAGTCTGGAGTACAAGTTCAGAAACAGTTAATGGGGCCGTTGGGGCCTTAGTGCCATTTTTGTTACTGTACAGACCTTTTCCTCCTCAGCTGCTGTTGCCTGGTAATGTAAATGCAGCCACAGTCTTTGTGTGAGTAGAGTCTCTGAAAATAAAAGTGTGTATGAGGCATATTTTCTGGTGGTTTACAGCAGAATCAGTTTGTTGTCAAATAAAATCTGTGAGCACATTCAGCTGCAGCTCTCCTTAATAGCTTGCTTATTTTTCATGCTCTGCAGTAAATATAATAATCTGAATACTCTAAATCTCAGAACTGTTTGTT
This sequence comes from Phylloscopus whistleri, assembly GCA_017589585.1. NCBI lineage: Eukaryota > Metazoa > Chordata > Aves > Passeriformes > Phylloscopidae > Phylloscopus > Phylloscopus whistleri. The sequence continues at coordinate 2,535,374 of JADMLD010001404.1, forward strand.
ATCACAGATGTTTTACCCATCTGGTGCCCATTCTTGTTCTTGTGCCCAAAAACCAGCAGAGGTGTGTATGGCTGCAAAGCAATATTGGTAGAACGCAGAATTTTTATTCAATATGATCTTGTAGCTTAGTAATTCAGTTAGAAATATTTTCTGCATGACATTTAAAATGTAATTTCACCTCATAACAACTTCTTATTTATGAGTAAATCTCAATTACGCAGAACCTCAGATTCTGGTCCAAGGTGACCAATTTTTATCTATTAAATATTCAGTACCTTTTTTTCGCTTTCATCTATCACAATAGAGCTTATCTGTAAGTGAAGATACCACTCTGGGAAACAACATATGTAGATGAGTATATAACAGTAGCGAGACTGTGTATGTAGTACCATGTAGGGAAAACCTGGGCAGTTTAATTATTAAATATTGTTTCTGGTGGAAAAATGCCTGTTGATTTGACTGGGCATTGAATCTGTCCATTAAAGCAGTGATGATCTGTAGAGCTCCTATGATAACAGTAAGACACTCCAATAGTAAAATTGCTGTATTTAGGATTTATAGTAGATAATCTTTGTTGTTTTGACTAATATGTAGTGTTTGCTGTGCTTTATCTGTTCACTATGTGTTCTGTGAAAAGATGGTTACAGTTTTTATGTCCTTTCTTTAGGACAACTTCCGTTCTCTTACAAGGGATGCCAAAAAGCTAATCCATCAAGACCTGCCCTTTGAAACACTGTGTGTTGAAGCAAAGGTAGCACGTGAAATGTTTCACCATAATATGTGAGTGTCTGAATTTGCCTTTCTTTCAGAGGCAATTAGAAATCAAGTCAAATTTCTGCTTGGTTTTATAAATCTAAAATAAGATGTGGCAGGTGAAGTAAGAAGGTACTTCTTCCACTGCTCTCAATGTCCCTGCCTCCATTCTCTTTCCACCAACTTAATTAGTTCTTATTATTCTCTCCAGAGGCTAACACCAGGTACCTTTACTGGATGTAGTTTTGTGACAAACTGAAAGAATGAGACTTCTTTTGTTCACTAGCGAGCTTCAAGATTCCACTACTATTAAATTGAAACTCTAGTGGTTAGCCTTGACATGGTAGCCTTTGCTGAAAGGCTTCCATATTTAAAGAAATGTACATTTTTCATGTCCTGGTATCTTCAAATGAAGGTTTGGTGAAATGCAGTTTTTGAACTCTGCAGGGGTAAAATGGGTACCAAAAATGCCCACTTTGGTCTGTGGTATAAAAATAGATTTGTTCAAAACCTCCTGTCTTCTTTGCTGAAAAAAATACCTCAGACATGTTTCTGGTCCACAGCATTTTAGCAGATGGAGAGATGTAGGGGGAAAATGTAAATAATTTATCATTTTGTGAACCAAAGTTAAACTATGATGAAGTTGCAAGATAGCAAATTTTTTTGCTTAATCCTGAAGGTGATTTTAATGTGACATATGGATCATTATCTCCACTTTGTTGGCTGTGTTGGCAGCAGGTGGGAGCTGACTTTTGATGGTACCTTTAGGTACCAAAGAACACTTTGCTGTATTGCAGGTGACCAGCTGTTGAGGGCTACACATTGCATAAAATCAGTTTAGGTGGTCTCATGGTGTCTTGTAGTTTTACAGGTGACCTGAAAAACTCTTTATTTGTAGTAGTAGGTCCATTGTGTCTTTCTGAATAAAACTCTGCTGTGGGAGCATGGCCCTCATATAAAATATGCATAGAATAGACTGGAATAGATGTTTCAATAGGAAGGGACCTACAACAACCACCTAGTTCAGCTGCCTGACTGATGTGGGGCTGACAAGTTGCAGCATGTTATTAAAGGCATTGCCCAGATGCCTCTTAGTCAGTGACAGGCTTGGGGCATCGACCACCACTCCAAGAAGCCTGTTCAGTGTTTGAACACCATCTCCTAAGGAAATGCTTTCTTATGTCCAGCCTGAATTGCCTCCCAGCACAGCATTGAACCATTCCCAAACATCCTGTCTCAGGATCCCATGTTGGCTGTGCCTGATGATTACATTATTTTTAAAGTGCCTTTCAGCAGTGCTCAATAAAACCTCTGTGATTTTTCCATGAACTGAGGTTAACTAACAGGTCTGTTAATGAAGCATGTCAATATGTGTTGTCATTAGGAATTTAAACCAGTCTCAAAGCTCACATAAATACAAGCATGATTTTTAGGAATTTTAAATAAATTAAATTAATTTCTGAAGTGTTCTTATAAGAACTAGATGGTTGGATTTTTAAAATTTTTTTTTTCTTGTCCAGATACAAAATGGAGATGATAGAAAGAAAAGCTTCTCAGAATATGGAAGGAATTGTACCACTACATAGGTGAGCAAAAATTTTGTAATGATTCCCTGGAATATTTGAGTATGTTGCAAGTACTCTCTTGCAGGTGAGAAGAGCAAGTTATTTGTGATGGTTTTAAATTTAAAGATCACTTGTATTCATTACTGTCTGTGTCTGTCTTAAGTTGCTTGGGGCAGTTTGTTTGCTTTTTTTTTTTTTTTAAGTAACTATTATTTTGTGATACTTTGTGATACTACATTTCTATATCTTGTTACATTAAGGGTGGTAAGTGCCAGAGAAGTCTTACTGCTTCCAGTGCTTTTACATGAAAACTAAATAAATCTCTAGAGCTTGACAGGCTGAATGAAATACAAACCAAATACTGGTTTGAAAATAAGGGTTAGTTACCACTGTATAATGGATTTTTCTTTCAAAGTTGTCAAGATCTTCCTAACTTGCAAGCTACTGCTTTGTAGTGGTGGAGCTGAGAATAGAACAGCATCCTGGCAATACAGCGTAAGATACAGAGTTCTTAGTCTGGAGGTGGAAGCTTGTATTGTATCTCAGGCAATTATCTTAGGCCATTGTAGGATATTCAGTTTTGTAGATGTCTAAAGAGTTCTTAATTTGTTTTTTGGTCCACATCTATCTAAAGGAACAGATATCTTTTCAGTGGTGGTTCTTGAAATTTTAGAACTGTGTCATTCTTCCTCCCACTCTGATTGGCTCAGTAAAGGGGAAAATGGCCTTATCTATTGTTTTCTGGGAGAGGTTCATTCTCAGTATTTCTTTACTGTACTATGCTGTCTCTCTTAATTGATTTTCAGTTTTCCAAGAACAGGAAAGGGAAATAACTGCAGGTTGTAAACACTGTACTGTGGAAAACAGGCAATCTTGGAGACAAATCTTCTGGTGAATAACAGTTAGCCCAGTTATAGAGCCAACATGGCATCGAAGATTTTCTAAACCTAAGATCCTTTCCTAGACTTGAGGTTTAAATTCCCTAAGCTTCTTTAAGGAAATTCTGTGACCTGTAGTTTTGGTTTAGGAAACTTAAAAGTGCTAAGCTGGAGATTTGTGTGGATTTTCTTTCTGTTGACTGGAATTTGCTAATCAAAAATCAAACCTAGTCTTGTATTTTGCTCCAAATGTATTTGGCATATAAGCTAGGGGTTTTTTTGTCCCCCCAGGTTTAGTGACTTTGTAGATGTTAGTGAAGGTCCTCATATTCCAAGGACAAGTTTCTGTTTCCAGTATGAGATAACGGCAGCCCATAATCTTCAGACTGACAGGTCTGAATTGATAAGGAGATTCCAGGGTGTGTCCTTGCCAGTCCATTTGAAGGTAAGTAATCCATTTTGTGCAGTTTTTCCTTCTTTAAGTTAGATCATTTTGCCTATGTTCCCATCTTTGTTAGGTGCTGTGTTGGTAGCTAAATGGAATTCATAGTTGAGAGCCATAGCAAGGGAGGACCCCTCATGATGACTGTGTTGGCTATTTGGGGTTCATTTTCCTGAAGCTGTTGTGGATGTGAAGTCTGAATTAGAAAAGTTTGCATGAGAGGGCCCATGATGTTATTTTTCCTTATGGAAAGTGTTGTTTTGGTTATGTAATTTCTGTGTGAATATTTCATTCTGCTTGCCAAAGTTGTGCATGCCAATTTTCTGACATCAAGGCTACTGACAGTGCTTAAAAGAGCAGAACTTTGTATTTATCCTCATGATAAATATACCATTCAAAGAATTTCATGACACCAAAGTAAAAGGTAGCAAAACCAACAAAAAGTCCTAGCTCTAATGTGTCTTAAACAAAGGCTTTGCAGAACTGAAGGTGGAGGCAGGAGTCTTTATTCCCATTCCTGTTGACTTACATGATTTTGGCTTTGTGGACTGGCAACATGTGCTGTTGTCTTAGTTAGAGGAGTTTTCAATGGTTCCTCAGGTCATCTCTCTGTTCCCTTCCTAAGAATAATTCCCATTTTTTTCCAATTAACTCCTCAAGGATTCCACACAGTGGATGAATCATAGAACCATGGAATGGTTTGGGTTAGAAGGGACCTCAAAGTTCATACAGTTCCAATTCCCCTTCCATGGGCAGGGGCACCTTCTACTGGAAGAAGAAGAGCTGCATCCAGCCCGGAGCTGCATCCAGCCCGGCTATGAACACTTCCAGGGATGGGGCATCTGATGGGTAGACATTTATTCAAGTCCCCCCGATGAATATGGGCAAGTTGGACACAGAAACTGTTAAGTTGTGGCATTTGAACTGGGCATTATTATGGTTTTGCACCATCATTTCTATACATTTGTCAGAATCTATTCTATGATAAGATTATCTTTTACCTGTGTTAACATCATGTAATGACATTTCCCACAGGCTCACCACACTGTGTGGAACAAACTGCTGGAAAGATCAAAGAGGCTGGTAAGTCTTACTAGTGGTGAAGTACATGTTACCAAATACAAAGGTATGCTCTGATAAAGGACAATTTGAATGATTAGAGGTAGGTAGTATACTCAAGAACATAACTTTAGGAATGGAAATATTCACAGGTGAATTGAAATCACAAATCTATCTGCCTGTTTATTAGAGGACATGGTAGCACTGTTTCTGAGGTCTGTTTTTAAAATTACACCATTAAAAATCATATAGTATTTGATCAATATGATTTGTCCAATTAAAAATATTTTAAGGTAAATGGAACTATAAAATATTATAACCCACATATGACCAAATAACCACTATCAAGACATGTTTTAACATAGGAAGTCTTTGTAAGTATTAAAGAGCAGCTGTTTTGGAGCCTTCAGATCAATAATTTTACTTATTTGTTTGGCAAGAGACTAAAAAAAAAGTACTTCATGTCTTCTGAAACTTGTTAGCCAGGGATATGTTTTGAGGCTTCCCCATGGCATCTTCCCTGAACTTAGTTTGAATATTCTTGTCCTTCAGGTTGTTTCATTTTGGAGAATAAGTCTTTTTAGGTTTTCCTTTCTTGTTATAGTGACAGTATGAGCCGAGGATTTTCAGGATCAAGGAGAGTGAAATAATTTTTAAAAATATAACAAAATCGTTATCTTTCTGCAGGTCACTGAAGAAGAATATTTGGAAGCAGCAGCACAATGTCTTGAGGCAAAAGATGGAACTGAAGAAGGAAAAACTCTGTCAATTTAAGTTGAACCTCTAAATGTACATAATGTATATTTTTACATGACTTGTTTGTGCCTCATACACAAACATTGTGGGTAATTAATTTGAATTCTGTGACCTAAGTCAGAGATAAGTGTAGACACAGGTATACATGAGATATTTCAGTCCATTTTAAAGATTTCCTTGAAGAAAAAAACGGTGGGGGGAGGGAAAGTAATATTTTATCTGCAATAATTTGCAAGTTGCCCCTGTCCTTACCTTGACAGCAGTAATTGCATGTGTCCATCCATGTGGATGTGTCTTACTGCAACTGAAATTTGAGACAAAAAGTAGCTTTAAAAGATACCCTTAAAGGTATGTAAATGTGTAATTGCCATTGCTTTACCAATACAAAAATAGCAGAATGTGAAAGCCAGAAAGTTCTTGGAGTTTAATGATTTCTTTCTGTTGCACAAGTGCCATTAAAGATCATTTTCCAGAATAATATCAAGTATGTAGTTCATTACTTGCATCCCCAGTGTAGTAAGACTTATTATGCATTTTCTTTCTTTGATATTTAAATATGGTGACTTCAATTAAATTTCACAAGGGGGTTTTGTTAGACAATGTTTTCTAACATTTTGTATTTTCATCCCTAACTCATTAGAACTATTTGCATTATACCAGAGGAAATTATTATCACTTTTTGAAGTGCAAATATTTTCTCTGAATTTTATCCCAGTTATTATCTTAACCATTAACTGCATCACATAGTTCCTAATCAGTTGACATCACAGTTTTGTGAGAGCAGGGTAGTAGTTCAGTAAAATACGTTTAGGTATAACCCATGTCTTCTCAGGATACTTGGAAAACTGATGGATTTTTCCTCTTGATTAATGTTGCAGAGGGCTTTTTACAATGGTATCAGATGCTTATTTTTTTAAATAAGATTGTTGATTGAGAGTTTACTGTGAAAGTACACATATGCATTTACACATTCTATGTATTTTTATTAAATAGAACTTGCCAGAGTGTACTTTGGCTTTGAAGCTGTTGTTCTGTTGAAGAAGCAAGCATTGGTTCTTGTCTTAAGAAACAACAAAATTTGCTGTTTGTGTTGTTTTTTGAGGTTTTGTTGTGGTTTTCTTTTAGTTTTGTGTGGTTGGTTGGTTTTTGTTTGTTGTTTAATGCACTGCTTGCCACCTTTGATTAACCCAAGACTGGTGAAATCATGCCATCTGATTTGGGATCCAATCCAGGTGGTCAGTTTTGAATCTTAAACTTGTTCTGTTACAACCCAGAGAGTCGCCTGATGTTTGCTTGCTGTTTTGTGTGTCCAGAATTCCTCCTGGATTCCACCAGCTGCAGAGGAAGGTGAGTGCTGCTGTCCCTTAGGAATATACCTTTTTAAACTCTAGCTGGAATTTCAGAGCTTTTCTGGTATGTTCTTTTGGGGCGGGAGGCACGGGGCTGGGGAGAGGGGTTTTTTTGTTTGTTTGTTATGTTTGGGGTTTGAGGTTTTTTGGTTGGAGGAGCAGGTAAGTCGCCTCACAGGTCAATCTCCACAAAAGGGACTTTTGAAAGTGCACGACTACAATACTGAAAATGGTGTTGGGATCTGTAGCAGACCCTTCCCTGGAGGTCTGTGCATAAAAAGGTGGAAGCTCAAACTTCTACAGAACTCTCTGCTGTCTCACACCTTGACTTCCATGGGGTCCAGAAGACAGGTTTTCCTTAGGGAGAGATGTAGCTGGAGGATGCCTTTGAAAAGCACCAATATTCTCACAGAGCACAGCAACAGTTAAGAGAACTGGGCAATAGTGTTTATTTCGTTCTCACTATAGCACATTTTGAAATATGAATGTAGATTCAAGTCTGTTCTGTCAAAATGGGATTCAGAGCCCCATGTGCAGGAAGAACATCTGTGTGTTTTGGGGAGGATGGCTTATATGGTATTTTGAGTACTCCCTGCCTGATGTGTATTAAGTGATGACACTCCTAGAAAAGTCCTGTACATTTCTTGGATGAGCACGAGAACAAATGGAAGCAGTGCTCAGATCCCCCCACAGCCACAGAGCAGCAGGACGATACGACCCTGAGCTCAAGGCCATGTATTTTACCGTTGACTGTTGGTGCATAAAATGCTGGAATTGTCTGCTGAGAAGGTGTTGCAGCAGCTGGGTTAGAGTTGTGCATCCTTTCTCTCTTTGACTTAGGTTTTCTGAACTTCAGCTGAACTGCAGGGTAGTTCCAGCCTGGCTGGCTGTTTGGGGCTGTGCTCCAACACACACCTGCAGCCATCACTGTATACCAAACTTAAAGCTATGGGGTTATAATTAAAATACCAAAATGGGTATGGCAAAACTCTGGCTGAATGTGGATTCTGGATGTTTGTGCATTCTCCTGCTTACCCTGGGGTCTGGCCCAGTCTTCTCCATTGGAAATAGTCAGAAGTAACCATCACCGATTAGTTCAAAAAGAGACAAGAAAGTAGGTGTTATTTTCTATACTGAACATTGTAGGAAACTGCAGGGATTAGGGTGGATAGATGGGCAAAAGACACTGTAGAATTTAGCCAATTCCCCTCTTTGGCTATTTCTTTTTATTCAATTTTTGTGTGTAAAGAGGCAATTTTTACTCAGCAAAAGAGCTGCAGAACCAGCTAAGGTAAGGAAGAATCTAGGAGGACGCAATTCTGCAAAGCAGAGAAAGGGGAGGGCAGGGTCACATGAGAAGATGATACTGGCCAGATTCTGATAAGGAATAAATAAGAATTGTTTTATGGTGAAAGTGGTGAGACACAGGAACATGTTGTTCAGAGAACTTGTGAGTACCTCAGCCTTGGAAATGATCGAGGTCAGAGTGGATGGAGATTGGTGCATCCTGGCCTAGTGGAAAATGTTCCTGCATGTGGCAGGGGGATTGGAACAGGATGATCTTCAAGGTCCCTTTGAACCCAACCCATTCCAGGATTTTATGATGACAGGAGAAAAGGCAGGAACTGAAGCTTTCTTCCTTGTTGAACATCTTAGTAGTAGCTTCATGGCTTCTCACATTCAAGTTGTTCCTCCTTTTGCATTTTGTTTGAAAGAGTTGAAACTTTTAATTTTTCCATTTTGTTTTCTGGTTTTATACAAAAAAAGAAAACTCTGTATTAGGGTTAAAGCTACATGGTGTCTTGATCCTAAGAGGTGGCAGTAGGAAGGTTGAGCAGTTCTACGTGGCACATATAACCAAGATTTTTTTTTTTTCCAAAGAAATATTGTATTTCATGTTATCATGGATTTTAGAAATAAAGACAATTAGGATATAGTATGATTTATTTCGTAACAGAAGGAATTAAATGGTTACCAGGCAAAAAAGGTCTTCCCTGGGAAATTGAACACATAGAAGTGATGAAAACACTCAATCATCAGTAGACATCAAGTCCTTTTATGACAGCAGCCACAACAAGTTTCCTTTTCTATTTTAACTTCTGGCAAGGAGTAATCTACTGCTTTTTGGTAACTTACCTAGAACTATTCCACTCAGCACAGTACTTTGTTGTATTTTAAGCTGGTGAACTTGCTACATTTATTTTATTAGTTTTTACTGACACAGGAGCTTGGCAGCATAAAGGTGTTTGATGGGAAGAGTTGGCACTGGGTATTTCTTGGAGAACACCAACCATCTGAAAATGGTAATGCTATCATGCTGTGGCTTTTCATAAGACTTAACCCCAGTCATGGACAGCATTAACATTTTTTCAGAGTGAAAAAACCTATTATTTGAGTATCTCCTAATATAATATCCACAACTTAACTGTGTCTGCATTTCTAGGGAATCAGCTATGCAGAAAGAATACACATAGTTGGTCTAATATTGGACCATATTTATAATTGCTATCTATTTCTTAAGTTTGCAAGTTACTTACCTTTTAAAGAGAGAAAATGTGAGGGAACAAATATTTGATTTTTATGGCATGACTGAATCAGGATGGTGAGTGGAAATGTTTTCTTCCTTAAGACACCTTCTATTGACATGTGTCTGTACAGGATAGATGCTCTAGGATCATCTTTGCTTCAGCAAATTGATACTGCTGAATGTGGCCTCACATGGCCAGGGAAATCAGAACTTGAGTGTCACCCTAGAAATGAGATTTTCTCTCTTCTCTTTTGCCACAATTTTCTTCCTGCTTTTAAAGCCATTTTCTCTGGAAAGTTAATAGGTGTATGCTTTTCTTTACCAAAATATGCTGCACCACTTTGAGAATTGCCTCTCAGAGCTATGGCTCTGACATTGGAAGGGATAAAAGTGGCTTTTCCTTTTTGTGGTTATGGCTCCCCAGCTGTATGCGTCCTGGGGGAGCCACTTAACCTAGAGCCTGATTTGGAAAACATTTATGTCCCGCAGCAGTTCTGTCTGAGTGTAAAAATCACATTCAGTGAGATTATTTGTATGGGACACTTTTTTAATGAGACCATTGATTTGTAAGTTTCTGTGGTCTTGAGTGTTCTGTGATCATTCCTGGTACTGGGGATTCACAGGCAGAACACTGATAACAGAAAGAGGTGTTTATATTGATACAGCACAAATATGAACAATATTTCTTAAATAATGGTGAGTACTTCAAGTTTTTTAGTTTTCCCATTTGTTCTCCCATCAAATTAATGTTTCATAGCTAAACTATTCCCCAGGTAGATTTAAGTAGAGATAAGGGAGAGTTTGAAGGACTGGCTCTGTGACTCAGGTTTTGTGACTCTGAATATTCAGGAACTATTTTGACCTTCCACAAAATAAATATAAAAATACTTTCCTGTTTCCCTACAATTTTCTAAGACTTCTAAAAGTTTAAAATGCACAGGTAATCCTAAAGTAAACTAAAGATATTTTCATTTTCTCCTAATGATCCATTGACCCATTTCTCCTAAAGAACTGACAATGGAATCTCAAAGAAATATTTTCTTTGAAAGTCAGTTTTTCTCCTCCTATAGAAATTAATAGAAGTTGTACATGCCAAAAGTTTAATCCATCTTTTTTCTTTCCTAAATAAAATGAAGAAATTAAAGATTTGTGTAGGAAATAAAACCAAAAGAGCTAAAAAGTGATAAGGTTGTTGCGTTCAAAGTGTTACACATTCAACATACTAGTAAGGACTTGCTAATACACAAAGCTGCTATTTTTCTCTGCCTTTCCAGGCTCTATACCTAGTAAGCATTCTAGCAAGCATGCCTGTATGCAGAACAACTTGTCTTTTTACATGTAGAGCAGAGGTTTTTCCCAGTATAGCACTGAGTGATTCATGAATTCTGTTCTCCTCCCACAGCAACAGCTTGTTCGTGAGAATTCTGGTAAGAGGCATGGTACAGTGTTAATGCTAACATGTAGGAGTCAGCCATAGGTAAAAACCCCTATCACGATTAGCATTAACAACATACAGCCAACAGAACTACAGAGACTGGAGTATGAGATGTAAAGAACTCAAAGCACTGGGTTTTCCCATGACATACCTAAAGAAAAAAGAAAAAAGAAAAAAGAAGAAGATGAAAAAAAATATATATCAAGAAATTATGGCAGAGAGATGGATAGACATCAGAGAGGGAATTATTGTAGTTAAATACACAGGAACTATCTGGTGTACATTTAAACCCAGTCAAACTTGCAATTGTTTTAGAGAGAACCAGAATGCATTGAGCAGTGAGTGCATTGTGCTTGCTGTGAGCGGGAAGAGTACAGATTGCAGCATGGTCTAGCTTAATTTTGTATCTCTTTAGATATCTGTTAATGAAGACTTCTTGAATATAAGCCTAGTTCCTCAAAATGTTTGAAACTCCCTCCCCCCAAAAAAACCCCAAAATGACTTGATTTATTCTGATTTAACTAAGAAAAAATGCCTCTCAGAAGAGCTGACTCTTTAACTGGAAGTGAGGAACAGAGCTAAAACACAATCATAGTTTCATCAGTGTGCGAGGTTGATAATTAGGCAACAAATATTCTTTTGGATTGTGGTATAAATGAGCAGAAAGAAAACCTGTTGGACAGATATAGTTGCTGGTCTAGAATCCATATGCAGGGCTCTTACACCCTCATACCAGTAGAATGAGATTAATGAATAGAATTGTCTGTATTGAACTGTTTGCTAATTGCTTCATAATATTAACCAGGCCATTAACTGATGCTTTGACCATAAAATTAACATGCTGAATTTTTTTGACCAAAGTTGAACACTTTTTTACTTCTTTCAGCCTATTATCAGTTCTCCTCTGGAAGCAAACAAGGAGATACAGTTTTACAAATCAGCAATTTAAAAAATCTGCAAAGAAATCCCATAATTAAATAGAAATACACTCAGTAAAGGCAAGGGTAGAGAATCATCATTATATATTAAACTAGTAGTTTAATATTTAGGATTTTCAGTTACTTACATCAGTAATAAGGGTTGAATTGTAGAGACAGTCTTTCCAAGCAGTTTTAAAAAGGCCTAAGTAATGCCCATTTAGTTCTCTGCTAAGTATGTCTTGACTGAAATATATTTTTCTTTATCCATCCTTCTGAAATAAAGTATCAGCTTCTCTGCAGAGTTCGTAAATAGTTGAATCTTGTTTCTTTTCTCTTTGGTCTCCCAGTAACCACTTAAGAAACAACCACCTTTCTGTCATTTAATCAAAAAGTAACGAGAAAGCCCGTATGAGAAATGAGACATTATATATAAGGCAGTTTTGGAGATCTTTTTTTGTATGTAAATTTAAAGAAACTGATGTACTTTTATAACTTCCCTACTGTTACCAACACATGTTTTAAGAGGAAGTTAAAATGTCATAGTAAGAGTGTGATCTAATTTAGAGATTTTAGGGAAATTACCTTTCACTTTGTGCCACTCTAAATGAAACCAGCCTTGTCCATGGCTGCAATATGTGACTGGCAAGCAAAAATTCCAAGGTGAATATAAAATTTTGGTAGGCAGAAAAAAAGTGGTTTAGAAATTTCCAAACCTCAGGTTTAAAGTGATGATTCAGAACTCTGATGAGTGTTCAGAGTAAACTCCTACTAAAGTTGGGCACAGAGAGCTGTGGTATAAGATTTGCTTTTCTGGGCAGTGAAGTGAATGGTTTTTAAACCTGTAATAAAATGTTGTGTGTCTGTCTGTTCATGGTATTGTGTGTCTAGCGTGAGGGGCACAGGCCGGGGAGGAGGATAAAAGACTAAGTTAAGGTATTAATTTGGGGGGAGGGGGTTTTAGGAAGAAAGCAAACCAGTAATTCCTGTCAAAAGGCTGTTGTCTTACCTAAATTCGTTCTGCATTGAACCTTCTTTGGGCAGGGTTTTCAATGTGATGATCTTCAGAGAATTTTTTTAACCTAAATTATTCTTGAATTCAGTTATTGTGCTTTTAATGTCTCTAAATCCCTAAATCTTTATTCACTTGATATCACTCAGTGGGCATACATATGTATAAAGGGCTCAATGCAAAACATGAGTTCCTTTTGTGGAAACCCTAAATTTGTCTTCATTAAGTAAGCTTTGGATAAGGATCACTTTAGGCAGTAGGACAAGAGCTTTCATACCAAAAGCTTCTGTCACCACCAAGTCTACTGCCTCTAGAATATTTGTAGAATCTGTTTGTTAATTTGCACTCTCTTAAATATATTCTAGGTTGCTATTCTTTTAAATCATGCTTCCATGTCTTAAATGGGTTTTGCTAAAAAGCAAATGTTTTTATCTGTGGTTTGCAGCAGCCATTTGTGGTTGACAGTACTTTTCAGTCTGCCTGTGTTCAGACTTGCATAAGCGGTTGTTTTGAAACTGATCACTTGAATAATCTAATAATTGTTTCTCTAAAGAAGCTGAATGAGTGCTGTACTTGCCCATGCCAACTTCCAGCAGTATTTCTGAGCAGTGATACAAATGAGAGACTTTGGGCAGCAGCTGGTCTCTGCAGCTTTACTCCAGAGCTAGGCCTTCTTGGCAAAAGCACAAGACCAGAACCACAGATGAGAATTTATTTTGGGACTTTTCTACTCCCATGATCTTGGATTTATGTAATGGTGTAGTTTTGCCTAGGCTGCTATACTTGCATTTCAGCTTTGGATTTAAAAGCTGCATAGCACCTCCAACACTGCAAACTGTTTGGCTTCTGTGCACTAAAGGCAGAAATACAAATCATGCTTTATCAGGAAGTGGTGAGAAATGACACGTGTTTCCTCTTGCTGAACCTTTGTAACAGCCTTTTGTACAGCTGTCAGGTTTCCTTTACATGAACAATTATCTGTATTGCTCCCTGCTGTCTTCTCAAGCAGCCCTAAAAATGTGGCCTTGACATCAGTGGAAACAGTGACCATCTATTCAGGTTTAAATATAATGAAATAAAATCCCCTGTTATTTCCATTGCAACATTAATAAAGAAAGAGCTCGTAAGATCTGGTGTGTCTTTCCTCTTCCATTTTCTGGCACTGTCTTCCTTCCCCTATTATCAGAATAAAGCATGTATCCTTCCTATCTTATCTGCTGACCTCTGGTCCTTAGGCGCCATCCACTCATCTGCTTCTCTGTTCCTTCATCTGTTGAAATGACCTCAAATAGGTGTGTGTTTTATTTTCATTTTCAGACTTCATATCTACTTTCACTGCTACTACCTCCATGGAAGTTGTCCAATTAAAAAGTTACATTCTGTTCAGAAGTATCATCACAAGTGTAGTTCAAAGTACAGTTAAATTGTGACAAATGCTTCTTTCTCCACCTGTACATTTGGACATTTTTGTATGGTACGTCAAGGTTCTGAGGGGACTTAATGGTAGTGCACTGAACGATTAGGAGCAACTAGTTCATTAGTCTGGTTATGTGACTCTTAGCCAGTTTTGCCTCTCCAGTTCCAATGACCAAATTCTTATTTACTTATTGCCCAGCTAGAGGGGCTCCTTTATCTCAAATCTGGAATAAAATTCAACCTTTTGTCCCTGGGTTGATAGGAAGAAGACAAGCTTTGGTAGTACTTCCCAGTATATTTTTTTTTTTTATGAAAAAAGCATGTGCAGCTTAGGAAAATAATGCAACTCTGCAAAATTCAGTAGCCCGTTTAGAAAGATAAAAGGTGTTCTCCAAACAGCAAAAAGAATTTAGAACTTGCCTTTTGGGAAGCTTTATCTGATAGCGCTTGGGGTTGTGTTGTCACATCTACAAAGTCCTTTTCTGGTGGAAGGAAAGGCAGTTCACCAAGGCCAGAAATCTGTAGTGCTCATAGATGAGTATGTAAACTCATAGTCATGTTGGAGGAATCAGACTGTGATGGACCTCAAGCCTGATGCTTTGGTAGTGTGTGAGAGTGTCTTTTGAATCTTGTTCTGCAATCATTGAAAAACTCATTTTTTGTAAAAAATAAAACCAAAATGAAATGTACCATTTTCAGAGATGTTTTTAGCTTTGAATAGCAGAAATCTAATTTTGACTGAAAGAGAATGTGTTAATACAATTAACAATTCTATGAATGTTTTAATCACTACAAAAGACTGTTACATATAAACAATACACAAGCATTAATTTTCAGATACCCTGTTTATATTTTCAGAGGCTTTTAAGTCTTCTCATCTAATTTCTAAGAAAGTAAAGCTATTCTTTTAAAAACATTTAAAAAATTGAATTCAGGTTTTTAAGATACTGGGAGAGCTCCAAAGGTGTGTATGTAGATAGAAAAAGCTTTTCTCTGCCGAAAACTTTCCTATTTAATAAAACATGCCTCCACTTTGTGGCTGAAGTAGCTGGATAATTTTTTTTAATACTAACTTTCAGTGACTTTGCTTGCTCCTTGGTAAATTAAAAATTACCATATTGCAAAACTAGTGGAAAAAATTATTAATCTTAGATATTTGCTGCCAGAATTTGAATCCAGAGCAAATTTTTGTCATCAAATAAAACTTTAGAGTTTTTGCTTGACATTAATGGTATTAATGCTGAGCATGGAGCTCCTGTTTTGTTGATATGAGTAGGGATTTCAAGAAAGCTACGTCGAGTTCTTATATTGGCATTTGAATTACGTTAATTTTAAAAAGAATTAAAATTAACCATAGCAAATTATGCAAGTCTAATGGGTGTATTTTAAAGAAGGCATTTCTCTGCTGCTTATTTATGGAATGAGGACCAAAACTTGACACATTATCCAAAACTACTTCTTTGGTCAAAACTTTAAAAGTCACACTAGTTTATACAGTTACTTTTCCACACCTCAAACTGCCTCTGGTAAACCATAAGCAAGACAGTAACTGCAGATGCATCATTAAACTCTTCCAAGTAGGCAACTGAAATGCTGTAGAAATTCTATTCCATGTTGTATGGTCTTCTAAACTGCTGACCTCAGAACAAAAGGAGAGTATGAGCTAACAAGCAGCATGCAGGCATGTGTGTGCTGTCCCACCAGATAAATGAGGTCACCATGAAGATGAATTCAAAGACAGCAAGGGGACTGCCTTTTTATTCCCTGGAGGCTGAGTGAGTCTGGATGGCTGGAGGCATATTCCATAAGGATGCCTGCTAGAATATTTCTGCATGCGTGCAAACGTTTGAAATTCAGTCTCCCTGTCTCTAGAGTCCTCCAAGCCCTGCCCTGGGGGCCCCTCCCTTGGCTTGGTCTTGTCTGATTTAGCACAGAAGCTTCTCATTTTTAAGAAACAGTGCATGCAAAAATAAACAAAAACCAAGAACCAAGCTGAAAAACCTACCTGCTATGAGGCAGTGTCTTTACACAGAGACACAAGCAAAACCAATGCAGCAAGAAGGCCTCAGACTTCCTTTGTTCCATCTCACAGGTTAACCATGATCACTCAGCTTGGCTTTTTTTTTTTTTTTTTTCCTTTTAAAGAGAGAGAGAGTAAAAGAAAGAGCCAGATAAAGAAGGCAAATGAAAAATGAGTTAGGAGCAGTTGCCATAGAGGTGTGTTGGTCTGGCTGGTCTCCTGATATCCCTTCAGCGTGAGTTAGATGAAGAAAGCCCGCTCCAAACAACTTGAGACCCTTTATACACGAAGTCATGAAGGTGACTCATAACTAACCGACTTGCCTTGCTTTTAGTAAATCCCCCACTTTCCTTTTCTTAGAACAGGGTTAAAAAAAAAAAAAAAAAGAAGCGTAAGAAAAAACAAAAGTAGAGAAACCCCAAGGAAAACAGAAAACTCCAATCAAACTGAAGATTTTTAAAAAATGCACCATGTACTTTCCTTCCCGCAGACATCTTGACATCAGCCTTTGAACTGAGTAATAATAAACGCAAATGATTGTTTAGTGGTGCTGGTACACTTAAACCGGTTGTGAGTATGTTGTGGGAGAGTTCAAGCCAGTTTCTTCTGGCTGAAGAGGGAGTTCACTGTGGTGAGGTGTTTCTTCCTTTTCTCTGCATTACTTTTACATCCAGGGCTGTTCTGCATGAACTTTTTGTGTTACAATTAACCCTGGCAGATCTAGGCAGAGAAAAACAAATCTCAAGAAATGTTCAGAGGCACTGGACAGCTATTGCTGGAACAAATGCAAAACCTCTAAAACCAGGGACATACTTCAGTGAAAATAGGGTGTATGTGGAAGCCTGTTACTAAAATTGTATAGCATTTTTTAACACCATTGAATGACCACTGCAGAGAACTGGAAGGACAAGTTGGTCTAAATGGACAGGAGGTACAGTTTTATACAGTCCTTAGGGAACATACTCCCTGAAAAATCCAATTTATTTTAATTTCCAGCAGTGAAAATGGTGGCTGCTACTGCCTGATTTTTCTCAGACACTGAGGGTTGTATCTTTTCAAAAGTAATACATTTTCACTGTGAATACAGGATCTTTTTGCCTTGAACTTTGGAAGTTCTATGATTTTGTAAAAATATTTTCATTCAGAACTCACTAAGATGGTTGAAATACAATAGTTCCGTTTGCCAACCACTGAAATATAAGGAAAATTTTCTGTCAAATTCCATCTTAAACATACTGTTGTTCTCTTTGTTTTAGGTGTGTAATTACAAATGTCTTAATTTTCCCCAGTAAGCCCACATAAGTTTCTGGTGTTTGTCCTCAGATCTGCGCTTCCATGGTTCCATCAGACCCTCACTGCTCATTAACAATGGGATAGGTTTTGGTTATAGAGATGAGTTTGAAGCAGTGGCTGGAGCAGTAATGTTTCCCTGATACATCTTAGGCAAAACAGCTCTTGGATGCACAAATTTGTCTCCAAGGCCCCCTTGCTCTGGGAACACTGCTGCAGCCTACGCTGCTGGAGGAGAGGAGGGTGGTCAGCTGGGCTGAGCTCTACTGCTCCTGCCTCTAGATAGATGGGGAGGCTATGGCAGACACCTCTCTGTGTTCTTCCTGCACCTGTGGCTTGAAACAAGGCTGGATTTCTCTTGGGCACTTACTGAGGAAAAAGAAAAAATCCTCACCTACTTGGCCCTCCTCCCCAAAGATCTTCTTCTATGTGGTGGTACTGGATGTAGGGCCAAAACTTAGGGACAGATTCTATGGGAAGCAAGTGTGAGATTAGACACTGAGATTGTCTCCAACCTGATCATATTACGATACAATTTCTTAATTTTTACCTCAAATTCTTTTCTTAACTTTCATATTTGATTTCAGTATAAATTGAAAACCTATATTCTTAAGGAGATGAGACACAGGGAATTATTGTGTATGTCTGTGTGCATATCTGTTGGTCTCCTCTCTAATAACTTGAAATAATGGATTAATTTAAACACATTGATGATGAAGGGGTATCTTGAAGATATGAAGCTCCTATAATTTCTGTGAAAACAAATGTGTGGGCTAGAAGAGACCTTATTAAAATTCGCATTTTGGGCAAGGAAAGTAATTGGAGTTCAACTCTTATTAAATATCACAGTTTTACAAATCTATAGGCAATAAGATTTTGTTCATTTTGCCACTCACAAAATGACCAGGTTTGTAAGAGATTATTTTAAATGCATGAAAACACCACATTGATTGATAGAGAATTTTGGGTTAAACAACATATAAAAACCTAATGCTGCAGAGAATAATATGCACAGATAATTTAGCAGGATAACTGTCAACTAGGCATTGATGCCTGATTAGGGTTAGACTGTTTAGGGTTCTGTACATGCATTTGTTTGAAGGCAGGTAGAAAAGCAGCTCCAAATGCCCAGACCACAGATGCTGTGAGGTGGTCTGGTGGCATTCTTGTGGTCTAGGGTGCTGCTGAGGCTGTCCCAAGCTCTCTTCCTGCTTCTCTGGGTTTCACTCCCTAAACTCTGTTTTGCGTCCTTCGGCAATTAGCAACATGGTTCTGAACTTGAGTATGGCATAGTATAATTTCTAGGGAGAGGATAAACACCCTTTTTATTTTCACATGTGTTCATATGATTCCAGTGGCTAGTCTGAGGCCCAAAGCAATAGTGCCTTGCAAGAATGTAAAAAAAAACCTTGGAGTCTTTCTAGTTGTCCAGCTTACATAGAAACATAAATTTCCTGGATGACAAGGCAAAGATGCTTAGGTTTCCTGACTTTTGTGAGCAGTATATTCATACAGGGAATAGACTCCAGTCAAAAACTTATGGCACTCAAGGTGAGTTTAATCTGAGTATGACACTGGTCAGACCCATAACACTCAGCACTAACGTCACTTGAGATAGTGGTTATGGCTCAAAATAACTTACCAGAGACAGGAGCAAATCACAACTTGGGGTCTATTAGAAAATAGACAATGGACGAGGTAGAAGTGCTAGGTTTAATTAAAGTTGCTTAATGACAGAAATACCATTTTCAAATAGATTTTCTTTATGAGTAACTGTGGAGCTTTAAAATATGGGGCCCTGGAAAAGGCAATAAAAATCCAGACATTAAAAAAAAGCTTCTCTTTTAATTAGCTGCAATTTTTTTTGGACTGTCCAGGCTCATCTTCTCCCTTTTGAAGTAAGTTTTATTCCTTAATGAGGCTTTTTCCATTGAAAATTCAAAAATTGCTAAAACTTGTCTTTGCAATAAAAGCTGCCTGTAAATTTTTGTTTTCAGTATCCTTTTAATACTTTCCTGGAAATTTTGACATTTATTAGACAAGATATTTTTGAACAAAAGTTCCTTAAAAGTTACCATCTCAGTTATCCAAAAAGTATTCTATATGGTTTAATCAGTTCTTGTCACACTGCATAGTCTAAAACACCATCTGAGATGGATGTTTGAAGCTTTTTAAAATCCTCCTCTATTCCTTCGCCATAGTCTCTGGCACTTCAAGTTGTGCAATCCTGGATCTTAAAGAACACTGAGTTGCTTTTACAGGAAAACATATTTTTCTTGTGGACACCAAAATCCTGTCCAAGTTACTCTTTATGTGCCTGTTACTGTGATAGTGAAATTGTACTGATGAGCCAAAGAGGAGACAGAATGTGATTGCTCAGATCTATCTCCCTTTTCTAGTGCAGCTTTAAAACTGATGAACAGTGCCTTCTCTTTCTTGACTGTCTTCTTGTTCTTGCAATGGAGATGCTGCTTTCTAAAGCTGCCACAAAAGCAAGATGTTCTGCAGGATCATTCTGCAATACTATTTGGAACTTGTTTTTTCTGAGGACCTAGAGCTAGAGCCAGTGCCCCAGGAGGCATGCAGGCTAAGGAAAACCTTGTCGTCCTCCTCCACTCATGTCAAAATGGACAGTGAGAAATCAGGACAACATGCCAGAACAATAAGTAGGTTGTGCAGATGGTGGAGTGCAGTTTGGAGGGTGTTCCAGTGAAAAATCTGGACATCAGAATTTGAACATGAACTCCAGAGTCCCCATGCTCAAGCCCTGGAATGACACAGCACTGATGGAGAAAACTGCTTGAAATGCTGCATCCTAAGGAAAACAGGTTCCTTCTACTTCTTTAAAGGAAAGACTCAGACCCAGAAAGCAATGAAAACTGGAACTAGTAAGCAGTATTTAATACAAGAAGGGAATGGATATTAATGTGAATTGCCTTTCAGAATATGTGGCAGAATGGGCTATGCTCATAAAATACACATTTTATTGCATCCTGGATAAGTCTAAATGTGACTGAATAGAACTCAGATATAATTAAAAAGATGTTTTGTGATGCCTAAATACTCTGTGCAATTTTTAAGTGCTCTGAATTTTATCCAGACATCAAAGACATTAAATAATGTTTGCATTTATGTCCCAATGTCATTTTTCCTAACAGAGTCCTCAACTTACAGCTGCATAGTTTCTGGATGTTTTCTTTATTATGGCCTTTCACTCATAAGGGAGAAGCACACTTTCAGTAATTTTAATTTCTAGCAAACTGTGATGCAGTCCTTTATTTTTCATTATGTTTATCATCCATGGTTTTTCCACTTTGTTTCTAGGAAGGAAGGGACAGTACAGGACAGGAAAAAGAGAGATCCCTGCTGGGCTTGGCAGGAGGAAAAAGGAGCAAGGAGAGGGAAGCAAATAATGAAAGCAAACTGAATAGTGAAATAGCAAAAAATGCTTTTGTAGCAGAGTTCAGAAAAGCTGAATTTCCACGTATCATGAAGAACTTACTGGAGCTTTCCTGTTCAGCTGTATAATATAGTCTACAATTGCATTAGGCATTGAAAATATGACTGAGGAAGTTAATCACTCCAAAAGTGTGTTTAGTTCAAGCTGGGACCACAAAAATATGTATGTAACCTTAAGCAGGGAAATTTTATGTTTCTACTGCTTTTTTACCCTTGGTCTTGGTAGGCATGGGACAACATGACTCCAGCTTGGAGAAATTACTTTCACAAATCCCTTAGGTCCCTCACTAAGCTGAAACATCCTGTACATGTCTTGGTTGGGATCACAGCTAAGCTTCAACCCAAAACTAAAAGAGAATTTTTTCGCTCATCCGAGCACAACTATTGCACTTGTATTTTCACAGAGAAGGGGAAAACAGAAGACTCTAACTGCCTTCACTGTTGTGGAACCTCCTTCTAGCTGTAGGCCATTTACTACAGTGTGCCTTCCTTGTGTGGCATTTGAGAATAAGTATCCTGAGTATCAGAACAGTAGTTGTATGATTTTTATACAAGTTACACAGAAAAATGTGTAGGTCACTTGTAAATGCCCCCAAGGGCAGACCAGGTATCAAATCCTTCAGTTCTTACTTCCTTCTGAAAAGTCAGAATTAAATTTTTGGGAATCAGAAGAACATCTCCATAGATTATTGATCACTTAAGCTGAAGAAAACTGCAAGTCTGTGGAATTTATTTTTTCAGAAGTTTTATTATATTTCTGAGGGTTGTAATTGTGGGGGGTTTTGCTTAAGCCAGGTTAGTGCTGTGAAAGAAATGGTGTATTCTCTTGTCCCCCCACCTTTCCCCAAAGAAGTAGTTTTACATATGAAATTGGACCAAGGGTCACCTGGCTTCAAAAATAATCATTAACTGTTTGAACTTACTGAAATATTATTATTATATTCCAAAAGTACATGGTGACATATCCTCAATAAGAGAGTGGGAAGTAGAACAGCAGTTTAGAAGTTATGAGAATGTAAGACTGAGTACAAAGCAAAAGAACGGCAAGCCTCTTGTTTCCTCACAAGAGAAGAGTTGGCAATATTTTAGGAGCTATCTGCTGGGGCATTTCCTGAGTGCTACTGGAAGGTCAAAAATCCTTTCCCTGACATATGACCTATTTTGCCTTTGAAGATGATTCACATGCTGATCCTTCCTGAGCTATGTTCTCTTTGGTGGTTGTGTTTACTCACTTTGCCTAATGGTCAGATGCAGCAAGATAAGGTTGGTCTTGTAAATTGAATTTCCTTCCAACCTGGTGTTATTCAGTGGTTCCAACAGCAGAGATAGAATATAGCACAGATAAAGGATTTCTTGGAAAGGAATGTAAAACTCACAGGTAGCAGACAAAATATTCTGATAGATGAAGTTAATGGTACATATTTTGGGGTTTGAATCTTGAGCTTATGATCTCTCTTCACCTCTTATTATGGTGTAAGCTAAGGACATCTGCCCTGTCTTCTCCTATTTGTACCACAAATTTTAACCATGTAGAATATTAGGATACTTCTAAGTGAGTGTCTATTTTGATAAGCCATTATTTGCAGAACATTAAGAATCATTAATAATTCCATAGTGCAAGGTATCCTGACAGCTCCAGAATTTCTCTTTGTCTAGATGTCTAGGAAAATTTAGATAAGGATTATGAATTTGCATTGTTTTATTCACAGCTCCTAATCTCTTGCAGTCTGTCCATCTCTAACCACCCAGCAGAAAACTTCAGCAGGAACTAAATCTAAAATATCTACCATGTGTCAATAATTTAGAGCTGGGTCTGAGCTCATGGCACAGCTCTGTTTCAACAACATGCTAGGCTGCCACATCAAGAAGAAAAACAGATGTTAATTTTCTAGGCTGAGAGAGTATGCTAAAGTTTTGTGTGAGAAAAATGTTTTGTAGCTGTTAGAAAAAGCAATGTTGTAAAGAATATGAAAACACCCACAAATATCTTCTGTGGATAAATAAATTACCCAATGAGTAGAACAAAAAGTTCATAAAGAAAAAACCCCTCCCCACAGCCACTGCTATTTCCCACTGAGACTGTTTTTCTTTGTTCTAAGACATGCCAGGTTACAAGTGTGTAAATGTAATGTGTACTGAAAGGGTTAATGGAGTTTATCTGTTTCTTTTATACTCACAGGAAAATTACTTAGGTCAATTTCCTGTAAGATAGAGAGCTGTATCACACCATGAAACACTCAGCTGACAGCTTTATGGCAAGAAATGGAAGGAGCAGCTCTGTGAGATCTTCAAAGAGAATAATGTGGGTGGGGAACTTTTACAAGCTCCACACAAGTTCAAAAATTTCTGAAGAAGTCAGTCTTCAATCAGTGATCTTTCTTTCAATAAAGTGCATGGGATTTTGTGCTTTTTTCTCAGTGTTGAATATTTCTTTCCCAGGATATCCTTAATGACAACATTGCTTGATACTACAGAGACATGAGATTAATAAAAGAAAAAAGATTGCTTGGTAATGTGGTAGTAGCTATTTTTGTGTCAGAGAGAGTGAGAGATGTTGAATGAAAAATTATATGTTTAGATGTATTCTATGCTCTTGTGTGTTCCTAGGAAAACTGAATAACTTTATAAATTGTTCCACAATTGCATTTTATCTTTAAAAGTTAGTAAGGTGTACTAATAAACATCAATAGAGTTTATTAATAGAGTAGCAGTAGCAATAGTAAGAACAACAACAAATCTAAAAACTCATTTGCTGAATCACAATCACTTAAAATTTTCATTAGATACAAGCACTCTTCATTCAAGAAATGGGTGAATAGATAAGTAAAACAAAACACATAAACAAGTGGAGAGGGTTGGTTTCAGAGAGGTAACACACATCTGAGAAAGATTTTTGGGCAGGAAAGTGTCACACTTCAAGTCATAGCTGGGAGCTGAAACTCATGAGGTAGAGAAGATGTCACTATAACCAATATCACTATAACTACACTTCTATTTAGCTTTTTAGAAGAAAGGAAAAGTGGGATCTACCTTTTCCAGGCTGACATCCTGGAAGCTTATGGCTGCAGGAAGGACAGGGTGTTTCAGTGCCATGAGGAGCTCTAGGGCTCTTAATCACAGCCTTCTCTAAGTGGCAGTGGCAGAACTAGAATAATCAAGCCTTGAGGGCATAGCAGCATGTGGTGCCAGCATCAGGTTGTCTTGGGAAACCAATTGGTCAATATGTACCTAAAAATCATGTTATTACATCACGTCTAACATGGCCTTCAAAGGAGACGCAGTGATCTTCAGTGGGACCATCACTTTTATTTTGAGTCACAGCCTCAACAGATTGCTTCTCCGTTGGAAGGAGGGATGAAGGAATATGTCTGTCTTGTTCAAAAGAGAGCAACAAAACCCTGCACTGAAAAAAGTTACAGCTGCATGTACCAGCATGGTCTCTTTAAAAAAGGACATGGTAGCACTGAGGACTGTGAGATGAGAACCCTTCGTCACACAGCCAGTCTTGTGTTGGGTTAAGCACTTGTGTCTGTTAATGGTAGGATCTGGATCATCTACATTTCTGGAACTATAGGAAAACAAGTTAAAATACCCCAGACCAGAGCTTGCCTCAACATACCTGAGCAAACACCTCTGAGCAGGGAAGTAGCATCATACCTAATAAACTGGCTGACAGTGTGACAGTGTAGCAGTCTATCTCTCTCTCTCTCTCTTCTTCTATGTTTAAATCTATCTATCTATCTATCTATCTATCTATCTATCTATCTATCTATCTATCTATCTATCTCCATGTAGGTTTTGGTTCTGTGAATTCCAATATTTCAAGCTACCTCAGCCAGAAAATGGCTAACCTGGTCACACAGGGCTCTCTGCAAGAAAATGAAGCGGAAATGAGATCCCTCAAATGTGATGCAGTTGGGGGTCTGGGCTAATCAGTAGCTGCTTCTAGCAGCCATCGAATTGTGGGTAGGTATTTCAGCCCAGAGAATCTCTGGCACACAGGAGCGGTTGATCCTTGCTTATGAAGTGCAAAGCCCAGGAGAATGTCTGGCTTCAGCAGAGGCACAATAAAACTCTGCACAGCTGGGCACAGCAGGGACTGAGGCTCCAGCTCCTCCAGAACGGCTGTAGTTTTTGCTAAGGCAGCTTAAAAGTCCTACTTTAATTCAGGGCAGTTTGATCCTGAGGCGTCCTAGTGGAAGGGAGGTGGTAGTCTGGGGCCAGAAGCCCCAGTGAGTAGAACTCACAGCAAGAGATGAGGCGGCAGGAAAACAGGGCAAATGCTGCTCCCTACTTCATGAAAATCTTTTGAAATAGAAATGTTTCCATGAGGCCTATAGTCATCATAAAATTGCACTCTGTTGCTGGATTTTTGACCAATTGTATATGATGTCTCCAAGTGCAAAAGCTTTGGTCAGAAGCAAAATGCCAGCATACTGATTTAGAAGTGGTAAAACTTTTTTTTCTTGTTCCTTCATGTATTCTTCGTTTTAGGATAATATTTTAACATTCTTTGTGTGCAGCTATGAGGGCTTGCAAGCTTCTCTGAGTGAAAACTGAAACTATGACCTTACTGCAGAATTCTCGAGTCCAAGTTTGCTAAGGAAAACACCCAATAACCCAACACTTCAGTGCTGTGCTCTGCCCAGCAAAATGTAGCCACTGCACAACCTCATTTTTTTAGCTTGTGCTTCTTTTCCCTGCATTCTCTTATCCTGCAAACTGGTGGCAAAGTAGAACAAGGAGGATCTGGTATCAGCCAGAACATCTACCGCTGTCATTTCAGCTCCATGCAGTAGCTATCAGCTACTAAGCACTTAGTGCAACTTAGTAGGACATAGTCCCTTCTAATAATTTAAAACATCAGACAAAACATCAGTGCTATGTTGCTGTGCACTGGATGCTGCAAAGAGATAAATTGCTATGAATTTCCAGTTTTCAGCATGGAAAAGAGCACTCATTTGGCCAGAAAGTTTGTTGCCAAAGCAGAGCTGGTGAGATGGAAAGGGATCTCTGGGAGATCGTTGGGAGAGATGAGATAGATCAGTAGCTGTAAAACCTCTCAACCCGAGGGAAGATAGTTTGAGATGAGGAAGGTGATTACAAAGAACAGTCCATTCCTCCTAGGACATGTAAAGACCTTGTTCAGTCTGCCCTTGGAGGTTGAATGTAATCATTGTGTGTACATGCATATGGATTTATCTCTTCCGTCTCCACCCCAGCCCATGGTGGTCTTTGCTGTAGGTCCTCAGATGACTGTGGGCACTTCTCAGAACGGTAAATGTGTCAATGAATGATTTTCAGGAAAAATAAGACAGAGGATATGTAAACTAATTTATGATTCCAGAAAATGTACAAGGTTACAACTCACCAACACACATGCATACACACTTCTTGCCCAAAATCCTAAAACCCCTTTCTATAGGGTGTATCTATATTCTAGCATACAAAGAAAACCTTCAGGTATTGTTACATGTTTCTCTGAAATTTCAGCCTTTGAAAGATGAACATTTGTAAAGCACAGCCCAAAACTAATAACAAGAAGTTTGTCTAGTATCTTCTTGCCCTCCACATAGATATCCTCTTTTCCCGGTGACATAGCTTCATGCATAAAATTTTAGTTTCTGAAGTGACTCATGAAATGCATACAGGCTCTGTTTATGACTTCTTCACCTTCTTAAACAAAGAATGCCAAACCACTGAACGTTAGGAAGCATTCCTATTCATTTCTTAGAAGTTTTTGCTGTTCCCCTTTCTAACGAAGGCTGCCGTTACAGTCATATGTCAAGAATGATTCATATAACACAAGATAAGTTTACATTTGCCTAACTTTTTGTACTTTCACTTATTCATAAACTTACAAACTCATTCTTTTTTTAGATTGTATTTAATTTGTGTGTAAGGATGTGTATTCATTTACTTACAGACACACCATTTATCATACTGCATAGACTTCTGCACATAAGATATGTTGCCTGGGCACTTGGATGTTTTATTGTTGAAAAAACCCAGACATTTAAAAAAGAGTTCTAAAAACTAGCTTGTCCAGATATATGTATTTTTGTCTCCTGTATGTCAGATACCCTACTACAGGGTAGATGGCTTTATTTTACATTTACTGCTGTCCTAATTTTACTGGTTTAAGCAATTGATAGTCATTTCTATAGTAATTCAATTGCCCTGTTGCAGCAGATGATGACCTCACAGATTTCCAGATGTTTGCCAACACAGGCTACTGGATATTTCAAAAATCCCAAGAAGAGATGCCTAGGGGAGAGTTAACTATTTCGTATGAAAACTAGAACCAAGGAGGTCTGAATGCATGGAAAAGGTCAGTTCTTGCTCAAGATTTACTTCATGTGCAGGTGAACAAGTAGGTTAATGGAGTCATTTGTTGCCAGGGATGTTTCAGGGACAATAATTTTACTGGACTTGGGATTTTGTACAGGAGCAGGGTGATTCTGAAGTCCCTTTGGGCTTGGTTCCTAGCAGGTTTAGGTTGTTGACAAGGGATTAATCTCATGTGATGGACTTTAATGATACTGATATCTGTGTCTGTGTTAATTGGATTCTCTGTATGGTCTGTAAGTGGGAAGAAACACACTTTTTTGGACACAGTTCATCTGGACTGTTTTAGATTTCTACTTTAGATGGAGATGATTTATAATCTAAAAGACCTATTTATCTCCATGACTATGCAGAAAACTTATACATTTACCTCACATGCTCAGGTCTACTTATGCTAGACACTGTATTTTTTCGGATGAATCCTATTCCTGGAGCCCAGGCCAAGTCATAGATTAATCAGAAAAGCCCAAGGAAGTGCACTAATCTCAGCATTTTCCTGAAGCGGGGGTTTATATAGGTATAGACATTGAGATCCAGTGTTGATTACCAACTTTAGCAACAGGAACATAATTCCAAAGTTTTTGTAGAGTTATTCTAAAAGATTTCAGGTGTGTATTTACAAAATTGATTTATTTAAAACATATGATGTTGCAGATGAATACATAAATTTACTGTAACATGATCCAAATAAGTCTCTAAGGTTCCACAGTTAAAAAGTAAAGAAAACGTCTGAAATCCATTTATGAAAGCTACTACATGGACTTTATCAATTTGCTGTTTTATCTACAGCTGGCTCAAATAAATCATCTGAGTAAATGTACCTGTAAATTACCTCTCTTTGCCAAAGGCTGTAAATAAGGAGAGAGGCCGGATGTCTTCTGGCACGATGAGGGCTTTCTTGGCAGGCAGTGATTGCAGTTAACTGGTCATTGCAGTTTCTTGTTTACAAAGTGCAATGCAAGAACCTCTATCTTGGTCTAAACATCAAAACTTTCTGTGGATATTTATACACAGAAGTCCAAATTATGATAACCATATTTGAGCCCTTAAAGGCTTGTCATATTCAGATTATCAGCTTTGTTTGGAGTTAGTAGACTGATTTATTGCCCACTTGTCTGCTGTCATAATCTAGCAATGCCACAGACATAAAAGGGTGGATAGGGAAGGAATTTCCTCACAGCTTTGCAGAAGTACACATTCTACATTTATTTAGATGTGCCACTAAGGACCTACTCTGATGTTGCATTCCTACTGCCTGGTAAAATAGGTAAGACAATACACGTGGGTATTGAGTGCAGGGAATTCTTTTTCTTACATTATGAGCTGTAAACAAGGGTTACCCTACACTGCACAGCTCAGAGCACTGTGCTATGAAAGCAGTTGCACCACTTGAGTGTTTCTAGCATTGCATGCTCCTGAAGGGTTCTGTTGCTCCCCCCTTTCAAACAGGAAATGCCACTCAATTTTATCAGATTTTTAAAAACAGGATTGTGTTTTAGCCACAACATTTGTTCTACGAAAAAAAATTACTGTATTCTGACTGACTTCTGAGACATGCACATGCACAGGGGAAAAAAAGAGTAACTATTTTTTAAAGAAAAGTCTAACTTGGATTTCAGCAAAAGTTAGAATCAAATTGTCACAGAATATTCTGAGTTAGAAAGGGCCCATCAGGGTCACTGAGTCCATTGGGCTCTGCATAGGTTACCCCAAGAATCCCACCATGTGCCCACCAGCATAGTCCAAACGCTTCTGGAATTTTGTCAGGTTTGGTGCTGTGACCACTTCCCTGAGGAGGCAGTTCCAGTGCCCAACCACCCTCTGGTGAAGAATTTTGTCCTCATATTCAACCTAAACCTTCCATGACTCAGGTCCAGCCATTTCTTTGAGTCCCGTCACTGGTCACGAGAGTGAAGAGATTAGCTTGTGGAGTACGGTGACATAGAAGGACTTGGAAAACAAAAGATGCTTCATTCCAATCAATTACATCAATAGAAATCTGGGATTCATGGTTCCTTCTGAGGGGTTGGCTATTAAGTAAGGTAATTTGTCCATTAAATACCAAACACATGTGTAATATTTAATTTAAAAGCACAACAATAAAACTTTTGTGTTGGCATACATGCTCCCACTTATTTTTTAAAAGCAGTCTGAGTTTTCCGGACTTTTCCTTTGGAACAGATTTGCTAAGAAACTATATAAAATAAAGCTAAATAGAAAGAAATGTGTTATAATTTGGAATATATAATTTAACACTGATGGAATAGGAAGCCAATTTTCTTGCAGGGTATAACATGGCATTAACAACAAATAATGGTTACTCATTAGTTGAGTGGATTCCTAAAAATAGTTGGTTATTCAAACCCACATTAACTAATATCTTGTGATCTTAATACTGAAGCCCATGGGACATGTACCATAAGAATAGCAGGTTTCATTTTGTGTGAATATTATGTAAAATTAAGAAAGATTGACTGGAGAGAATGAATGTGTTTATTCATGCTGTTCCTACATACATATCATAATGTTGTATCTACTGAAGACTGTCACATGCTTCACTGTGACTTTGGAAAAAAGCTGGATCCAAATATGAAGACAGACAATATGAACTATTTCTAAGAACAAAGAGTTCATATATACACACACACACACACCTTGGTATGATACATGCACTTAGAGACACTGTGAAAACATACTGTTAAATTTAGTAGAAAATCTTGTGTAATCTTATTTTTTGTCACATGCAACTGTTACTCATTTTTGATTTTTCCAATGTCTCAACAGATAGAGAAATGATATGGAGACAGATTTCTCTATTTGAAGTAGAAAATCACATATTGTATTTTTTTTAAATTAATTAAACTTAGTACTCAAGTAATATCTTTTATTTAAAATTAAAAATCGGGTCCTGGAATGACAAACCAGTCTAAACTGAAAGAATATGGAGTCTTATACAAGTGTCACTTTTTCATGTTTCTGTTAAAGAAATTAAACTGATTTTTGTAGTGGCCTGCAGTCATTTTAAGCTGAGAATCTCACTGGTGTGGGGATGATTTGATAATTCTTTTGGGAATGTTACAAGGAAAATCTAAAACCTCTTGCTTTTACACATTTCATGCTGAAACTTCATGTGTTAATATGAAATTACTCAAGGTTCTTACCAGCTAGAGGGGAAGATTGTGCTCCCAAACTTGTCTTCTGCTCTCAGAAAGGACAAAGTGATGCCTTTCTCCTGGTTTACAGGCCCACTATAGTGGTTGTGCATACAGAAGTGAGAATTGTGTTCGTGTCAAAAGACAGTGCACCTATTCTCTTTTTGTGAGGCATTAAGTAGTAGTTAATTAAGTAGTAAAAATAATGATACCTGTGCTCACTACATTTTTTTTATTAGTTCACTATTAATTTCTTGAATACACTTCAAATTATTTTGTTCCAAGAGCATGTCTAGATGAAATATGAGGTACTTCAGCAATATTCAGTGTGTGTGTAGTTCTCCTCAACATAGCATGAAATGTCCTACGTCTCACCCATTCCTAGTGCCCTACTCAGCAACCTGCTTCTTTGAAAAATATTTTAATGAGCTTTGGAAACTTTCCTGTGGTCATAGAAATCCTGATAACAGTGCTTGGCTTCATGTGAAAGAGGAATTTCAGCAAACCTAATAGGACTATTCAAAAGTTTAAGGTAGAATAAATCTGTTTGTATGATCAGTACCTGAATTTCTGCAGGATCCATGGGGATCACTGCAATGCAGAGGAGAAGACAGTGAAAGGTTTTTTTAGATCCCTTGTAACAAACCCTTGAGAAAGGCTATTACCTAAACATTTCCATCTCATTTTTGGCTGGTAATCTGTTTCCTTCTTGGGACCCACATCTGTAATAAGTAATTTTTTTTGTATTTTAAGGCCACAAAATCACACATGGAGAGAGAAGGTGGTGAGAGGACAATTATTTCCTTTGGATAACTACATGCCATTAAGCTCCCTTGTAATTCCATCTGTTTCTTGCAGGGTGTAGTTGTTTTACTGTGTGATGTATATGAATACTGTTCAGTGATCATTCTGACTCATTATATGTTTTCATCTCTTGAAATCTGCTTATGTTAATTTTTGCAGATCTTCGTGTTTTTGCCAACAAAGAGAAAAAAATCTAAATCAAGTTGGCCAGCAAACTACGTGCAACAATTTAAAAAGAGTTAATAATTTTGTATAGATTTATGAATAGATATATCCCTTTGCTATTACTGCAGTCTTAGAGCTATGATGAAGCAACATGGCCTACACAGAGTGGACTTAAAATACATACAGATATAAGGGCAAATGAAAGTTTGACTTAAAAAGCAATATTTGTTTTAGTGATTTTAAGCCCAGGGTGTCTGGAACATATCTGGTTTTGGCTAGGGCAGGTTGAACCTCTGCTATGATTCATCCTGGCAATTCTCAGTTGATTTTATGCACCTAATGGGGATTCCCACTGAACAAGGGTAATTCTAAAAGAGTGCTTGAAAGTGAATTTCTGCATCTCAGCAGATTTCTGATCTCAGCCCTGTTGTGAAGATCAGGACTTTATCATACTTACATGTACATTTGCTGATGTGTTCACTCTGACACTCACTCACGTTCCCTCTACCTAAACTTGAATTGTGCAGTGGGGGGGAATGGTACTATTTCCATGTAAGAGTTGACTTCTTACTTTCATACTGTTTTCCTCATTTTCCACACCTTCTTTTCCTTTTCCAAAATTCTTCATCAGAAACAATAAAGAAAAACTCTTTTTGATCTCACCACTCTTGGCTTCCTGAGTTTTTTATCCAAGACTTTCAGTCATTCAGTAGAAGTCCTGGTTAACCCAGAAAGGTCTCAGTTGAATAGAAATTGGCAAATATGCCATTTATCTACAAGAAGGGCTGGAAGGAGTATATGGGCAACTACAGGCCTGTCAGCTTGACCTCAGTGCTGGGGAAAGATCATCTTGAGTGCAATCACACAGCATGTGCAGGACAAACAGCAGATCAGACCCAGCCAGCACTGTTTGTGACAGACAGGTCCTGCCTGACGAATCCAATGGCTTTCTATGAGAATGTGACCTGGTTAGTAAATGAAGGAAGGGATCAGGATGCTGTCTTACCTGGACTTGTATTACCTGGTAATAAAGCCTTTGACACCATTTCCCACAGCATTCTTCTGGACAAACTGGCTGCTAATGGCTTGGACAGGTGTATTCTTAACTGAGTTAAAAACTGTCTAGATGGCCAGGCCCAGAGAATGGTGGTGAAGGGAGATAAATCCAGTTGGCTGCTGGTCAGAAGTGGTGCCCCCAGAGCTCAAAATTGGGGAAAACCCTGTTTCATATCTTTAGCAGTGATTTGGATGAGGGTGTCAAGTGCACCCTCAATCAGTTTGCAGATGACACCTAGCTGGGTGGGAGTGTTGATCTGCTGGAGGTCAGGAAAGATTTGCAGAGGGATCAGACTGGGCTGAGGCCATTGGTCTGAGGTTCAACCAGGCCAATTACTGGATCCTGCCCTTAGATCACAACAACTCCAGGCAGTGCCACAGGCTGGGGACAGAGTGGCTGGAAAGCAGGAAAAGGACCTGGGGGGTGCTGGTTACAGCTGGTGAACATGAGCCCAAGAGTGCTTAGGTGGCCAGGGCCAGTGTGATCCTGGCTTGTATCAATGATAGTGTGGCAGAAGGAAGAGGGCAGTGATTGTCCCTCTGTGCTGGGCACTGGTGAAGCCACATCTTGAATCTTGTATTCAGTTTTGGGTTCCCCACTACAAGAAAGACATTGAAGGGCTAGAGTGTGTCCAGAGAAGGGCACACTCCAGAGCTGGAGAAGGTTCTGGAGCGTAAGTCTGGTGAGGTGCAGCTGAGGGAGATAAGGGCACTCAGCCTGGAGAAAAGGAGACTCAGGGGGAACATTCTCACCCTCTACAACCCTCTGACAGGAGGGTATAGCCATGAGAGGATCAGGCTCTTTTCCCAGATAACAAGTGACAGGATAAGACTTGTGCCAGGAGAGATTTAGGTTTGATTCTAGGAAAAAGTTCTTCACTGAAAGAAGAAATCAAGCACTAGAGGAAGTGTTTAAGTCACCATCCCTAGGGGTGTTTGAAAGACACATAAATGTGGCAGTCCAGGATATGGATTAGCAATGAACATGGTAATGCTGGGTTTACTCAATGATCTTGGAGGTCTTTTCCAACCTAAAGGATTTTATGATTCTATCTAGTTCCCTCTGCTGTCAACATTTCAGTGACTATGAAGACTGTCAAAACTGTGTCTGGAAATTTGAATTCTGAAGAATTTCCAGAATTCAATGAAATTCAATGCTGCTTATAGAGGAGACACATTGAGAAGCAGAAAGCAATCAAAATAGTGCTGCTTAAAGCAGCATTAGTGACTGACATTCTAACACTTTTAGTATGGAACTGTTTTTGTGGTTCCAAGAAGTAAATTAGGACATTACTGCTAAAAGCTAAAAGCAGATAAAGAAAATGTGTTTCTTAAATGCAGAACAGATGAGATTTCATTGAAAAGCTGAATCTGAGCAGATGAACTCATGTGTGCTGACATCTTAATCTATTGATAAACCAAACTGAAAATCTGGATGGTCATGAGTGAACTGAAGCATATTAGAGCACATTTGCTTCATGTTTTTTTTTCTCTATATCTACTTTTCCTCACACCCCCCCCCCCATCCCCCATCCCCCAAACACTGGGTCTTACTCTGAAGTGCAGCTAAAACACCTCCAAACCGACTCTGTGGAAGCTCTTAGTGTAGACATGGCTGACAAACTGGTGAAGAGAATGTTTGTCCTGGGAAAGTATTCCAGGCACTCATTTCAACTCAACCTTTGCTCCAAGTTTCTCAGTTTGTCTTGAGAGGTTTTTTTACTTTCTTCCCTCTAGAGTACAGGTAGGTATGTTAGCCTCTCTGCTGGGAATGGAAAAACAATGAAAATAATTTTGTGTTCTTGCATTTCAAAGGACTTTTATATAGGTGATAATAATTTGCTTTGGACTATTGTTGCTAAAGATGTATTTGTTTTATTCTGCTCCTCCAAAAACAAACAAACAAAATGGCTAGAAAATGGACATCCAGAAGTATGGCATATGGGTTTAACCTATGCTACCTCATGGCAGGCTGTTTTCATGCCCTGCAGAGACTGCCTTTCATTCAGGAAGGAAAAGTATTTCAGTGATCTCAATGAATACAACAAGGAAGATGACTGACTTCATTTAACTTTTTCTTGAAGACAGTGGATGAGATACTTCTGACAGCAGCTGCTAGATCTGCCACACCCCGCTGTGTCGGAAAGAGTCAAAGAGGAATGAGGTGATAACACACAAAATACTTAGTGTACAGCTTCTGTAGGAACAAGCTCGATGTACTGCTTTAAGGGTCCTGTTCTTTATGAAGTGTTGCCTTTGTCTTCTGTCAACTATCAATGGCATTTAGTATCTAGGGAAATGTCACCATGTGCTCTACAAGACAGTCATGCAGTGGGTCACCTCCTACTCCACACACCTGAAAGTGCAAATGGTGGCAAAAGGGAGTGATAGGGTCTATAGGCAGGTTTTGTAGGAGCTGATTTGTGCCTGGGGCAGCCATTTGAAATAAGAGAGCAAGTCT
The DNA here is from genome assembly GCA_017589585.1 of Phylloscopus whistleri. Classification (NCBI taxonomy): domain Eukaryota; kingdom Metazoa; phylum Chordata; class Aves; order Passeriformes; family Phylloscopidae; genus Phylloscopus; species Phylloscopus whistleri. Next base: position 2,570,238 of record JADMLD010001404.1, read on the forward strand.
GATGTGGCCCCAAAGTCATTCACAGTTCTCTTTGTAAACCTTTAGGAAACAGATGATACTAAAAAAGTCTGGAGGAGGGTCGGCACATCACAAAGGGAACCTTGGGAGTTATAGACTCTTATCTCTTATTACCATAATATACTGAAACAAATAATGAAACAAGAAATTTATAAATCCCTACAAGTATAGATTTGTTAAGGACAAATTGCGTCAAGCAGTTTCTAAAGGTGAGCTTGGTTTTGTGCTAGGAAAGACATTTGATTTTACGTCTTTTGACACTTTCTTACATGACATTGTCATAAGTAAACTGTAGAAAAATTATCTAGATTAAACTGCTGTAGAGTGCAAAACTGGTTGGAAAACTATTCCTACAGAGTATCAATTAGTAATTCTTCACCGGAAGAGGAGAATATATTTTAATTAGTGTCCATGATGAAGAAACAGGGAGCATGACTTAAATTTACAGATGACACAAATGACACTAGAAGATAGCATTAAAATTCAAAGTGTTCCTGGTAAATTTGAGAAAAAAATCTGGAAAACGGTGCTATACAATAAAGACAAATGCCAGGTTGTGCCTTGAAGGTCAACTTTCTAGTATATTTACCACGTGTTCATCAAGAGTGTTTCTTTCAATCGTCATGCTACATGAACTATACAGAACAATTGGAGAAAATTTAGAAATAAACAGCAAGAATAGTCCACCTAAAATATGTGGCCTATAAGAAATCTTGAAGGATCTGGAGTTGCTTAATCAGGAAGGAAATGAGAGAGGTAGCAATTCATTAGTTGTGAAAACCAGAAGAAAGAGGAAAAAAATTAATCTGTTCTCTGTGTTCTTAATTGTTAGGATAAGAAATAATAGACTCTAAGGTAAAAGAAATAGTAGACTTTGATATAAACTCTACACAAAATCCTTAATAATTTCCAGCAGGGCATGTATCTTAGGCTTATCCCTTTTATAAAGCCATTACTTGAGATTTTTCAGATCAACTATTAGGAAAAATATAGCAACAGTTCTACAGCATTTGGGGCAGGTGAATAGACTAGATGGTGTCTTTAAACCTATTCCTCTTCTGGTTTCTGTGGTTCTATGATACAGCTTTGATAGACAAATCAGAAGTTGCTGCTTATAGAAGTATTAGCCTTGAATTCAAGAACTGTCTTTTGTACTTCCTGTGTCTCTTTGATTAGAAATTACTGTTTCTGTCTTGCTCTAGTTGGGGATAATCATGCCAGTATTTAGCTTGTATTTATGTACTGGAAATATCAAGAACGTGTAGCCTGCCATTGCTGTATTCCTTCTGACTCACCATTATCAGGGCTTTATGTGCACTAATAAGCCATAAACCCCCTGACCTGCCTCACCTGGGGCTTCCACCTGTGGCCCCAGCCCTAAGCCTTCTCTCCTGGGTTGAGCTGGATCCTCAGCTCTGGTACAGCCTTGCCTTGGCTTCTCTACAGAGCCTTCTGAGCTGGGGGACTGCATGCTGTGGAAGGCAAATTTTCAGAACACAGATAAGTACTGTGGATGAATATCAGGACAGCAATAATGTCTCTTTAGACAGGCAATACAAATATGTGGTTTTGATTCACCTCATCTAAAAGTAAACCTCTGAAGTACTCATTTTTATGTGACAATTTTGACCTTTTGCTTATGCCATTCCTATCATCAGGGTCCTGAAGTATTTCACAAAATGAAGGAGGCAAAAAGGGACACATAGAATAAAAATATTAACATGGAGGATGTATTTTAGATTATAAATTTCCCAATCATATCAGGACTTCAAAAATGCTTTTTTTCAACAAATGACATCAGCTTGGAAATAACCTATGACTTCTCTGGATAGAAGATATTAGTACAGACTCTTGATAGTAGTATTAATCATATTTTTCACTTCTGTTATGCATAAACTTGATAGTAGAGACGAAGTGAAAGACTTTGAACTACAAGATTAAATAACAGCTTACATATATAAGGGAGAGACCTAAATTCACATTTAAAAGCATAGGCATTAAATTCCTGAGGGAAAACAGAAAAACTGCAAACAACAAATGAAGCAATGTAGTTGTATCATGAATTTGTGTAGTACTTTTCAAAGTCCTTATTTAACTTGGTGTATATGCTTACTATTTTTCACTTTTTAAATCTTGTTTGTGCTGAAACTAAAACAACACTGACATCTAGTAGACGTGTAATGCATATATACTTATTTTATAAAGAAGGCCTGAAGAAATCTAGAACAGAAATCATGAAAAAACCCTAACCTTTTCTATACCCAAATGTTCCCTTTCCCTGTCAGTCTTGGAAAATATTACTTGAGTTGTTTTGCTCCTCTTTATAAGTTTGGGTTTTTTCACGTATAACCTCCTGACTGCAAAAGAAACCAAATACTCACAGGAACTGAAAAAAAATAGCTTGAGATTTACCAGCTCTACTTCAAATATTGAGGAAACAATGGAGAAGCTAGGCAAAAGCTGTCTTTAAGGGTTTTCCAAGGAGAGTTATACCAATCTTTATCAAGACAGAAAGTGGCAATATTTGGATTTTCAGGTACATTTTAGTGCTGAACTACTTATTAGTGTTTGTTGAAATTTTGATCATCCTAGAATGACTAAAAGTGTAGAATTAAGAAGGATCTGGCAGTTGTCAGAGCTCTGCCTCTCATATCAAACTGCTCATTTACAATCCATTTATAATAAAAGGTTGAAGATATTTTTTTGATATTGCAGAGGGAATAAAATTTTAAAATGTCCTATAAAATTTCAATACAACAGTAGAAATTATGTTCAAAATGACACTGATCACTGAGGAACAGTAACAAACAAATGGAAATGTTCTGATCCATGAAGAAATATATTAGGTTTCATCAAATATGGCTGTCTAACAGATATCTCGTTGTACTGAGTAAGACTTCTTTTGCCTAATTTATTCATGTGGTGGGTTTTTTTTCTAGAAATAATAGGTAAAGATAGTTCCTACCTGTTGTTTATTCAGCCTTACTTTCTTACAGACCTATATTAAGATGCAATTATTACCCTGTGGGTGTGACTGTATGACAAATTTTTTATCAATAAATGCTCATTGGGCTCTTGGACAATTACGGCATAGGTTTTCATTTGCATGTCTTCCTGTCTCTTTTAAGAGAATAAAAAAAGAAACTTGGTCCTGCATTTCCATTAGGCAGCTTGAGTCAGATGCCAGGCCCTGCTGAGTGCCCGGTGTTATAACTGTGGACAGGGATGTCACACATACGATATCTACACTTCTGCAGTAACTCTTGGCTGAAGGAGGCACAGAAAGGTCTCTTGAATCTGCAAAATGAACGATAAATGCTTCCACTGGGGATTTCCAAGCACCTTGCATCTCATGTGAGCAATGCATCCAGATCTAGTAATCACAGTGAAGCTATTTCCTGCACAGTTTAATCTGTAATGCTGTAGCCTGCATCCCTAATATTCAGTATTCCTATATTCTCTAAACTCAAAGGATTTGTTTTTCTTCCTATACTGATACCACTAGTGCTTTCAACTGTATATATTACTGATAATTTTTCAAGTACCATTAGCTAAATTACTATAAAACATTTTTGAGTATAAAAGTCCCCTGCAGAAGTACATATGTGCTCATAGCTCTGCTCCATACACTAAAGAAGAATAATTTGGGGGCAGCTCTGATTAAATTTGTGGGGTAGAGAAGCCTTGTACCAAAATGTCAGAAGGATTGCTCATAGAATATGATTTTTAAGAAACAGAAGCTGCTGCTTCTTGCCTGTGAAGGGTCACTTTCCCTTTTAGGATTGTCCTTTCCACATAGTGTGATTTATCTTCTTCCTCATCATTAATAATTCAACAGTACCTTTTCTTTCAAGCTTAGCATTCCTCTTTAGTGTCTGGCTATTAAAACAAAATTATCTTGCTCAGGTGATTCTCTGTTGAAAGTCACTGGTATATCCTCTCCCCAGAATTTTTAAATGGATTCAGTTTTGATGATTTTTACTAAGAAATGTTTGAAGTAGAGAAATATTGCTTTTTCACAATTTAAAAATGGGACTTCCATTTTAGCAGAAACTTTTTGTGTTGGCAGTTTTATTCCATGTAGTAAGTCATCACCTATTATCAAAAAAATCCTCACAATTTTAGTCATAAAACCTCACTTTTTTTTCTTATAATTTTGCCAGTCTATCATCAGTAAAAACAAAATTTTGCAACTTGGTCATCTTCCATCCAATAGTTTGTTTTAGTTATTTATGGTAATAAGTGGCCATGAAGATGCATCAGTTGTATTGAGGACAGCTTTAAGAGCTGAACCTGTGATAGCTGGTCTGAAAGTTTTCATTTGGATCATAGGGCTAGATTAGCTTTGGAATGAGATGGATATTTCTGGTTAGTCCTTCACTGTTCTTTTGAATGTTCAGTAATCAGTGTAGGAAGGATTTCCCCTACAGTAATTTGAGAAAAGAAAAAAAGTGTCTGAACCACAGGAGCAACCTTTTCAATAAAATTTTCTTTTAAATGTTAAACAGTCTGTACAAGTGAGTAAAGACTTAATCATAAGTAAAGTATCACTAAAAGGGAGTTTGGGGAGCTGGATTGAAGTGAATCTACCACAGAATAGCACACCACATATAGTTCTGGTATATGAAAAAAATTTTTGAGCTTGACAGTCTTTTGCCTTTTTCATAAGCTGATGAAAATTCAGTCTCAAAAAATCAACTTCTAGTGTTATTAGTACACAAAAGTTCCCTTTTCCACAAAGTCTTTCTTGGTGCTCAACATAGACATGGTCACGTAAATACAAATTTCTACCTTTGGTTTACCTACTACAATTATCTTTCTATCTGAGTGATTACTTCTGTCTGGTTAAATACACACTTAGCAACAGCAAAGTTTCTGTGAAAATAAAGCCATACACTTCATTTTTTTTTCTGATTGATATCTGTAGTCTATCCCAGTGATAGGAGCTTTAAAAGGTAACAATCTTGTGAGACAAAAAATGCTGAACCAAATGAAGCTATTTATTTGGAACTCTTATAGTTATGAGGTGTTACTGACAAGCTGCAATTGTGAGTTTGCCCTGTTCTAGAGCTGAAGGAAAAAAGTTTTGAATTTGATGGTAATAGCACTATATTAATATGCTGATTATTGCAACACTGTCAAAATTATCCTGTATTGGTAATTCAATCAGTTATTAGATTGAAGGGGATTACCTGAAAATCTAATCTAAGCTAAAAATCTAATCTCTCTTACGTAAAAAGAAACCTGCTGCAAGATCAAGTATCTTGAGCATAAAAGAAGCAAAAAAATCAAGGTTTTCTCTGTGTGTGAAACCTTACTGCTGAGTAAGACCCTTATACATGTATTCTTTGAGGTATTCTGTTTATTTTTTATTGTTTCAAAATTATGCTTACTTAGTGAGAAGCTATTTAATGTTTTATTGATATCACAGTGTGTTTCACTGCAATATTTACTCTAATCAGCCTTCTTCGAAGACAAAATAATAACTTGTGATCTTGATTATTGAACTATGATAAATTTATTTACTATACTGCATGTCTAGAGATGCAAAAATATCAGTTTATTTTTCACAGAGGGGAAACTGAGGTACAATATGATTTTAGGTCTAAAGTGTTTCAATCTTGGATGCCAGCTTCAGGTTGTCTGGAGCTTGATTTTTATCCAGGCATTTAATGAGAAACTCATAATTAGTAGACACCTGAGAAAGTAATTTAAAAGCTTTTCTGATCAGCTGATGAATCTGTGACAGAGGCAGGGATAAAATATGATTCAGTGGGATAGATTTCAGCTGTCTTACTCAGAAGGCCATCTTGATTCCAATTTCAGTTTACATCTCCCAGTGTCAATGACAAATCAAATCAAGGTGTTATGGGCGAGTGCTTTTGCTGCAAATCAGTGATGTGTTCCAAGAGATGATTTGTAATCTGTACTGAGAGAGGTAGAAATCTGTACATGTGATCATATAATTAATACCTTTACAATGCATTCAAGCAGGAGTATGAAATAAATGTGACAGACACCATTTTAATCCTCACATTTCTTAATTTTAGTGTAATTAATTTTACAGCAGTCACTTAAAAATATGTAATTATGCATAATTTTCAAGGTCTTTAATCACAAGACAAAGAGCTAAGAAAGAAAATTAGGGCCTATAGCAACACTCAACTATGAGGCCAGTTGCTACTCTTAAATCAATAACTCATATTTTTGGCATTTAATTTTAAAGCAACTGAAATAAAACTTATTCTCTGTGTACTGGTACTAAAATGGTGCTAAAACTTTCATTTGGCCAGTGGATTTCACACTTTCTCTCTAATATCAGAGGAACTTGACCTTGGAAATTTGAGTCACTGATAGAGGATCTAGAGCATTTTAATATGTTACTAATTTTGGATTTTTTTTTCACCTTGATGTTCTTAGAAGTTGTTTAGCATTTCTCTGTTTTCTTTTGTACTGGTCCTAGATACTATTTGCTTGGGGCAGAGGCAGTCTTTGTCTTCTGTACATGGTACTCAGCACTACAGGATTCTGGTGATGATGCATACTGGTGGGGGACTGCAATTCTGGTATGTGCTATTGCAATGCAGCTAAACACATATATTCACTCTTCTTTCTGAAAATTAGGCCTGGTCATCCACCAATGAAGTATGTTGCACGGAGATCTTGCACACTGTAATGTATTATATATTCAGTTTTCATTTATCATAGCTCATCCAATTCCAGCTCGTCTGCAGAATGTATTTACTCATGGTTAAAGCTCTTTTTCCTCCAGCATATCTGATTCAAATAAAGGTGAAAAGTAATTATCTTCTTATAACTGAAGAAGTTAATTTATTTTTACCAATATCTCACTTGATGCGTCTCCAATTTTCTGCAATAATTTATAAACAGGACAAGAGGAGACATGACTTCAGCTGGAAATAAGTTGTTGAGAAGAACGAATGTGCCTGGAAACATAACTGTATAGTGGAAAAATCAGTCTGTTTTCAGGTGACCTCGTTATTACCTGTCAAATATTTTAGGTCAGCTATTCTTCAGAAACCTGAAGACAGCAGATATTAATCTTCTAAATGTTTTTGTATAAAGAATTGAAAATTACATCTTTATGATAATCATTAGTTATATTTTCTTCAGCATATGCAAAGAATTATAGCATTAATCTCAGGATAGAATTCCTATCTGAACTGATATTCCATGGACAGAAAGGCTGCACAAAAATGGTTTGTACTCTGATTCTTCAACCTCAGGATCCTTAGATACCAACCAGAATCTGCTCTATGCTATGGTAGCCAGATGGTGAAATAGAGACTGGATAGTGAAAACATAGCATGGGTGGGTCCAGAGGGGCCTTGTTAGGTTGGTGAAATGATGGAGCCCTCATCCAGATGCTGAGTTTCTGTCAATAAAGGGGTTCACAAGTTGAACGTGATTGAGCAAAATGCAATGAAGGAAAGGACGGCCCATATCTCCTGTATTAGCAAAAGGCTGAGATGGGGAGATTTTAATTGCTGCTTTCAGATAGTGAATGAGAATGTATAATGAGGATGGAGCCAGAGTTTTATTCCATTTCAACAGTAAAGGGCTGAGAGATAAAGGGCATAAAGAGCAGTACAGGAAACTCCAATACTAGATACTAGATTGATTTTTTTTTTTTTTTTTTTTGCAATAAGGTTATTTAAGTAGTGGAGCAGATGTTTTAAAGAGATTGTGAAATCTCCAGCCTTGGCGGTGATCATAATTCAACTAAGCAACTGGCTCTGAGTTCATCCTGCTTTGAGCAGGCCTCCAGTAGTCTTTTACAAGCTATACAGATTTATAATCCCTAGAAGTCTCTTTGTTTGCCTTACAAACTTTTAAAGTAAGACTCATCAATATATTTTTTGCTAACAATCATCTGTTGGTGCTGAGGGTTACAATATAGTAAACATGCTCATCTACCTATGATAAAGCTCTGAGTAATTAAAGTGAGATGTTGCACACTGAACACTTCTGAGTGCAAAGCAGTTTGCTGATACCATATGTCACAGTCACTTTTTTTGGGATACCATACCTTTGAGTCAGTTATGGTGGCTATAAAAAGGGAGTAAAGTCTTCCAGTCCCAGGTAGCTGCTTTGCGAAAATGATGGCGGAATGAGCGTCTTTGGTCTGTATTTTCCAATCACATGAGTCAGTACAGTCCCTGTGCTAGGACTGTTTTCACTGTTGGTAAAGCACTCCTGTAGAGAGTCAAGGAGTCAAATGGCTTTTTCAATTTCTATTTTAACCACTCATCCCAGCTGTGTATGAGAAACTGCCACAGTTGCTAACTATTTGTGCCACTTGGCACCAAAGAATATTCAGTGAACCAGCAGCAATATTCTCTCAGTGAACAGCTGTAATTTTTTTACCATGGTAAAAAGTCTTGAATGGTATTATGAGTTATATTCTCCTGAAGATGGTGATTCAATCTTTTCTCTCCAAATTAGTTTTCCATCAGAAAGAGAAAGGGCTATCTATAGCTGAGTGGTCTTGGCAGTGCTCTAATGTGCCAGTCCTTTCATAAAAAAATGAAGAACATTTAATATATTGTCATAAGATATGGCCAGGATGGAATGGTAAACACTTTACTCCTTCTCTGCAGTAGGAATTGGGCCTTCTTTGTAGGGTAGTATCTGCTATATTCCCATATCATTGCCTCTTTTCAAGAAGTCATCAGGGGACCCCCAAGAACCTAGCCACCCACTGCTCACACTTATTTCTTTCTGGGGGGTGTGTATTAGCCCTATGGAACTGGTGGCAGATGAACTACGTAAGCCTTGATCTTATGTGGTCAGGCTTGAAGTTCTCAGGACAGAGAAAAATTGCTGGTTTCTATGTTTGGGCTCCAAGGTAAAATGAAGGAAGCCAGCAGTTTCTGTTCATACTGAATTGATCAGCTGATGGCTTTTGATTAGATCTGATTAAGGTTTTCTAATAAACCAAGTGTGACCACAATGAGCTGAACAAACCAAAGTCTGCAAAATTGATATTTTCAGTGCTTAGGTTTCAATTTTGTTGCAGTGTTTGGCTTTCCAGTTGGGAAAACAAGCTCAATATTTCATTTCAGACTGAATCTATTTGAACAGGAATATGGTAATTTGTTGAATTGAGTTAAATGGTTTACATTCAGGTCAGATTGTCTGAGTTGATGTGGTAGCTCCTGGAAGCAGCAGTTGTGGGGAAAGTAATCATATATCTTGATTCGCTTATGAAAAAGTGAAATTGAAATAAGTAAGGCTGACCATGTACTTTATCTTCTGACATCTTCAGGTCCAACTAAGAACCACAGACATTTAAATGCATACATTTTGAAAGGTACACATATGTACAAATGTACCCCTTTCTAGGAGAAAAATACATTAAAATACTTTCATATATAGGTAAATGTATATATTTGTTATATTTGTGTTTCTAGAAATGTAACAAAATGTATTTTTCTTTCCTTTGGAACAGCATGGCTGGAGCCCAGAGGAGAAGTAAAGAGGTCTACAAAGTAAGAATCTCTCTCTTTCCAGGTATGTTGTCCTGATACATAGTGTTTTTATTTTGATACATGGCTATGCTTCATCTGAACTATTCATGTGTGCACAACTATTACTGGCAATCCTGTGCCACAGATAGGGACTAGGAGAGCTGGAACTTAATTGAAGTATATAAATGAATGAGTTTATGTTCTTAGGACTCTGTAACAGAGCCACAAGGTGGCAGGAGCACAACATCAGGGTTTTCCCACAGCACTTCCATCCTATTTTCCTAGGTTTTTTTGTATCGCATTGCAATTTACATAGTTTTGATCGTTTTAAAAGCCAGCTCTGTTCAACAGCAAGTCATTTTAAAGGTTTCAGGTCTCTTACTTTATATGCCAGAATCCAGAGTAAATGAAATAGTAACATTAAAAGCTTAAGTGTTGTACTAATGGAAGAATGAGCCATTTTAACATCCAAATCCATAATATTTTCTTTGTTTAGTAAATAAATTGTATCTCCATCATATTTTCAACTCCTTAGGAAATTAACTTTTTCTTTCTTGACCAAGTTCATGATGTTAAAAACTTTTAATGGACTGAAAAAACTCTCCCAATCTATTCCTAGCATTAGAATTTTGGGAAAATATTAATGAGAGACTGCTATAATCTTTGTGCTACTAGGTGAAAGTGCACCAGGTGCAGACTCTCAGTCTCACCTAGAGCTATTGCAGATATGGAATGTTGCTCTCAATTTGACAGGTGTAAGCAATTTTGGAAGGCTTCAGCAAAGCAAAATTAGCTTTAACCCACCCCCAACTAAAAAATATTAAGCAGCTATTTATGAGGCACATCTAGCATATCTGAGATTTGAAGTGTTGCAAATAGGAAGGGATCCTTCAGGATTTTCACCATCTCTAGAAAATGGGCTCACATTTGACCATATGATTAACCGAGATGATTGTCATTGTACAAGTACCTAGCAGAACTCTATTAAAAGCTTGGAAATTTCAGTATTTGGTGAGTCTTCTTGCCTAAGTGCATTCTAAGTACTTCACAGGTTTTTCCTGTGTATGTGGATATACACAATGTCCAATGTCCAACAGATTATTCTGTGCATAAGCCATCCTGGGCTCCAGGGACTAAGCAGGCTTTCCCCTGCAGTTGTGGATGCTCCCTATCCTTCTGCTCAGTTCACTGTGTGAGACCAAGGTCCTGCAGGATAGACAGCATGCACCCAGTGTGTCATCAGAGACTGAACAGAAAGATGATGTAGATGGTGCAGAGAAGAACGAAAACTGAAGTAGAAGGAAACCACATTTGTGTGGTTTCCCAGAGAAAGGAATATGATGGGTTGTTTTGGGTTTTTTTAATTAAAAAGATTAGTAAACAATAAGATGAATTTTAAAAGAGAATGCAGAAAAGAATGTATTACACTGTATAGTAAAGCAGAGGAAAAAATGCATGAGACATTTGCAAGGGTGGACTGAATGGAGCTAAAGTAGAAATGTCATTGCATGTAGCATCCTAACAGAGTCCATCTGCCTTGGATGCTAAGGATACCACTCACAAGTGCAGGTATAAGTACAGGGGGATTTATTTTTTTTTTTAGTTTTTTTGGGGGTGGGGGGTTTTTTTGGGGGTGTGGGGTTTTTTTGTTGGTTTTTTTTGGGGTTTTTTTTCTCAATAGGTGAAAGTAATTTTACATGCACAAATATGGTCCCTTTACTGCTGACCATGAATGCAAGAGGCACATTGGCAGCTTACCATTTGTTGAAACCACTGGACTGAAAGAAATATCCTTGCCTTCTCCTTCCTCCTCAGTGCTCCTCAGAAAATGTGGACTGGTGGAGGGAGCGTAATGTATCTGCCCTGCAGTGCTGTGCTGTCTGCTGGAGATACTGATGTTCTTTACAAAGCCCCAGCTCAGTACACCCTGGAGCAAAACCTTTGCTCAGGCATTGAGCAGCAAGACAAATCCAGGGTTATTCCCCACTCCATGCCATACAGGGTCTGGATCTAAAATCTGACTCTTTTTTGTATTAAGATCTTGTTTTCAGTTTCTTAGATGTCACAGCTTTTGCTTTCTCTGCAAAAATGCCCAAGCAGGATGTAATTTTTTTATTTGTATAAGAGGTACAACTGCATGGTTAGACAATTTCCCAGAATGTAAATAAGGGGAAAGTACATTTGCCCTTTAAAAAGATCTTAAATGTTTTACTGAGATGAACCGACACTTCCGTGTTTAGAAACATCTTTTGTGGAACTTGTTTTTGAATAAGACCATAGCCTTTTCTTTATGAAAAGCAGGTGACAATTGAATAAATTATGCATAACTAAGAAAACCTTGCAGTACACATGATGGTCTACGTACATAGAAGAAGACCTGGTAAGCCAGGTTGACTACATCTACTTCCACTTAGTGTTATATAGGCTGGTAGCTTCTGCCATTGGCTGGAAAGGGGGTAGCTCCTTGCTAGCAGCAATCCTCAAGGAGTGACACTGAACGATCGGTAAATCTTGATTCTAAATTATCTCCTCCTTTATCTTTCTCCTTGCCCCCCTCACCCCTCTGCCCCTCTGTCCCTCTGTGTCCTGTTTCTGAGAAGGTCAGCGAAATTAAACTTATATTTCTGAGAAGCTATGAACTAGCTCAGACTAGTCCTCCCAGATGGCAAATCAGGGGATTGCTTTAACATGAAACATCAGAAGAAGCTCTATTTAACAGAGGTCTGAGAGACTTATAACTACTACCATGTGAAAAATGAAGTTCACTTTCCTGGTAAATTTTAAGAAGTAGGTTTAATAAAGAAATAAGACAATTAGGAGACAGAGAAAAGCAAAGTATAGCCAGTCCAGGCCGGGTGACTTGGCATTCAGCCAAGTCCACAACCTGCTATTTCAGAGGCCTTCTTTTAATACCCTTTCTATTGCATCCCTTTGATGCATATGCATAAATCATCATGCATATACAAACTTTTCCACAAACTAGTTTCCATATTCCGGAACTGCTTAGCATGGTCCCGCCTTGGGTCCGCCTTTTCAGAGCATGCATGTTTCTTGGCTGTGTCTTCTCTATCTCCTCCAGCTTGGGCTTTGGTCCATACTTTCCACAGACAGTTGGTGTTGATAGTCAGCGTGTCAGCAGCAGGGTCCTCATCATATGTTCACTGGATGTTATCCCGACCAAACAGGCCATCCAGTTACAAGCATAACCATATATCAGCTATCCCACTACCATGTCCAAGTTTTGTTGACAGCAGAAATAAAAACCACATACTTACAGCAAAGTTATTCACATTAATATTTGTGAAAAGCCAACTTTATAATATGCATTTATAACATATCATAATCAGCTTAACACCTTGTTGGGGGTTAGGTTTGTTCCTTTTCACTTAGAGAATTTTTCCCCATAAAGTTGCTAGGAGACTAACTACTGGGTGCTTATGGGTGCTTGAACAAAACAAAGAGGTGGCCAAAAGTCGGGAGGGGGAGAAAACACGAGTTTGGGGGCAGGTAAAGGATGGGGGTGGGGGCAGTTTCTTCCTCTCTTGCTCTCGGCATCACAGAGAGGACGGGAGGCTGCTGCTTGCTGCAGGAGGAGTTCATTGTCTCACTGGGTCTGGTCCTGAGGAAATTTACCACCATCTGCTCATGTGTCCCAGAACTCTGAGCTGCCTCCTCCTGCCCTGCTGGAGCTGGGCCGGCCCTGTCCCACCGCTGTTGTTTCCTTGGCACTGCTTGGAGGCTTTTGCCCTGCATCCCCCTGCCCTACCAGGACATCCCCACCATCTTGTTGAGCAGAACAATTGAGAAATGCCACTATCAAGGTCAGTGTCAAGCCCGGGGTCGACACTGGGTGAACACAATATACAGCCTCTGTACCACCCACTGTTCACGACATGTGCACTGAGCGTCCCACTTTTATACAGTGTTTCGCTACACAGTACATGATCTCAGTCTGTTTTGCTGCTTCCTCATAGAATACATATTCATGTAGTCTTCATTTTCAGCTGCCGGTCGGCTGAATGAATTTCTGAGAAGAGAACGGTCCATGAGTAGATTTAGTGGAATCAGGTATTGGGATTCACTGTCTAGATAGTATGGATAAGATGCATATCAGTAGTTAAGCTGTGGGTCATTGGTAGGCCCATCGAAGCTGAACGTCCATCTCCATCCAGGTTCATCTTTCTTTCTCTTGTTAATTTCATTTCCTTGGGTGCTGGCAGTAATGATACAATCTTGGATGGTGGCCCCAGGCACGGCTTGAGGTATGTGGTTTCTGAGACTGGTGCGGGGGAGTTTTGATTTAAAGGTACAGCATGGATTTATTACATTATTTCAAAAACATATTTACAATAAAACCAAATTATATACAGCATTTATTACACCACCAACTGAGCTTCTGATATATCTCATCTACCAGCCTGGGATTTTCCACCCTTCCAGCTTGTGCACTCGAAGTCCAGGATGATCAGACCCTCCCCGCCTAGGCTTTGTAAAACAAAGCCCCTCGAGGTTTCCTGGTTCTGTTTACTATTAATGCTGTAGTTGTGGTTTGTTTGCCTTGTTATAGTATACCAGTAAAGAACTGTTATTCCTAACCCCATACCTCTGCCTGAAACCGCCTTTAATTTCCTAAATTACAATAATTTGGAGGGAGGGAATTTGAATTCTCCTTTTCCTAGGGAGGTCTTGCCCCTGTCTTTCAAACCAAGACACACCTACAGATAACGCCACTTCCTGTGGCAAACACAGAACTATTTGACAGAAAATCTTAACTTTTAAAATTACAAACTCTTAGAGGTCTCACACAGTAGCTTTTTTTGACCTTTGATGCAACTAAGGCATGGGCATGCACATAAAATTTTTGAGTTTATCAACTGTAATCTCTTTATCTAGCTAACTAGTTATCTTCAAATGACTAAAAATATATTCTAATACAAAACCACAGCTTTGTATTTCTTTGTGAAGTGGAAAATATAAATGGTAATTTGGCCAGCAGAGAAAATCTATTTGAAGGTTTTCTCTTGGTGGCAGTTGCTTCTTGAATTTTTATATTCTTTAACACAATGTGGGATGCTAAAATACACACCTACCCACAGGGATCAAAATCCATTTTAGCTGTTCAAACAACATAATGCTATTAAAGGACTTGTGATTTCAGAGCCTTCTCACTGTACTGCACTTTTTTAACTGCAGCAGTATATTTTGTCTCATTCTAGTTCATTTTATACCCACTGTCTGTTGTAATCTCATATAATTTACTGTGAGTGTTGCATACAATCATCTGCAATTTATATTTTAACATTTATTTAACATATTTTAGAACCAATACCTAGATGAATACTAAAGAAAAAGAAAAAACTGACCTGCTCCCTTCTGTCCTCATCCCAATCACTTATCCTCTAGTGTTTCAAAAGGAAGAACAATTTGGAAATTGGGGGATTGACCTTTTCACCTTTATCAAATGAAGGCTCCTGTTTGTGAAACCTGATGTGTGATTCAGCACTTTATTGAACTCCCAGAGCTATTTACACAATATATTATACCCATGATGTGGCTGCTGCAGGCATCTCAATTGTGTTGTTCTGAGTTGGTGGCCTAGAAGGAATCCAATTAGAAACACAAATATCTGTGAACATATTTGAACTTGTTATTTTACTAAGCATTTGGAGGAAGAAAGAGATAGTGTATACTTTTACTGCCTGCAGTGTGGTTATAATCCCAAAATGCATATAGAAAACTATATAGCATTAACTGTAAAATGGAATTATTTCCATCACTGAACAGGATAATCTACCAGGCATTATTCTTTGCATCTTCCCCCATGCTTGGTTTGTCTTGTCATGCTTTGATAAGCCTCCAGAATTACAATGTATATCTTCTGTGTGTGTTTGTGAGGAATTAAAATAATTTGAATTTAGTTTTTTGAATGATTACAATCTTTTCCTGACATTTGACTAAGTGGAATAGTAAATACGGAACTACTGAATAAGAGCTCCTCTCAGCACATCCTTAATCTTTATGGAGACTCATGGGAATTCATGCTAAATACAAGGTTTCTTTCTGCTGCCTTGGCTTATAAAACCAGATTAAAATGTTTGTGAAAACATAAAGATATAGAGGGAGATAAAATTCAAACATTTTATGTCTTCATCTCTTTTATGTAGCTTGGGAAAAGCAGTGTCAACCATGGTGTCTATAAAGAAAATTTACAGGAAAAAAGAAGACACACCTGTAATCTGTCACACTTAGTGACAACCTTCCCATAACACCCTCTTTTATACTGAAAATTCTTCTTTCTATAGGAAGTCTGAAAATACTGCATTCTGCCAGTCTATCCTGTGGACACATCCACATCACTTGTACTGAAGATGCCCAGTGCTTTACCCAGAAAAAGAGGCTAGAAAGGGTGAATTTACAATTCCTTAGCTATGGAGCAGCCAAAATGCCATCATACTGAAGCATTGTTTATGTTGAAAAGAGAGATTTTTTGGGGAACAGTAGGCAGTAACAGTAGTTAAGAGTAAATTTTAAAATAATGTCTAAAATACGGTTTTTTCCAAGTAAAAAAAAAGATGGTTTGTTAGTTGTACTTAAGAACTTGTCCATGTTGCAGAAGAGTACTGATGAGTAACTGAATGTACAATTTTATTTGTGTTTGACCTTTGAAAAGAAAAGACTCCTTCACAAAGTATTAAGAAGGTAAGCCCTTGCTTGTTAGGCAAATGAAAAGAAATAACATTCGTATAAATGATCTTTGCAGTTACAACTAAACAATAGATGTTATAAATTTTAGAGAGCCAATTTCATCAAAAGTGATTTATTTGTCATAGAAGTTTTCGAACAGCGAAATCGTCAAAAGCCCACAATCAAGGAAGCAGTGCCGGCACTGGGTGAAATCGCGAATGCAGCCTCTGTCGTACTGCATTGCATGGGTTTCACGAAGTGTGCCTTGTGCTGCTGGTTTTTATACAGTATTTCGCTGTACAGTAGTCCTGTCTGAGATACATATTCATGTATCTTTGTTTCCCTGCTGCCGATCTTGCTGAATAGATTTCCGGACAGGGAGATACCCCTGAGTAGATTTACTGGAATTCACCATCTTGACAATGCTGATAAGATACATATCAGTTGCTAATTGCTAAGTCGTTGGCAGACTCATCAATGGTGAAGATCCATCTCCTCCCAGCTGCACCCTCTTTTCTTCTGCTAATGTGGCTTCCTTCTGTGCTGGCAGCGATGTCACAATCTTTCAGGACAAGTTTTTTAAGGCGTTTGTGACTTTGGCTTTAAGATTACAGTGTAGATTTTTATAATACATATTTACCATAAAACCAAATGACATACTATATTTATCACATCACACAAACATTATGAAAACGTGAATTATCACTTATCACAATAGATATCAACTCATTTATTTTACCTTTGGTATTTAGCTTGTAAAATATTTTTCATGAAACAAATGGAAACGGTTCATAGAAGAATCAGATTGCAAGAAGCTTCTGTCTCAGTTTTCCATTAAACAAATCTGTGGCTTTTAATTAAAAATGCTTTTTCTAGTTATTCATAAAAATTTGTCTATTGTTATTACCATAATTTTCCAGTCTGCATTGTTAGAAATAAATATCATGGTGACTGACAAGAAACCAATTTGCCTTTTAACTTTTGCTAAAAAAAAATAGAAATTAGCTTTCACTGATGAGTTGGACTCAATCACGATAAAGAGAGAAAACAATTATCTAATAAGGGTTGTTCACATAAACATTTACATGTATTGACATACATTTTTCAGGTATACATTTTCAGAGCATAATACTGAGGGATAAAAGCTTACCATTAATATTAAACCCTGCATTTTCCTTATTAGAAAATATTAGATGTATTATATAGGATCCATCAAGCATATTTAAAAGAGAAATGAAATGTTTACTTTTGTGTACTCAGATTTAGTACAGAAATGTATGGTAATTAGTAAAAGTTTTGGGGGTTTATGGTGTTTTTTGTTTGTTTTTCAGTAGGGAAATGTTTTAACTGCATAATGGGAGTACAGCTGGACCAAAATATTGATTTATTGATCAATGAACCTCTATCCATCCCAAAACCCCCTTTGCCTCAAATTACAAGGAAGATTCATAACCCTCATTCAAAACCTCCCATAATCTAAATCGCATCTGTAATAGTGTTAATGATATTGTGATTAATTTGAAACATAATATTCTGACGTAATTTTTTTTTTTTTACATTTTCAGCATTAGTTCAGAGCCGTCATTCAGATACCATGTATGCAGACACTTGAGAAAGCTATAGGGCATCTTCCCTCTTGGTGTGGTGAGGGTGTCCCATGAAAGTTTATCTAGCAGTCCAGAATGCAGAAGGAATGGGCAGTTGGAGCTGTGACCATGAGGGTGCTTTTGATAGTATAGGGTTAAAATGATTTTTGTAGAACTGTAAGTGGGTAACTAAATGGGGTGGTGGTTAGGAAAGGTAATGGTTGGGAAGGGTGCTGCAGTCTGTGGGCACGCGCCGCGGCAGGGGGAGCGGTAGAGAACGTCGTAGCCTGAGTAAGTGGGACCCGGTCTGGAACAAACACGCCGCGACACGGCACAGTCATGGGGGGCCTCTCAATCGCACAGATTGATTCAATCGATGGAGAGAGAGCGTTTATTGAGACTGCGCATGGCTTTTTAAAATCGCGCTGATGTCACGCCCCAAGCCGCGTGCAGCGGCATGATTGGACGCGACCGCGGGGGGAGGGAATGCTGCGGAGAGAGAGAGAATGCCGAACCATGTGTGTGGCGCGAGGTCTGCGCACGCCGCCGAACCGCGCGTGCTGCGCATGGGGCCGAGCCGCGGCGGGAGAGAGCCGCGGAGGGAGAGCGCCGAGCTGCGCCCGCCGCGCAGGGTCCGCGTGCGGCACCGAACTGCGGCCAGGCAGGGCGCCGCGGAAGGAGAGTGCCGAGGCGCGCCTGCCGAGGCGCGCCTGCCGAGGCGCGCCTGCCACGCGGGGACTGCGGACGGCACTCCAACTCCCGACATTTTCCCCCTCTCTAAGAACAGGGAACTTTACAATAAAATGAACTTGGTGTTGGTAACAACAGATGAACATGTGTTAGTAAAACTGGGGGTACACAAATTTCATAACGCGATAGGGTATTTATAACTTGGATGCAAATGCATTTAACAATCAAGTCAACTGCTTATGTTCTAGGAACATAACGTTAACAGCGTCTAAACGGGCTCTGACAAACTGGGTCAACTTGTTGAGGATGCAGGGACCGAAAAAGAGCATTAACATGAGGATAACAACTGGTCCAACAAGGGCTGAAACAAGGGTGGGAATCCACGGGGACTGGCTGAACAAGGAACTAAACCAATTCTGAGGTGGGTGCTGCTTGCTGCGCTGTTCGAGTCTGTCACGAAGTTCTGCCATCGACTGACGGATTGGCCCAGAATAGTTT
Source organism: Phylloscopus whistleri (assembly GCA_017589585.1). NCBI lineage: Eukaryota > Metazoa > Chordata > Aves > Passeriformes > Phylloscopidae > Phylloscopus > Phylloscopus whistleri. Next base: position 2,589,205 of record JADMLD010001404.1, read on the forward strand.
GCATAAAAGCAGCATTTCTCATTCAAGGCAGCGCATAGACCTCCTTGCCGCAGCAACAGGAGATCTAAGCCTCGCCTGTTCTTCAGCAGCACTTCAGCAAGGGAGTTTAGGGAACGTTCTAAGTCTGAGATAGACTTTTGAATTTGAAGTAAGTCTTCATCAATGGTAGTTTGCAGCTGGCTGAGTCCTTGATTCTGGGTCTCGAGTGCAGAGACGCCTGTCGCTGCACCTGTCGCTCCGAGTCCCAGAAGGACTGCGAGGCTGACTGCAGTTATCAGTTCTCTTTTCTGTCTTGTGGGATCAGCTTCCAGTCGGAAGAGCATCTCGTCGTCGGAGTAGTATAGGATTCTGGGGACAACAACTTGGACACAGAAATCGTTAGTTTCCTTAAAGTGCTTTATGGAAACACAGGGAGTGACACCTGTGGACTTGCAAGCCCACGTTCCTGGGGTGGCAGGGACTGCCCAGGACTGTGTCTTATCTAAGATGACTGATGTGTTACATACTTCTTTGTGTCGTCGAATTAACTGGGTGTTGCCTATACAAACTCCTTTCCCCGAGATTTGCTCTAGCGTGATTCCCTTTCGGGGAGTGTCCCACAGACATTGCTTAGGATTATTATCTTTGGAGTAGCTGAATAATGTGTTGAGGGCTACTCCCTCATAAAAAGGTGGATAGGTGTCATAGCAAAGCCAACAGGAGCTGGTAAGGTTTGGCTTCGTGGCATTCAAGGAGGAGAATGCAGCTTTTAGCATTCGATAGAAAAGTGCATGTAAGGTCAGTTCAAATGCGTCATGGAACGTTGGTGCAATAGTGGTAAGGTCTGGTGTAGGGACGGTGTCGTGGTGGCTAGTTTGCTGGACTGCGATCTGATTGGGTCCAAACGCTGCACGGCGTTGAGTTGGGGCTTTGATAATTTGAACGACCGTGCTTGGGTCTGTCGCTGGGTGAAAGATGTACACTGACCATCTGCGTCCCAGAGACCAACTGGGATCTCGGGGATGCAGGACTGTGACATTCAGGTGAGTAAACTTCCCTTTAGAGGCACTAATTTGCCCTTGTAAATTCATCACTGCACGCTTACATTTGTCTGGCCAGTAGCTCACCTCTTTTGGTTGGGACCCACAGACTGCCAGTTACGATTGTCTCACATCCCCAGTGTTTACAGTACCTATACTCGGACTCAAAGCAGTGACTTTGACCTGGGTTCACATTGGGACACCAATACGTTCCCCAACTGACGTAGTTGACTGGTTTCCTCTGGGAGTCGAGCCCGATGCCGTCGAAGTTGAAGATCTCTCTGAGGTGGACAATAAAACTTGGTGAGTTAGAGACAGTTTTCGCGATCATCCTACCGTCTCTGGGGTCTCGGAGGCTCCACAGGCACGGCTGGTAGGGATGTTCACCCAGTTCGCCGTGGGCGGCGAGCAGGCATAGGAGCACCAAGATGCCAATGGACTGGCGCTGTGGAGTCCGGATCAGGGGCAGGTGACAGCGATGAACCTGTTAAAAGAGGCTCGGATGTTTTGTTAGTTGTGGTGCTTGAAAACACCAGGTTCACCCAGAGTACGTAATAGAGTGAGAAAGAGAGAAAGTGAGACAGCTGAGAAAGGTTCTTAGGTATCGTCTGTCAGGCTACCTAGCACAGGCTTTATGGATTTCAGTGGGCACCATCTAATGAGGCCATCTTTTTCGATGGCTGCATACCCTCGGCCCGTCATTACCAATTTCCACCCCGTTTCCCACTCTCCTGTCTAGTTCCTGATGCTGACAGGTGGGCCCTGCTTCACTGCCTCTGTGGCCCAATGCTTCTGGGAAGGGGCTTGTGCCTGATCTCCTCTGGGAAACTGGTTCAACGCTAGCAAGGCGGTGGCTAGCAGACGGGGTTGTTCTGGTGGAGGGATGCAGCCGGTGAACCCTTCTGCTTTGGATAGGGTTTCTAATTTGGATTTAAGGGTCTGGTTTGCTCTCTCTACAATGGCCTGTCCTGTGCTTTTATAGGGAATGCCCTGTTCCAAAGTTATGTCCCACTTGGTGGCAAATTCTTGGATAGTCTTAGAAATGAAGTTTGTTCCGTTGTCTGTCTTGATCTGCTTGGGAATGCCAAGCCATGCCATTGCCGTCAGCCAGTGCTGGATTGTCGTTTTCAAATTTGCCTTAGCGTGCTGAGTTGCGACAATCATGCCGCTGTATGTGTCTACCAGGACAGCAAGCCAAGCTCTGGGCTTCAGCAACTGGCATAGGGTGAAATCTGTTTGCCAGATCTCAGAGGCCTTGAGACCTCTGGGATTCACTCCGCTGGACCAAAGTGGGGATTTCTGGCAATGAGGGCAAGTGGTTACAACGTGCTTTGCGTCTGAAATCCGGATGTTGCACTTTTTGGCGAGCACTCTGGGTTCCAATGTGAAGGGATTCATGCAGCTGCTTTGCTTCTTGCAAGGTCCACAGTCCTTTTGCAGCTGCGTCAGCTTTGTCGTTGCCGATTTGGAAGAATCCTTTGACGGGATCGTGGCTGTTGACATGAATGACGGAGACTGTGCCTTGTCATGATGAGATCGCTTCTTCGATCATGATGGCTGCTTGCGATGTTGAGATTCCCGGACCTGTCATTGCTCAGCAGAGTTTGGCAACGTACATGGAGTCGGTGACGATATTAAGATGTTGCGACTGAAACAGTCCGCATGCCAGCACAACTGCGGAGGCTTCCAACAGCTGCACTGACAGCGACTTGTCTGTCATTTTGACGCACTGCCACTGTTCCTGAGTCTGCCACACAACGGCAGCGGTGGAGGTAACTGAAGACGCGTCAGTGAAAACGGTCTGACCTGGACGTGGTCGGTCTTCTACTTTCGGCGGGAGGTCAATGTCAATCATGGTCAGCAGTCGGGACCATGGCGGGTTTGCTGCATAGCAGAGATCTCCTGTGAAGTTGAAGAGAGCTAGAGCAAGGTGTTCTGTGACTGCCACTGACGATGCTGGAATCTGCTTTCAAAATGGCAGATATATCTTTGCTGGCTCGGAACCTAGGTGACTCAGTGCGAGCTTTCTTCCCTTCATGATTAGATTTCCAAGGCACTCCACTCCAGAGGTGAATGCACGTGAGGCTCTTCCGAGGACTACCCACTGAATTGGCTTCGCTTTGTCTGGTGATCCTTGTGCCAAAGCTCCTACTCCCCCTTCTTTTGTGAAATGCACGTACAAGTCCACTGACTGGCTTGGATCCCACCGGGAAAGGGTGGCTGTGGACAGCTGCTTTTCGATGAAATTGAGGGAGTGGGCAGCTTGTTCAGTGAGTGTCTTTTGTTCCCACGGGTGCTTGCCTTTTAGAAGGTCATGGAGCGGGGACATCACCTCTGGTGGGATGAGGACAATGTTGCGCAGCCACTGTAAAGAGCCGACTAGCTGTTGAGCATCATGAAGTGTGCTGATATTTCGTCGGATTTTGATTTTTGGAGGTGTTACATAGGATTTCTCGATTTGGACACCTAGGAATGTTACAGAGGGACCTCTCTTGATCTTTGCTTCTGCTATCTCGAAGCCGTTAGATTTCAGGGTCTCTGAGATGGTTGATACGAGGTGCTCTACCTGATTTGGCTTGGGGGCTGCGACCAGGATGTCATCCATGTACTGTACTATGGTGGCTTCTGGGTTTGACGATTGGACTGGAGCCAGGGCTCTGCCCACGACGATTTGGCATATGGTGGGTGAGTTGACCATTCCCTGAGGAAGAACCTTCTACTGGAATCTTAGATTGGGCTGATGAGCTTTGTGGAGTACTACTGAGAAGGCGAATCGCTCTTTGTCCAGATCGTGCAAGGGAATGGAAAAGAAGCAGTCCTTGATGTCGAGTACAGCACATGGTTGGTCAGTAGGGATGAATGAGTTGCTTGGAAGCCGAGTTTGGACTGGTCCCATAGGTTGAATCTTTTTATTGACAGCACGTAAATCATGAAGCAGTCGGAAACCATCACCAGAGCGCTTGGATATCACGAACATGGGGGTGTTCCATGGGGACATAGACGGTTCTATATGTCCTTTGTCAAGCTCTCTCTGGATCAGCTGGAGAAGGATCGACATTTGAGGCTCGGGAATGGGCCACTGCTCTATCCATACAGGGTCGGAGGATTTCCATGTCAGTCAGATTGGGGGCGATGGATACACAGCAGTGGCCCTTAGGGCAAATTTGTCACCCTGGTGTTAAGCTGGGCCAGGGCATCTCTCCCTAGCAGGGGTGGCTGTCGAGGATCGGGGAGGACATAGGCATGAAGCCGAACCTCTCCTTCGAATCTTCTTCCAGCTTCATCGTACACTAGGATGGAAATCAAGTTCACACTTCTTCTGGCAGCGGAGACTCCTCCGACTCCGCTTGCATCAGTGGCATGTCCCAGCCTCCAGCTTTGAGGCCAGTAGTCTAAAGGAAAAACCATGACGTCTGCGCCTGTGTCGACCACGAAGCGAAGACAGATGCAGACGTCTTCTCGAGCCCCGCGTGGTATGTTGTCCCAAGGGCCTTTCTTGGAAGTGCATTCACGACACATTCCCCAAGCTACTGGGGGTTTGTCGGAGTTGCACTTGATTGCCAGGGCCACCTGAGGGTTTGGTCCACTGAGTTGTCCTTGGAGAGCTCGGGTGTGATCGGGCCAGGTTGGGCCACAAATTGGGGAAAGACCGGAAATGCCTGCTGTGGAGACCAAGGCTGGGTTGTGAAGCTGGTAGCTTCTTGGGAGGTTGGCGGGTTGGCGCTCTGGCTGTCCCATGCAGGGTTCGCATAGGTGGGCCGCTGGGTGTTCCAATTGGGAGAAGGCTGCATGCGGCCCGTCTGCCTTCTCCCTAGCCCGTTTCCATGCTTTTTGGCACGGCAGTCCTTGGCAAGGTGGCCTCTTCTGCCACAGGTCCAACAAGGTCCTTTTTGGTTGCCTAAGGGTGGAGGTCCTGGCAGTGCCGGCTGACCGTGATTCTGGACGGCCATTACCTCTGCGACTGCGGCACTGATTGCGGCTGGAATCGGGGCCAAAGCGGCGCCCACTGTGGCCTGAACCGGAGCTAGATTCTCTTCTCTCGCCACATGCTTTATCATTGTCGCAATGCTGGCACCTGGTGGAACTGAGCGCAGGATCTCCTTGGTGGCCTGGTTGCATTTTTGTCTCAGGCAGCCTGCCACAACAGGACCTTTGGCTTCTGCAGGCAGGTCGGAGGCGTCCACAGCGGCTTGCAATCAGTCTACGAATTCTGTGAATCTTTCCCTCTCATTCTGTTTGATGGTGGACCATGGGGCTGGCTTTGCAATGATCCTGCAGGCGGCTCGAATGGCTTCCCTGGCTGCACGAGTTGTGGCTGCAACCTCCGAGGCTCTCAGACCCTGGGCTTGGGCTTGTGGGCTAATCATTTGAGGGTCTTTGCCCATCAGTCTCTGAAGGCTAGAGTTGCGCAGTGGATGGTAGTCGCCAGTAGCTTTGGCGAGCGTATTCATGCAGTTGTCTTCCCATTCTTGTTTAAAGACTATCATTCCAGCACCATCAAAAATCATCCGGCACGTTTGTTTTATATCAAAAGGCAACATGTCATCATTTCCAAACATGCCGTCAAGCATGGTGGAGACCATGGCTGAATTAATTCCTTTTTCAGCAATCGCTTTTACGATTGCTTGCACTTCCTTAGGATTGACAGGAGATTATATTGGTAGATTGTTTTCAATTCTCCTGACAGGAAAAACTCGAATTGGTGTTGAGGTTAGTTCTGCACATGCCACTTGGATTTCTTTCCAGTCGGTGAGTGGCATGGGTTCCTGTGAGCTTTGCTTTGTTATGTGTGATGTGTGTGCATTGATGTGTTTTCTGAGAGGGACTGGCATGCTGTCTTTATTAGAATCAGATTCTGAGCTGGATGAGTGATCGTGTATTTTTCTCAGCCCAGTGTCCCAGAAGAGTCGTGGGGGGTAGTGGGTGTGATGTGGCAGTGAGCAGCTGCTGTTGTCTGACTCCTCTGAGTCAGAGGAGAAACCCCGGTGCTGCAGTGTCTTTGGGTTACAATGTTTCCGCGCCAGGATCTGTCCCCTCTCCTTTTTGTGGGCGTGCTCTTCCCTGCTCCATCTCCGCCTCCCGACTGGGGAGGTCCTTTCCTTATTTGGAAGGCTCTTGGGGCGTGCTTTCTGATTGGATGTTGCTCGTTCCTCCCCCTCACTGCCCGAAGTCTCCTCCCACGTCTCTCCGAGCCCCCCTCTGCGCATGCCAGTGGCGGGAATCTGGTGTTTCCCCCGCCCTTCTTGCTCCCTCTCGGCACCATCTTTGGGGGCATAAGGTGGTGGATTTTGCCAAGCCTCTCCGGGATTGGCACAAGCAGGGTTGTTAGCAAGTTCATCAAAAGCATCACTTTCGCGCGGCTGATTTTTTTCTTTGGTTAATTCAGGGGTAGGATCGGGGGTTAGAGGCGATTGGGGATGGGTTTCATTAGTAATAGGATGGTTGGGGTCCACGGAGAAGTCACATGGAACAGTCTGTGTGGTGGCTCCTACCCCTACTAATGGGGTTAAACACTTCTGAGCAGGTTTCCACACTTCTTGCTCTGAAAAGGCTTTTTTCAATGCCTGCGTGACCTTCCCCCAGCTTTTCAAGCACTTCCCGGACCCCGAAGCCATGACATCATTTGCAAGCAATTTCGTACATTTCTCCCAACAGTCAGGGTGTAAAACGTCCACGGGGCTATCAATTGTCCCAGCTCAATTAATTTCACGATTGCAATCTGGAAATCCATGATTCGGCATTGAATCCCCCACTGCTTATATAATTCTGACACTACCTGGCTCAGTGGCTCCATCTTCGGTAGTCTGGAGGCGTCCCACCGATCGGCGATCCAGCCGATTTAGCCGTTCGTCTCCTTCCGGCGTGCACCCCGACACCTGGACCACTCAAACCCATGCCGCGGGGAGCAAGTCTCAGGTTTCGGCACCACTTGCTGCGGTCCTGTTCAGGGCTATCCTCCTCCCCCACCAACGCCTGCTCAGAGATTTATCCCTCCACCGACACCTGCTCAAGGGTACCCTCCTCTCCCACCTACGCCTTCTTCACCGACTCCCGTCCCCTCTGTCTCCCTATACCCTCCTCTGCCGGAATCGCCTACTGTTTCTCTCTCAGGTGGCAATCAGGATTTGATTGTGGGACAGGGACGGAAGGGAGGAGGGTATAGAGAGGACAGGGCAGAAAGTAGTGACAGTGAGGATGATAAGTCAGACACCCCAGTAGCCCACTGTACACGAGGACGGTTGGCCCCAACCTGGCCCCAGTCAAGGAAAGGAATATTGAAATCAGGCAAACAGAAGAAAACTATTATTGCACCGTTGAGGCAGGGAGTGGGAGCTGAGGGACCAGTTTTTGTAAAGGTACCTTTTTCACCTGCTGATTTGGTCATATGGGAACAGTCAGCTGGATCATATAGAGATAATTCAGATAAGGTTGCTCGTGTGGTTAGGATAATAATGAAAACTTAGCATCCTAATTGGGAAGATTTTAATGATGAAAGAAAAACCAATTCCTAATATTCCCAAGGACGTGGAAGATGCAGTAATCCCCTCTGCGTGGGAGACAGATAGACCTGGAAAATCTAAATTAGCACAACCGGTACATGTAGAACTGAAAGAAGGGGCCAGGGCCATACGGATCAAACAGTATCCTATAAAACCAGAAGCGTTACAGGGAATAGCAAAAACCATTGATAAATTTTTAAAGTATCAAATTTTACAGGAATGTGAATCAGAATATAATACTCCAATATTCCCGGTGAAGAAATCCAATGGTGAGTATAGACTTGTACAGGATTTAAGGGGTATAAATGAAATAACTAAAGATATTTACCCAGTGGTTGCCAATCTCTATACATTGTTAGCATCCATAAAGGAGATACATAAATGGCTTACTGTAATTGATCTAAAAGACGCCTTTCTCTGCATACCCCTTGACCAAGAGAGTAAGAAACTATTTGCCTTTGAGTGGGAACATCCAGAAAATGGAAGAAAGACCCAGCTCTCGTGGACGAGATTACCCACGGGGTTCAAAACCTCCCCCAACCTATTTGTAAATCAACTGGCGAAGGGGCTGGAAATCTGGACGAGGGGAGGACAGGTACCAAGAGACCAATACCTTTTGTTGCAGTATGTTGATGATATGCGATAGCGACAGAAGAAAAGACAACATGCATAAAGGTAACAATTGAAATTTTGAATTCACTGGGAATGGGAGGATATAAAGTGTCTGGAGAAAAGGCACAAATTGCCCAACAGACTGTGATTTACCTGGGATGCGAAATCTCACAAGGACAAAGAAAACTGGGTACTAACCGCATCCAAGCTATTTGTGCTATTCCAGAGCCCCAGAACCTCCATGAGCTGCAAGACTTCCTTGGAATGACCGGGTGGTGCCGCCTGTGGATCATGAACTATGAACTGATTGCGAAACCCCTGTATGAAGCCCGGAAGATGCAGCCGTTCACCTGGGGCAAGCCACAGAAGGAGGCCTTCAGGAAGGCCTCTGAAGCTGAAAGAAGCACTGATGACTGCTCCAGCGTTGGGGTTACCTGATCTGTCTAAAGACTTTCAGCTGTACATGCAGCAAATGGCATTGGGAGTCCTGACCCAACAATTGGGAAGTTAGAAAAGGCCAGTAGGTTACTTTTCCAAACAACTAGACAACGTAAGTGCTGGGCGACCTTCATGCCTGCGAGCAGTGGCAGCTACTGTGCTGCTGATACAAGAAGCCAGGAAGCTCACGATCGGAAGACACATGGATGTCTATGTGCCGCACATGGTAACCACTGTCTTGGAGCAAAAGGGGGGCCACTGGCTCTCTCCCAGCCAGATGATGAAATTCCAGATAACCCTAACTGAATAGGATGACGTGGCATTAAAGACAACTAACCTTTTGAATCCAGCTTTGTTTTTAGGTACTACAGCTGAGGAAGGTCCACTGGAACATGACTGCGTGGAAGTGATTGGGTACACCTATGCGGCAAGAGCAGACCTAAAAGACGTCCCTCTGGAGCAACCAGAATGGGAACTTTTCACAGATGGAAGCAGCCTCATAGAAAATGGAATCAGATATGCTGGATATGCAGTAACCACAATTGACACCATAGTGGAGGCAAAAGGATTACCACCAAACACATCTGCCCAAAGGGTAGAACTAGTAGCATTAACCAGGGCGCTAGAGCTGAGTGAGGGAAAAGCAGTAAACATATGAACTGACTCGAAATATGCCTTCAGAATAGTGCATGTGTACGGAGCACTGTGGAAAGAAAGAGGACTGTTATCCTCCCAAGGTACACATATCAAACATCAAGATGTAGTCCTGCAACTGATCAATACAGTACAAAAACCGGAACAGGTCGCAATTATGCATTGCAAAGCACATCAATTAGGCAAACTCCAAAAGTCTGTGAGAGAAATTGAAGAGCCAATTAGACAGCCCGCCAAGTGGCATAAGAGGTGCAGACAGCAATGGCATTGATACCATCAAAATTTAATGTCTCTCAATTTAATTTGCCTCCTCAGCCAAAGTATACTATTGAAGATGACAGACTAGCACATCTGCTGAAGGCACAGGAGAATACGGAAGGGTGGTATGTAACTGCACAAGGGCAAATAGCGGTACCCCCTTTGGTAATAAGAGAAATTTTACACGTAAAATATAATGAGTGTCACTGGGGTGCAAAGGCATTGGTAAAATGGCTAAAACGACACTTAGTCTCAGTACGGATGCAAACAATAGCCAAGTCAATAATGTCCGAGTGTGAATTTTGTCTGAAAAACAACCCAGCAGCTAGACGGCACGCACAGTTAGGCAGAATTCGAGTAGGAATAGAACCAGGAGACTATTGGCAAGTAGATTTTGTAGAACTGCCAAGGACTCGGGGATACAAATATTTGTTAGTAAGAGTTAATGCATTTTCTGGATGGCCAGAAGCCCTTCCCTGTCACACAAACCAGGCAAAAGAAACAGTTAAGTGGTTGTTACAAGAGATTATTCCCAGATTTGGGGTGCCTCTAGAAATATCATCAAACAAATGCCCGCATTTTGTAGCCACAGTGGTACGGGAGGTGAGCAAATTATTAGGGATATCCTGAGACCTTCACACACCATAGAGACCTGTCTTGGTTTAGGGCAAATTTGGGAGAAAACTTTCGAAGGGGTTCTTCTGGAAGAGCAAACTCAAACGGCCTCTCTTCCCAGCCGGTCCGGAAAAAGAACTTCTTCAGAGAAAAGTGGAAAAAACTATTTATTTAACAAACAAAATGCTCACAAATGTAAAGAATTAATAATATGAAACAATAAAACCTCTGCCCGCTCCGAAGAGAGATGGCAAACAGAGACAGTTTTTGCTGTGGGTGTAACTCAGCTCACTCAGTCTCTCACCAGTCTCAGTGCCAGTCCCTCCGGAGGTCCAGGCTCCGGCGGCCGCAGGTGCCAGCCCTCGCTGCTCCTCTGGGTTTTTTAGTCTTGAGCAGATTTAAACAGTCCCAAGAAAAAGGAAAAAAACAGTCCAGGGAGTCTTCTCTGCCCTAGCTAGCTAGCTAAAACTAACTAAAAGCACAGGAGATCTCTGTCCTACTGCTGTCCGTGCCTCAGACAAACGCCGGAGAGAGTGACGTGTAGGAGTCAGGCAGTTTTCTCAAAACAAACTGCGCGCTGTTCTTTCTCTTCCTTCACTCCGAGAACAAGTTTTAAAGGTACAGAACACAATATACAGCACAAACAGAACAGACGATTGGGGATACAAGCAGCATAAAGTCACTCTACCACAAGACCCTAGCCAAGTAGACAAGCAGAAAGGATGAACCAGACCCTAAAGGGGCAGATTAGCAAAATATGTCAAGAAGCTAAATTGCAGTGGCCACAGGCTTTACCAATAGCATTGCTAAGAATTCGGATAAAGCCTTGCAGTGGGATGTCAGTTAGTCCTTATGAGATACTGTATGGAAAACCATATGAATCTCCTAACCCTAATCCAAATGTAACTGTAGATGTAGAACATGACATTAGTCAGCTGAAGCAAATAAAGCATGAGGCACAAGAAGAGCAAAAGGATTTAGCAACAAGCTGGTTAGATAAAATTTTCAAAGGGCTAGGATAGAATGTAAGTTCATGGGTGAAATTTATTTTTGAGAGTCTGGTGACTTTGTTAATCATATTTCTAGCAATCTGGTTAGTTTACAGAAGCCTAAAGGAAGAGATACTGAAAAGGACATCCTGGAACAGAACCATAATGAAGGCCTTGACACGAGACAAGACAACACATCCAGCACCTCTGGTCCATGATGACAGCCTTAACGGAGCCCATGACAACCACGGATTTGAAGATGAATATCCAGTGCAGACTTTGAGGCCAAATGGACTGTATCCAGTGAAAGCATTTACACTTCATTTATTAAAGTGACATACTTTCAAACAGGGGAATGATAGTATAGGGTTAAAATTACATTTGCAGAACCGTAAGCAGGTAACTAAGGGGGGTGGTCGTTAGGAAAGGTAAAGGTTGGGAAGGGAAAGGCCCGGGCTTGCTAGTCAACCGGGTCTTGAGAATAGAACATTAGCTTTGCTATAGTTGCCGTAGCTAAGGCCATTGTTTTAACAGAATAAAGTATGACTTTGTTTGGGGGAATTGAATATGATCACTGTTTGGCTAAACTACAAGAAATTTTGCTTAGGAACAATCTAGCTGCACAAGCACCTTGGTTTGCTGGACACAGAAGCAAGCACCAGTGCTTCTCTGCAGACTGCCAAAACAGAGCAGCAGCACGTACACGGCGAGAAGAGGCTGCCTGATGCTTCCTGCTCTCAGGACAGCTCTCGCTTGCAGACAGGGCATGTTTGGTGTGGATCTAGCCCCGGGAGCTGTGCACTGTGCTGGGGAAGTGCTACAAATCTGCCTGAAGCTCCTCCTGCAGCCTGCAGCCCTGACGGCTTCTGCCTCAAGCTCCCCGCCACCACCTGCTCCCACCAAGCTCTTCTTGCTTTCAACACTCTTCCATGGCTGCCTCTCGCTTCTGGGCACAGCCAGCATTGTGTCCTGAGGACGCTGCCTTCTCTGCGCTAAACGCTGCTTTCTCGGCAAAAGGCAGTTTCTCGCTTCTGACAGCTCTGCTATGGAAAAGCAGTAGAGAGAGCCAGCAGAGCTTCTGCTGGTGCTGCAAAAGCAGGGCTAACTCCGACTCGGCTCCAAAGTGATCCTGTGCTGGAAAAAGCAGGATTCTTGCTGCACAAGCACCTTGCTTTGCTGGAAACAAGCAAGCACCAGTGCTTCTCTGCAGACTGCCAAAACAGCGCAGCAGCACGTACACGGCGAGAAGAGTCTACCTGACACTTCCTGCTCTCAGGACAGCTCTCGCTTGCAGACAGGGCATGTTTGGCGTGGATCTAGCCCCGGGAGCTGTGCACTGTGCTGGGGTGTAGCCACAGTTTTGCCTGCCATGTTTTGGTTTCGGGAAATTCTTTTCCCACAGACACCTGGTGTAAACAAGAGCATGTTATTATAAACTATCTTGTTTTTCTGCATTCTTTCCCAAAGGAGGGAACTTCGTTTGATGGCCCTTTGGGGTGACCAATGGGTCAAAGGATCCCACCTCTTAGGTGGGCTCATTGTAAAAAAGCATCTAAGGCAGGTTTGAAAAATAAAGAGCAAACTTCAAGTCTCACACAGCCTTCTGAAAACCAGAGTCCGTGTCCTCATTTCGTGTCCCACAGCGACATCTGGTGGACGCCGACGTGATTGCAGCCGCGGGAAACAAGGTATCCTAAAGAGCGAATTTTTAGGTGAAATACCGATCCCCGCCCTGCTTGCCAGTTCGTTTCTCTCCGATAAGGAGACGAATTTTTTGGCAAAATGAAAGTTCCTGCACTAGACCCTGAAGACAGTCTGGTGCTGGGACTCTGGGAAGACCTCTTGGAAAAAAAAGGGGCTTCTATTCCCAGTGATCAATTTCGAAACTTATATTTATGGGGAAAAGCAAATGGCATTTTCCCAACTGCCCAGGCAGCGCTATCAAAGACATGGTGGCATGTTCTGGGACGCAGTCTGCACCAGACCCTGTATTCTGGTCAAGCAAACATCGCCAAGTTAATAATAACTTGGAAAAAATCTATTATAATATTTAAAAGTCCTTGTGAGACTTCACTCTCCAGTTTAAATCCGAATCCTGTCGCGCCTGATGGTGGAGAGGGATCTTGGAGCGAGATGACATCCGACGCAGAGACGGGAGATGGAGGGGCTGAAACAGAGAGTTCAGCCAGCAGCGGAGACCTCGTGAACGCAAGCAGCGGACCGGGAAGCCCCCCGCCCACCCAGGACGTGTTGGGTTCGCTTGTCGCCTCCCCCCAGGAACCTGATCTCCCCGGAGAGGTTTGGAGCCCCCTGCGCGCGGGTGGAGGCGGGACACAGGAGCGGGGATGGACCGGGAACTCCGGGACGCCCCCCCGCCCTGCCCCCCGGATGCGATCCGCGCCGATCCCTGCGGTCTCCGCGACCCCCCCCCCGCCCCGCTCCCCGGATGCGATCCGCGCCGATCCCTGCGGTCCCTGCGACTCCCCCTCGCCCCGCGCCCCGGGTGCGATCCGCGCCGACCCCTGTGGTTTTCGCGACTCCCCTTTGCGTGGTGGAGCAGCGGGAGCGGGGGGGGACTGGGAACTCCGCGACTCCCCCCCGCCCCGCCCCGCGGCTGCGGACCGCCGCAATCTCCGCGGTCCCCGCGAGCCCCCCGCCTCCGGCGGCCGTGACGCCGCCTCGTCCCGCCCCGCGGAAACTGCGCCCCGTCGCCCCCCCCGTGCGACCCCGGGAGCCCGCCACCCCCCGACACGGGCGGCTGTGAGCAGACGTGGGTGGAGCTCGGAACCCCAGCGACGCCCCCTCGTCCCGCCCCGCGAAAACCGCGCCCCGTTGCCCTGCCCCGAAAGACCGAGTGCCCCCCGCCCCCGGGAGTGGGCGGTCACGGGCAAGACTGGGTGGGGCTTGAGACCTCGGCACCGCCTTCTGAGCCCGCCCCGCCGGAGCCGGGCTCCGCAGCGTCTGAGGATCTCCATGGGGGAGGGAATCGCCCATCCCCCATGTTTGCGCTGCGGTGCCCGCTGCGCGGCCGGCAGAACCGCCCGCCCGCACCCGCGGTGGGGCAGCGCCCGCTGCTGCTGTGGCAGGGGGGGAACAGCCCGCCCCCCCTCCCTCGCCGACTGCGCGTCCACGCACCGGCCCTCCACCGCCTCTCCCCGCGGCGGGGGCCGGAAGTGGGGCGGTGGGCCATGCACGCTGCACCCTCGGTTGTTACATTGCCTGGCGACAAGGGACAAGCTGCGGTTCCGTCTGCCTCTGTCCCCACGGCCCTGGATGGGTGGAAAGCTGGATCGGCACCGGCTCTTCCACACCCCGCCTTGCCAACCCCTCCTCCAGTGCGGCGTGTGGGAGGGACCGAGTCCCTCTGGGCGACGGCCCCTCCCACACTGGGCGACTCGGCTGTGACCCCAGGATCGCAGGCTTCAGCGGCTTCTCCGGCCGCTGGCGCCGCTGCGACCCCGCCCCTTCCCCCGACTTCTAGTGACTCTGGCGATGCTCCGTCTGTGTCACCCCCAGGGCTCACGTTTGGGGCAGAAGGCAGCGCAGCTGCCACGTCCCCTGTGATGGCTCGCAGGAAAAGGCCCCAAGTTGGTGCCCTTTCTTCAGCCAATCACGGGATGCTGCCCCCACGCCAGGTCACCGTGAGCCCCAGAGGCCAGAGAAGCTTCTGGGACGAAGTGACATCAAAGGCTTTGGAAATGGGGCATTGGGAAGTCGCAGTGCGTCTCATGGGGGCTGCAAAGTGTCTTTTTGGCCCTGCTGGCACTGAAAGGGCCGTGATGTCAGGTGCCGAGAATCTGGGACAGGTATCTCTGTCTGCTCCGGTGACACCCACAGGGCAGACACACACAGATCCTGTCACCCCGCAGGGAGCTGTTCAGGCTTTTCCTGCACTTAGGGCAAACCCCAAACCTTTTAAGTCCTCTGTTTCCAGGACAGAGAACTGGTGGCGAGGAGACGGCTGCTTTGGATTTCCCGGGCCGCCTCAAGCTCACTGGCCAGCAGTCCTGAGTGAGGAACGTCCCGAGATGTGCTGCACCCTCCACCTCCCTGATGCCACCCCTTCAGAGATCCACCTCCAAGGCTGCATGGCCTCCGCAGTGGCCTCTGGATCCTGTTCAGTCATCAGTCACAGGACTGGGTGGCACGAAGCAATGCTTTGTGAGCCAGCGACCCGTGATGATCACGAACTCAGAGGGACAGTCAGCTATGGTTCAACCATACGTCACTGAAACTACTACTAACCTCTGGGAGCGGGACGTCTTGGCGGCTTGGGGGGTGCGGGTTGGGACAGAATTTTAAATGGTGGCTGACAGACAGACCCATTTTGGACTGCCAGTGGCCCCTTCTGAATGATAAATTAGTTGCCCTTTGACAATCGGTCCAGGAGCACTGGACCGAGGCCATCTCGAGTTTTCCACTGGTCCGTGGAACACTCCGGTTTTCTGCATCAAGAAGAAATCTGGGAAATGGAGGTTGTTACAAGGCCTCCAGGAAAGTCGATGCTGTGATTCCAGATTTTCATCCCACAGGCTTTATTTGCCAATGGAGTGACAAATGGTCTGATTCCTTGCACATTTTTGGAATGGGTCTTTTTTGCCCCATCCGCCGCATACGACGGCAATTTCACTATTTAATAGTGAATCCCATAAAATGGGAGAATTTTGACTGGAGCCCCACAAACTCTGAATCCCTGCAGAGTGCTCTAGCAAACCTTTTTCGGGCAGATCATGCCCAGCCATGAGCTACTAAAAGTGGCAAAATTGGCTGAACTTTCTCTGTGACCATAAAATGGTCCAGAACCAGTGTAAGGACCCACCGTCTAACGGTTTGGGAAAAACAGGGAAAGCCATTGTCACTTGTCGGGATGGATCTGAGTGGCAGGAACTGAGGGGTCATGAGCTGCCTTGGCCAAATTGGTTGAATTGAGAGCTGCTGTCATGGCATGTCAGCAATTTTTCCAGATTCCTTCGGTCTGGTCATGGACTCCACCCTGGGGACCGTGACCGGCGTGAAAGTCATCAAGTGGAGGAATCTCCAAGTGATGACTCAGATGCAGATGATGCGAGTGATCGCTCAGGTGGCCCCTCTATAAGTAGCATTGAAAATTGCATTTTCTTTTTTTCTTTTTCTTTTTTTAAAAAACTAAAAGGGTGAAATGTAGCCACAGTTTGTGCCTGCCAAATTTTGGTTTCGGGAAATTCTTTTCCCACAGACACCTGTTATAAACAAGAGCATGTTATTATAAACTATCTTGTTTTTCTGCATTCTTTCCCAAAGGAGGGAACTTCGTTTGATGGCCCTTTGGGGTGACCAATGGGTCAAAGGATCCCACCTCTTAGGTGGGCTCATTGTAAAAAAGCATCTAAGGCAGGTTTGAAAAATAAAGAGCAGACTTTGAGTCTCACACAGCCTTCTGAAAACCAGAGTCCATGTCCTCAGTTCGTGTCCCACAGCGACACTGGGGAACTGCTACAAGTCTGCCTGAAGCTCCTCCTGCAGCCTGCAGCCCTGACGGCTTCTGCCTCAAGCTCCCCGCCACCACCTGCTCCCACCGAGCTGTTCTTGCTTTCAACAGTCTTCCACGGCTGCCTCACGCTTCTGGGCACAGCCAGCATTGTGTCCTGAGGACGCTGCCTTCTCTGTGCTAAACGCTGCTTTCTCGGCAAAAGGCAGTTTCTCGCTTCTGACAGCTCTGCTATGGAAAAGCAGGAGAGAGAGCCAGCAGAGCTTCTGCTGGTGCTGCAAAAGCAGGGCTAAATCCCACTGAGCTCCAAAGTGATCCTGTGCTGGAAAAAGCAGGATTCTTGCTGCACAAGCACCTTGGTTTGCCGGAAACAGAAGCAAGCACCAGTGCTTCTCTGCAGACTGCCAAAACAGCGCAGCAGCACGTACACGGCGAGAAGAGGCTGTCTGATGCTTCCTGCTCTCAGGACAGCTCTCGCTTGCAGACAGGGCATGTTTGGTGTGGATCTAGCCCCGGGAGCTGTGCACAGTGCTGGGGAACTGCTACAAGTCTGCCTGAAGCTCCTCCTGTAGCCTGCAGCCCTGACGGCTTCTGCCTCAAGCTCCCCACCACCACCTGCTCCCACCGAGCTCTTCTTGCTTTCAACAGTCTTCCACGGCTGCCTCTGGCTTCTGGGCACAGCCAGCATTGTGTCCTGAGGACGCTGCCTTCTCTGCGCTAAACGCTGCTTTCTCGGCAAAAGGCAGTTTCTCGCTTCTGACAGCTCTGCTATGGAAAAGCAGTAGAGAGAGCAAGCAGAGCTTCTGCTGGTGCTGCAAAAGCAGGGCTAACTCCCACTCGGCTCCAAAGTGATCTTGTGCTGGAAAAAGCAGGATTCCTGCTGCACAAGCGTCTTGGCTTGCTGGTAACAGAAGAAAGCCTGAGTGCTGGTCTGCACAGGGCAAACACAAAGGACCACCACATACATGGCGAGAGGAGACTGCCTGACAGCTCCTACGCTCAGTAGAGCCCTTGGCTGCAGGCAGCACATATTTTGCAGGGAACTAGCCACGGGAGCTCTGCACTGTGCTGGGGGAGTTCCTTCGAGTCTGCCTGAAGGTCTGCCAGTAGCCAGCAGCTCTGCCGGCTTCTGCCTGAAATTCCCCGCAACCACCTGCTCCCACCGCGCTTATCTTGCCTTCTACATTTTTCCCCCGTTCCCTTTCGCTTCTCGCACACCCTGCAGCTCTCCCGAGTACACTGTCTTCTCAGTGAAAAGTAGTGCTCTCTCAGCAACATGCAGATTCTCATTCCTGATGGTTGTGCCATGGAATAGCAGCAGATAGGCAGCAACACATTTTCTCTATGTCGTGTAGGTATGGAAAACTCCCACTGTCGCAGAATGTCATCCAGTGTTAAAGAAGACAGGAATGTTGCTGTAGTGTTGGATTTCAGGGCATGTGGAAAATCTCTTATAGTGCCCTTTGTTTGCCCGAGACCCCGGCTGGGACCCCAGGAAGGCACTCTCTTCAACCTGAGTCCATGGGAAAAAATTCCAACACTTCGACTTGACTTGAAAGCAATGAAAGTTTGGGCAAAAATGTAGTTTAGTTTGTCCTAGGGTGAAAATTTGTACTTTTGGTTTTTTAGTATGGACACATGAGAGCAGATGGAGATTTTTGGGCGGTGTCTCATCTTCTTCTTCTTCTTCTTCTTCTTCTTCTTCTTCTTCTTCTTCTTCTTCTTCTTCTTCTGCTCCCTCTTCTTCTTCTTCTTCTTCTTCTTCTTCTGCTCCCATTTCTGCTGTGACAGTGGCACAGAGACACTGGTAGAATGGGTTTGACACAGAGGTTGTGTATTTAGAATAGGCAGCAATTGTTGGTACAGAACTATAAACACAGCACATTTGTCCTGGGTTATGGAATCAAAAATGTGTATTCTATTTTCATCTGCTGAAAGCAGTTGGGGAATTGTCCTTTATTTCTTGTAACTTTGGAAGGAGGGGGACGGGGGGAGGAGCGGGTGCCTTTGGGTAATGGGCCATTAACAGCCTATACCCCCGGACTATACCCGCTCCCCCCAGAGCCCCATCCTATTGTGGGATGCCCCGCCCAGTGGGGGGAGTCTACAATTGCTGCCGGGTAAACTGAGCCGGGGCGGGGGACAGACTTCACTTGCTTCACCCCGATTCCTGGGAGGAAGACAGCACCCCATCTCATCTTCGCCAGACCCCATCTCATCATCGCTGGACCCCATCTCACCATCACCTCACCCCTGGACCCCTCCTCATCACCCCTGGACTCCTCCTCATCACTCCTAGACCCTTTTTTGGCTACAGGATTGTCCCTGCTCCAACAGAGCCACGTCTGTCACCCCAGGAGGACTCACGTCTGGACTGCTTCCAACACCCTGACTAACAGGGTGCCAGGTGGCAGCTCTGATTCTGTCAGGGCTTTCCCAAATTGTTGTTGTTTGTTTGCTGGTTTGGTGGGGTAGTTTTGTTTCCTACCACATTTGTATTATTGATATTCCTAGTAAAGAACTGTTATTCCTATTCCCAAATCTTTGCCTGAGAGCCCTTAATTGAAAATTTATAATTTGGCAGGGGTGGGGGGGTTTGCATTCTCTATTCTAAGGGAAACCCCAGTTTCCCTGGCAGATACCTGTCTTGTCAAACCAAGACAGATTTTGGCACCCAACGTGGGGCACAAGGGCATTGAGACAGAGGAATAACAGTTCTCGTGTACTAGATAGAAGCCCATTGCTCAAAATCATGTGGTCCAGCTTTCCCTGGTTTGGGTGGCATGTGGTCGTAGCTGTATTTCTGCCATTTGCCGGCCCTTATCTAAACATGGGCCCTATAACGAAGGCTACTGTGGCTGGCATCCAGTTTATTTTGTGGGTTAATAAGGTGAGGAATTCGTGGATTTTTAACTTCCTTTGGAAAGCAGGCACATGGATTCAGGGCTATCATAGACTAAGTCTGTGTTTCTGGGGTTACTTTAATAATGGTACATATTGTGAGGAAATGGCACCAGGGGCAATTTTCTCCCAACCCTTCACTCAGTTTTTTGGGTCTACTCCACCAGCTTTTCAAGGGTTAAATTTCCCTCTGAATGCTAATGACATCATACAGTGGTTGGTGCTCCTTATAGGCCTATTCTATTTGGTATTCAGAGATAAAGGGAGACTGGCCTGGATAAGTACCCTGATAACTACCCCAGAGAATAAAGAGGCTGCCCAAGAGCCTGCCCCTGTCCCAGAGCCTGCCTCATGGATAAACCACCCGGTTTGGGTGAGGGCTCTGATAAAGGAAATGCATGAGATGAACCAGATGCTGAAAGAGTACATTTCCCCAGCTGGTGAGAAACCCTCACCCTGCCCTGACAAAAGAGAATCTGATATAGAACCCACAGACATTACAACTGTCCAGGTTCCAGCTGACACACAGGGGCAGTCACAGCCAGCAGCAGTTGCCCCTGTGGAAACAAAGAAATCTAAAGTGAAAACAGCAAACCCAGAGAGTAAAGATAAGAAGGGAGGGCCCTCACAAGACACAGGGGAATCACATGTTCAGATCATCACTGAGACCCTGTCGTATGAAAGTCTCCGTAATCTGCAAAAAGATATTGTACGGCGGGGACGTGAGGCTTACACAGCCTGGCTACTTCGGGTTTGGGATCTTATGGGCACAGGTGTCCAACTAGATGGTGGGGAGACCAGGAATTTGGGACCCTTGACCCAGGACTCAGGTATAAATCAGGTATTTGTAAGGGAGCCTGGACCTCTTTCCCTCTGGCAGCGGCTTTTAACGAGTGTGAGAGAAAGATTTGTCCACAGAGAAAGAATGCAGGAGCACCACCATAGAATGCGCTGGAAAACTCTGGAGGAGGGAATCCAACAGCTGAGGGAAGTGGCAGTACTAGAGGTACTTTTTGGGAGGAGTGGACAGCATGATAATGATCCTGACAAGGTTAGATGCACAGCGCAGATGTTATGGAACCTGGCAAATCTGGGGCCATCTCAGTATACTACATTCATTGCAACCGTTAATGCTGAGGACAACCGAGTGACAGTGGGGGCTGTTGCCACTAAGCTTAGGAATTATGAGAGCATGATCAGTGGCCCGATGCAGGCTCATATCTCTGCCGTGGTGAAAGAACTTAAAGAGGAAATGAGGGAGGTGAGGGAGGAGATGAGGAAGAACAGTTCCAATGTGGCACCAGTGCGAGTCACAGGTCCCAGAGTTAGAGCCCAACGACCCCCAGCTAAAGAGAGAGGGTACACCCCGAGAGCTGACCTGTGGTTTTACCTGCGTGACCATGGGGAAGACATGGGAGTGTGGCATGGGAAACCCACCTATGTCCTGGCAGCCCGGGTGCGTGAGCTCAAGGAGAGGAACAGTCACCAAGGGGGTGCCACTAAAATGAAAGTAGCCTCAACCTCCTATGCCCAGGCTGTCAGTAGTCAGGATGGTGGAACCTCTAGTATGTATGCTCAGGGAGGGAATAACCAGTGCTAGAGGGGCCCTGCCTCTAGCCAGGTAGAGGAGAGGGACAATCGGATCTATTGGACTGTGTGGATCCGATGGCCTGGCACATCTGACCCACAGAAATACACGGCTTTGGTTGACACTGGCTCCCAATGTACCCTGATGCCATCGGGGTATGTGGGAGCAGAACCCATTTCTATTTCTGGAGTGACAGGAGGGTCCCAGCAGCTGACTGTATTGGAGGCCGAAGTGAGTTTGACTGGGAATGGGTGGCAGAAACACCCCATCGTGACTGGCCCAGAGGCCCCGTGCATCCTTGGCATAGACTATCTCAAAAATGGACATTTCAAAGGCCCAAAAGGATATCGTTGGGCTTTTGGAGTAGCTGCTGTAGAGACAGAAGCCATCAGACCACTAAATACCCTGCCTGGTCTCTCCAACGACCCCTCTGCTGTGGGACTGCTGAGAGTTGAAGAACAACAGGTGCCAATCGCCACAGCAACAGTGCACTGTCGGCAATACCTTACTGACAGAGACTCTGTGACTCCCATCCATGAGATGATTCGTAAACTGGAGAGCCAAGGGGTGGTCAGCAAAACCCACTCACCCTTCAACAGTCCCATTTGGCCTGTGCCTAAGTCTGAAGGGGAATGGAGATTGACTGTGGACTATCGTGCATTGAATGAAGTGACTCCGCCACTGAGCGCTGCCGTGCCGGACATGCTGGAGCTCCAGTATGAGCTGGAGTCCAAGGCAGCAAAGTGGTATGCGACCATCAATATTGCCAATGCCTTCTTCTCCATTCCTTTGGCAGCAGAGTGCAGGCCCCAGTTTGCTTTCACCTGGAGGGGTGTTCAGTACACCTGGAACCGACTGCCCCAGGGGTGGAAGCACAGTCCCACCATTTGCCATGGACTGATCCAGGCTGCACTGGAGAAGGGTGAGGCTCCGGAACATCTACAGTACATTGATGACATCATTGTGTGGGGAAACACGGCAGTGGAAGTTTTCGAGAAAGGAGAAAAGATCATCCAGATTCTCCTGGAAGCTGGCTTTGCCATTAAGAAGAGTAAAGTCTAAAGTCAAGGGACCTGCCCGAGAGATCCAGTTTCTGGGAGTGAAGTGGCAAGATGGACGGCGTCAGATCCCCACAGAGGTCATTAATAAGATCACCGTGATGTCTCCACCGACCAGCAAGAAGGAAACACAAGCTTTCCAGGTGCCATAGGTTTCTGGAGGATGCACATCCCTGAGTACAGTCAGATTGTGAGCCCTCTGTACCTGGTTACCCGCAAAAAGAACGATTTCCACTGGGGCCCAGAGCAGCAACACGCCTTTGCCCAGATCAAGCAGGAAATCGCTCATGTGGTGGCCCTTGGCCCAGTCAGGACGGGACCAGAGGTAAAGAATGTGCTTTACTCTGCAGCTGGGAGCCATGGTCTGTCCTGGAGCCTGTGGCAGAAGGTGCCTGGTGAGACTCGAGGCCGACCACTGGGATTCTGGAGCCGAAGCTACAGAGGGTCTGAAGCCAATTACACCCCCATGGAGAAGGAGATCTTGGCCGCCTATGAAGGAGTTCAAGCCGCCTCAGAAGTGATTGGCACTGAAGCACAACTCCTCCTGGCACCCCGACTACCAGTGCTGGGGTGGATGTTTAAAGGAAAGGTTCCCTCCACCCATCATGCCACTGACGCCACATGGAGCAAATGGATCGACCTCCTTACTCAGCGTGCCCGTATTGGAAACCTGAATCGCCCTGGAATTCTGGAAGTGATCACCAACTGGCCGGAAGCTGAGAAATTCAGTCTCACCGAGGAAGAAGAACAAGAGCAAGTAACCCGGGCTGAAGAAGCTCCACCATATAACCAACTGCCAGCAGAAGAAGCACGCTACGCTCTTTTCACTGACGGTTCCTGTCGCATCGTAGGGATGAACCGGAAGTGGAAAGCAGCCGTGTGGAGCCCCACAAGACAGGCTGCACAAGCCACTGAAGGAGAAGGTGGGTCAAGCCAGCTTGCCGAACTCAAAGCTGTTCAATTGGCCCTGGGTATTGCTGAAAGAGAGAAGTGGCCAAAACTCTACCTCTACACTGATTCGTGGATGGTAGCTAATGCTCTGTGGGGCTGGCTGGAAAGGTGGAAAAAGGTCAGCTGGCAGCGAAGGGGAAAACCAATCTGGGCTGCTGATGAGTGGAAGGACATCGCCAACAGAGCAGGGAAACTACCTGTGAAAGTCCGTCATGTGGATGCCCATGTTCCCAAGAGTCGGGCTAATGAGGAGCACCGGAACAACGAACAGGTAGATCAAGCCGCGAGGATAGAGGTGTCTAAGATAGACTTGGATTGGCAACATAAGGGAGAGTTGTTCCTAGCTCGGTGGGCCCATGATGCCTCAGGTCATCAGGGCAGAGATGCCACCTATAAGTGGGCACGAGACCGAGGGGTGGATCTAACCATGGACAGTATTTCACAGGTTATCCATGACTGTGAGACGTGTGCTGCCATCAAGCAGGCCAAGCGGGTGAAGCCCCTCTGGTACGGTGGACGGTGGTCCAAATATAAGTATGGGGAGGCCTGGCAGATTGACTACATCACCCTGCCCCAAACCCGCCAAGGCAAGCGCTATGTGCTGACCATGGTGGAAGCCACCACTGGGTGGCTGGAGACCTATCCTGTGCCTCATGCCACTGCCCGGAACACCATCCTGGGCCTTGAAAGACAAGTCCTGTGGAGACACGGCACCCCTGAGAGAATCGAGTCAGACAACGGGACCCATTTCAAGAACAGCCTTATAAACACCTGGGCTAAAGAACACGGCATTGAATGGATCTATCACATCCCTTATCATGCACCAGCTGCCGGGAAAGTGGAATGGTGCAATGGACTACTTAAGACCACTCTGAAGGCACTTGCCGGAGGGACCTTTAAGAACTGGGAACTGAACTTAGCAAAAGCCACCTGGATGGTCAACACCCGAGGCTCCATCAATCGAGCTGGTCCTGCCCAGCCTACCCCTTTGCACACAGTAGATGGAGATAAAAGTCCCTGTGGTGCACATGAGGGGTATCTTAGGAAAGACTGTCTGGATTAACCCCACCTCAGGCAAAGGCGAACCCATCCGTGGAATTGTTTTTGCTCAAGGACCTGGTTACACTTGGTGGGTAATGCAGAAAGATGGAAAAACCAGTTGTGTACCGCAGGAAAACCTAATCCTAAGTAAGAACTGAGTGTAGGGGTTCATTCTGCATAGTAGTTCATTGATTTAGGTATAATGCAGATGATAATAGAATAAGGGGTGGATAATGGAATGGAATGGAATGGTTATGGAATCAAAAATGTGTATTCTATTTTCATCTGCTGAAAGCAGTTGGGGAATTGTCCTTTATTTCTTGTAACTTTGGAAGGAGGGGGACGGGGGGAGAGGCGGGTGCCTTTGGGTAATGGGCCATTAACAGACTATACCCCCGGACTATACCCGCTCCCCCCAGAGCCCCAGAGCCCCATCTGCATGCATGGTCCTATTGTGGGATGCCCCACCCAGTGGGGGGAGTCTACAATTGCTGCCGGGTAAACTGAGCCAGAGCAGGGGACAGACTTCACTTGCTTCACCCCGATTCCTGGGAGGAAGACGGCACCCCATCTCATCTTCGCCAGACCCCATCTCATCATCACCGGACCCCATCTCACCATCACCTCACCCCTGGACCCCTCCTCATCACCCCTGGACTCCTCCTCATCACTCCTAGACCCTTTTTTGGCTACAGGATTGTCCCTGCTCCAACAGAGCCACATCTGTCACCCCAGGAGGACTCACATCTGGACTGCTTCCAACACCCTGACTAACAGGGTGCCAGGTGGCAGCTCTGATTCTGTCAGGGCTTTCCCAAATTGTTGTTGTTTGTTTGCTGGTTTGGTGGGGTAATTTTGTTTCCTACCACATTTGTATTATTGATATTCCTAGTAAAGAACTGTTATTCCTATTCCCAAATCTTTGCCTGAGAGCCCTTAATTGAAAATTTATAATTTGGCAGGGGTGGGGGGGTTTGCATTCTCTATTCTAAGGGAAACCCCAGTTTCCCTGGCAGATACCTGTCTTGTCAAACCAAGACAACATTTTAAGAGTTAATTGGACTAGAAACCTTTAAGAACCTTGGAACCTTCTGTCCAGGGGGTTTTTTTCAACTGTGTTTCTGGTGCATTAAGCCAGGTTTCGGCAGCACGCAGAACTTGAGATAAAAAGTAGAATAAACAGCTCTGAAGACTGAAGCTGCGAGTTTCATTTATCTTTTTAATCCTGGTACTGGACTTTTGGAGAAAAAGATCACTCTCCAGTAGGGGACTCCTGAAAGCAGGTTTCCTGCATTCTGGTGCCCATCCAACCAACCCCGAATACCAAAAGCCGAAAGACTTTAAAACAGTGATGTACCAGGGGTTTTCTTCTAAAATCAAGCAGGAACACAGAAAAACCTCTGGAGCTGTTGAACTCAGAAATCTGAAACGGCCTGAGATGATGACCTAGGGCCCGAGAAATCATCTGCCGTGACCTGCTGGCCAGCGAACGGAAGGGACTGCAATGGACCTGAAAACAGCACAGACCTAAATAGGTCAGGGTAAGCTGTGAGACAGCAGAACATGGGGGGATCTCTTTCACAATCACAGTCAGACATTTTTTCTGCTCTGGAAAATCTAACATTGGCCCATCCAGTTGCTATTTCCAGACAGTTGGAGTCCTTGTTACTCTGGGTTTGTAATTCATATGCAGATGTCGAGACTCAGGATTTATTTCAGCCAGATTTATGGCGGGATGTATATAGACAATTATATCACCGTGCTACCTTCAAAGATAAGTAATTATTCAAGCTATTATTTGCACGTCGAGTTTTACTCGCGATAATGTCCCAGAGGACAGCAGGAAACTCTCAGATGCTGCAAGAGACCGTGGGGGTGCAGCAGCCCTTCTACCTTCTGGTGCTGATCCAGGTCATATGACCACTTCTACTGCACCGCTAAGGGAAGGTTTTATCCCAGCAGAAGCAGCGGGGGATGGTCAAGACGACTCACCAAGGAGCTCAAACAGAATTAGAACAATCCCTGTTTCCAAGTCCTGGGAAACTGAAAATACTAATGCACTGTTATAAATTAAATGAGCCAATTTATCAATAAAAGAATTTATTGAAAATCGAAATGAAAAAGATCAAGAAAAGCCACAAGCAAAGTCAGTACCGAGCCCAGGATCGACACTGGCTGAACAACAGACACGGCCTCTATCGCACCAAGTCCCACATAGTTCACCAAGTCCGCACTGTGCAGCCGGCTTTTATACAGTTTTTTGGCTGTCCAGTATGTTGTTCCAGTCTTTTGTCCCCTTTGTGTTAGATACATATTCATGTATCCTTGTTTTCCTGCTGCCGGTCTGTTGAGTGGATTTCCCAGAAGGAAGATGCCCGTGAGTGGAATTATGTGAACCCGGTATTGGGATGCACGGCCTTGACGATGCAGATAAGATTCATACCAATCGTTAATCACTGGGTTGTTGGCAGACCCATCGGTGGTGAAGGCCCATCTCCTCTCCGTTGCACCCTTCTTTCTCCTGTTAATGTCGTTCCCTCTGGAGTTGGCAGAGGTTTCTCAATTCCTGAGTGTCTTTAGTCCCTATGCTAATATGGTTTCCTTGGGTGCTGGCAGCAGTTTCACAATTCCAGGGTGCTTTTGGTTTTTAGGCTTACATGATTTTATAACATACATTTACAATAAAACCGCATTATTTTACAACATTTATCATATGCACCCTTCACATCAAGAGGAACGGGACATGGCATTTTTCAAGGCTTGTCCTACTGCGCCTGCGCAAGCGCCCCAGGAAGGGGCGTCTTGGGAAATGGAGCGGGTCTTCCCACACTGTGGGAGTCCAGGGCTTTGGATACCCTGGACTGTCAGAAACCTGTACAGGGAGGTTAAAAAACCTGTACAGGGGGGTCTGGGATCTGTACAGGGGGGTTAGAGACCCTGGCACTGAGCCCAGGAAGGCTTTGACTTTAGTCCATGGGAAAGATTTCCAACATTGGGAGAGGAATTGCAAGACACAAAGTGTAATAAAAAGTAGTATTATTTTCACATTTGGGGTTTCAAGTATAGGGGTGAATGGAGACAAGATGGAGGATTCTGGGTGGTGCCCTGGGGTCTTCTCCTTCTTCTTCATCTCCATCTTCTGCAGTGACGGTGGCACCAAGTAGGTATAGGGAGATTGGTTTAGTGTAGGTAACACCTGTTTAGTGTAGAATGTAGAAATTGGTTCATAATTGTAAATAATGTGTACGTAACTATCTGTATAAAAGATGAAAAGGCTGGGTCAGGGGAGGAGACAGCACTCGCCGCTTGTGCTGTTCGGACCTCCGTCCGGCCCTGACCACAGAACTGAGATAAAGGAAAATAAAACAAAAGGAACAACCTTGAAAAGAACGCCTGAAGATCTCATTTGTTCGAGCGCTCGGCTTGGGGCTTTTCTGAGGGCAAAAGGGAGCAAGCCCATCCTGATCTCGGGCCAGCAGAGAACCCGAGACCACACCATCTTCGTCCCCTCTCCAATCTCCACCTCAAGGGCAGCCACAGACATCTCAATCTACCCCGAGACGCAAAATCTCTAAATTTGCGTCACTGGTGCCCCTCGATCCCCTTCATCCAACAGGGGTGGGTCCGGAGCCGTCGCGCAGGAACTCGGTGCCACCCTCTTCCCCCTGCGTCACAGAGAAGGCAGCGGAGGGGGGAGCGGGGGTGGGGGGAGCGGCTGCGCCGGCAGGCGACGCGCCTGAGGGGGCAGCAGCAGCAGAGGTGGGGCTGCAAGGGTTGGCGCACGGGGAGGCAGCAAGGATGGGGCGGCCAGAGCAAGCGCAGGGGGCGGCAACGAAGGTTGGGGTGGTTCAAACCCGAGCTCAGCGGGGCGGGGGTTGGCTCAGTGGAGGCGGAGCGTGACCGCGCCGTGCAGAGACCTGTGGGGTTCACGGAAGACACTGCTTTGGCGGCGGCGGATGCTGGCACGGAGCCAGGAGGGGCGGGAACGCGGCAGGAACGGGGCGGAGGCTTCCCTCTGAGCGCCTCCCTCTCCAGCAAGCGGCGTCTCATCTGTCCCCTCTCACCAGCGCCGGAGCAGTAGCGCAAATTCCCAGTGTTCGCCTGAAACAACGAACAGACCCAAAGCCATTTGCAGAGACAATAGCAACCAAAGCAGAGGTTTTTCTCTAAAAACAGCAAGCTGTTTCAACCGCGACTGTGGAAATTCCAACTCAATCTCACTCGGAGCGAAGCTTCGAGCCACCGCAACAGATCGGTCTAGCGCCAGCGCCACCTAGTGGCAGAACAGCACGACTGCAGCAGTTTTACCCTACGAGTTACAGAAGGCATTTCAGTTCAGGACAACCTCCAAAGCAATTTAACACCGCAGAACAAGGATTTTTGCCAATTTCTGAGGAACACGGAATGCAAAATATTCTTGCTCCTGAACCGCCACAGACATATATTGCTGATGAAAACATCAAAATTACAGCTTCACAAGGCATTCCTATGTCATCTCAAGCATCTAATTTCTGGACCACAGCAACTGGTGCTTCAGCTCCTCGCATGCCTGGTCCAAGGCTCTGGTTTCCCGAACAAACAGAGCAGAAACCTGGTTCCTCAAGTCATTCACAGTCCTTCCCATATTCAAAAGACTTTATGAGGCAATTTTTCCTTCAGTTAAAAGACTGCGCTTTGGAATTTTACCCATATTTGTCAGCACACTCTCCTCAATCATTCCTTCCCGCACAAGGGGGTCACTTCCTTCCCACATCCTCTGTACATACTCCCTATATGTCTATGCCTAGACTACCTGCTGGGTCCACGGCGGCTTCAGCCGAGGCTTCCCCTGGGTGTGCTCCCAATGAGCTGTACCTCCCCATGCCTCAAACGGGAGGGGGAGAGGTGCCCGGGATGCAAGTAACACTCCGGTCAGAAGGGGCTGCATCTGGGGTGCCTGGGATGCAAGTAACCTTCGAGTCAGAAGGGGCTCCATCCTGGCAAAATGCACAGCAATTGACTCCACTTTATAGACATATTCCTACAGGTTCATCCAGTGCAACATTTGAGGGAATGTGTTGTATGAATTTGTCAGATCATTCAAAATCTATTCATGAGAGCATAAGCCAATTGGAGGATGGAATGAACAAGCTTCGAGAAGAGACTGGATCTTGGATGCATGGTGTCTTCAATTTATTTGACCTTTCACCAATGTGGAAGGCAATTTTGAGAACAGCTAGATATACATGTTCTAATTGGTATTGTAGTTCTTTTGATACTTGTGCCATGTTTACTTCGGTGCATTTGACAATCCATGGACAAAGCTATCCAAGAAGTGGTTTTGGTTCAAAAAGGAGGGGGAGATATTGGAGTCCAGGGCACATGGAAAATCCCTCATGCTGCCCTGGGGGGCCCGAGACCCTGGCTTGGACCCCAGGAACACACTGCCTTTGCCCTTAGTCCATGGGAAAAACTTCTAACACTTAGACATGACTTGAAAGCAATGAAGATTTGAAATAAATAGTAGTTTAGTTTGTCACAGGGTGAAAATTTGTAGTTTCGGGTTTTTAGTATGGACACAGATGAGATGGAGAATTTTGGGCGGTGTCTCATCTTCTTCTTCTGCTCCCATTTCTGCTGTGACGGTGGCACAGAGACGTTGGTAGAATGGGTTTGACACAGAGGTTGTGTGTTTAGAATAGGCAGCAATTGTTGGTGCAGAACTATAAACACAGCACATTTTAAGAGTTAATTGGACTAGAAACCTTTAAGAACCATGGAATTTTCTGTCTGGGGGGGATTTTCCACCGTGTTTCTGGTGCGTTAAGCTAGGTTTCAGCGGCGCGCAGAACTATAAGCAATAGAATAAACAACTCTGAAGACTGAAGCTGCAAGTTTCATTTATCTTTTAACCCTGGTACTGGACTTTTGGAGGAAAAAGATCACCTCCAGTCAGGGACTCCCGAAAGGGAGTTTCCCACACTGTAGTAGCACCTTTGCTTGCTGGGAACAGAGAGAAGCCGAAAGGCTTCTTCACTGAGTGAACAGACAAAGGACAAGCACACACCCTGAAAGAGGACACTGCCTGTCACCTCCTGCTGTGTCTACAGCACTCGGCTGCAGCCAGGGCATGTTTGGCAGGGAAACAATCCTGTTGCTGAGCACTGTCGTGTAGATGTTTCTGCAAGTCTGTCCGAAGCTCCCTCCTGAGCCAGCAAGTTTTCTGGCTTCTGCCTAAAGCTCCCGCAAGCATCTGCTCACACTGGGCTTGTCTTCCACATTTTGTCCACATTTTGACAGCTCTGCCATGGAAAAGTAGCAGATAGGCAGCAACGCTTTTGCTTTAGCTGTTGCAGACACGGAAAACTCAAACGATTTTAATGGATCAATTAAATTGATTAATTAATCAATTTTTAATAAAAATATTTAGTCCAAAGAAACCAATGTCTGCTTTTTATACCATGGGATTTAAATATGGTATCCACAAAATTAGCATTCATTGATACAACTTCGTTGAAATCCCACTCAAAAACACACGTAACGTAATGCACTTCATATTACAGGTCTGAAAATTTGTGAACTCAGAAGGCTGAGGTTCGTTTCAGAGTTTTGGAGCATGCTATAAGGGAGCTCAATCCCTGGTACACTGCTGTTTTTAGAGAAACCAAAATAACAGATGTACTAGAGCCACCATGGTATCTATCTTACCCGCACACACGCTTTCACCTACAGAAAATTCTTATGCCTTAGAGCAGGCATCCTAGCTCATCTTGTTAGCATGAGTAACTCTTGTAAACTTGCTCCCTCCCTTTTTTTCTTTTTATATAAAATATTGATCTCATGGCTTACTAAACTTTCAGGTAGAAAGTAGATGATTGTTTAAAAAAAAAAGTTCTCACGAAGTGTATGTAAACAGTAACGATTAATGTAAACATCATGTTCTCACTCCTGAGATACCTACACCGCATATTTGTCTTTTCCTATTTGTATGTTCATTCACCATATTCCATCTGTTCATCCATCTATAGTTCTATAACTGTCCAATAGGCTATCAAACACATTTTCTTTCATTTTAAGTAGGTATGTACCCTAAATCCCTTAACACCAGAAAGTGCATAAAGCATTCATATAGTTATTTCAGTTACTCAGGATTTCACTGGATATTTCTTTTCATTGAAAACTGGATTCATCACATAAATCATGAATAGTTAATTCCCTCTCTGATCAACTGCTGCAGAAAACCTAAGGAATCTGTTATGAGGATTAAATTAGAAATGTAAGTGCTGGGACCTGTGCTGATCTTCAATCCTTTCAATGCCCTTCAACCCCGAAGTACATTTGAAATATGTCAGCACATCCTTTTTCTTCTAAAAAATGATACAGTTGCCCCAAGTCCATATGATTTCCCCTGGCACCATGTGCATCAAAACATTTTTCTTCCAAAGTGGGGAACTTCCGTTGCTTCTGGATGTCAGCATGTCCTCCACCTTCCAAAGAAACATCTTCTCTGTGCCGAATAAGAATTCTTTTCCATGTTAATCTTCTTACCCTGAAAGCAATTGGGGAAATATTAATCTACCTATAAAATAAAGACTAATTTAGGAAATACTATGGAATAACTACTATCACAAAAGTCAATAAATTCTATTTGTGTATATATGTTGACAGAGATAATGGTTCATGAGCTGGTGACAGAAATACTACTCACATGCAAACACTCTCATAATCAGAAACTTTTTATATCTTTTTTATATCCCCTCAGGACTGAAAAATTTTAATGCTATTGCTCACAAAATAATTAATGAGGATGTGGTTTTCATTTCAGGGCTCACTTCTGCCTTCCCTCTACTGAGAATTCTCTCACAGTTTTAGCTGATACAATGAATTACAATGCTTATTAGTCTGCAATTACCCAGAAGGGTAAATGATGGGAGCAGAATTAAACACAAATGTGAAGTGATATAATAGCACACATATCTAACAAGTGGGATACTGCAGTCCATTTCTATAAAAGTGAAATGCAGAGGAAAATAAAACAGAAAACAATGTGCACCATGCAGTACTGGTTGCTTTAATGGTTGCAACCAACAGTACAGTGGATATTCAGAGTTGTACAAGCATTATTATAAACACAAATACTTTGCAGATCTTCACAGCTTGGCAGGTGGTTGGATCTCCTACCTTCTGACCACATGTACAACATGAAAAAATGCAATATTCTAACTACTAATGGCATTGAAGTACAAAGAAGAACTAACCTTGACCAGAACTCTTCACAACTACTTTGCAACCCTTCTACACAAACAACACCTGGTTTCCCTGGCATGCAAAACCCTGACAGAGAGAGCTCCTTGGCCCAGTCAACAATATTCTTTCTTTTTTGCTTGTTGTAAATGTGATGACTGTAGATCCACAATCGAGTGAATGTGGTGACTTCTGACTGTGTGGCATCGGAGACGGTCATTGAGGAGGATGAAAGATCTTTGTCAATGTAAGCAGCTGCATGGTCTTTAACCCACTCCCTAGCACTCAGCACGCAGGGCTCACCACTGAAGTTTTGCATCAAATATGTTTTTAGATCAGAGTTCAGGAGAATCTGCTGAGAGCGGCTTAATAATGATGACCTAAAGAAAAATATAAATGCACATAAATATATATGTGTTTACATTTTAGCATGTTTTTAAAAACACAGAATAATAGAATCCTTAGGTTTGGAAAAGACATGCAATATCAAGCCCAACCTTTGACCGATAATCACCTTGTCAACCGAACTAGTACACTGAGTGCCATGTCCAGCCATACACTGAGCACCTCCACGGAGGAGACTGCAGCACGTCCCTGGGCAGCTCCTTCCAATAACTGACCACCCTTTCCATGAAGAAATTCTTCCTAATGTCCAACCTGAACCTCCCCTGGCACAGCTTGAGGCCATTCCCTCTTGTCCTGTCACTGCTTCCCTGGGAGGACAATCTCCAGCTGACTACAGTCTCCTTTCAGCTAGCTGTAGGGAGTGATAAGGTCCCCCGAGTCTCCTTTTCTCCAGGCTAAATCACCACAGCTCCCTCAGCTACTTCTCATAGGACTTGTGTTCCAGATCCTTCCCCACTTCCATTACTTTTCGAAAGTTTTCTTTAAGCTGCCAAGAAAATCAGGCATAGTTAGATAATACACACTTGCTATTGATATTTAACTCATATTACAGTAGGTATGAAAACATCTTAATTAG